>JBBELK010000266.1:0-600000 GCA_037783545.1 Henricia sp. BOLD:AAB3569 | reverse complement strand
TTTACCTTGTTTTAATCTCCTTGTTTTTGGGGTCGATTCCAGCAACGAAATCCTTAATTGATTTATATCAACATCGTGTTTTTATGGACACGCTAAATACGCGCGCCCGTGAGCTAGTACGTGTGAAGTTCTACATGTAATGGATGTACATGTGTACATGCATCACGGACGACCCCCAAAATGGAAGGTGCGCATGCATACAGGGGAAACCCCTTTTTATGTGCACGCAATCTCACACATGGCCTTGCTTTAACGTGACACCGATACACTGGCGACCACACTTAGGCGATTTGCTGACTTGTACGATGTCGACTTGGCCAGGGTTTACTGTATTTTTCAAGACCCCCTCCCTCCTCCCTGAAATACTACTATCAACATTTTTTGTCACTACCGTGATATGTTAACAGAGCATGTAAAGTCCTACGCTGCCCTCAACCTCCCTCCCTCCTTCCTACGCTTTGTAGAACCGTGAAAATGTTGACAACTTTGGATAGCCCCTCAAGCCTAGCGTACATCGACATTGCAACTGGAAGCAACTAGTGGCAACTGGCGTTTTTGGCGACTGGAAGCAACTCGCGGCAACTGGGAGCAACTGATCATTTGCTCAAAAAGTCTGATGTGCGCGTATTTGCAACTACTGGCAACTAGTTGCTCATGTTCTACTTTCTGGCAACTGGTTGTACCCAGTTGCGGTCAGTTGCGTCTATGTACATGTACGCGTAGGTGCAACTAGTTGCTGTCAGTTGCACGTGTACGTCTGCAAGCAACTGTTGCTTCCAGTTGCAAGGTCAATGTACTCTTGGCTTTACCGAGTTGCCATGTCGATGTGCGCGCTCTGAAAACTGGATGTTCTCAGTTGACGCTAGTTGCGCAACTGATCAGTTGCCGTCTATGAGGGCGCTACACACACATCAACAGCAACTGATCAGTTGGGTTGCTTCCAGTTGCAATGTCGATGTACGCTAGGCATTATGGTAAGATGGTCAGTTTGGCTCCCAAAATCCATTTTTTTTGCATATCTTGACTCAAAACAGCAATTTTTACAAATGCATCAAGATGTCGCACTATCGACTATAGCTCTTTTGTTAAACCAAAAATGGCATACATGTATACTCTGTTACATGTATGTCTGAGGCGTCGTAAACATTCTATCCACGTATGACTGTAGCCATGGAGTTTGCTTCATATGCATACATGTGCGTATACTACTGTAGAAGCCAATATTTTCGCGTAGAGATATTTTCGCGCATTTCAACATCACTGACATTTTCGCGAGTTGTTATTTTCGCGGATGTAAATTATGTTTTTTTTCAGGGATTGCCACAATTGTTGCAAACAATATTTTCGCGGGTTGTTATTTTCGCGGGCTCTGTCTGGTGCGCGAAATGCGTGAAAATAAAACCACCGCGAATATTTCAGCTTTTACAGTATGTAAAAATTGCCACAAAACAGCTAAATAATTTGTCATTTCCCCAAATATCCAGATGCAGACGATCTCCACAAGAAGGACACAATGAGACGAAGTCCGCTGTTCAGCCAGCCAATGGGAACTCTCAAGTACACGGTGGGTATTTATCTCTACATGCGTACATTATCAAAAAACAAACAAGTCAAAACTCAATTTGGGTACTTTTTTTACCGTTGCCAATGGGAACTGTCAAGTACACGGTGGGTATTTATCTCTGCATGCGTACATTATCAAAAAACAAACAAGTCAAAACTCAATTTGGGTACTATTTTTACCGTTGCATGAAATTGAAAGCAACTACTCAAAAGTTAGGCCTATACATGTGGTCATACTGGTACATGACCGTGTTTACATGACTTTGTTTTTACAATTTTCATTATTTTTCTCCAATTATTTTTCAACAACCATAATTTTTAAAAATGTGTTTAGTGTAAACACGAGCTACTGGTAATAGCATCCTGTTTACATTTGATCCTGAGCTCGTGGTCGAACACCAAGCTCGGGATCATCCCCGGATCACAGCCTAAGTGTAAACGCTCTCGGGACCAAATTTGCCCTGGATCAGACCCCAAGATTTTTGTCTCGCGTTGGCGGAGGGTTCGATCCCAAGCTCGGGATCAGTTTGCGGTTTGATCTTTACCGCATCCTGCCGCATCCGCTCCACAGCCCTAGCGGGGGCGAAAAGCCTGTGAAATTCAAGTGGCCTCGTACACTGTACATGCACAACCCGTGCACACATTGATCAGTACATACACACACAGAGCATGACCTTTGACTTCTGGCGCCGCACTCGAGATCAACTCGCCCTGGGGCGAAATAAACCTGGCACTATTCTTTTAATCTTGGGAAGAAATCTGTTGATCTATTACGTGTACTTGTTCATCATGTTCACAGGTTGAAGGCAGCGATACACTGAACAGCATCGCCCTACACTTTGAGTCTACCCCAACTCAGTTGATGCGTCTCAACCACCTCAGCAGTCGCATGCTGTTTCCAGGACAGGTAAGAAGCCTAGAGGCATGTTCCCATTGGACTTTATTTTCCCGCTACCTTGCGGGAAAACAAATTTATTGCTTTCCAAATCCCAATTTAAACCTTTGCCTGGTACAGTCTTACGGGATTGTTCTGTCCGATCCCGCGCTGTGCCCATGGGCCATGTTGTGAGCCGTGTTTGCAAATCGTAGACATTCTGTCCTCAGATTTAACGCTTCATTTGCACCTCGGTCGCCGAGGGTGCAGTTCGTGTGTACGCACATACACAAACTCAAAAGCGTGAAAATCCACTCGCTCCAGGGTTTGGATGTTTCCGTTGGGAAATTGAAGTCCGCAGCGAATCTGAGTTAATTTTTTACTGTCAAGAATTGCAAGTGCAGCACAATATTATAAATGAGATATTTTGCAAGGAGAAAAAAATCCTGTCTGCAATATTTACAAATATTAAACATGAAATGGGTCCGTTTGTACTCGTGGGCCAAACATTATTGAGAAATTGCACAGAAATTTCTTTAAACAATTTTGTAAACTTGAAAAGGCTGTTTTTACAAATGCATAAAAATGTCACACTTTGGCTCCTTTTTTTTTTTTACAAATTGTACAAATATTTTACGTTTTCTAAAGACTACAATTTGACAAGCCAATTTTGCTTACAACCCTTTTTACAGAAGCAAATAAATTATGTGCTAAACAGCGCCATAAAATTTACCCCTAATATTAAAGTTTGAGAGATACAAACAAATTTACTAAACATGGTATTTTCTCTATTTTGTCCCCATACATTTCAAGTCCTGTATTTTCTTTGATTTTAAAAGAAACTATTCATTGTCAAATTATAAGGAAAAAAAACGGTATTCTTAAAGACATTGCTAGTTTTTTGGGGCCACACTTCCCCCTGGAAAATTCTAATGTGGGCTCACAGATCTTTAACAATACTTCGAGGCACTGAGATTAAAACGCCCAAAAATATCGCCACGCTTAAAAATTTAATAAGCCCTTTGGGCTATTCTTGGCTTTTTCCAACAACACCATTATCACCGATTATCGTAAAAAATGTGAGAAATCCAAAAAACCTCTAAATATATGATGCCTTGTGGGAAATAAAAATACACACGGGGTTCGATATCTCCTTGATTTCTGTCAAATTTCAAATGCTAATACTCGCTCACTGACCGCTGGCGCAAAACGGAAGATGAACGTTTGGCATTTTGCCATCGGAGAAGTACAATGTACGAGTTGTGTTGCTTTAAAGGACACGTGTCCTTTATATGTTAAGGTCGTGCATCCATCAGGAGTGTATTTTTGGCACTGTGTGGGCTGTGAAAATGTCAGCGAGAGGCTATGTTTTGTGTTGGTACGGTAAAGGGATTTGGATTTTGACAGTAATGCTGCTGGGTTTATTCAGAAAGTCAGAAATTTAATCTTCTGTACATGTACTTCTTCGCATAGCTTACCGGTACATGTACAGGGTGTTCCAGAAAAAAACAAAACCGAGATTTATCGATGTTTAATCATACTTTAATCTCAATCTTGAATAATAAATGACACATATTTGGAAAGCTTAGTTCCTCATCTTTCATTTGATACCACTCATATGATACACACTTCATGCATGAATGAATAAAGACAATATGAAGCAGGGCTACCAAAAAGTCGTTTGCACAACATTACCATCTACGAATCCATTCATGCGAAAAATCGGTCAGGTGTTTAAAAAAATGAATGATTTAAAAAATGGAAATTCAGTCCATATTTAAATGCAGGATATCTCTGTCATCCCTGGCTCATTTTTCCTGACTGAGGTATCATACGAAAGGGCAGGAAATGAACTTTTTAGAAATGTGATTATTTCTTTGAAATTCAGGTATCGTTGTGCAAACGACTTTTTGGTAGCCCTGCTTCATATTGTCTTTATTCATTCATGCGTGAAGTATGTATCATATGAGTGGTATCAAATGAAAAATCAGGAACTAAGCTTTCCAAATATGTACATGTGTCATTTTTTATGTGTCATTTTCGTTTTTTCTGGGACACCCTGTGACACCCTGTATACCGTACACTTTGCAAAGTGGAAATACCCTGAGATCTCTGGATGCTCCAAGACCAAAACCAACACCAAGACAAATATTCAGACCGTGAAAAAAATCATCAAATATACATTTACGTAGAGCCGGATAAAAAACATTCACACACCATAGCAGTTGTAAACAGCGTATTGCACAGTCTTTTTACACAGTCGACTGCAGAAAATTTTGCGCAAAAGCATTGCCTCTGGCAAGTTCTCATCCTAGCATATAGAGTAAATCCCAGTGTGCTAGGTGCAAATCCGCTGTGATCAAGAGATATATGATAAACCTGTGCTACGTACCTAGCGGCGTTATCATCTTGTTCATAATACAGTGTGGCTTTTACTTTCTTTCTTAGTATAAGGCGAGTTAATTTGTGTCTGTCCACATTGTGAAAAATTTGCTGTACTCATTGCAAATAAGAAGCCTTTTTTGTTATTGTTTAAAGGCAGTTTACCGTACATGATTGGTATCTCGAAAATCAGAAAAGTTCACAGATTTACGGCTAACTTACACAATATAAACATGATGACCGTAGAAAACTTCCCCTGAAATGGTTTTGTCTGAAGTGCTATAGTCTTTGAGAAATGAGTAAAACAATTAGTTTTCGTCTCATGAGACGAAAATTCATTTCGCCCAAGTGCCATTTCGCCCCCAAAACCACTTCGCCCGAGTGCCATTTTGCCCCAAATCACTTCGTCCAAACACTACCTCGCCCAAATGCACTCCGACCAAAAAACACTTCATGCACAGGCCGTGGTTCAGGGCAAAGTGGTTTTTGGGCGAAATGCCTGAAAACGCTTTTTTTAATGTTTTCTCAAAAATTCAATTCGCCCCAAAACCATTCCACTCAAATGCCATTTCGCCCCAAATCACTTCATCCAAAAAGTTTTGGGGCGAAATGACTGCAAACCATTTATTGACTGTTTTCTCAAAAAGTAGACGAAGTATGGAGCTGGGTTTTGCTCAGGTTGGTTTTAATCATGCATATCTTCAATCACACAGGGGGATAAAACTATTTGTAACAGTTTACCAATCATGTATACTATCTTTAAAGATGGATTACATGATTGGAACACTTTTTAAAACAGGAACAGCATTACATAACTAAAGAAAAATGTTAATGAAGTGCCTTGTAGAAATTTCAACCACATAGATGCAGTAATACTTCAAAAAACCTGAAAAATCTGTACTTGTTTTTGTGTTGAATGAATGGTAACAAAATTGTCTGCAGATGATTTTTTTTAAAGTACCTTCAGTTGGCAATTTCTTCCACAAAGGTACCATTTTACATACAAAAAACAAAATGTGGTGTTTGTTACCATTGCTATCAACACTTTTAGTCGGCTTTTTCTTGTCAACTCATGAAGTAAAATTTTGGGTTACTGCAAATTATGTAGCAGGGCTTTAAAGGCCCTGTAGATGATCTGTTTTTGAGCGATTCTGCGAATAAAACCAATATAAATCAAAAGAAAGACATCAACAAACTCATCCGAAGAAATTTAAGCTTTGTCAAATGTACCACGTTTAAAAAAACCATGAAAATCCATATGCGTTTTCCTGGTCTTGGCGAGGTGTTTCAAATATTCGTTCTCAGTGGATCGGGTACTATGTGGCTTGCGTCATGCACTCTGTGGCGCACATTATACTAGTATACTGCGTGTGCGCGCGATCCATAAAAATGCATCGCGTTGGACGCACACGCAGTACAAAACGCCCATGCATTTTGGACTGCGTAGATGCGAACCAAAAATAAGTAAATCGTTTGCAAACGATCTACATGTAAATAATTTCATCTTTACGGATTATTTTCTGGTAAAATTATATCATTTTGAGCGGAAACCTTTCATTGGATAGTTGCTATTAATTCAATCTTTACTTTCAGAACTTTCCCCTGTAAACTCGTCGACTACTTTTTGGGGTCATTGCAAATGATCCACTGGGACTTTAACCGCGAATTTCTTATTCTGTTTGTGTTCAACAGACATTGTATGTGCCAGATCCAGACTCTCCCGTTCCCGTCTGCCTGAGTCCATCGTCAACAACCAAGAAAACATTTGTGAGTCTTTTTCTTTAATATTTACCGAAACTTGCTCGTCAAAAAATCGATCAAATATTTAAAGTGCTAACTCGTATCAGCTTTTCAGTGTGTCAGAGCTCTTGGCTCTTGATGTAGCAAATTTAAAGGGGCTATGTCACAGTTTGCGCATTCGCAGCAAAACTTGAAAAAGTGTGGCTAACTTTTTCAAGTTTTGTCGCCAGGTTTTGCATATCCTATTCAATCTTTGCCATCCCTTATAATTCTTTAGTAATTTTAGCAGTGGTGTACTTGTCAACGTCCAGGATGTCCTGATGCATTACTTTTTACTTGGAATTCCACTGTTTGCCGTATTTTTAAGCCGCCAAACATCGACATCACCGTGTGTGCGGCCGTCGTTAAAAAGAGTTTTTTCATCCCATCAAAAAACTTGACAAAACATGACAGAAATGGCATCGAATTATATGAATGACATGGTTGGATACAGCAATTTACTTAACCTTGTTTTCCATCAAAACTGACATGCTTATTTGGTCCTGACAGCAATTTTACAGCATACCTTCTGTCTTTGGGAAAACACAGTGGTCGCCACCGCTGTACGATTTTGTTTTTCCAGACATTGATCGCGCAATCGAACAAATGCGCGCACACGATGCGCGCACACGATGCACAATGTAGTTGAATTCTGTGTATTGTAAACACTCATGAACGAACAGATTGGCTCCGGATCAGACCCCGAGATTTTGGTCTCGCGTCAGCGGAGGGTCGAACAACGAGCTCGGGATCAGTTTGCGGTTAGATACGCAATTAATCTTTACCGCATCCGCTCCACAGCCCTTGTGGGAAAAAAACCTGCGAAATTCAAGTGGCCTTGCACACTGTACGTGCACACATACATGTAGAGCATGATCTTTGACTGCAACTTCTAGCGCCGCGCTCGAGATCAACTACAGGATGTTAACACGGCACTCTGAATCATTGCGGTTAAACACTGACACATTCTTATCAAGGGATCAATCTTGATCCCGAGCTCAATACCAGTGTAAAGATGGTCTAAATGTTATTAACCCCATAGCGCCAGGGAACTGCATATATGCAGTTTTAAGTGTCAGTGTCTTGGGGGCTGTTTTACAGAATTAACGCATGGGTCAGTACTACCAGGGCAGAGCTGGTCTCTCAACTTGCTGGCTTGAGCTCAAGTCAGTTTTTGGTTTTTGACCTGTGACTTGACTCGAGAGAAAATGAATTGTGACTGGACTTGGGAAATAAAATTGATTTACGACATGAAATAAAAACTGGTTATCAAGTCTCCAGCCCAAGAGTGTACATGTACTGTATAACCAAAAACTGCATGTGCAGTCTCCCTGCTCCAGGGGAATAAATTGGAAAATGGTCGGCCGCTGCGAAGGGGTTAATTAAAAAAAGTGCTAATTTTTACAATTCGTAAACATGCGCTGTGCATATTCCGTAACCATGGAAACAGATTTCAGGTATGAAATGAAATAAACATTTATGACTTGACAATATCGTAGCAATTGAGCAGTGAAAACCTTTTTGTAAAAAAAAAACACAAAAAAAACCTGAATTTAATGATTAATGGAATCAATTACAGCACTCAACCCAAATGTATAGACCTAACGCATCCGGGAAAACAACCATCATTTATAAAAGATGCAAGCTTTTAGTAAAAAAAATTCACCGCTATTATAAATAAATCTTCTGTGTCCATTTCCGTTGCTCATCAATATTCATGAGCTGGTTGTGAATAATTCATAATTGAATGAGGAAGTCCCAAGTCTCTTGGGATTAAATGAAAAGAACAGCGGATAATTTAGTTTGTAATTTAAAATTTAAATGTCAATTTTGTTTATTGGTTTCAAATTACCGGTAAGTACAAAGACAGCCTCGAAGAAGCTTGTTCGAATTTTAATTCTAACCCGACAATCATATAAAATATCTCCCTAAAATACAATCCATGGGAAGAAACAGGAAATTTGCAATCTCCAATTTGGATGTTGAAGCAAAAAGGTTGGTGTAATCACTGCACTGTTTTATGGAACCGGATAAATTAGTTTACAAAATATCAGTGTTTTGGGGTTTTTTTGACGATATCCTTCCATGTAATACAGCCGAGGAACCAGACTAAATGGGATGAGGGC
The DNA here is from genome assembly GCA_037783545.1 of Henricia sp. BOLD:AAB3569. NCBI lineage: Eukaryota > Metazoa > Echinodermata > Asteroidea > Spinulosida > Echinasteridae > Henricia > Henricia sp. BOLD:AAB3569. The sequence goes on along the minus strand of JBBELK010000266.1, from coordinate 591,276 downwards.
TTCTCTCAAGTTCTCGGGAAAACTGTTTTTTTGGAACGTGGATGAGGTCCTGAGCTGACGTATACACAGGATGTTTATTTATCATACACATCCTCAATCACACATGGAGATAACGGCATTTGTAACAGTTTTCCAATCATATAATCTATCTTTAACTGAGCGTATTTCCAAGGATATCATAAAAAAAGCTCCGATGTTTTGTAAACTTATTTAGCCATTCCATAAAGCAGTGCAGTGATTACACCAACTTTTTTGCTTTCACATCCAAATTGGAGATTGCAAATTTCCTGTTTTCTTCCCATGGATGTGTTTCCGATGTAATTCCCATGTAATTGTTGGGTTAGAATGATTTTCATTTTCTGGGAAAAAATCTGGACAAGCTTAATTAAATGCGATTCTTGAAATTACTCAGTATTTTGTTTAACCTCTATATCAATTTAGGACCTGCCAGTTGTAAGCCATAAATCGGCAGACGTCCCAAAAGTCACTCGGACCAAATCTGGCCACTCCAACACAAAACGGCTCCTACTGCTCAAGTCAAAAAGCAAAGAGGAAAAGACAGCCAGCTCGAGCAAACGCGGCCGCAAAACGCTGCTTCGCTACGAGACGGAGCCGCGACCGGGGAGGGTGATTCGGGATCGCTCGCACGATGAGGACGCGGAAGAGAGCAAGAATTTCCTGAAGTTGGACGTCAAGTACATCACGGACGGAGAGGTTTGTGCAAATTCAGCATTTTCAGAGGCGACTACAATTCCAAAAGAGATGCATTTGGGTCTTTCCACAGTAAAGGGGGCATTTTGGCAACACAGACCATGTTTTCAAGGAAATACCTTTGTCTGGTCTCAAAATAAAATAAATTTTAGGTTGTTCTGAAGAGATAACTTGGACCCATAAAGGGTTACAAATAGTGTGACAACATGCCTTTCTAAAAACCCTGTGTACAAATTTCCAATATACTCTTGTAACCGGGACGGCCTAAAATGTAACACAAGTGTCCGTCGGAAATTTGTACACAGGGTTTTCAGAAAGGCATGTTGTCACACTATTTGTAACCCTTTTTGGGCCTAGGTTATCTCTTTAGAACAACTGAAACCTATTTCTTTTATTTTGAGACCAGACAAAGATATTTCCTCGAAAATATGGTCTGTGTTGCCAAAATGCCCCCTTTACTGCTGAATGACCCACATGCTTTGCACCCGTGGTTAGGATTTTTGTCACCTAAGTTTTGCCCAAGGGCTGGATATTTTGTCACGTAAAAAGTGAAAATCCCCACCTCTTTAAAGGCAGTATACATCATTGGTAATCTCGAAAATCAGAAACGTTCACAGATTTACGCCTAACTTACACGATATAAACATGATGACCGGAGAAAGCTTCCCCTGAAATGGTATTGTCTAAAGTGCTATAGTCTTTGAGAAATTAGTAAAACAATTAGTTTTCGTCTCATGAGACGAAAATTCAATTCGCCCCAAAACCATTTCGCCCGGGTGCCATTTCGCCCTAAATTACTTCGTCCAAACACTACATCGGCCAAATGCCACTTCGCCCCAAAACCACTTCATGCACAGGCCGTGGTTCAGGGAGAAATGTTTCAGGGCGAAGTGGTTTTGGGGCGAAATGACTGCAAACCCTTTTTTGACCGTTTTCTCAAAAGTTAGACGAAGTACGGAGCTGGTTTTTGCTCAGGTTGGTTTCAATCATGTATACTATCTTTAATAGGTTGGGTACCCTGGGAGAACAATTGATACAGTATGCAGGTGCATTATTAACATTGCACAAATCTGCACCCCTCCCTCCAAACCCCCACCCCGCTCCCCACCCCGCTCCCCACCCCCCCTGCCCCCACCGACCCACTCCGCCCCGCCCCACCCCCCAAAAGCCCCACTCTCATACCTGTACCAGTAAATTGAAAACGGCTGTTAAATTGACTTAGTCTTGACTGTTTGTTTTTAGGGCGTCGTCAGCGGCACAATGCTCGTCACTCCCAACGCCATCATGTTTGATCCCAACGTTTCGGATCCGTTGGTCAAGGAGCGAGGCACAAGTCCGTACGGCGTCATTACGCAGATGGACGCTGTGCGCGGAGCGGCCATGTACCATGACATCTCCGCCATGAATATCCAAACCAAGGCTGAATGGTATTAAGACTGGAACATATAATCCTGGGACAATTGTGACCGACTCTGGCAAAACCCCCGACGCTTCTCGGCATTTCCCATTACGTGATATGGGCCCACAACCTTAACAAATGGCCTCTGGGACCAACTTGAAAATTTGGCAGAATCAACATCGGGATACATTCAAGATTTGTTTTGTTGTTTGAACTGTCTCAAAATTCCTCATATTATTGACAAAAAATTAAATAATTTAAAACTAATTAAAAAATAATTAAAACTTTAAAGACCAATAGCTCCATTTCACTTTTTTTCTGATCTGTCATACTTTAATTGGTCATAACTTCGCAAAAAATTATCAGAATTTCCTCAAACATGTTTTAAAAGATACCTTTTGAATGCACACTAAGATGATACCAAAGTGTTGGGTTTTGCTGGAGCCGGTCACAATTTATAGTGCTGCATAAGGGGCCGGGGACGTTCAAAGTTGTTAACATTTTTACTGTTCCACAAAGCAAAGGAAGGGGCGCGTAGAACAAAATGAATGGTGTGTTTATGGTAACCCGACCTACTTGAAATTTGACGCCAAATAGCCGACCTCAAACTTTTTATTGCTAATTTTCAAGTTGATAATTTTAAATGAGCACTTTTTTGCAATAATTTCCAACGAACATAAAATTTTCTACACTTGTACATGAACATGGTTAATAGTGTTAATAGTGTGTTTCAAACATTGCAAAACAACACGCAAATGCATAAACTGAAATGTAAAAAAAACAATTGTTTTCCTACCTACCTACCTCGATTTCTTTTAGGCCGTTACCGTAAATGCACTATTTATTTTGTTTGGCCTAAGTAACCAACTGTAAAGCGGAAACGTCCGTCTTCTCCCGCCCCTTCTGTGCCGCCCTGATTCTGTTTCAAACAATGCATAGATGGTGAACTTCAGCAAGGTTTATTTCATATTTCTCTCCTAAAATAATACCTCGATTACGTTTGAGTAATGAAAATCAAGCACGCTTGCTCCGCAGTTAGACGGCATACATGTGAGTTTGCTACACTCTCCTTCAACTTGTGCATGTACTTACTGTCGCATACATGTATGTATTAATCACGATCACGAGTAGCGCAAAGAGACAGTTCATTGAACCGAGGTCTATAGTATATAGTTTTCTGCGGCAGATGACACGTGGAGATACTGTATGCAGTCCGTCGTCGTACTCGTGGACATTTCACTTTACACCCGCCCCCGTATTCAGCTCTGCTGCACATCCCCCAATTGCTTAATCATAACAAATGACACATCATCGTAAAGAGAAATAACAGGGCTTTCCAATGATACCAAATTCAAGGGAAATTATTTAGTAACAAGAGAGAAATCGTCAGTCAAACTTGACTTTCTGAACTTTTTTTGAGGAGTTTAGTTGTAGTAATACTTCAGGAAAACCATAGCAGATTTTTGAATAAATGGTAAAAACAATTAAATTTACAAATGTTCTTTTTAAAAAGCTCCTTCAGTTGGCGATTTCTCCCACAAAGGTACCATTTTACACAGGAAAAAAAATCATGTCACCATTGCTGTCAACACTTGTAGTTATGTTTTTCTTGTCAACTTTTTTGGTGTTTTTTTTCCTGTTTTGATTAGCTCCGGAGCACGCACTTGCCCAGTATATGTCCCCGAAAACATGAAAAACACCGAAAAGCAGTCGCCAACGTCGCCCGACGCTTCATCACCCACTGCCGACGCCAAAACAGCGCCACCAACTGACCCCAAAATGGACACTGCGCCACCAACCGACCCCAAAATGGACACTGCGCAAACCAATCCAGACCCACTATTGCGAACAATCTCAACCCTGAGCGACGGGTTCGTGGTCGTCGTCAGTGACGTCGAGAAATCGGAACAAACGGCGGGAACGGAAACGAACGTGAATAGCTGCGATCCGATTCCGGAAAACACCACCAGCGGCGAAATCGTCAACGTAGACACGGACACAAGCAAAGATCTCGGGAATTATATTAACGAGAGTGGTCTGCACAATGGTGAAGTTAACTGTGAAACGTCAAATGAGAATGCTATTTGTCACGATGCCGATGTTTGTACGACTGCCGAAAACACTGTTTGTGAACAGAATGAAAACGAAATTGATAATGTACTTCATAATGACACAAACGCGAGCCAAAATATTAATGGAATCAATACGGATGAACTTATAACCGGAATTGACGACACTCAACATTTAACGGAAAATAGGTGTAGTGATTCGGGTCTCACAGAAAAAACACCTGTCGCGGAAAGCGAAGATCAAATTTCTCAGGATAACGGCGTTAATATCGAGTCAAAAGGCTCACTCCCCGATCTCATAGAATCTGCCGAACAATCTGCAAAGGACCTTGAGCCCTCTGTTAGCGAAAGCGGACCAACAGAACTCACGAACAAATCTCCGGATGGCGCAAAATTGATCCAGCCGCGGAGGTGCTCATTTTGTCACGGGACGCTAATGCCGAAACTCAAAGCCTCTCCCGAAGTACCCAGTTTTGTCGATTTTTCGTCAGGGATTTTCCTACGGGAGTGCAAATGCGGCGTGACGGCCGTTCCGGATATCACGGAATCGTTGCAAGACACGAGCATGACCGAGAAAGAACTCGAAGCTATTCAGGCTGAAGGGCGCGAGATTAGGAGACACAGCGACCTGTTGTCGGAGCTGCCTGATGAAGGAAATAAAGAGCAACCTCTGGAGGCGACTCAGGAGATTAAGAAGACAGAAGACGCGAACAAAGAGGTTGTTCTTGGATACAACAAGACAAACTTTGAAGGTAGGAGTCACAAAATCCATTTTATACCTGTCATAGTATGTGTATTTGTGTGCAGATGACCAGACTAAATTTTTGTTGCTATGTAATGTGATGGGGTGTACGCAGCAGTTTTGAAATACAGAATCAGTGTCATGTTTTTACGGTTGGGGAGAATGGCATAAAGCATCTAGACTGTTGGTTGCTAGGCAATGGTGTGCACCACGTAGCAACAATAACTTTAATAGTATGTGGGCTTTCTAAACTGTACCTTTATTTGAAAATGACTAAATCAAAATTACACGCAAAGGGATGAAGCTTACAAGTGGTCCACCAGAACAACGAGATGTAGGTGGGTGGCGCCATTGGCAGCCGACAGCCAGAGACACTTGAATTTAAAGAATGTTCTGTGATCCAAAAGATGGACCAATAGATGCCTTGCCCAAGGGCACAGGTACCACGGCCGGGTATCAACCCGCAATGCCATTTTTTAATTCTGAATTTTGCAAATCAAAGACCCAAACCATCGTGATAATCTATCATTAAATAATTTATCACACTGATAGCGCAACAATCCATTTTTGTGCCAACGACCCTTTCTGTTGCATTTTTAGCGCGATTTGTTTTCAGCACGATCTTGGCGCAGTTGAAAGGTAGATTCTTCAAAAGACCAGTCCGCATTTAGCCAAGTAAAATTATTGAGATGATGATAATAATAATAGCAAAGCATAATGCTATGTTTACACCGAAGCATGACCAAGTTAGGGTCGACTTACGAGTTGTAAAATTCTGTATTTCTTGGACTCGTGAGTGGTCATGAAACTTTTGTCAAGGGGGCGACCGAGAAAGTTTCCCGACCGTTTTGAACCGGTCGGGGAACTTGTGCCGAGCGATGGCGATTCCCCCCGAGTTATTACGAGTGTTCAGGACTAACTTACGACCTTCTGACAAGTAACATAGGAGGAACTTAAGATCTTGCCGACCAACTCCTGAGGAAATGCCATTTTGACAAATTTTTGTTCGTAAATCACTCTCAAGTCCCTCGGGATTTCGGTGTAAACAGGGTATAAGGCGCACAGCAGCTAAAGGCCTTTCCGCATTGGACTTTTTGGGGGAAAACCTACCGAGACGATAGGTACTTTTTCCATTTTAAGTCCAATGTGGACAGGCTAGGACGTTTTCCTTTCCTCCTGGCCAACTTCTGCCCAGGAAAATTGACCATGGAACTTTTCCCGAGACGATAAGTCCAATGCGGACACGGCGAGTCAGTAAAAGCGCTCTGGAAGCGTACATTCAGGACATGAAGGTCAAACTGCCAAGAGACACTGCATGCTCAACCACGGTCTCGGTAAAATTGTACATTGTTGTACTGTGTCAAAAAGTCCAAATGCGGACAGCAGTAAAATTTAGCCATTTTTCATTTTACCATCGTCTCGGTAAAACATCCCGAAAAACAAGTCCAATGCGGACACGGCTTAACATGACTGTTATTCAAAGGCGCTGGGGGCCATTATTTTTATCGCTGCCATCAGGGAATCACCAGAACCATTTTGCTTCAACTACATGTACCGGTCGGTGGTTGCCCGGCCAAAGCACACAACCGTATCAGCACGTAGATTGTGGCATTCCCCTAACAGCTCGCCAAATATCGCTCCGGTTGACGAGGCAATTAAGATTAAGTGTCTTGCCCAGGGGGCACACAAATATGTTGGCAAAAGTTGGACTCGAACCTACAACCTCTAGATCATGATGAGCACAGCTCTGCGTATCCACTAGACCACACACCCTCTCAACGAGATAACAATATTAGCTTATGTTCAGGATTTCATTGTGGTTAGTGCAGTATCAACATTTAAAAAAAAAACGCCCCAATTCAACTTCTCTAAATATACATTGTATGATAGATACCCCGCTGCTATCTTGACATTTACAAGATAACTTGCATTGATGACATTCTTACTGTAGAATAGGCCTATACCTGACTTGCGAAATGGGACTTCATCTGCTTGTGTGTACACGGTGTCGTGTGTGTACTGTGTACAATAGAGCTGCCACATACATGTACATGGACAGTAGTTGTTTACATAAGGATCTCTACTTTCCAAAGCAAGCAATACGATTCTTATGTGATGTTTTCATTACAAGTCGACTGCTGATGCAAGCGTTGTAGGTGAGACCTTTTAAGGCCCTGTAGATGATCTGTTTTTGAGCGATTCTGCGAATAAAACCATTATAAATCAAAAGAAAGACATCAACAAACTCATCCGAAGAAATTTCAGCTTTGTCAAATGTACCACGTTTAAAAAAAACATGAAAATCCATATGCGTTTTCCTGGTCTTGGCGGGGTGTTTCAAATATTCGTTCTGAGTTTATCGGGTACCATGTGGCTTGCGTCATGCACTCTGTGGCGCACATCATATACTGCGTGTGCGCGCGATCCATAAAAATGCATCGCGTTGGAACACGCACACGCAGTACACAGCGCCCATGCATTTTGGACCGCGTAGATGCGAACCAAAAATAAGTAAATCGTTTGCAAACGATCTAAATAATTTCATATTTACGGATTATTTTCTGGTAAAATTATATCATTTTGAGCGGAAACCTTTCATTGGGTAGTTGCTATTAATTCAATCTTTACTTTCAGAACTTTTCCCCTGTAAACTCGTTGATTACTTTTTGGGGTCATTGCAAATGATACACTGGGCTTTTAAAGGCACATTGTATCATTTGCAATGACCCAATTTTGTTATTCACGAGTTGACAAGAAAAACCTTACTTAAAGTGTTGATAGCAATGGTAACAAACACCACATGAATTTATTTCTGTCCAAAATGGTATTTCATGTTGGAAATTGACAACCGAAGGTATTTTTTTTTTTAAAGTCCCGTGCACAGGACTTTTTAAAATTCACTAGAAGTACACAAAATCCATATGTAGATTTTCAAGGTTTTCTGAAGCATTGATGCATCTATGTAGCTAAAATTTCTTGAGGCTAGTTTACCAACATTCTTCCTTTATAGACATGTTAGATATGTTACACTCTTATTCCACGAATCTGTAAAAAGTTTTATCTTGCAAATGATACGTAGGGCCTTTAAAGGAGCGTGTCTGGATCACATGTATGAACCCTCTTTTCCCCCATGGGTGTTGAGATTTTTGATATGTTATCATTGGTGATATTTTTCTCATTACAAATTTCGCACTCTTAATCTGTATATTTTCAAGGATATCGTTAAAAAACCACTGATGTTTTGTAAACTAATTTATCTGTTCCATAAAGCAGTCCAACAATATTTTTTGCTTCTACATCCAAATTGGAGATTCCAAATTTCCTGTTTTCTCATGGATATTATTTTAGGAGGTATTTTTGATGAGGGACTGTTAGGTTAGAACAAAATCCATTTTCTGGAAACATCTGGGGCCAATTTCATAAAGCTGTTTTCAGAAAAATGTGTTTGCTTTATAAAAATGGGTTAACAGTCAAAATTGTATGTCAACTTGTGTTTTTAGCAAGAATAGCAGAACACCAGTCAATGCATAGTTTCGACCTGTCAATCAACCGAACCCGCCGACCAATCACAACAGAGCTAGCAGATGTCACCCACATAGGTCAAAGTGCACTGTACGCTCGCAACAACATGATCACGTGATATGTTCTGCCGGCCGGCCCCATACAATTTGTACAGTGTTGTTGTATGCGACGATCCGGGTGAATTTTTGGTTTCAAGGCCGGTCGTTTCGTTGTTCAAAGGTACGAAAGCTATATTTCGTGATGATATGACATCCCTGTATTACTGGCCCTTTACTCAGTGTGTTCTAAGATACCTATCGACCCTGAAACATGAATACCTTTGAGTTTTCTTCAATGAATCTGTGCTTTCCGTTGAAAGTCCCATTGCTTTGTGCGTTGCGTGTCGCCATTTTGACGATAGCGTGTGAGCCATAGCAACAATGTTCAAGGGGGGCGGGGTTAACTGGGCAAAATCGGAACTATGCATTGTAATACACATCACGTAAGATTATGACTGCTACATGTTATGGTTTCGCTGTGTCATGTAAAAGTACGTCAAATCACCCGACCGTGTAATCATAAAGTAAACAATCACTGCTCGTACATTCTATCTCAAACCTTGTGAGTTTTTTTGATGTCGTGTGAAAAGGCCTCAAGAGTTACATTATAAATTTCATTGAATCGTTCCACTGGAAGTAGTGTCTTTATGGAAAAAACATGTAGATCCATATCACGGAATTTCAGCACAATCCCTTGTGGTTCGGCCTAACGACATTTCTCTGTGTAAATACCGCAGTGTAATTATACAATGTACGTATAGTAATACTTTGTCATGTAGGTACATGAATAGCACGCGTCTTCTAGGTACAGCCTATTTGTACATCTGCCTGTACGAAAGATCAATACTCGTGTGTAAATTTCTTGATAGATTTTCTTCACCAGAAAGCTCTCCTTGGGGTTTATCACCACCCTGGGAGCAATTCTGCGAAAATTGTAACCACAAATTAGACAGAATTCTGTCATCCACAGTTAAAGGGACGTGCGTCCAGAACACAGTGGGGAATACTCGCTAACTGGTCACTTGGAATTTCAATTATCCTAGCAGTAGGACACAGCTCCGTGAATTTGACAAACCAAGTTGGCTATTTGCGGGAATTGAATGCCGTGAAGAGAGGGGATGTGGACAGTGTGGATTAGAGGCGGCGTTGTGTAGCAATTTAACGACATGATGGAGTTTTTGTTTTGGACGACAACGGATGGTTCTGTGATGGTACATTGTATATTGACACCTTGAGTTTTTTGTAATTGTTTTCTTGACCAATTTCTGCAGGGCCGTAATTTGAATCATTTAAGGCCTTTTCACACTTGAACAATTTCGGGGTTGGCATGGGGTTGAAAAACTTGAGAAATTTAAACCCTGCGCCAACCCCGCGTCAACCCCGAGATTGATTTCAACCCGGGTTGAACTCAACCCTGCTCAGGACCAGGCTTGAAATTTTCGCCCTGGGTTGAAACGCTTGCCCAGGGTTGAAATCGGTAGTGTGAAACCAGCAGGTTTTTGTTTGCCCCGGGTTAAGATTCTTGCCGCTTATGAGCTACAAATGTCATGCCAAAACGCGCAAATTTTACCGTTTTAAAAATAATTTGCATGAATACTACCAGCTGAATAATTGTGTTCAAGTGCATGCTTTATCACTGTTTATAGTGACCCCCTGGGTAGTGAAAATTGGAGCTTCCGTTTTGAGAGGCTATTTTTACATCGTCCGTCATTCACTTTTGCACTTTTCTGTAGTAAAGAAAAAGTGGTACAAGCAGCAAAAAAAAAAAACGGGCAGAAAGGCGATGATGAATTCGAAAAATTTGAAGTATTTCAGGCAGGGAATGGGACAGCACTTACGCATGCAAGCAACGCTCGATTATATCACTCGCCCCGGGTTGGCGTTGCACAAGTGTGGATCCTGCCCGTTCAACTCAGGGTTGAACTCACCCCGGGGTGAGATAAACCCGGTTTGGCCGAAACAAGTGTGAAACGATGCGGGGTTGAAAATTGGCATCTCAACCCGGGGCGGTCTCGGAGTTCACCCCGGGTCGAGTTCACCCCGGGTCGAGTTCACCCCGGGTCGAGTTCACCCCGGGTCGAGTTCACCCCGGGTCGAGTCCACCCCGGGTCGAGTCCACCCCGGGTCGAGTCCACCCCGGGTCGAGTTCACCCCGGGTCGAGAGGTTGTAGTGTGAAAAGGCCTATAGTAACATATGATGAATTAGTCATTTTGAAAGGATACGGAATTGGCCCATCCTGCCTGCAACCCACCCAGACTGTCCTCTGAGTCAATTCAGAATTGGAGTTTGTTGTGGTTTTTGTCATCATATCCACTGTGTAGAATGACATAATTAGCATACATGTACTGTACATTCTTTCGCTGTATACATTCTTGTGCTGTGCATTTGCGACAGGAACTTTAAAGCGAGGTGTGTGTGGATTTCTTGGCTTCATTCAAGGTGATGTTTATAATTTTTATATATGCTGAGGGTGATCGTTCTCCGAAGTCTGTAATTATAAAACATTTACTCCTGAAGTGTCACGACGTAAGGGGGACACTGTGTCCCATTTTCATGAACTGACCCATACACGTACAATATTCATGATGTAGCACCCTCATAGAGCTTACAAAGTAAAGTATGCATATTTATGTAAGGGAAGACACACAAATATAACCGCCGGTACCGACTGCGGTTTTTCGCCGTACCGCCTGCACTACATGTAAGCAAGTAAAGGCATGTTCCCTTTGGACTTTCTTTTCCGCTGCCTCGCGGGAAGTTACCGCGACCTTCGGTAACATTCCTTCGTGTAATCTTCCCATGCGTTCCCATTTGCAATTGCTTTCAGTGCCCATGCGGAAAGCTACCGCGACCTTGCAGTAAACTTTTGCCGTGCAGGCCCATAGTTTACTGCAGAGTCGTGTTCATTTTACAGGGCGAAACTGTTCCCATTGGACTTTTCGATGGCCCTGTAAAACTCCCGCGGCTGAGCGGAAAGTTTCCGCGGACTCTTTTACCCTGTAAGTTTTACATCATGGTCGCGGTAGCTTTACAGGGACGCTAATTCTCCGTGCGTCCCCATTGGACTAAATGTTGTTACTCTCCTGCACAACCACGGGAGTTTTACCAAGATTAGTCCAATGGGAACACCACTTAAGAGCCAGATTCTGTAACTATGGACCAATTTATACAAGGGGGTGATATATCACCGTTCAGTATTCCATCCAATTTTTTTTTGTGGGTAGATATATCATCCAAACTGACAAAAATCACGTTTTTTTTTCGGAGAAACTGCTTCGGTTGAAAAATACGGCCGTGTTTAGGGTAGGGGTCCGAAGGGCCTGATAAGTGCCAAAGTCAAAATCTGGACTTTGTCCTCTGAATATCTTGGTGCGCCCTCAAAAAGCCTCCTTGATCTTATGGTATATAAATATATGGGTGGAGTTGTTCTGAAAAACGGTATTTTTTTCGAGGCTAATTGAGGGCGCCACCCATAGGTGGCGCTTCAAATCGCAACTTTTTGCATTTTAGACCATGTTTGAGGCCCTCCCAGTTCCTGCGCCCTCATAAAGCCTTGCTTGTTCATGTTTATTTGGACACATGGGGACCTTTTCTTCCCAAAAAAACATAAATGGCAGGGGCTTAGTGAGGGCGCTTGTTAATAGAGGGCGCTTTTTGCCGTAAGAACACGATTTTTGGCAATTTTCGTCATGCTATATCTCGGTGCGCCCTCTATGGAATTCAGTGAAACTTGTTTTATTGTGTTCCTCTATATCCCCACTATTCATAATAAGAATAACTAGGAGGCTTTTTGTCTCATTGACCCTTTATGTGCAAATTCATGCACACCAGATCACCACTTTTTGAAAAACAACACTTGGTTCTCGTGCACACCTATAGGTGGCAACAATCATTTGGGAGATTTATTTGAGCATTTTCAGAGCATAAAAAGCATAACAATTTATTAAAATATACCCAAACTTTAAAGAAAATAATGAACAAGGCACCTTTGGTGCTGAAAAAAAGGCCTGAATGGCCAGCAACTAAGTGAATTAATGACATGCTTGGTCAAAAGGTTCTCATGACGGCCCCTAAATTAGAGTTAGCACAGTATACATGTAGTTCATAACCAACTGAGAATGTGGACCGACTTTCAAAACTATAACTGAAGGTTATACTTGTCCAAAAGTTCTTGCCAAGGCATTCTCACAACAAAAGGTGACAGTCAACGTGCTTATGCCTACAGAAGCTCTCCATGAAAAGTTCATGAATGGAGGTATTTTTAAATTTCTGACAGGCTCTTCTTAGAAAAGAAGTAATGTCCACATCTGCTTCCTGAAAGAAAGGTGCATCACTGAAAATGTTATCCTATTTTACTCCAATAAAGATGTATGATTGGGCTGATGTATGATTGTGGCTGCAAAGATTACATTAAATGGGGATACATTGTATGCATTATTACAGGCTTAGGCTTGGGTTGGAATGCCACAGAATTCCCAATCATACATCTTTATTGGAGTAAAATTGGATAACATTTTCAGTGATGCACTTTTCTTTCAGGAAGCAGATGTGGACATTACTTCTTTTCTAAGAAGAGCCTGTCAGAAATTTAAAAATACCTCCATTCATGAACTTTTCATGGAGAGCTTCTGTAGGCAAAAACACGTTGACTGTCACCTTTTGTTGTGAGAATGCCTTGGCAAGGACTTTTGGACAAGTATAACCTTCAGTTATAGTGTCTAAAGTCGGTCAACATTTTCAGTTGGTTATGAACTACATGTACATGGATGTGCTAACTCTAATTTAGGGGCTGTCGTGAGAACCTTTTGACCAAGCATGTCATTCACTTAGTTGTTGGCCATTCAGGCTTTTTTTTCAGCACCAAAGGTGCCTCGTTCATTGTTTTCTTGAAAGTTTGGGTATATTTCAATAAATTGTTGCTGATTTTAATAAATTGTTATGCTTTTTATGCTCTGAAAATGCTCAAATAAATTTCCCAAATGATTGTTGCCACCTATAGGTGTATACGAGAACCAAGTGTTGTTTTTCAAAAAGTGGCGATCTGGTGTGCATGAATTTGCACATAAAGGGTCAATGAGACAAAAAGCCTCCTAGTTATTTTTATTATGAATAGTGGGGATATAGAGGAACACAATAAAACAAGTTTCACTGAATTCCATAGAGGGCGCACTGAGATATAGCCTGACGAAAATTGCCAAAAATTGCGTTCTTACGGCAAAAAGCGCCCTCTATTAACAAGCGCCCTCACTAAGCCTCTGCCATTTATGTTTTTTGGGGAAGAAAAGGTCCCCATGTGTCCAAATAAACATGAACAAGCAAGGCTTTATGAGGGCGCAGGAACTGGGAGGGCCTCAAACATGGTCTAAAATGCAAAAAGTTGCGATTTGAAGCGCCACCTATGGGTGGCGCCCTCAATTAGCCTCGAAAAAAATACCGTTTTTCAGAACAACTCCACCCATATATTTATATACCATAAGATCAAGGAGGCTTTTTGAGGGCGCACCACTATATTCAGAGGACAAAGTCCAGATTTTGACTTTGGCACTTATTAGGCCCTTCGGACCCCTACCCTAAACACGCCCGTATTTTTCAACCGAAGCAGTTTCTCCGAAAAAAAACGTGATTTTTGTCAGTTTGGATGATATATCTACCCACAAAAAAAAATTGGATGGAATACTGAACGGTGATATATCACCCCCTGGTTGAATCTTACAGAATCTGGCTCTTAAGCTGTTCTCGAGCTGTACCGCAGTGATACCGTTGTCGGTTAGACTTGTGTGTCTTCCCTAAATTCACTGTTATCTGGCTCATTCCATGAAGTTAAGGAACACGGTTTCTGTGTTACATCCACAACCATTTTTACTTTTTTTTTGCCCTTGATAACCCCATGAATCAATACAAATTCAAGCTGTTGGATGAGAGAAATTTAAAACATTTATTATTTGTAACAAAATCCTCATGGATTTAAATTTAGATGTCAACTAAATAGAATTTTGTTCAAATGTAGGTGTGACATTTGGTGCTTTTTAGCAGATTTTCTTGAATCACAAAAAAAAAAAAGCTAGAATCCTTCAAATTCGAATTAAAAATGATTGAAAACATTTGTAGTTGGAGTGAAAGCAGTTGAACTGTAGTGGTTTCCAAGTTACATCCACAATCACCACTTTGTTAAATAATTCAAAATGGTGGCACTTTGTCAACACTGAAGACTCCAAAATTACCCCCAAATTAACCCCCAAACAGTGTAAGCCACCACATCATGCAACATCGTTATATTATAAATGATGACTCATTGCTCCCTTATTTACCATTTTTGTGGAAATGAAGAAATGTCGCACTTTGTTCCTCAACTTCATGGAATGACCCATCTATAATTTTGCCACTGGTTTCCACAGAAATTCTAAAAATGTGCACACATTTGCATTGAGATTGCAAAAAAACAATTTAAAGGGCCTGTGACATCCTAAACAACTTTGTGCCAAAGCTTTAATTGCTCCATAATGACGGATTACTTGTTCAGCAAGACATACTATTGTTCGTTATGCGTATTGCAGGCCTGCGAGTTGTACGTGCACGCTGTAAAATCAATAAAAGGTAGCCTTTTTTAACTTTGAAGATTTCATTGCAATAAATCACAGACAGAGGGCGCTGTTCGGAGTGCAGAAGACAGAAGGGAAAAGTTAAGAAAAAACATAAGACTTCAAGTTGGACTTGTGGCAAATCGCTGCAGTTTCTACCCCCAGTTTTGTTATGGCTTACAGCAGGCAACATGTAAAACAAACAGCCATGGATTACAAAAGTTTCAGGAAAATTTAGAAAAAAGTGGAATCTTTTGTGCACAGTTGAATGTGATTTTCCTGTGTTTGCCTCTTGTGACATAGTGACCTTGGTCATGAATATGCATATTTTCATTAGCATAAAAACTAAAAACCTTTGTTTTAACCCCCAAAGCAAGCTCCAAATAGGATTTTTATGACTTTAACTGAGTAGAGTGGTTTTAAAGCGTAAATTTAATTGATAAAAATCCTAAATAAGGGGCCCTTTAAAATAAATCATACATTGATTTTGTATGCTCGACAGATTTTCCGCATCACTAATATTCGTCCACACAGATTGAAAATGGACGATACTCGTAATACCCAGATTATATAAAGGTTTTCTTTTCAATTATCCATAACAATACCGAGTGGATGAACACAATACAAATTTAATAACAGGTGTTACAGCTTACACGCATAATCAGACTTCAGTGTAATTAATGTGCAATGTATTGTGTGCATTACACGTACCGTACATTTACCACCTGTATTCCCAGTGTACATGTTAAATGTACGCGACGATGCTAGTATAATTTGTATCTGCAATAAAATGATATGCGTGTGTCACTTCACCGCATTTTATAAAACGTGTGAAGTTAAATTGTCTAGTTTAACTTTACTCATTTATTTATAGCTGACGATTTGGAGAACTATACATTGTAAATGGATCTACGATTTATGCTGAATTGATTGGTTTTTAACTAGGATTTTTGTTAGTCATTTTAGACGTCGTAAAGGTAAGTTTCCATATTTCTTAAAGGGCCCTGAAATGGTGTTTTTATCAATGAAATCTGTGCTATGGAACTAGTCCATTAATTTACAATCATAAAAACCCTACTTGGAAGTTGTTCTGGGGGTTAAAATCAAGGTTTTTGATTTTTATGCTAATGAAAAATTTACATATGCATGAGCAAAGTGGTGATGTCAGATTAGAAAAACACAGGAAAATCTCATTCAACTGTGCACAAAGGTTTCCACAATTTTCTCCAACTTGCCGAAACTTTTGTTACCCATGACGGTTTAGGTTTGTTTTACATGTTGCCTGTTGCAAACCATGAAAAAACTAAGGCTGGAAACTGCAGCATTTTTCCACAATTCCAGTTTGAAGTCTTATGTTTTTTCTTTGTTTTTTTGCTGTGTGTTCCTAAAGTGACATGCCCCAAACAACTTTCTGTGAGTTTATGTGAAGAAATTTTCAAAGTTGAAAAATGCCACTTTTTATTAATGGGGCATCAAAATGAACAGTAGTATTGTCTTTCTACACAAGTAATCCTTTATATGCACCAAAAATTGTGCATACAGTTATTGAACTTCACTCATTTCTATATAGCTGACGATTTGGAGAACTATACATTGTAAATGGATCTACGATTTATACTGAATTGATTGGTTTTTAACTATGATTTTTGTTAGTCATTTTGACGTCGTAAAGGTAAGTTTCCATATTTCTTAAAGGGCCCTGAAATGGTGTTTTTATCAATGAAATCTGTGCTATGGAACTAGTCCATTAATTTACTATTATAAAAACCTTACTTGGAAGTTGTTTTGGGGGTTAAAATCAAGGTTTTTGATTTTTATGCTAATGAAAATTTACATATGCATGAGCAAAGTTGGTGATGTCACATTAGAAAAACAGAGGAAAATCTCATTCAACTGTGCACAAAGGTTTCCACAATTTTCTCCAACTTGCTGAAACTTTTGTTACCCATGACGGTTTAGGTTTGTTTTACATGTTGCCTGTTGCAAACCATGAAAAAACTAAGGCTGGAAACTGCAGCATTTTCCACAATTCCAGTTTGAAGTGTTATGTTTTTTCTTTGTTTTTCTGCTGTGTGTTCCTAAAGTGACATGCCCCAGACAGCGCCCTCTTTCTGTGAGTTTATGTGAAGAAATTTTCAAAGTTGAAAAATGCCACTTTTTATTAATGGGGCATCAAAATGAACAGTAGTATTGTCTTTCTACACAAGTAATCCTTCATATGCACCAACAATTTTGCATAAAGTTATTGAGCATTTCAGGGGCCCTTTAAGCCTAGCGTACATCGACATTGCAACTTGAAGCAACTAGTGGCAACTGGTGTACTTCCAGCAACTCGCGGCAACTGGGAGCAACTGATCAGTTGCTCAAAAAGGTTGATGTACGCGCACTTGCAACTACTGGCAACTGGAAAAATCCCAGTTGCCGATGTTCTACTTTCTCGCAACTAGTTGTACCTAGTTGCGGTAAGTTGCGTAGATGCACGCGTACTTGCAACTACATGTAGTTGCTGTCGGTTGCTTGCGTTCATCTGATCACGTGCGTGCACATCGACAGGAACTGCAAGCAACAGCTGCTTCCAGTCGCAAGGACAGTGTACATGTACTCGAGGCTTTACCGAGTTGCAATGTCGATGTGCGCGCTCTGGAAATGTAGACATGGCTGGATGCTCCCAGTTGTTGATAGTAGCGCAACTGATCAGTTGCTGTCGATGAACATGCTACATGTACGCACAATTGGTAGGGCATCTGCACGTTAAGCAGAAGGTCCACGGTTTGAATCCCGGTGCTTTTCACTGCATCCAGATTTCCAAAACTCATGGACATTTCTATCAAATAAATTTACCCCGGCTGTTCCTGGGTCATAATCACTAACAAAAAAATCACCTGTTTATACTAATGAAGATCCACGGAACAAAGGGTTTGACTCCTCAAATTCTGCTTGTTGTGTGAAATTTGGCTAAAAAAAATTAACATTTTGTATCTGCTTAAAGGGCCTGTGATATGCTAAACAACTTTGTGCCTAAGCTTTGCTTTATAATGACGGATTACTTGTTCAGCAAGACATACTGTGGTTCGTTTGGATGTAAAATCAATAAAAGGTGGCCTTTTTCAACTTTGAAGATTTCATTGCAATAAATCACAGACAGAGGGCGTTGTGTTGAGTGCATCACATAAGGAAGACAGAAGGGAAAAGTTAAGAAAAAACATAAGACTTCAAGTTGGACTTGTGGCAAATTGCTGCAGCTTCTACCCCCAGTTTTGTCATGGCTTACAGCAGGCAACATGTAGAACAAACTCAAACAGCCATGGATTACAAAAGTTTCAGGAAAATTGAGAAAAAAGTGGAATCTTTTGTGCACAGTTGAATGTGATTTTCCTGTGTTTGCCTCTTGTGACATCGTGACAATGGTCATGAATATGCATATTTTCATTAGCATAAAAACTAAAAACCTTTGTTTTAACCCCCAAAGCAAGCTCCAAATAGGATTTTTATGACTTTAACTGAGTAGAGTTGTTTTAAAGCATAGATTTCATTAATAAAAATCCTAAATAAGGGGCCCTTTAATGGCACAACAATGAACCGAATATTCCTGTATTGATATTTTCTGTTTTTTTCACTTTAGGCCTTGAGGCCTTTGTTAACATTAAGTACATGTACCATAAAAAAATTCATTAAAAAAAAAAAAAATTGCTATGACATATACATGTAGTTAACGCCAGAATGCTGTGCGTACATGTACTGACCACCAGCAACAATTTTCGGTCATACATTTACATGTACATTGTCCCACTCAATGATGTACCTAATGTATTTGCAAAGACCTGGGGACAATTCCATGGCACTGCTTAAAAAGTGTTAGCTGAAAACGTGTGCTAATTGTACAATGTAGCAGAAAAGTTGTGCTAACGTTAAGGCTATTTCACGGCCGTGGCGTGCTTAAAGGCAGTATACATCATTGGTAATCTCGAAAATCTAAAATAAGTTCACAGATTTACGCCTTACTTACACAATATAAACATGATGACCGTAGAAAACTTCCCTTGAAATGGTTTGTCTGAAGTCTTTGAGAAATGAGTAAAACAATTAGTTTTCGTCTCATGAGACCAAAATTCAATTCGTCCCAAAACCATTTCGCCCGAGTGCCATTTAGCCCCAAATTACTTCGTCCAAACGCTATATCACCCAAATGCCACTTCGTCCTAAAACCACTTCGTGCACAGGCCGTGGTTCAAGGCGAAATGGTTCAGGGCGAAGTGGTTTTGGGCGAAATGACTGCAAACCCTTTTTTGACTGTTTTCTCAAATGTTTTAGACGAAGTACGGAGCTGGTTTTTTGCTCAGGTTGGTTTTAATCATGCATATCTTCAATCACACAGGGGGATAAAACTATTTGTAACCGTTTACCAATCATGTATACTACATTATCTTTAAGCATGCGGGTGCTTGGCAACAGGCATTGTTGCATCACAAGTATTAAGCAAATTTTGCCTCTGAAGCTAGCAAACGTTTGGCAGTGCTTGAGGTTACATCTCCATGAAATAGCCGGAGCCTCCATTAGCACAAAATCGGCTGCTAAACAGCTCCATGAAATTGGCCCCTGGAGATATTTATATAGTTAATGGATAAAATACACTCGACCAGAAAAGTTCTGTCACCAGTAAGACATTTGTAGATATTTATTATGAAATTGGATTTAATGTAGGAAAATAATATATCAAATTTTAGCTGAACATATCACTCAAAGGAATAGAGCCAAATGGAGTCCATGATGGCAAGCTTAATGGAACAGGAATGCAACAGAGGGAATTTTTTTTTTTTAAAGTCACACTTCTTGAAGAACGTGTTTACAATCAAATATTTTTGTTCCCTTCCAGAATACCTACCCAAGCCGGCCCAGCGCTACGACGACCCACCCCTCTACCTCTGTCTACGCGTCGGACGTCCCATGAGTAAAACCTTCCCTGGAAGCTCTGAGGGGAAAGAATCGGTTTGCAAACGACACCCTAAACTACCCGAGTACTGGTTTGCAATCCCTCGAGAAAAGTAAGTTTAGGCTTTGTAATTTTTATTTAATTTTTTTATTTATTCACCACATCCAACAGCGGAGGGACCGCCAATTACAGGAATGGGAGCAAGTGTGGTTGAGTGCCTTGCTCAAGGGCACAGGTGCCACAACCCGTCGCTAGCACAGGAACTTAAGTTCGACGCACTAGACCGCTCGGCCATAAAACCTCCCCCCAAAAAAGAAATGCAATCTTCTTAACATAACAATTCTTGATCGGAAAAGAGGTTAGTTGATTACAGTGAACTTGTGGATAACAAGGCACCGATCAATGAATCACTTCAAAATCACTTCCTTTCAGTGATTCAGCATGTTCAGTGATTTCACGCAGGTCCAATGGACCGATCCAGTAAGCTCCGCCCATTTAGAAATTGCCTAGCAACATGCTATACATGTGAGACAAAAACTACATTTATTTTTCTTTTGCAGGGCAGACAACCTGTACGCCTTCTTTCTTCAGTGGTCCCCGGACGTTTACGGCAAGGACGGGAATCAGGACGATGTTGGCTTCGTAGCCGTCGATGAAGAACTAGAATCAAGTCTGGAGGTGGTGGAAGACTTCTTTGACGAACCTATAGGAAAAGACTGGGAGGTTAGTCTAATCCCCCTTCGATCACGTGTCTACATTTGTTAAAAGGGACTTTTTTTGCGGACCTAATTCCTGCATCCTCTTGCAACAGTGCCCCTTTAACGCACTCCCTAACTCCTGCGTACAGTGGCCCTGTTGAAACAGGCCCCATTTCGCGGTGGGACTAGCGACAGAAATCTTGTCGCCTCTGCTGGACCAATCAGGACGCTTGGCAGTGCATTGCAGCATGATTGCAGGCATTCAAATGTAACGCGCGCAGATTGTAATCACCGTGCATGCTATGCATGTGATACATGTACTCGGTAATGCTGGCCGTTGACCGTGTCGACGATTGGCTGCTATTTAAAGCATACTGGGGAATCCGTTCCATTACATTCGTCAGCATGCATCCCTGTTATTAATTTGAAAAACTGTGGAGTAAATTAAGATCGTCGTTTGAAAGTTTGGTAGGGATGGGACAGTCATAAGGAACGAAACCCAATACAATTTCTGGAAAGTATAGAAATCGTTTCTTTTCGGGATAACATGACCGAATTGATTAAATTACATAAAAATGACTCAGGCGTGAGTTGGCTCAAGACAACAGCCGCCTCACTCCACAGATTTGTGTGTGTTTCCTCAGGGTATTGTTACGTCGCTTTGCAGAGTGGAAATTCCCTGATATCTCAGGATGAATTCCTGTGACTAAAGGGGATATGTGCTGCTTAAAGGCCCTGTAGATGATCTGTTTTTGAGCGATTCTGCAAATAAAACCATTATAAATCAAAAGAAAGACATCAACAAACTCATCCGAAGAAATTTCAGCTTTGTCAAATGTACCACCTTTAAAAAAAACATGAAAATCCATATGGGTAATTCCCAAAATTAGGGGTCCAAAATGTTTGGTGTCCCAGTTACGTACGACACTGTCTGCTTCAAAAATCACCACTTATGACCACAAATTTTCAGTAATGGACTGTGGCCTGTGATTATAGGGGGCAGCATAATTTTCTTCAGTATATTTTGTTTTCTGATTCCTGAAAAATATTCAAAACAAAATACCATAAAGGCTTATAATTTGTTCCATGGTATTGAATAGGAGTTTGGTGTCCCGGGTTACCTACGCCAATGAAAATTCCCCCCCCCCCCCCCCCTCCCCCCCCCCCCCCCCCCCCCCCCCCCGCGCGCTACCACACTCCCTAGGTGGGGGTTTGGTCACATTTTTCATGCCCCAGGGTGGGGCATTTGGCCCATTATCTGTGCATGTTTGTGCATTTATTCGCATGTTTTGCACCCGAGGGTGGGGATTTTTGTCACCTAAATGTTGCCCCAGGGGTGGGGATTTTGTCACGCAAAAAGTGACAATCCCCACCTCTTAGGTGGGGTAGCCCGGGAGGAGGAGGGGTGGGAGAAACTATTGATAGGCGCATAACCATGGAGCTAGCTCCATGGTGTAACTCAAAATTATTTTATTGATTTTTGTCATTCAAAAGGCGATGTGTACACCAATGTCTTACACACACAATACCGGTACATGTAAGTGGTTTCTTGTAGCCAGTAGACACCGTTTTCACCTAGAAATCTCGCATTTTTTGAATTTGCTATACAAAAAAATAAATCCAATATTTCAGAACAAAATCGTTCACTGATTGTTTTTTCACTGAGCAGCCTACAGGGCATATGGATTTCAAATTTCACATTATTTTGAAACGTCCTAAAACGGAGCACTGCACTACTACAGTTTCACAATCGCATTTCAATACACAATTTTACATGTAGGTTAGTATTAAAAGGGGCGCTTTCGTTTATCAATGAAAGCTAAGCTCTTTACTCAAGTACTTGTAGCTAGGTCAGCTGTAAAAAGGATCAAGGTACATTCCTTTCTTTATCAACATTAGTTTCACTTCTGAATTAGTCTGTACTTCCGTTACCAAAAGGTGGAGACGCACGTGTGTAGGTTTTTTGTATCAGTGCTGTGCAGACAAGTTTGGCGGGAAGTGGTGCCATAAATATTAAATTAATTGTGGCGGTCGACAGCACTTTGCTGAAACTTTGTCAAGTCGCGTATTGTGCATCGTGGAGCTAACTCGACTTCGTAGAGAAAAACGGAACAGTTAGGAAAATCGTGATTGTGGGGAAACCAAATATCACAACCATGTAAAATTGGTTTTGCTAGATGTGCCAGAGCATAAGCTTCATTTTCATACCAATTTCATGTTGGTACAGTTCTGGATGGGTACAATTATTGTTTGACTGAGGTGAGGTAAAAAGACAATTGCCGCATGTTTCAATGATACTTTTGATAATTCCTGAGAATGGTACTTTTTGAAGGGACACGGCGACCAGGGTAACGAAGGGCAAAAGCATTTCTGACTGCTGCAAGGCTTCCAAGTCGTGCATATTCAGTCACCACAAATGACCTTTGCTGATGAGTTCACTGCACCATGTTGTGAAATGACCAGCAGAGAGCCCATGGCAAATTTTGTATGTCTGTGCTTCATATGTAATCAGTCAAAAGGCCCTGAGGATTAATGTATGCAATGAAATTCACAATCAGAAAACATGCGGCAATTGTCATTTCACCACACCTCAGTTAAACAATGATTGTGCAGCCATCCGGAACTGGATTAACTTGCAATTGGTATGAAGTTATAGCTTATGCTCTGGTGCATCCTAATTTTTATGGCTATGGTATTTGTTTTCCCACAATGACGATTTTTTTACCAGTAACTGTTCCGTTTTTTCTGGGACACCCTGTATACTCCTCAGCTGGACAATTGCGATAATCAGCATTCGCTTACTACATAAAGCCCGCATGTTGGCTAAACAGTCACAAACGTTCTTTTGCGACGTTGTCGGTTGCTGTGACGTTTACTTTCATGCTACGTGAATTTTGACGTATGCGTTTAGAGCTGCTTTTTGAATGCAACTGTGCAAGAACAACGTATCTCCATTTTTTGCGGTTGTGTTTTGAGGAACGATTTTTGCAAACCTGTTGCGATGGGCTGTTTGCCAACTAAACGGAGTGTAAAATTGAATGAAGACGCGTACGTTTGCACGGAGGAGGAATTTCGAGAATTGTGGCGTCGGCCTGTAAGGCGTGTGCGCTCAGAATGCCAAGGAACGTACCGGTGCAAGGAATATTCAAGCAAGTCGGGATATAAGTGTTTGGTATGGTTGTATTTATTTATTTTTATTTTTTTTTTTTTATATAAAGAACACGGCCGTTTGTTCTATTTGTCATAGAATTTTGGCTGTTTTGATAGAGCAGGTTTTTGCCAGTAACAGAATTTGTCTTTAGGGCTAGTAAAATCCTGTCAAGGACCCTGTTCTTTCCAGAGAAATCACTTTGTTCGACGAAGATTAGTTAATCATCGTTAGTTAATGAAGTGTGCGTTCACATCTCACTTTATAACGAAGATCGAACAAAGATCGATACCGTTCACATTAGGCGACTACTAACGAAGATCAAATGAAGCTGTGGGAGGCCACTGTGCCTGGTTGCATGCGTCAAGCGTCGAGCTTTAAGTGTCTGACGCGCTGTGTGGTTTTCGAGGTCGCGTCCAAAAAACTACGCTTGCTAGGCGCTTGACGCACAACGCTGTTCTGCCAGGCCTGCCAAATCGCTTCGTCGAAGGAAGGAAGCGTTCATGTTACAAATTTGCTTCATTGAATGAAGCGATCTCTTCGTCGAACAAAGAGATTCTAATCATCGTCGAATGAAGAGGTGTGCGTTCACATCAGGAAATCTCTTCGTCGAACAAAGAGATTTCGCCAGTGAGAACGGGGTCATGTTTGCACTGCATCTTTAAAGCAGTATTTGCAATGTTAAACCCCAAATTTGGCCTGGAACGATTCTGCTTATTAAAGATAATCTTTTTAAGAGAAAATGATAATTAAAGGCAGTATACATGATTGGTATCTTGAAAATACCAATGTTCACAGATTTGCGCCTAACTTACACAATATAAACATGATGACCGTAGAAAACTTCCCCTGAAATGGTTTTGTCTGAAGTGCTATAGTCTTTGAGAAATTAGTAAAACCATTAGTTTTCGTCTCATGAGACTCAAATTCAATTCACCCCCAAACCACTTAGCCCGAGTGCCATTTCGCCCCAAATCACTTCGTCCAAACACTACCTCGCCCAAATGCCACTTCGTGCACTGGGCGAAATGGTTCAGGGCGAAGTGGTTTTGGGGCAAAATGACTGCAAATCCTTTTTTTGACTGTTTTCTCAAAAGTTAGACGAAGTACGGAGCTGGTTTTTGCTCAGGTTGGTTTTAATCATGCATATCTTCAATCACACAGGGAGATAAAACTATTTGTAACGGTTTACCAATCATGTATACTATCTTTAAACCCCCAATTTGGCCTGAAACCTTACTCAAATGGAAGATAGAAGTGGTTCCAACTCTCCAATGCAATGATTCCGCTTAACATTTCATTTTAAGAGAAAATGACAATTAAAGACGTGTGCACACTCTTTTCTTTTTAACAAGAGTGCCTTCGTGTAAACAGAATTACACCTCTGACTAAGCCTGTGCGGTATTGGGTTTTGGCACACGCGGTGTGTCGTTATAAAAATACCGTGGTATTCGGTATTACCAAGTACTTCTCTGTTATGTCATAACAATAAGGATGTGAAGTACATGTGAAGTACTTTTTGTGCGTACAGAAATTCTTTCGGTGCAGGTTTCATGTCATCCAAAACTGTACCGGTAGATTTCGTAGTCTCCCAAGATTGCGAGTTTTTACAATCACTTCGCCCAAAAACCAAGTAGGCCCAAAATCTAATTCACCCTCAACCACTTCGCCTAAATGCCAGTTCACCCAAGCACTCTTATGCGTATATAATGCTGCAGGTTGGGTATAGCGTAGTTTCACACGCGTTTGTGTGCATGTGATGCCGCTTGGGCGAGGTAGCATTTGGGCGAACAATTTTCTGGGGCGAAGTGGCTCAGGTTGGGCGAAATGACCGACATACGTCACGGAACGATATTTCCTGTACATTTCAGTGATTTCCCATTGACCAAGCATCTTTCTCATCACACGTGTGCTGTGGGGATTTCCCTCAATGAGAAATCTAAGACAAAGTAAACTTCTTTTCCCACTTGTGTTCTGGGCCCAATTCATGGAACCTGTTAGCACAAAAACATTTTTAGCACAGAATTTCTTTGCTCTGTAAAATGAGTTACCAGCCAAAATTGTATGTCAAATTGTATTTTTAGGAACAGGAGCGAAATATCAGTAAATACACATCACATACGTTTTTGGCTGGCAACCCAGTTTTGTAAAATAAAGCAAAGAAATTCTGTGCTAAACAAATTGTTTTGCTAACTGGTTTCATGAAATTGGGCCCTGGACAGTTTGACAATACACGGAGCTTGCACGTGCACCATGCACGTGAAACGGATGCGTGCCGCGCTTGCAGGTCGGACGGACAGACAGACATGTTGGACATTGCAAGCGTGCTGTGTCCTCGATAGAGCCATTTTACAGACATTATGCACGTCCAAAACGTATTTTTAGACAGCCAAAAAAGTCAAACATTTAATACTGGTATGGTTTGTTAGTTATATTTCATTTGATTTCTATGAATAGTTCAGGAATACCGCGGTAATGAACTCTTAACCGAGTTCACCGGTATTTCGGTATTTCCGCGAGAGCAATCGGTATTAATCGGTAGTTTTTAAAATACAGTTACTACTCGGTATTAACGAAATACCGCACAAGCTTACCTCTGACCAGAGTGGTACAGTGACTCTATTTTTTAGGCAATATAGCGAGTGAACTAGCTTAAATAACATGGCGGCTTCACACATATATTTGAGAGCATAGACACAGTTTTTCATTCGTTATCATAATTTAAATGAGGTGCTAAGCTAAATACACACATACTTTTTATTATACACATTCTCAATCACACATGGAGATACAGTGAAAAAATGGCCTCTTTATAGAGGTTTCTTAAGCATTATACACATGGCATTTGGGACCAAAAATGGGTGGCCACTATAAACAGGTGGCCTGTTTATCAAGGTGGCCTTAATAGCAGGTTCCACTGCAATGCCATTTGTTACAGATTTGTTTAATCACGTAAACAATCTTTCATTTTTAGAAAATATTGTGCTTGAACTCGCTAAAATGCTTTCTACAGAATGAATTACATGTAGCCTGTACACATTATCACCTGAATAGACATCTTTTTTTCCCCCCAAATGTTAAACGGGAAAAAAAGGTTAACTTCAAAAAGCAACCTACCGGTACATGTTATTGTACATTCAGACACTGATTAATTATTGCCCTCGAGGCCTCGACCCAGTATTGAATCTAACCCTACTCTCCACAAGCTTCCCGCAATAGTAAACCGTGGGAAAGTTACAGAAATCAAAAGGTACAGGGTTCGTTTACAATATACATGTCCTTTGCGCACTTTACCCATTAAGGTCGACCATACAGAGAACAGATTTTGCATTGATACAAAAAATTAAATTAAATAAAACCACAATGCAAAGGATCAAAGAGACCGATACATGTAGATATAACATTTTATCGGTCAGTAACATGTATGAGCACTGCTTTTGGCGAGGCTGACTGCACCGGCCTCTGTAAGGGCCACTGAGGCAGGGTACACCACTCTGCCTGAAGTGCCTCCTTGAGCACCTGCACTTCTAGGGCTATTTAAGAGGCCCCAGATGTCAGCTCGTCCCACACAGGTTCAATCAGGTTGGAAACCCCCCCAAAAAATTGTTTTTCTGGAAGCCATTAACTGCAAGATTCTCCTGAAAACAACCAATCTCACATTTCATTAAAGATGACTGTCCGATTTTAGGCCGATTTGAGCATCAAAAATTTAAAAAAAATTAAATTGCTATTTATTTTTAGAAAGACAAAATTATCAGCTTTCATTTGGTATCAAGAACGTCAAAATCCGTCAAGGATTAATGCCAGTCGATTAGAAACAAAAAATAAAAGGCAGGCCCTGTCTTTTATTCGAGAGGGTTATGACGTAATATGTACAAGTGTACGAGCGTGTAGTACACTATACGAACACGCACACAATCGAGGTCCGCATAAACCAGGAAGCACCGTAACTGTGTGGACTTACACAGGTTCGCAGACGAGTTGTCTCAGCATTTTTAAAAAGGGATAAGGGAAGTGGGAGAAGGGTTAAAA
The DNA here is from genome assembly GCA_037783545.1 of Henricia sp. BOLD:AAB3569. Lineage (NCBI taxonomy): Eukaryota > Metazoa > Echinodermata > Asteroidea > Spinulosida > Echinasteridae > Henricia > Henricia sp. BOLD:AAB3569. The sequence goes on along the minus strand of JBBELK010000266.1, from coordinate 563,408 downwards.
CAAATATATACGGTGTGTAACGATTCCCTTAAACGATTTGTGGAGTTGTGGCGAAATCCTGCGTTTCGCATAGTGTATGTGGTAACGGTCTGGGTGCACATACGTGTGTACATTGTACACATACATGTACTATATGTACAAATGAGCGTATGCAACATACATGTACATGTATGTACAACATGTGAAGCCTGTTTCAAGAAAAAGGCTTTAAGTTTTCTATATTTTTCGTTACAGAGACACGTAAGCTTTCTAAATTCGTTCGCTTGTGTTAATTAATTTTTGTAATCGTTTCACCCAAACACGGACAGTGCAACTTTAATGTGGAATTCACATTTATTCAAACAGGTCCTCTTGAAAGTGATTCCAAAGTGATTGGTCGATCAGTGCCTTGTTATCCACAAGTTCACTGTATTCAACAAACGTCTGTTCTGATCAAGAATTGATATTTTATGAAAAATGCGTTTATTATTTTATTTTTTTATCGTATATCTCTTGTCTTTGTTGTTCTATCAGATTATCACAAAGGAGGAAGCCAATCGTCGGCGAATGACCATCTTAGAATGCGAGATGAACCTGCCCTTACCAGAACTGGAAGGAGCAACCAGTATTCTGCTAGAACCGGAACACGTCAGGAAGGTATGCAGACCGTAGATGGGTATCCCCCAGTTTAGACCCCATTTTGTCAAGACAATAAAAAGAAAATGGAGTAAATTTCTGGATATTTCAACAACATTCTTTAGTTTTGTTGTTCCTAGAAATCGTAAAAAATAAAAAAATAATTTACATAACAAGGACAGACACTTGTGGAACATCTTAAGCCGTGTCCGCATTGGACTTGTTTTTTTGGGAGGTTTTACCGAGATGATGGTAAAATGAAAAATGGCTAAATTTTACTGTCCGCATTTGGACTTTTTCGACACGGGAAAATTTCAGCGGGACCGTGGGAACGCATGCGCAGTGTCCCTTCGCAGTTTGACCTGCACGCCTCGGACGTACGCTTTCAGAGCGCTTTTACCGACTCGCTGTGTCCGCAATGGACATTTCGTCTCGGGGAAATGTTCCCTGGTCAATTCCCAGGAAAAGTAACCGCTGGACTTGGGAAAAGTTACTGAGAGGAAAACGTCACAGGCTGTCCGCATTAGACATAAAATGAAAAAAAGTACCCATCGTCTCTATAAGTTTTCCCCAAAAAAGTCCAATGCGAACAGGCCCGGTTCAGTCATGCTATAAGTTACATGGGAAATTTGACAGATATCTGATTTTGCAGAAAGTGCCCTGTATATTCGATTTTCTAAATCTCACAAAAAAAGCTTGGAACTTAGAGCATGTCACTGTAAAACTCATTCATTGCCTTTCACAACAGCTCCAGTTGGATTTGCTTAAAGGTAGGATACATGATCTCGAGGAATCTGAAATGTTCACAGATTTACACATAACTTACACAATATAAACACGATGAGGGTAGAAAACTTCCCCTGAAATGGTTTTGTCTGAAGTGCTATAGTCTTTGAAAAATGAGCAAAACAATTATTTTTCATCTCGCGAGACGTAAATTCATTTCGCCCCAAAACCAATTCGCCCTGGAGCACTTCACCTAAAGGCCATTTCGCCCCAAAACCACTTTGTCCAAACACTACCTTGCCCAAATGCCACTTCGCCCCAAAACAACTTCGTGCACAGGCCGTGGTTCAGGGCGAAGTAGTTCAGGGCGAAGTGGTTTTGGGGCAAAGTAAACTATTTTTTGACTGTTTTCTCAAAAGTTAGAGCAAGTACGGAGCTGATTTTTGCTCAGGTTGGTTTTAATCATGCATACCTTCGATCACACAGGGGGGTTTACATTTCAAAGACTTTAGTGGTGCAACACATTGTCACAATTTGTGTTTATCTTTCTGAACAGTTGACCAAGCAACTACCAGCCAGAACCGAGGGCTATAGTTGGAAAAACATCTACAGCACCGCGGAGAACGGATACAGTCTGCGAAGTCTGTACCGCAGTATGAACGGTATCGACTGCCCCGTACTTATGGTCATCAGGGACTCCTCAGGAATGGTAAGACTGCCCTCTAGTGACTGCGGAATGGTAACACCGCCCTCTAGTATTTCATTGGTCTGTGTGCTTTGCGTAGTCTGGACGTATCGTGATTGGGGGCTGTCCAAAGTTGTCAACATTTTCACAGTTCTACAGAACGTAGTATTTTTCAATACTCCTCCCTCCCCCTGAAATACTACTTATCAACTTTTTTGTCACTCGCGTGAAATGTCAACATTTTACAGTGCATGTTCTACGCCCCTCCTCCCCCCAATGCTTTGTAGAACCGTGGAAATGTTGAAACTTTGGACGGCCCCTTAAGGTACCAAAAACACACACACACACAATTTTAAAAAGGGATGGTTTTTCAAAAATTCTTTCCTCGGATAAACATAGTTAGGATCTATATGAGAGGACTAAGGCCCGCTTCAAACGTCGCGCTTATGCCGTGTCGAATTAAATTCAACTTGGCACGACATCGGCACGACGTTAGCACAGCAGTGGCTTCAGACGTCGAAATAATAGCAAACTCCCAGTCGAGCTTAAATACATCCAACATGGCGGATGAGTATTAGCACGTCATGGACATTGTGCACGTGCGTTTTCCATTCTATCCATTGTACGTTGCCATTTTATTATTTTGATGCACTTGTTTGTTTGTTATTTATTTACCCACATACGCGCTGCGAGCATGGGCATTCCTAGTTGTGCACAAAATTGCTCACCAACTTCGAACTGGAATCAAATTTGACACGGCAAAAGCATGACGTTTGAAGCCAAGCCGTGCTTGTGCCGCACTAAATAAAGTTAGCACGGCAGACCCTGTCGAGCTAAAATCTTCTGCCGTGTCGAACTCATTTTGCCGAGCCAAATGGCTTCAAACGTCAGGCTTTTGCCGTATCGAATTAAACAAAAATCAAGTTTAATTTAATTAGGATGGTGAACTGTTTCGTTTTGGTTCAATTAATTTTGCCTGGAGGGCTCTCAGTGGGCAGAAAGAGGCATCAATACGTGTGCACTGTACTGTACAGATGTGTGGAATATATACATGTGTATTCTGTGCAACATGTATGTACATGTACTTGTTTAGGGGTGCATGCAGAGTTGCCAACTCTCCCGGATATTTGGGGAGGACATCTGGAAAACAGGTTCATTCCGAGACTCCAAACACATCTAAAAATCCCCAAGGTTGTAAATTGACAATCCAGGAGGGTTTTAATCCATGTCAGGACTCGCAAAATTAGTCATTTTCCAGAGAATCTGTTGCAAAATCCGAGAGGGTTGGCAGCTCTGGTGCATGCATTTTCAGACTAGAAATTATATGTTTATGATAGTTTTCAAAACAATCATCGAATTTCACCAAAATTATATGATTTATCATGAAAAGTGTCGCAAGGATAGCATTCCATAATGCACTTCCGGATAAAATATCTATATCCTGTTTGACTGCATTGCAGTTTCTGTATGCAAATTGTATTCAAAATTTATATGACCCCCCAAATGTACTGTTAACAGGGAAACTGTCTGTTTAAAGGAGCGTGACCAGATCACATTTTTGACGCCCCAATTTTTCCCATGGGTGTTGGGATTTGGATACCATATGAATTGTAATATTTTTCTCATTACTATTCTGAAATTTCGCGTTCTCAATCCGTATATTTTTAAGGATATCGTCAAAAAACCACCGATGTTTTGTAAACTAATTTATCTGATTCCATGAAGCAGTGCTGTAATTACAGCAACCCTTTTGCTTCCACATCCAAATTGGAGATTGCAAATTTCCTGTTTTCTTCCCATATATATTATTTTGGAGAGGTATTTTATATGATTGTTGGGTTAGAACAAAATTAATTTTTTGGAAAAAATCTGGACAAGCTCCTTTAATAAAATGTTTAAAAAACATGGGGGTGTTTAGAAAATATTTTTTTGCCATGTTTGTGTCGTATCCTGTTTTTCTGAAATATATGTCTATTTTTTTAAAAATTGAAAATATTTTTTTTAGAAAATATTATTTTATGGCATGTTTATTGTGCCACATCCTGATTTCTGAATTACTTTCTGTTTACAAATAATCCTGGAAAGTCACATGACTGCAGAAACTAACAGAAAACAAAATTTTCCCAAGTCAAACTGCCTTCCAGTCCCAAGTTAAGTCAAACTGCCTTCGAGTCCCAAGTCGAGTCAAACTGCCTTCGAGTCCCAAGTCGAGTCAAACTGCCTTCTAGTCCCAAGTTAAGTCAAACTGCCCTCGATTCCCAAGTCAAACTGCCCTCAAGTCCCAAGTCGAGTGAAAATGCCTTCCAGTCCCATGTCGAGTCAAACTGCCTTCGAGTCCCATGTCGAGTCAAACTGCCTTCGAGTCCCATGTCGAGTCAAACTGCCTTCCAGTCCCAAGTCACGTCAAACTGCCTTCCAGTCCCAAGTCAAGTCAAACTGCCTTCCAGTCCCAAGTCAAGTCAAAATGCCTTCCAGTCCCAAGTCAAGTCAAACTGCCTTCGAGTCCCAAGTCGAGTCAAACTGCCTTCTAGTCCCAAGTTAAGTCAAACTGCCCTCGATTCCCAATTCAAACTGCCCTCGATTCCCAAGTCAAACTGCCCTCAAGTCCCAAGTCGAGTGAAAATGCCTTCCAGTCCCATGTCGAGTCAAACTGCCTTCGAGTCCCAAGTCGAGTCAAACTGCCTTCGAGTCCCATGTCGAGTCAAACTGCCTTCGAGTCCCATGTCGAGTCAAACTGCCTTCCAGTCCCAAGTCACGTCAAACTGCCTTCCAGTCCCAAGTCGAGTCAAACTGCCTTCCAGTCCCAAGTCAAGTCAAAATGCCTTCCAGTCCCAAGTCAAGTCAAACTGCCTTCGAGTCCCAAGTCGAGTCAAACTGCCTTCTAGTCCCAAGTCAAGTCAAACTGCCCTCGATTCCCAATTCAAACTGCCCTCGATTCCCAATTCAAACTGCCCTCGATTCCCAAGTCAAACTGCCCTCAAGTCCCAAGTCGAGTGAAAATGCCTTCCAGTCCCATGTCGAGTCAAACTGCCTTCGAGTCCCAAGTCGAGTCAAACTGCCTTCCAGTCCCAAGTCAAGTCAAACTGCCTTCGAGTCCCAAGTCAAGTCAAACTGCCTTCGAGTCCCAAGTCAAGTCAAACTGCCTTCTAGTCCCAAGTCAAGTCAAACTGCCTTCTAGTCCCAAGTTAAGTCAAACTGCCCTCGATTCCCAATTCAAACTGCCCTCGATTCCCAAGTCAAACTGCCCTCGATTCCCAAGTCAAACTGCCCTCGATTCCCAAGTCAAACTGCCCTCGATTCCCAAGTCAAACTGCCCTCGATTCCCAAGTCAAACTGCCCTCAAGTCCCAAGTCAAGTGAAAATGCCTTCCAGTCCCATGTCGAGTGAAAATGCCTTCCAGTCCCATGTCGAGTAAAACTGCCTTCGAGTCCCATGTCGAGTAAAACTGCCTTCCAGTCCCATGTCACGTCAAACTGCCTTCCAGTCCCAAGTCACGTCAAACTGCCTTCCAGATCCAAGTCAAGTCAAACTGTCCTTGAATCCCAAGTCAAGTCAAACTGCCTTTGAGTCTCAAGTCAAGTCAAACTGCCTTTGAGTCTCAAGTCAAGTCAAACTGCCTTTGAGTCTCAAGTCAAGTCAAACTGCCTTTGAGTCTCAAGTCAAGTCAAACTGCCTTTGAGTCTCAAGTCAAGTCAAACTGTACCAAGTCCGAATCATTACAACAATAGCTTTAACTTGCTGTATGTTGCACATCAGTTGTAGTCGGGTGGTCTTTCAAACATAATATTTGTTGTTCTCTCAGATTTTTGGTGCGCTGTCACCATGCCCGATTCGAGTCAGCGAACATTACTACGGAACGGGAGAAACGTTTCTTTTCAATTTCATCGACTGGGAACTCAACTGCTATCGGTGGACGGGAGATAACAACTTCTTCATCAAGGGAAACTACAATAGTCTTACGCTAGGAGGAGGAGAGTAAGTTGAAAAAAAACTCCACAAAAAAAGTTAGGAAAATCAAGTTTGACTGACGATTTCTCTCTTGTTACCAAATAATTTTCCTTGAATTTGGTATCATTGGAAAGCCCTGTTATTCCTCTTTCCAATGATGTGTAATTTGTTATGATTAAGCAATTGGGGGATGTGCGGCACAGCTGAATACGTGGTGGGTGTAAAGTGAAATGTTAGAAAATGCATTATTGTCAAAAAGTGTATTGACACATTTCCATCCTCCAAGCAAAAGGGGAATGCACTGTATGACAACAGCAATGCACTTTACACCCACCCTCATATTCAGCTGTGCTGCACATCCCCTAATTGCTTAATCATAACGAATGACACATCATTGTGAAGAGGAATAAAAGGACTTTCCAATGATACCAAATTCAAGGAAAATGAGAGAAAGAGAAATCGTCTGTCAAACTTGAGTTTCCGAACCTTTTTGAACAGTTTATTTTATCAATCACTAATGTTTATAAACACCTCTTGTCGCAAGGCTGACTGTAAGAGCCAATGAGACAGGGTGCGCCACTCGGCCTGAAGTGCACTTCTTGTGATGTTTGGGAAACGGGCAGATACAGAGATCATCTTCTCTCATGCAAGTTCAACCAGGTTGAAAGCCAACAAAATGGGATAAAGAGCTCTTAAAGAAGTGTACATGTTTTCATATTTTTCCAGAAATTTATTTTGTTTTAACGTAACAATCATATAAAATACCTCCCCAAAATACTATCCATGGGAAGAAAACACGAAATTTACAATCTCCAATTCGGATACGTGGAAGCAAAAAGGTTGGTGTAATCACCGCACTGCTTTATGGAACCCGATAAATTAGTTCACAAAACATCAGTGGTTTTTTGATGATATCCTTGAAAATATACAAATTGAGAGCGCGAAATTTCAGAATGGTAATGAGAAAAATATGACAAATGATATTGATTGCTTTCTGGTGACGTCACGCCTTCCATCCACCATTTTGGTTGGCATTTTTCATGACGCACGTGGCTCGAGTGATAACCGGCAAAAAGAGCAAGAATAGCGAATTGGTTGCACTTAATACCTCCGTTGCTTAACCTTGCTTTATGTTGTTGCACCATGGCTGTTGTATCGATAAAGATAAAAACGTATTTCTTTAGGCTAAAAATCGTGATCAATTATAAGCACTTTCGTGTTTACACGCTGACTGCATGCTCAATATTTTGAACGTATCGCAACATGCGTGTGGCATCTTCGAATGAAAGTACGCTGGTGAGTATTTTTTACGTGTGTTCATGTGCGTCTTTTGGCGCGTGCGTGTACGCGTGTGATTGTTGACCACCGAACATTCCCAGATGTTCTACGTAACGGAAATCAATCAATAGTATCAAAATCTCAACACCCAGGAGGAGGTAAGTGGGGGAGTAAAAAAAAAGCATACCGTGCTGATAATAACGAGTAAAACTTTTCAAAGTAAAATGCTAAATTTAAAATATTTCTCTTTTCACAGTGGCGCGTTCGGACTCTGGTTGGACGGTGATCTGTACCGGGGACGAAGTCGAAGTTGTAAAACGTTCTCGAATCCGTGTCTTGCGCACGACGAAGACTTTATTATCGCCGATTTGGAAGCGTGGGGATTCGGTCTTGGCTAAACTTGCAGACTCGGCTAAATTTTCAGACTGAAGAACAAGATTGCAACAAAAATCGAACGTGGAATTAAGCGGCGATTGGTTTTATTTCTGGACACAACCAGAGTTAATAAAACGTAATCGGAACGAACAAATACTCGGCTACCGTCTCGCGATGTGGTCGGCGAAGAATCTGCGACGTTTCAACCTTGAATCTGCAACTTTTGAAATGTGAATCTGCAAGTCTTTAAACAAAGTTGCACGGCATTTGACACGGATAACTTCGCACCCAAAATTCCACGATTGTTTATTGCAAATTTTCTGCAGGGATTTTGAATCTCAAACGCTGCAACGTGAGAAAGTTTGAACTGCCACTGGACTTGCAAAAAAATGTGGATTTTAGACGGCTGAACGGCTGTGATTTTGTCATCAATTTCAGACGATAGTAAACTTGGATCAAAATTTGACGAAACTGGAGTTTTGGTTAGTGTCCGAGGTGGCGTTAATATAGCCGCAACAGTTTAGGAAACTACACCCCAAAGAACATGTGGATTACGTGATATTTGTGACGAGTGATTGACCCTCAACATGTAATCATTGTGACAGAACAGCTGTGTACATGTTAAAACCATAAATCCCTGCCCTGGATGTGATATAGAAAACTTGCCAAGAATGTTACGGAGAGAGCCATCTTAAAATACACTCGACCAAAAAAGTTCTGTCACCAGTAAGACATTTGTAAATATTTATTATGAAATTGGAATTAATGTAGGAAAATAATATATCAAATTTTAGCTGAACATATCACTCAAAGGAATAGAGCTCAACGGAGTCCATGATGGCAAGCTTCACGGAACAGGAATGCAACAAAGGAGTGTGGGGTCAGAATGAAAAACACCAAAAAAACAACGATGTCAACTTTATTGCACTCAAGCAAGGGGAGTTACAGTTCAGTATTTTGCTTCCACCATACCTAATGCAATGGCACGATTCAGATTGGACAATTTAACCATTCTGATTTAGATGTTTTTGACAAGACATTGATCAATCCAAACTCACTTAAAAATTTCCTAATTGTTACACACAAATTGCCCAAATCACAAGTTGCATTGTTCTTTGGTGTTTTTCATTCTGACCCCACACTCCTTTGTTGCATTCCTGTGCAGTGAAGCTTGCCATCATGATCTCTCTTGAGCTCTATTCCTTTGAGTGATATGTTCAGCAAAAATTTGATATATTATTTTCCTACATTAAATCCAATTTAATAATAAATATCTATAAATGTCTTACTGGTGACAGAACTTTTTTGGTCGAGTGTACATGCATTAATAAAGGGAGGCTCCTTGTGTATACTGTACATACATTTTGTATATACTTGTAAAGATGTACTCATATATTAGGGTTGACCGTTTGCCCCATGTGGAGTAGAAACAGTGTAATTGAAAATTTGACGTGCAAATTTGACGTGCGTTGCTTTAAGAATGAAGTAGTGTGGAAGAAATTTTGAGTGAAATTGCACTCGAAAAAAAAGAATATAAACGGAAACACTTTCGTAACAAGTTAATTCTGTGATTTTCAGTGCGTCGTTTCACTCCAACTTCCCTCCGTACCGCTTTTTTTAAAACCGACGCGCGTCAAATTTATGCGGAAAAAAAGGTCAGTGTCATGTGAGTCCGGCCTAAAGCCCGGCGCAAACGGGAGGCACGAAACACGAAATAAAAACTTTTTTTTGTGACTTTGACATTCGTCTGCGTTACCCAAAAACAGAAACTTTGTTTCGCAAAACAAACAGTGCTTGTTTCGCAAAACATGTTTTTATCGAAACAGGCGTTTCGGTCTACCGTCTGCGGTACTTGTTTCGAGACTGGAGAAACGACGACTTAGCGATGATTAATCATCGATCGTATTCCGGATCACGTGGTATCAAGATATCAAGGCTGCGTTCGGGCGTGCTGTTCTCGCTACTCCGGAGTAATGCGTGCGCATTGCACTCGGGGTACATTACGCGAACGGCAAGTCCGCAGTCCGCATGCGCGAATGGCCATCAGTCAAGATGGCCGTCTCTTGCCATGACTGCACAAAAAACGCAGTTTCATTACTTACAAGAAATTAAAGAAAATACAGACCGTAAGTCGTGAGAACCTTTGATGCCGTCTAAAACCAACCTTAGTGAGTTGTTGTTTCAGTTATCTAGTTGACACGTTTAGCAAATTCACAAAAAATCCAACGTATATCTGCCATCTACGTACAAATCACATGGCATTCGTCAGGAGTAAGAGCACACTCCCCATTTGTTAGGGAGTACCGAGAGCATACTCTCACTGACCCTAGTGTCATTAATCTTGCCGTTCGCGCGCGCAGGAGTATGCACGTCTTAACACGAGTACACGCCCGAACGCAGCCATGTAACTGTACTGCTCTATTGTCGTCGCTGGCAGCGCTGTATCCGTTTCGTCTGCATTTGTTTTCCGTTTGCGGGATGGATACACTGAAACGTGAAACGGGGGTAAACGAATTTGTTTCGTTTCGTGTTTTTTGCCTTCCGTTTGCGCCGGGCTTTAGATGTAACTAAAGTGTTGCAGAAACATTTTCCCCTTAGTTGCCATTTTGTTAAGGCTGACCTAATTTATAATTAGCATAACAAAGATCTTTTGTCATTGATATGTAAATGAAGTGGGCGTGAGACTGTTTTCGTTCAAAGGAATTTCGTCGACTTTATCAATTTCGTTTCAAGTCAAAATTGAGAAAAACCCTTACACGTGTTTGATCAATCTGTTGTGCATATGTGAAAAATATAAAGTATAAAGATTAATTATTAATTTTAGGATAAAACATGTGGTAATTCCCAACCATACTTAAACCCTGTATGGTATTTTAACCACACATTCAGAAAATGAGCCTCTCCGACAGAAACTCTACGTGGCACTACATATGTATTTCAAACTTTGTGTTTCAAATTTTAGCTCTGTGCTAGCTACCCATTGCCTTGTTATCTTCTTTGTAATTTAAACAACTCTGAATGCCGCAATGGAGCGACACTTCGGGAAGACTCTCCCCGGGGACCACCGAAATTTCGGCAAGAATCACTCAAAATGACACCTTATTTTTTTACCCGAAGCTTCCGAAAATGATTGCAGACCGAAGAGAAACAGTTGCAGTCCCAATAAAAATGGTTCTCGACCTAAAAAAAATGGTTTTTGACCTAAAAAAATGATTTTTAATCTCAAAAATATTAGGGCGACACCAAAATGTCGCCCTAATAGAGCGCGTCGCCCTAACATAGCTTTATTACACACAAAATGTCGCCCTATCCTAGCATTCATAGTAATTTAGGCAAACGATGTCATGACCATGTCATAATGATGTCATGATGATGTCATAGTGATGTCATGACGATGTCATGATGACGTCATGACGATGTCGTGACGACGTCATGACGATGTCATCAAATACCTAATTTAGGTACCAGAAATTCAGACGTATATCAAAGACTTTGAGGGCTTGTAATGCTTCACATATTCAAGCTGTTTAATTTTAAACGCATGTTCTTTTAAGCATCCTTTGTAGAAATGCACTTCTATCAGGGATGCTTGAAGAACATGTTTAAAATCAACAAATTAAATATGCGAGGCATAAAACCTCTGAATTATATAAAATTTGCGTTTCTGGAGTTACCTATTTTGTAAGAGTTTGTTTGTTTGTTTGTTTTTTTTAAATTTAATTAAAAAGTAGAGTTAATCCATGTTTTAAAATTCCTGAACATGTATTTGCATGCTCCAATTATTATTGCATGTACTTGAGGGGCGTTCGAGACGCTTACACTGTGTAACAGGGGGTTTACACCGGGGGAAGGCCCCAGAAGATGACACAAAACGAATGACACAAGGTTTCGCTTTGAATTTAGGAAACAGGTCAAAGGTTGTTACCGGGTGGGGCTTTATAAATTCTGTTATAGTTTGGCTCACGATGAAAAATGAAGCCGGTGCCTCGAAAAATTAGTTGCCCTAAAGTACCACAATAAACTTTGTCAATGCCCACAGACATCTACAAAATGCATATACAGCCCTATTCCCTCCTATTTTGTGTCATAAATCTGTGTTTTTCTTGGTACTCCCATCGCGATTCCAAACTGTCCTACTCGCGGCGGTTACTAGGTGACGTCATTACACTGAGCCTTATACCAGAGACCCAGCCGCGACCTCGCGCAGTGGTGGCTGCCACCGAGACAGACTCGTGTATCATGAGATGGCTAAAAGAACACTCTGGTGTAAGTTGGTGTTACACGGTGTAAGTTGGTGTTACACGGTGTAAGCATCTCGATTCTCGAACGCCCTGGCCATGTAGAGAGTTAGTCCAATTTTGCGCAGCTGTTTTGAATATGTTAATTGTTAGAAATTGAATATTCATTGTCTGATTTTACTATTGTTTTAAAGTGTTTGAAAAAGTCAGCCAGGGTATGAAAATGTGTCACAAATTGGTTTAATGTTTCTGTTGTTTATTACGAACAAAGCACTAAATTTGAATTGAGTAGTTGTTGGTGCGTGTTTTGATAATTTGTTGGTTTCCCTTAAAACAAAGAAAATATACTGAAACGCATAAGAAACTGACCACTTGTTTAAAATGTAATGAAATTGTAACAGTTCAAAATAAAACAAACCAACAATTGCTAATTGAAACATTGGCATTTTATTGATGACATGTCAAGTTTTTGACCAAGATACACCATCTCATCAGTTTGTTCTACAGTAAAGAACAGAAGAGGGTGCAATGTCAGTCCCCTTTTTGCACTGGCCCTTTTAAAGCCAACATCAAGACATCACGTGCAGCTTATTATTACAATCATCCCATACCCCTTGGCTAATCACTGACAGTCAAAACAGCTGTTTAACAGCTGTGCCATGAAGTGACCATTGAAGGTTCAAGTGACCTTCAGACACCGTTTGGTCTGACAGATGAGGACACTATTGTCCACAAATAAGTTCACACATAACTACACGCAATGTTATTGTTGCTATTTAAAGGTTTAAAAAGTGGTAAGTTTCTTTTGCGTTTCAGTATACGTTCGCTCGGAGTTTAGAGTTTACTTTCTGCACATACGTTTGCGCACATTTTCGGGAACAAGTCTTATCTAGCACACAGAATTATACCCAACACGATATGTGGCAAAGAGACTCCCCTAAACGCCCCTATACCTTAACACACTCTTCCCTTTTGTTAACGCACCAATCCCCCTTAAAAAAAGGAATTCCTAAGACACAATGGGGGACCAATGAAGGGGGTGGGGGCTTAATTACCCTCTGCCACATATCTTGCTGCATATGCACAGAATGAGCTGAAGGCACTCGAAGGTTTCAGTATGGACACAGTAATGGCGGATATGTAGTTGTTGACATCACGCGTATGGCACGCCAAAGCGGATATAATTTAACACTGATAGTTTTGCCATCAACCCTGGAAAAACAAGTCTCAACACTTTTAAAAACTTGCCAACAAAAGCACGGTATGCCGGTTTCAAACAGTCTATCAACATTTGTGACCCGCTCTGCAAAAAAGGGTATTAAGTCGCGCTGGCTAGTATTCTTTTTGCGACCATAAAAAGAAATCCGCGGCAAATCCACGCTCAATAAAATACCAAAACACAATGGAAATTCCTGGCGGTGCCCAGATACCGGCCTGGAATGTCTGTGTTCCCCCTGGAATGTCTGCGTTACGCCTGGAATTTCTTTTGTGTTTTGGTATTTTAATGAGCGTAGAAATGCCACAGATTTCTTCTTATGGTCGCAAAAAGAATACTAGCCAGCGCGACTTAATACCCTTTTTTGCAGAGCGGGTCACATTTGCGCAACATTTGCGAAAATATGCGTCAACATTAAATTATCAATGTTCAATTATTTTTCGCTTTGGCGTGCCATAGTATGGACACAGTAATGGCGGATGTCAAGCCAAGTGAAACCCAAGAATAGGCTAGTTAATTCTGTCCCGTGAATTGAAGAAATTAAACAGTGACTGCATGTTTTATTTTAGCCCGAATAACGATTGCCTCTGGCCGCACACGTCTTATGTGTGACGGCCAGATCAGAGCGGTATAGACCTTCTCCAGCGGCCAGACTTTTTTGGTCGCGCAGCATTGAGCGCCATTTTTGAAACGGAAATGGAGGAACGATATTTCTGGAACTTGCAGAATGATCGCCGCCTCTTGATCTTGATTTTGATCGGTATGTGGCAACAGACTACAACAAAGTCCAGGCAACGGGAGTGGGACGAGTGGTAGAGACCTAGCTATAGTAGAGCTGGATTAATTGGTGTCTAAACTTGATATGATTAATAATATGGTTTTTGAAGCTGTTGATGGAATCTATGTTGACAATACTGTCCGGTAGTCTATTCCAGTCAGAGCATGTTCTTGGGATGAATGAGTATTTGCGAGCATTGGTCCTGCAGTAAGGTTGATCCAATAGTTGACTATTACTGATAGTTAATCGGCGAGATCTGGTTGGAGCAGGTGGAACTAAAGACTTTGGTATGGCTGACTTCCCCATTTGGATCTGTTTCATAATCACAAGTCTTGCTGCCTCCCTTCTGTGTTGCAGGGTGTCTCATCCGAGGTCTTCGATAATTTTGGAAACACTAGCGTGCTTATCGTAGTTGTTGGCCAGATGGATGAAGATTTCTGGATAAGGTTTTGGAAAAGGTATGAGTTCCTCTATGTGTAGGTACCCTAACTTTGGAAATCACTGTCCTGTGTGAGAGGAAAATCTCGATCAAAGTATGTAGCAAATTCGCTACAAAAAAAGTCCGACCGCTCTGACCGTCACATTTTGCGGCCGGCTAGAGACATTCGGGCTAGTTTTATTTGTATACAGTGTACAGATTAACACCAAGAAAAGCTTGTGTTACACAAAGGTGATAGATCCGTAAGGAAATTGTGTCCCCATTTTTGGTAAAACTTTGTGAAAGATGTGAAACAAAAGAAGGAATTAATATGATGCCCTATATAATTTTACACCTTGTTCATATTACAGAAATCGCACAACGAGGATTAATTGATCCGATTTATTAATGAGGCATGCGTTCACATCTCGCTTAACGAAGATCGAACAGGTTGGTTCACATTAAAGGAGTTTCTCCAGATGTTGACTCGGAAAATGGACTTCGTTCTAAACCGAACAAAATAAAAAATACCTCCCCAAAATATTATCCATGGGAAGAAAACATGAAATTTGCAATCTCCAATTTGGATGTGGAAACAAAAAGGGTTGGTCCAATAGCAGATGTGCATTCGCGCTTTGCGAGCGTTCTTGCAGACACGCGACGGCTGTTTGCGGGAATGAAGACGAAAGCCGTGACGCGCGCCTACTATCAGCAACGTGTAATATTCACTGCGCGCAAGTTACTGACGGCAGTCCGTAAAGCTAAAGGGGAGTTCACACTATCGCGGAAAAATCACACTGTTCCATTGGTTTGTACACAAACTGGTTTTCCGCTTGTGCGCGGCCTATCGCGACGCGCAAAACGTTTTGAGCTGGGTCAAAGTTCAAATTTGTTGAACTTTGACCGAAGTGCGCTGACCTTTCCAACGCGCAGCCAATGAGGTATCAGAGAAGCCCCAAGTTACCAGAGTGGAATTTTCTATTTTGGAATAATCGGCAATTGGGAGCTTATGCAATGCGGTGAGCGCAGCGCAAAAGTGTGATTTTTCCGCGATAGTGTGAACGCACCTTAAGACGTACTACCTACCACACAACTTAACAACTGTTAGTTATGAGTTTCGGTGCCGATGTGGAGTTCGGTACGTAGGGCGTACGTCTCAACAGCATTTCCATCCCCCATCCGCAGCACTTGCCTGCTTCCCGCAACCAGCCGTCGCGTCTCTGCATGCAAGAACGCTCGCAAAGAGCTGCTATAGGACAACACTTGCTTGATCACCCGGAGTGCTTGAAACAATACAGCGAACAGCAGCTTCACATGGCCAGAGCACATAGTATCATGCATCTACACATGATCGAAGCCACATACATACACTTCACTATAAAAAAGGTTGGTGCAATTACTGCACTTTTTTTTTTATATACGGCTTTTTTTTAATTCGTTGGAACGGATCTGTTGCCGAAAGAAATGAAAGGCAAAAATGACATGACTGAAAAAAAATAAAGAAGAGATGAAAAACGGATATTTTAAAAGCTGACGAATAAACGGCATGGTGGAAAATGAAATAACTCCCATAACAAATTAAAGGCACGGGCTCGTCAACAATGCGCGCGAGCCAAATTCGTACCACGAAATTGGTTAGTAAATATGGGTCATTCCGCGAAAACGGCACACAGTGTCCCCCTTACCAGCTTACGTCGTGCCACTTCTGGAGTTGATTTTTGATCAATGCCTAGTCTTGTCCCAGTACCGATTTTTGGTTTTCCCTTCCTACTTGCACGCAAATTTCGGTCTTGGGACAAGACTAATCAATGCCGGATTCACGATTACGGCTGGATTCGAATTTGTGGCTTTGGCTGCGGCTATAGCTGTTGCTATTGGTGGACATGCAATGACAGTCCTTAGAAACATCGTAGCGACAGCCAAAGCCACTAATTCGGATCCAGCCTACCTTCAGCGTATAAACCATCGATATATAATCACTGGATGAAGCAACGACCGTCTAAAATTGAAGCCACCGTCCGCCATTGTACGCCACCAAATAAAATGCCTTGCCTGTGGTCACGTGTCGTATGTTGGCCAATGAGGGCACAGACAAATTAGCCTCTACCAGCCACAGACATAATAAACGTTTATATATCTGTGGTACCAGCGCCCAGTTCGGGCTGAAATAGGCCTTTTGGCTCCTATAGAAACCAATGCTGAATGCAAAATTTTCAAAAATCATTTTTAAATACTCACAACTCTCTCAACGCCTAGAGACAACAACCAAAATACTCAATAAAATCTCATATTTTCAATTCTGTTCAATTTTATAGGGGTAATCCGTCACTTTTATTCCCTAATTTCCACATGAAACAAAACTACTCCTGCAAGAGTGAAAATCGCCAAACAGACCAGCGCCATTTTGGAAAAAGTCACATTCGCTACTGGGAAAAATAGGGCAACTTTCACGATGATGGCCAGTTTTTCCACTAGACCCCACTCGTTCAGTTAGCAACTTTCTCTAATAAAGAACAATTTGAAGTTCGGCGCACTGATCTGTGCTATTTACTTGGGTGCACCCCTATCATCATCGCGAACCAAACAAAAAAGCACGTCTTGTCAAAAGACTAATTCATTCGTTGTACGTGGAATATGTGGGGTGGGAACCAGTCTAGGCAAACGGTCGAGTTGACTCAAGATTAAGACTAGAGTGTATTACCGACCAATGTCATTGTCGATGTCGTCTTTGTGTAGTTGTGTTTTCTGATCCTGTCAAAGATCGATACGCAAGAAAAAGTACTCTTCTTAATTGTTGTCTTGGCGTAATCTGAACTTTGGTAAATACGTATACTTAATGCCTAGCCAGTATATGTGGTCCTTAGCTAGTTGCCTGAAATCTGTTTTTGGTCCGTTCTTGAACTTAAACTTGTTTTAATCTTGTCATTGATGCATGTTTGTTTGTTTGTGATTTGTTGCGCGCCAGTCATTCATCATTGTGTGTTCCGACATGTCCGAGCGATGTCGGTCACTTCGCCCCGTTTCCACTTCGCCCCACTGCCACTAAGTCCCCACTGCCACTTCGAGTCCTGCTATTTACCGTCTACAACAAGGGTATTTTTTAAAGTTTATGCCACAACTCGAATTTAAGGGAAATAATTATTGATTGGAATCGATAGCTTGGACGATTTTAGAATACCTTTTCCATTGGCATTTCTGTCGCAAATGTTGCGTTTCCATGAAAATTGTGTGTGAAGCGCGCGAAGAAAAAGGGCGTGCGCATTAGCTAAGATAATCTCAGCTCTTTTTTTATCATTTTTCATTGGGATGTGGTCTTTTAGCAGTAGAGCTGAGAGTAGCCCCGCGAGCAGTGCTTCGGTTTTCAAAACCTTAGCCCTGTGTTCTGCTATACACCAAATCTGTGGCAAACTCACGCAAATGAAATTTGGCCCACGGCTCTGATATTTGCTCAATAGGTGCACTCACCCCAGTTTATAAATATTCCGAAGAGTACGCATCGATCCGATGTCTAGTTTCGGTGAAATCGTGGGGAAAGTTTGAGACTTTCCGTGCGTGAAATTCCGACTTTCACCATCTGACCATGCGCGAGAGCGGAGAGGTCAACACTAGACTGGTTCCACATCCTCAATTTACTTCCCTTCGTCGTAAGATGAAGGGAAGTAAATATGAGGACAGCGAACCAGTCTAGATTGTGTTGACCTCTCCGCTCTCGCGCATGGTGAAAGTCGGAATTTCACGCACGAAAGTCTCAAACTTTCCCCACGATTTCACCGAAACTAGACATCGGATCGATGCGTACTCTTCGGAATATTTATAAACTGGGGTGAGTGCACCTATTGAGCAAATATCAGAGCCGTGGGCCAAATTTCATTTGCGTGAGTTTGCCACAGATTTGGTGTATAGCAGAACACAGGGCTAAGGTTTTGAAAACCGAAGCACTGCTCGCGGGGCTAAGCTGAGAGAAGTTATGAACATGAACCCGCTATCGCAAAAAAAAAATAAAGTCAAATGTGTCATTTTCTCACCGTGACACACTAATTCCCCCTAAAACTCACCCAAACCTTGCCAGGCATAAACCACGTCCAGACGTGAAGGTCAAGTCTGGTAACCATTGCGCATTGGTATTCCTTTGTACACAGACTAGACACTTGGTTGTTTTTGAACAAGACAAAAACGGCTAGGCTGTGAGCATACCGGTTTGTTTCGCTAGAATTGTTTGCAAAATAATCATCGTGGCTGGTTATTTCCCTCAAGGACCTGCGTAGTGGTTATGCCTGGCAAGGTTTGGCTGAGTTTTAGGGGGAATTAGTGTGTCACGGTGAGAAAATGACACATTATACTTTTTTTTTTTTTTGCGATGGCGGGTTCATGTTCATAACTTCTCTCAGCTCTACTGCTAAAAGACCACATCCCAATGAAAAATGATAAAAAAAGAGCTGAGATTATCTTAGCTACGTGCGCGTGATGATCCGTTTGGTTTCTGGCCAGGCGCTTTGCATGCAATCATATGCAATATCTTTCCCGTGATTTTTCTCTAAAACTAAGCCTTTGCGATGGAAATGCATGTAAGTATTCCTATTCTAAAATCGTCCAAGCTATCGATTCCAATAAGTATATTCCTTAAATTTTAGTCGTGGCATAAACTAAAAAAATACCGTTCGGTAAGTTGCGATGGATTTGGTACGTATTTTAAATTTACTCTTTTTTTGTCTTTTTCTTTATAGATAAATAAAAATGTCGGGCAGAACCAAACGCAAGTCAGAAAAGCTCTGTGATGATGAGACACGGTCCTCCAGCCCTGTCCCACCGCCCCAGGGCAGCGGGGCCGGGGGTGGTGGTGGGAGTACGAGGGGCTCCAAGGCCAAGGGGGCTAATCAGGCTGTCAAGAGATCCCATCGGAGCTGTGAGAAGGCTCGCTGCCCAGCTAAGATGCCTGTATGCTCAATAAGTGCACATGAAAGGTTAGTGGGAAATACCAGGGTCTTTCTAAACTGCTCAAAAAAAGTTTGGAAAGTCAAGTTTGACTGACGATTTCCCTCTTGTTACTAAATCATTTCCCTTGAATTTGGTATCATTGGAAAGCCCTGTTATTCCTCTTTACAGTGATGTGTCATTTGTTATGATTAATCAATTGGGGGATGTGCAGTATAGCGAAATACAGGGGTGGGTGGAAAGTGAAATGTCACAAAATACACTACTATTGTCATGCAGTGCATCCCCCTTTTGCTTGGAGGATATTTAGCCTTTCCGCGTCAGACTCTTGGTGGCGTCTGTGTTTTGTAAAATACCCTAATTTCCAACCTTTTTGTGTGTTATAAATCCAGGTGTGCAGGAAGCGGTTATACCAGTCGATGGTACCATCTATCAGCTGGGGAACACTACTGCAATGAGTGTTTCGACTACTTCTACAGAAGGTAGGACTATCTTTCTTACGCTCTCTTGCACTCTTTGCAACAACGTGGGGAAAACCTGAGGGAGTATAGGCCTACCACTGTGCCTTATAGCTCAGCTGGTAAAGCGTCTGCCCCGTGAGTTGGAGCTCTCGGGTTCGAATCCCGATGCCCTTACGATTTTCTCTCATCACAAGTTTGGATGTTTCTTTTCAATGGTGATTAGGCACCATACCAGATGTTGTGTTTGTTACTTTGCCCAGTTGCGCTACCATGCAACACCGAGAGAAATATTGGGTCCATAGGGAAAACCTGAGGGAGAGGGAGTATACCACTTTGCCTTCTAACTCGGATGTGTGTCTTTCTATAAATTAGGGGTCCAATGTTGGTGTCCCCCGTTTTTGTAAATTCAGAACACATTCTTTAAATACTTTCCATCTCAAAGAGTGAGTACATAAAGTACAATTCATACAAAATGGTTTAAAAGCCATTTTAATGATTTTTGTACGAAAAATAACACATCAGGTGTAACGGGGGACACTAAATGTCACACTTTTTGACCCCTAATTTATAGAAAGACCCATGTTTGAATCCCGATGAGGCCCTTTGATTTTTCTCTCATCCTAAGTTTGTATTATGAACTATAAATTATTTCTTCTTCTCAGCCATCGAGTGGGATTCGAACAAGTCTCCCAATGGAAACGTGAATGGAGCTGCACAGGCAAGACCGAACCCAACCTGCGCACCTTCATGGTGGACCAGCTACTCCCATACTGGTTGCAATGCACCGTACCGGGGTGCGGCAAATGGCGTAAAATGCCTAAAGAACAGGAGATTGACAGTGGTTTCATCAGACAGTTTACGTGTGATGCGGTGTCGCAGGCTGAAACACAAGAAGGGGTGAGTCTCTCAAAATTAGGGGGCAGGAATTGGGGGTTGGGGGAGGGGTGGGGTTACTGAAAAGGAGCTGGTTCATTTTTTTCCAGAAAGTGGATTTAATGCATAGTTCCGAGATTGCCCAATTAACCCCGCCCCTTAGATATTGTTGCTATGTGCTCACAAGCCACCAAAATGGTGACACAACGTTCAAAGCAACAGAACTCGGCATGGAAAGCACAGATTCATTGGAGAAAACTTGAAGGTATTTATGTTTTAGTCTCGACAGTTAACCTAGCACACACTGAGCGAAGGGCTAGTAATGCAGGGATGACATATATTCATAAAAATGCGCTTTCATATCCTTGAACAGCGAATCGCCCGACATTGAAACCAAAATTCACCCGGTCACTGGCGCATACAACATACAAACTGTATATGGGCGGAAAATCGCGTGATTGTTTGTGATGCAATGCACTGTGACCTATGTGGGCGCTGTCTGCTAGCTCTGTTGTGATTGGTCGGTGGGTTCAGCTTGATTGACAGGTCGGAACTATGCATTTTGAATGTTAATTAGGGTTTACCTTGCCCCTACTCTACATGTACGTAACTATTAACACTGTATACTCGGTGCTTTCCGAAGACACTATGAAAAACTTTATAGCGTGCTCGGGTGGGACTCAAACCCACGACCTCCTACAAACAAGGCAAACGTCTTGACCACTTGACCACCGAGTATACAGTGTTAATAGTTACGTCAGGTAGTCCGAGCAAGGCAAACCCTAATTAACATGATATGCATTTACTAATACTTTGCTACTGTTTCTAAAAACACAATTTGACATACAATTTTGGCTGGTAACTTATTTAACAAAGCAAATAAAGTCTGTGCTAAGCACATTTTTGTGCTAAACAGCGCAATAAAATTGGCCCCTGTAGGCTGATAATGGCCCAAGACGCAAGGCCAAACTAGAAAGTGTTTAAGACCGACCGGGCTTTATAGTCCATTTAAAGGCAGTATACATCATTGGTAATCTCGAAAATTAGAAATGTTCACAGATTTACGCCTAACTTACACAATATACACATGATGACCGTAGAAAACTTCCCCTGAAATGGTTTTGTCTGAAGTGCTATAGTCTTTGAGAAATGAGTAAAACAATTAGTTTTCGTCTCATGAGACGAAAATTCAATTCGCCTCAGAACCATTTCGCCCAAGTGCCATTTCGCCCCAAACCACTTCGCCCGAGTGCCATTTTGCCTCAAATTACTTCGTCCAAACACTACATCGCCCAAATGCCACTTCGCCCCAAAACCACTTCGTGCACAGGCCGTGCATGTTCAGGGCGAAATGGTTTAGGGCGAAGTGGATTTGGGGCAAAATGACTGCAAACCCTTTTTTGACCGTTTTCTCAAAAGTTAGACGATGTACGAAGCTGGTTTTTGCTCAGGTTGGCTTTAATCATGCATATCTTCAATCACACAGGGGATAAAACTATTTGTAACAGTTTACCAATCATGTATACTATCTTTAATTGTCCATTTAAGACTGGCCATGTGACGTGCTCTCGGCCAATAGGGATGCATAAAACTGTCTCGGGTATTTATAAAAAAAAAGTAATACTGTAATATAAACTTGATTGTAATTATAAAGGATTCAACATTGTCTTTTAAGGAGAATTCCAACCCCTGTGACACTGCCGAGGACCCGAGAGTCCAACAGACCCTACAGCCTGAATGGCTTGAGACGTTACTCTCCCCTCCGATGCTCAAGAACTCGCCAGCAGCGCCGTTCCTTGCAGCGTACTTCCCAGACGGTGTCGGGCTCAGCGCGACCTGCGAACTCGTCAAAAAGAAACCAGGTAGGAATCTTGCGGCAGGGCAACTCCGGAAATTCAAATTTACACTTCAGAGACGTTGAGGGCTTGTAAAGCTTCACGTATTCAAGTTGTTTGATTTTAAACACATGTTCTTCAAGCATCCTTGATGGAAGTGTAATTCCTGAAAAACGTATTGTAATGCCATCCTCAATATGCGTGGTACATCGAAAAATATCTTGGTTTCGGACGTACTCAATGAGTACGTCCGTAACCGAGGGTTTTTGGGACCCTACACACTTACAAATGCAACTTGTGATTTGGGCAATTTGTGTGTAGACAATTAGAAAATTTTAAGTGAGTTTGGATTTATCAATGTCTTGTCAAAAACATCCAAATACAAGCAAAATACTGAACTGTAACTCCCCTTGCTTGAGTGCAATAAAGTTGACATCGTTGTTTTTTTGTGTTTTTCATTCTGATCCCACACTCCTTTGTTGCATTCCTGTTCCGTGAAGCTTGCCATCATGGACTCCGTTGAGCTCTATTCCTTTGAGTGATATGTTCAGCTAACATTTGATATATTATTTTCCTACATTAAATCCAATTTCATAATAAATATCTACAAATGTCTTACTGGTGACAGAACTTTTTTGGTCGAGTGTAGTACTTCTGTACCATTTATGAATATTTGTTTGTTTTTTTGTTACAGCGGAACGACACTCTTCATACAGTGCAACCTCAAACATTCCAGGTAAAAAAAAAAAAAAAAATGTGATTTAGTTCCCTTGGATATATAAATAGTGATCCTTCAACACAACACCAGTTGGAAGTTGATTTGCCGTATTTTTAAATATAGCTACTAATACAATGTATTAGAGTTGTAGTCGAGTCCGTCACAGGTCCAGTAACAAGAAGCTAAGGATGAACACACACAAAAGAATGCCTTTGTTGGAGTTCATTTGAATAGCTTGTGACTTGAATTTAAGCACAGTGTACATCGACATTGCAACTTGAAGCAACTCGTGGCAACTGGGAGCAACTGATTAGTTGCTCAAAAAGGTCGATTTGCACGTACTTGCAACTACTAAAAAAAAAAAAGTTGCCGCGAGTTGCTCATGTTCTACTTTCTGGCAACTAGTTGTACCCAGTTGCGGTCAGTTGCGTCGATTTACGCTTACTTGCAACTAGTTGCTGTCGGTTCCACACGTGCATCTGATCACGTGCGCGCACATCGACAGTTGCTTCCAGTTGCAAGGTCAATGTACTCTATGCTTTACCGAGTTGCCGTGTCGATGTGCGCGCTCTGGAAAGTTGCCGCTAGTTGCGCAACTAATCGGTTGCTATCGATGTGTGCGCTACGCAAACATCGACAGCAACTGATCAGTTGAGTTGCTTCCAGTTGCAAGATCGATGTACGCTAGGCTATAGGATAACGACACCCCGAAATAATTTATCCGGGATGACGACATTCCGAGATAATTTATAAAATATCTCGGGATGTCATTTACTTTTTTTCGGATGTCGTCATCCCTTGATAAAATTATTTCTGTATGTCGTCATCCCGTGATAAATTAACTCAGGATGTCGTCATCTTACATTCTGTACGTCGTCATCCTATGATAAATTATATCAGGATCTCAACAATTCCGACAATTCCAGAGTTCTGTACTAGTGTAACCAAGCGGTACAATAAATAAGGAAACGGGGGGTAGACAATGCACAAAAAAGACACGGGGAAACAAAATCCCAATAACAAGATTTGTTTTGTATAAAAAGATGTTTTTTTTAGATGAAAATTTTAAATAGTCACAAGGACCAAAAACAACAACAGCAGTCGAATATAGACAGTCCCAGGCAGCACCACGGCTCATGCACGTATACTTGGTGACTAGCCTGTGCTTCACCAGCAGTCAGAACAGAAGAACTGACCAAACATGGCCAGCACTCCTTTAAATAGGAACACGGACTGAACACCTGGAATCCCAAGTATGCCAGAATACAAAAGTAAAAGAATGTAGCTCCTGCCACCTGCAGCCAGGGCACCCACTGAATGTATTTTTAGAAGGCTAAAAGTGTTGTTTTTGACGTTTATATTGGGACGTTATAATTTTCTAGTTACACTTTTAGCCCCATACCAATTTAACCCCATTCGCTACCTTACATTTTGCTGCACGCGGCAAGATGGCCGCCGTACCCCAAACTATAGTTCACCATACAGTCAAAATTAAACATTGAAAAACTTATCATGGAATTACCTGGAATCTTTAGAATGTTGTACCGTGGTCCGTTTTACCCGATGATTCTTCTAAACAGAAAAAAACTAGTCCAACGTAATTTTTCTTGACATTTTCGAGCACACTCGGGACAACAGCCGTGTTACAGACGAACAAAAGATCATTGTACTGCTAGTGACGTCATACAATGAGATGACCACAAGAGGGCGGGATATCTGTTGCCTGACTGATCAGCTCTACACACGTGGTAAATGTCGCTGTTGTCCCGAGTGTGCTCGAAAATGTCAAGAAAAATTACGTTGGACTAGTTTTTTTCTGTTTAGAAGAATCATCGGGTAAAACGGACCACGGTACAACATTCTGAAGATTCCAGGTAATTCCATGATAAGTTTTTCAATGTTTAATTTTGACTGTATGGTGAACTATAGTTTGGGGTACGGCGGCCATCTTGCCGCGTGCAGCAAAATGTAAGGTAGCGAATGGGGTTAAATTGGTATGGGGCTAAAAGTGTAACTAGAAAATGATAACGTCCCAATATAAACGTCAAAAACAACACTTTTAGCCTTCTAAAAGTACACTGAATGCAACCATTCCTTACAAAAGAATTCCAGAAAATTTAAAGAACAACTGCACACAGTGGCACCCCAAACATGCAGATGGCAGAGCTATTAAAATTACGTGTACCACGACAAATAAGTTGGCCTGGTCACACTAGGTAATTCATCGGTCTTATTATTTCACACCGTCACACTCTGCAGTTGCCGGTGTCAGCCCTTACTTCCAGCCGTTCTACCAGCCAGATGAACAGGGCAAAGCGATGTGCGTCAGACCAGATGTAATGGAACACGATGAAATACAGGAATTCCCAGAATTTGGGAAGGAACAACAGATGTACCTGGCACTGCGGAATCTGATTATTGCGCTGTGGAGCACTTGCTGTAAGGTGGGTACATTATGGTTAATAAGTATCATTATAATATCAACTTAAAGGCCCTGTAGATGATCTGTTTTTGAGCGATTCTGCAAATAAAACCATTATAAATCAAGAGAAAAACATCGACAAACTTATCCGAAGAAATTTCAGCTTTGTCAAATGTACCACGTTTAAAAAAAACCATAAAAATCCATATGCGTTTTCCTGGTCTTGGCGGGGTGTTTCAAATATTCGTTCTCAGTTGATTGGGTACTATGTGGCTTGCGTCATGCACTCTGTGGCGCACATCATATACTGCGTGTGCGTGCGCGCGATCCATAAAAATGCATTGCGTTGGAACACGCACAAGCAGTACACAGCGCCCATGCATTTTGGACCGCTTAGATGCAACTAAAAATAAATAAATTGTTTGCAAACGATCTAAATAATTTCATCTTTACGGATTATTTTCTGGTAAAATTATATCATTTTGAGCGGAAACCTTTCATTGGGTAGTTGCTATTAATTCAATCTTTAATTTCAGAACTTTTCCCCTGTAAACTCGTCGATTACTTTTTGGGGTCATTGCAAATGATCCACTGAGCCTGTATCCCACTGGGCTGCGATAGTTCGAGACTTGAAATTGGCGACTGTTTCAACACAAAGTACGCGAACAGAGTTGCAGTCCCACTGAATCAAATACAACAGATTTGTCTTGGCATGTACTCTCGTGTCTGATGTTGTCAAGATGGCAGTACTGACTGCGCATGCACAGAATGGGCGGGAATTATGCAAAAAGTCTTCAAAATGTCTTATAAATGTCTTATAAATGTCTGATGACATTCTGAAGACATTCTGCAGACGTTCTGAAGACTTTCTGAAGACTATTTCGCGGTTGTTTCATGAATTTTTGCCCCCTTATTCTCAAGACAATTTGAAGACAATCTGGAGGCATTCTGCAGACAATTTGGTACACATTTCAAAACCTTGGCGACCACAGCTGTCGCAAACAAATTTGTGAACACGTTCAAAATTCCCGCGACATCATGACGACCTCCACAAACAGACAAAAATTCTGCAGACATTCTGCAGAATGACAGTCGCAAATGTCGCCAAACAGTCGCAAAACCCTAGTGGGATACATGCTTTACTTTGCTCAGTTGTGCTCCCATGCAACACCGCGAACAAAATTGGGTTTGTAGGTAAAACTTGAGGGAGTATGCCACTGTGCTTCATAGCTCTGCTGGTATAGCATCTGCCAAGAGAGTCGGAGGTCTCGGGTTCGAATCCCGATGAAGCCCATACGATTTTTATCTCATTTCATGTTTGGATGTTTCAACTTTTTGCCATTTTTACAGGAATTTCTGGTAGTGCAGAAGTGTATCGAACACCTGATAGTTCGAGGCTTAATCAGAATTCGATGTGTTCAGCTGTTGGAACCGATAATTCATTTCCTGTCACGGAAGGGTCTTATAAACACAGGGTTACTCCGAGATCCAGTAGGGGGCTCGCTCTTACCACCGGAGTACAATCAGGTATGTTCGGGGTTCGACACCCAACTTTGTAGTTTTGGAACCGATAATTCATTTCCTGTCACGGAAGGGTCTTATAAACACAGGGTTACTCCGAGATCCCGTAGGGGGCTCGCTCCTACCACCGGAGTACAATCAGGTATGTTCGGGGTTCGACACCCAACTTTGTAGTTTTGGAACCGATAATTCATTTCCTGTCACGGAAGGGTCTTATAAACACAGGGTTACTTCGAGATCCAGTAGGGGGCTCGCTCCTACCACCAGAGTACAATCAGGTATGGTCGGGGTTCGACACTCAACTTTGTAGTTTTGGAACCGATTTTTGGTTTTTGGATGTACATGGGTCATTCCATGTCAATTCAACGAGCTTTTGGACCTGACCCTCACAGATTGAAATGAAATTTGGTGTGCTGATTGGACGCCTTGAGAAACACCGAGAACTAAAATTTTATGTCATTTGGTCAATTAATTTTTGAGATACAAACTTTGACTAATTAGCATGATTTGCTATGTTTGGACAATTATATCTCTAAAAGTAATGGACCTAGAGAGATAAACTTTACATCATTTTAAAGCTCTTAAAATGGGCTTCATTTTACAAAAAAAGTTATTTAAATTTATAACCTTTGCAAAAATGAGTATTTGTCAAAATTGTTTTTTTATTTGTTAGCTTAAGATGTAAGGAACATTTCCAGAAAGATTTGGGATGGGCACTCTTACAGTTTTTGAGTTATGATAAATTTAACATTGGCTAACATGTAAATAACATGTAAATAACATGTACGGCAAAAATAACGACACTTGGGTCAGTATACGCTCTCGCTACTCCCCGACAAATAGGGAGTGTGCTTTTACTCCTGACGAGTGTCATGTGATTTGTACGAAGATGGTGGAATATTGGTGGGATTTAGGTGAATTTGCTAAACGTGTCAACTTGATAAACTGAAACAACAACTCACCGAGGTTTGTTCCAGACGGCATCAAATATTCCACACAAAAAAAATACCTGTATTTCTTCAGTTACTATTGAGCAGTATTTGTCGAGTCATGGCTGATGTCCATTTGCGCATGCGTGCTGCAGGTTTGCCGTTCAAGCAATGTTGCACGCATTACTCTGAAGTAGCAAGAACTGTACGCCCGAACGCAGCCTTATTTTTAACGCAGCCTGTTAATTTTATAAATGAAATCCATTGTTTCGTTCACAACCCACAGGGTCCAGTCATTGTTATCGGGGCTGGTGCGTCAGGCCTAGCGGCCGCACGTCAGCTGACCAACTTCGGATGTAAGGTTACCGTCTTAGAGGCGCGGGATCGTATCGGAGGCCGCGTGTGGGACGACAACAGTCTGGGTGTCTGCGTCGCCAAAGGAGCGCAAACTGTCAACGGTTGCATCAATAATCCAATCTCATTAATGTGCGAACAGGTAAATAATAGGCAATTTATTTTGAATTTTAAGTGGGTTATGCACCCAAAAATTTGGGGAAATAATTTCATGGGAAAAGCACATTGTTTTTTGTTTTTTTAATCCTAAGGTGTAGCTTATTCAATGACAAAAAAAAATCCAAAAACTATTCATCACTATCCCAGGGGTCGAAATTAACCTGAATTTCAAATGGGTAGCGAAAGTGAGGGTAGCGAAAGTTGATGTGTTTGATTAGCCGTTGAGCGCCTAAGGCAGCCGGGGCTGTATACTCCCCAGGGAGCTGAGAAGGATTAAGGAATGATATTACTGAGCCTAATGACCAGGGGTAATAATGCAGAAAGCGCAATGAGAGATCTGTCGGATCTGAAATGCGCTATATAAGAACTGCCTATTATTATTATTATTAAGCTGGTCACTTTTTAATACTCCTAATTCGCATTTTTAGCATTTCGCAAATTTAGCATTTCAGGGGCCATTTCAAATTTCTCAGCCACATTGATCCGCATGCTTGGTACTTTTCAAAGATTTCACGTCTGTCTTGCTCGGTTTCCCCAACAGGCTGGTCTCAAGATTAAGACCATTCAGGACCGATGTCACCTCCTAGAAGCGGACGGTTCATTGATCGATCCCGCTTTAGATCGCAGAGTAGACTTCCATTTCAACGCCATGTTGGATGCAGTCGCTGAATGGAGGAAAGATAAGACGCACAGTAGTGATGTCGCACTCGGAAGTAAGTTATTAACCAACTTGATTCCTCAAAAGTGCCCATTGCACTGTCGCTCGCAAGCATGAGGAAACCTATGAGTAGAAGACGATAAATTAATTTTAATTTTAAATTTATAATGTTTTTTTTTTTTAATTTAAATTTTATTTTTTTAAATTTCATTTTTAAAAAAACCTTGTACAAACAGGTAGTGATGTCGCACTCAAAAGTTAGTTATTATTTTTTGGTAATGAAACCAAGGATTGCTCAAAAGTGCCCATTGCACTGTCACTCGCAAGCATTAGGAAACCCATGAGGAGAAGACAATGAATTAATATGTTTTTTTGTTTTTTAATTTAATTGTTTTCTTTTTAAATTTTAATTGCATTTTTTTTTTATTTAAAAAAATTTAAAAATGTTTTATTTTTTTAACCTTATACAAACAAGTACAAGAGAAACATGAATTCTGAGTTCAAGTAGTGTAACAATGGCCCTTCGGTCAATTTTCTTCGACAGGAAAGCTGTTTGAGATGCACAAAATCTTCATGGAAGAGACGAGTTTAACCTTCACACCAACGGAGAACAGATTACTGCAGTTTCATATCAGTAACTTGGAGTATGCCTGCGGCTGTAATCTTTCAAAGGTAGGGCACCAGAGTCAAATGTTTTGCTTAAGTGTGTATTTAATGCCCCAGCTCACTGTTGGGAATCTCGAAAATCAGAAATGTTCACAGATTTACATATAACTTACACAATATAAACATGATGACGGTAGTAAACGTTCCCTAAAATGGTTTTGTCTGAAGTGCTATAGTCTTTGAGAAATGAGTAAAACAATTAATTTGTCCCATGAGACGAAAATTTACTTCGCCCCAAAAGTCACTTCGCCCAAAACCACTTCGCCCCAAAAACCACTTCGCCCAAAAAACCACTTCGCCCAAAAAACCACTTTGCCCGAAAACCACGTCGCCCGAATACCACGTCGCCCGAATACCACTTCGCCTCAAAAACACTTCGTGCACAGGCCGTGGTTCAGGGCGAAGTGGTTCAGGCGAAGTGGTTTTTTGGGGCGAAGTGACTGTAAAGCTTTTTTTTGACTTTTTTCTCAAAAGTTAGACGAAGTACAGAGCTGGTTTTTGCTTAGGTTGGTTTTAATCATGCATATCTTCAATCACACAGGGGGATAAAATTATTTGTAACCGTTTAATTTTGACCAGTGACATAGGTAAACTTACGTATATGAATTAAATTTAACAGGTATCATCGTTACATTGGGACCAAAACGAAACCTTCGCTCAGTTTGCCGGTGACCACGCCGTGTTAACGGACGGCTACTCGGCCATCTTAAGCCAGCTAGCCGAGGGTCTAGACATCAGTCTGAATCACCCAGTGGTCAGTGTAGATTACTCTGGCCAGATGGTAACGGTCACTACGGGCAGCGGTCAAGAGTTTAAAGCCACAAAGGTCAGTTGTTCAGGCCTGTACACGTCGGAAAATGAGGGTTATTTTATTCTTCGAAGATGGACCTCCAAAAAATTGCACGGAAGCTCCAAGGGGAAACTCTGGAAGGCACTTTGTATAACGCGTAAATAACACTGCAGGCACAATCCTTTCTAAACTCCTCAAAAAAGTTCGGAAAGTCAAGTTTGACTGACGATTTCTCTCTTGTTACTAAATAATTTCCCTTGAATTTGGTATCATTGGAAAGCCCTGTTATTTCTCTTTACAGTGATGTGTCATTTGTTATGATTAATCATTTGGGGGATGTGCAGTATAGCGGAATACAGGGGTGGGTGGAAAGTGAAATGTCACAAAATTCATTGCTATTGTCATGCAGTGCATTCCCCTTTTGCTTGGAGGATGGGAATGTGTCAATGCACTTTTTGACAATAGCAATGCATTTTGTGACATTTCACTTTACACCCGCCCCCGTATTTAGCTGTGCTACACATCCCCCAATTGATTAATCATAACAAATGACACATCATCGTAAAGAGGAATAACAGGGCTTTCCAATGATATACAATTATTTTGATAGAAATGATAGAAAATTATTTTGCAACAAGAGAGAAATCGTCAGTCAAACGTGACTTTCCGAACTTTTTTTGAGGAGTTTAGATGAATGGAGGTTCCCTCAAGACACAGCTGTTTACTGGGCCCGCAGTAAGATGATTGATAGCTGCCTTTACGCATGACAGCAAAAGGGCCTTACTCAAAGAATGTACATGTATGTTTCAGTGGGCCTAGGCTTGAGGCCAAGATTCCCCAGGGCGGAGGTGACGAGTGAACGCTGGCAAAGCAAAGCCTTTACAAAAGTCTTTAAGATCAAACAACTTTAATATACTGAAACGCAAAAGAAACTTACCACTTGTTTCAAATGTAATGAAATTGTAACAGTTCAAGATCAAACAAACTAACAATTGCTAATTGAAACATTGGCATTTTATTGAAGTTTTTGATCAAGATACACCATCTCATCAGTTTGTTCTACAGTAAAGAACAGAAGAGGGTGCAATGTCAGTCCCCTTTCAATAGCGTGTGTGGCCACCATTGATTTGGATAGCAGTGCATCGTCGGCGCATACTGCCTACCAGTCTTTGATCCCCCGACAATCGTGGCATGTTTCTTGAAATGCCCATTTTGCACTGGCCTTTTTAAAACCAACATCAAGACATCACGTGCAGCTCATTACAATCATCCCATACCCCTTGGCTAATCACGGACAGTCAAAACAGCTGTGCCATGAAGTGACCATTGAAGGTTCAAGTGACCTTCAGACACCGTTTGGTCTGACAGTGAGGACACTATTGTCCACAAATAAGTTCACACATTACTACACGCAGTGTTATTGTTGCTATTTAAAGGTTTAAAAGGTGGTAAGTTTCTTTTGCGTTTCAGTATATGAGAACTATTACAAGCCCTCATAGTCTCTGAATGTCTGGAATTTCTCAGTTAACTTTTTGTAATTTGTGTTTTATTCCTAGGTTCTAGTCACAGTCCCACTGGCTATATTACAGCAGGGCCTGATTGACTTTCAGCCCAAACTACCCAAAGAAAAGCAGCATGCACTGCGGACACTCGGAGCTGGTATCGGCGAGAAGGTACGAAAGGCAATTTTTTTCCCAAAGAAACGTGACCAGGGGCGGATTGCAATATGCCGTCTAAGACTGGTCTATATGCTTATCCGGCTAACGCGGAGTCCACTAAGACCGGTCTATAATTATAGCCCGCTTGCAATATCGTTGTCTTAAAGTTAGACTAGTTTCAAATTTAATCCCGCGGCGAGCAGGCTATAATTTTTGGACACCGCACTACATCTCGTAATCTTGCATGAAAAAAGACGAACAAAACGCACATTATGCACATTAGAGCCTTTTTAGTGCTATTTGATAACTTTCGCGCGATCGCGGTCAGTTTCTCTGCAAAAATTGCACCACACACGCGTCATCAGGTGGCTTCGTGAGGACGTTTGTTTGGCTTGAAATCATGCAAGGATAGCCGGCTGCGTCACTTTCCTTTAAGATGTGTGTGTTTTCGGCTGGCGCAGCCATACTTCAGTTAGACTGGTTTATTGCAATGGGCTAAACCAGCGACGAAGCCGAGACTGGCTAAGTTTGATAGCCGGCTATGAAAGTACGGTCTTAGACCATTCGATTTTATTGCAATCCGCCCCTGATCTTTCCAAAAAATGGATTTCGTTCAAACCCAACAATCATATTAAAATACCTTCCAAAATATCCATGGGAAGAAAACAGGAAATTTGCAATCTCCAATTTGGATGTGGAAGCAAAAAGGCTGGTGTGATCACTGCACTGCTTTATGGAACCAGATAAAATATTTTACAAAACATCGGTGGATTTTTAACGATATCCTTGATTGGAAGCGCGAAATTTCAGAATGGTAATGAGGAAATTATGACAAATGATATGGTATCAAAATTCCAACACCCATGGGATAAGTTGAGGGTGGGGGTGCGCTCAGTACACCCAAATAACGCGCCTTGTTACGAGAATAAATTTGGTATAAATGAAACGTTCATTATTAATTTAATCACGTAGTGTTACTTTCGTTCAAAAGCCTTTTTTTTTTCTTGTAGGTTGCCTTGAAATTTCCCAAGAGCTTTTGGGGCAAGAAAATTCAGGGGTCCGACTATTTTGGCCACACCCCCAGCAAAGAAGATAGACGGGGCTATTTCAGTGTGTTTTACGACATGACGCCAAACGTGAGTAGCGTGCGGTAACATTTTGTGAAAGCTCATGATGCGCTATGAAAATTAATCTAGAGCAACAATGTATACTGAAACGCAAAAGAAACTTACCACTTGTTTAAAATGTAATGAAATTGTAACAGTTCAAATTAGAACAAACCAACAATTGCTAATTAAAACATAGGCATTTTATTGATGACATGTCAAGTTTTTGACCAAGATACACCATCTCATCAGTTTGTTCTACAGTAAAGAACAGAAGAGGGTGCAATGTCAGTCCCCTTTCAATAGAGTGTGTGGCCACCATTGATTTGGATACAGGCAGTGCATCGTCGGCGCATACTGCCTACTACTAGTACTAGTCTTTGGATGGATTGCTGCTGGATTCTGTCCCACTCAGTCCTCAATTTTGCACTGGCCTTTTTAAAGCCAACATTAAGACATCATGTGCAGCTCATTACAATCATCCCATACCCCTTGGCTAATCACTGACAGTCAAAACAGCTGTTCAACAGCTGTGCCATGAAGTGACCATTGAAGGTTCAAGTGACCTTCAGACACCGTTTGGTCTGACAGTGAGGACACTATTGTCCACAAATAAGTTCACACATTACTACACGCAATGTTATTGTTGCTATTTAAAGGTTTAAAAGGTGGTAAGTTTCTTTTGCGTTTCAGTATATTTACTCTATCCTGTTGTTTTGAAACCGAGACATCCGGTTTGCCATACCAGTGCTCTACCAAATGAGCTATCCAGCCCTATGTTGATTTGAACTCGAGACCTCTGGTTTGCCATACTAGTGCCCTACCAACTGAACTATCCAGCCCTATGTTAAAATGTTGATTTAAACCCGAGACCTCTGGTTTGCCACACCAGTGCTCTACCAACTGAGCTATCCAGCCCTATGTTGATTTGAACCCTAGACCTCTGGTTTGTCTCTCTGGGATTCGAACCGCAGACCTTCTGCTTAACGTGCAGATGCCCTACCAATTGAGCTATGAAGCCAACTGGTCGTCTTGAAACACGGTATTGCAGTTGTTTCTCACTGATTCTGCAAGTTAAGCAGAAGGTCAGCAGTTCAATGCCTGGTAGATCAAAATTGATTTTCACTGCATCCAGATTTCCCAAACTCATGGACCACATTTCTGTCAAATACATTTTTTATTTTTATGTCATTAATTAATTTATTTAATATTTTGTTTTATCCAAGAGTAAAGATAACCACGTTTTGATGACAGTACTAAACGGAGATGCAGTGGAAAAAACCAAAGACTTAACGGACGAGCAAATTATTGCGGACTGCATGGTGTGCCTACGTGGGCTTTTCCCTGACGAGGTAGGAGATTTGAACAGACACTTAAAGATAGTATACATGATTGGTAAACTGTTACAAATAGTTCTATCCTCCTGTGTGATTGAAGATATGCATGATTAAAACCAACCTGAGCAAAAACCATCTCCGTACTTCGTCTAACTTTTGAGAAAACAGTCAAAAAAGGGTTTGCAGTTATTTCGCCCCAAAACCACTTCGCCCTGAACCATTTCGCCCTGAACCACGGCCTGTGCACGAAGTGGTTTTGGGGCGAAGTGGCATTTGGGCGATGTAGTGTTTGGACGAAGTAATTTGGGGCGAAATGGCACTCGGGCGAAGTGGTTTGGATCGAAATGGCACTTGGGCGAAATGGTTTTGGGGCGAAATGAATTTTCATCTCATGAGACGAAAACTAATTGTTTTACTCATTTCTCAAAGACTATAGCACTTTAGACAAAACCATTTCATGGGAAGTTTTTCACGGTCAACATATTTATATTGTGTAATTTTGGCATAAATCTGTGAACATTTCTGATTTTCGAGATTACCAATTATGTATACTGCCTTTAAACATTGTTTGGGTTTTTTTCTGGTCCAGAGCTCATGTCGGCGACCAAGATGCTATTTTCGTACAAATGCTTTTATCTTAACGGAGATCCCCAACCTTATTCTAAATGCACACTTGCATTTTGTCTTTAGGACGTCCCCGAACCCACAAATTATTTTGTGACGCGGTGGCAGAAGGACCCCTATGCCCAGATGGCTTTCAGTTACGTCAAGACTGGCGGCCACGGCGAAGATTACGACACAATGGCGCACGACGTGGAAGGAAAACTCTTTTTTGCTGGAGAGGTACGAACCAGGGCCGGTATTGACCACTCTCACAGACGCCATCTTTGTAGGAAAAATGCTACTGCGTATTAAACGCGATCTAATACGCGTACGCACATCCTGGAAAATGTTCCAAACACGTGTGTGTTGCCCGAAATTTGTTCGTAATATGGCGCATCCGATGCGCGTCACAAATACTTACGCTTAAGATCCTGATGCACGTGGGAATCTGTAGGAAGTGACGTCATTTGAGAGTGGTCTTTAAAATTACAATAATCTATTGTTCTGCCATTTTGAGGACAGAATTCTAAACTCCTCAAAAAAAGTTCGGAAAGTCAAGTTTGACTGACGATTTCTCTCTTGTTACTAAATCATTTCCCTTGAATTTGGTATCATTAGAAAGCCCTATTATTCCTCTTTACAGTGATGTGTCATTTGTTATGATCGATTGGGGGATGTGCAGTATGGCGGAATACAGGGGTGGGTGGAAAGTGAAATGTCACAAAATTCACTGCTATTGTCATGCAGTGCATTCCCCTTTTGCTTGGAGGATGGGAATGTGTCAATGCACTTTTTGACAATAGCAATGCATTTTGTGACATTTTACTTTACACCCGCCCCCGTATTCAGCTGTGCTGCACATCCCCCCCAATTGCTTAATCACAACAAATGACACATCGTAAAGAGGAATAACGGGGCTTTCCAATGATATAAAATTCAAGGAAAATTATTTTGCAACAAGAGAGAAATCGTCAGTCAAACTTGACTTTCCGAACTTTTTTTGAGGAGTTTATTTCAGCAACCCCAGAAATCTAAGGCTAAGTTTTATTTAAACGTGGAACATGCCTGCCCAGAACAACAAAAATAAAGTACATGGCTGCAAGTTCCAGCATATTAGACTCATTTCAAAATTAGCTTCAACAAATTTACTGCCTTTCCTGACTTGACTTGACTTGGGACTCGAAGGCAGTTTGACTTGACTTCGGACTCAAAGGCAGTTTGACTTGACTTGGAACTCTAGGGCAGTTTAACTTGACTTGGGGGCAGTTTGACTTGACTTGGGACTCGCGGGCAGTTTGACTTGACCTAAGACTCGAGGGCAGTTTGACTTGACTTGGGACTCGAGGGCAGTTTGACTTGACTTGGGACTCGAGGGCAGTTTGACTTGACTTGGAACTCTAGGTCAGTTTAACTTGACTTGGGGGCAGTTTGACTTGACTTGGGACTCGCGGGCAGTTTGACTTGACTTGGGACTCGCGGGCAGTTTGACTTGACTTAAGACTCGAGGGCAGTTTGACTTGACTTAAGACTCGAAGGCAGTTTGACTTGCCTTGGGACTCGAGGGCAGTTTGACTTGACTTGGGACTCGAAGGCAGAAGGCAGTTTGACTTGAGTTGGGACTCAAAGGCAGTCTGACTTGACTTGGGACTCGAGGGCAGTCTGACTTGACTTGGAACCCGAGGGCAGTTTGACTTGACTTGGGACTCGCGGGCAGTTTGACTTGACTTAAGACTCGAGGGCAGTTTGACTTGACTTAAGACTCGAGGGCAGTTTGACTTGACTTGGGACTCGAAGGCAGTTTGACTTGACTTGGGACTCGAAGGCAGTTTGACTTGACTTGGGACTCGAAGGCAGTTTGACTTGACTTGGGACTCGAAGGCAGTTTGACTTGACTTGGGACTCGAAGGCAGTTTGACTTGACTTGGGACTCGAAGGCAGTTTGACTTGACTTGGGACTCGAAGGCAGTTTGACTTGACTTGGGACTCGAAGGCAGAAGGCAGTTTGACTTGAGTTGGGACTCAAAGGCAGTCTGACTTGACTTGGGACTCGAGGGCAGTCTGACTTGACTTGGGACTCGAGGGCAGTCTGACTTGACTTGGAACCCGAGGGCAGTTTGACTTGACTTGGGACTCGAGGGCAGTTTGACTTGACTTGGAACTCGAGGGCAGTTTGACTTGACTTGGGACTCGAGGGCAGTTTGACTTGACTTGGGACTCGAGGGCAGTTTGACTTGACTCGGGACTCGAGGGCAGTTTGACTTGACTCGGGACTCGAGGGCAGTTTGACTTGACTCGGGACTCGAGGGCAGTTTGACTTGACTCGGAACTCGAGGGCAGTTTGACTTGACTCGGGACTCGAGGGCAGTTTGACTTGACTCGGGACTCGAGGGCAGTTTGACTTGACTCGGGACTCGAGGGCAGTTTGACTTGACTCGGAACTCGAGGGCAGTTTGACTTGACTTGGGACTCGAGGGCATTTTGACTTGACTCGGGACTCGAGGGCATTTTGACTTGACTCGGGACTCGAGGGCAGTTTGACTTGACTTGGGACTCGAGGGCAGTTTGACTTGACTCGGGACTCGAGGGCAGTTTGACTTGACTCGGGACTCGAGGGCAGTTTGACTTGACTCGGGACTCGAAGGCCGTTTGACTTGACTCGGGACTCGAAGGCCGTTTGACTTGACTCGAGACTCGAAGGCCGTTTGACTTGACTCGAGACTCAAAGGCCGTTTGACTTGTGACTCGAGCAAAGGTAGACTCCTTCCAAGTTGCCCTATAGAATCTCTACTTTATCAATTCAAATTAATTTGTTTTGGTCTCGCCCCTAACAGGCCACCAATCGGCATTTCCCACAGACTGTAACAGGAGCGTACTTGAGCGGGGTTCGGGAGGCTACCAAGATCGTGTCGTGGTGAGATGGTGGTAGATAAGCATTGCTAAACGGGTAAAAAAGGGTGTGGTCAAATGAGGCGTGGCCAAAAGAGGGTGTGGTCACGAAAGGGTGTGGTCACGAAAGGGTGTGGTCACGAAAGGGCGTGGTCAGAAAAGGGCGTTGTTAAAAAGAAGTATTGCTAAAATGGGGTGTGACTAAAAGTAAGGTGTGTCTAAAAGTGGGTGTGGCCAGAAGGGGGTGTGGCCAGTAAGTGTTTAAGGCATTTTTCCTGATACTGATAAAAATTTCATGAATAGAAGAATTTCAAATTGTCATCGGGTGCTTTATTTTGTGATAGAATTTGCAAATGTAAAGACGCATGACGTAATATAACGGCTCAGCATCTGAAACGAGGCTACGAGTGGCAATTTGAAATTTGTCAATAAATCCCGATAAAATCAAAAAAATCTTTTGGATAGGCTAGACTGATGCATATCTTACAATTTGGCTGAAAAACTGCAATTAATCTTTTGTTTTCCCTTTGATATAAATTTAATTGTTGCTACCTCAAACTATACCCTGTTAACTGAAAATTTATCAAACAAATAGACCAGTTGCGTAATAGATTCGCATAAGTCCTGGAGTCCCACCTTCGCGCTATACGGCGCTCGCGTACGAGTGACTCAAGCACCATACTATATCTGGCAAATCGGGCCCGTTTCCAGGGGATGGACGCTGGCACATGGTAACCGTGCGGTACCTTGAATACCTCGAACTTTACTCTATGTATTTCTAAG
Source organism: Henricia sp. BOLD:AAB3569 (assembly GCA_037783545.1). NCBI lineage: Eukaryota > Metazoa > Echinodermata > Asteroidea > Spinulosida > Echinasteridae > Henricia > Henricia sp. BOLD:AAB3569. Next base: position 524,440 of record JBBELK010000266.1, on the reverse strand, counting down.
CTGGACCATGTTGATTAAACATCTTGAGCAGCAACTTCAAACCAGTCACATAACCCCAAATCGTTTCTCTACTTTCTTGAATACATCATTGCAGTTTGGAAATGTTCAGCTTTCAAAGTTGACATCGATTTCAAGTTGAAAAAAAAAACACGTTTTATTTCGTTATTTTGACGAAAATTCTCGATGACTACATATTTCAACATGTTCATTTCAACATGTAATTCGGGATGGTCCAGCTTAAAAATGCATAGAGTAATGTGCGCGGTATTCCAGGTACCACACACATTTCCGCGCTGGTTACTATGGACCAGCGTGCACCCCCTGGAAACGGCCTAATTTGCCAGGTAGTCTGGTGCTTGACTCACTCGCATGCGAGCGCCATAGCGTGAAGGCGGGACTCTAGGATTTATGAAAATCTATCGCGCAACCGGTCTATTGTCCCATTCGTTTATTGCTGTATTTTCATTGCATTATTTAGTAATTCCATTGTTAGTGTAAATACATGTAATTTTGGGGTTTTTTGATAGAATTTTCATTAGCTTGTCTTTGGTGTGATATTTTCACCTTAGTTTTTCTCCCACTGCAGCTGTTTTTTTTAACAGAAATTACTTTGGCATTTATGCATTGATCAATAATAAGAAAATTAGTCTTGTAGGCCGTGTGACGCTCCCCTAAAAAGTGCTTAGAAAATGGGTTTCGTGGCACCCACCTCGGATATGCATGAAAATGCTTGAATATTAGGTTTTTAGCATGACAAATTCAATGGTCAATGTTGTCATTTATTTCCACAACTGGTTACAAAAGGGTGAAATTTGGAGGTAAATCTGTCGCATTTCCCATACAATCCGACACATTTGATAAGTATGGCCTGCAACATTTCAAGGTAGAATACATGATTGGTATCTCGAGGAATCAGAAATGTTCACAGATTTACACATAACTTACACGATATAAACATGATGATGGTAGAAAACTTCCCCTGAAATGGTTTTGTCTGAGGTGCTGTAGTCTTTGAGAAATGAGTAAAACAATTATTTTTCGTCTCGCGAGACATAAATTCATTTCGCCCCAAAACCACCTCACCCTGGACCACTTCGCCCTGAAGCACTTCACCCAAAGGCCATTTCACCCCAAAACAACTTCGTCCAAACACTACCTAACCCAAATGCCACTTCGTGCACAGGCCGTGGTTCAGGGCGAAGTGACTGTAAACCATTTTTTTTACTGTTTTCTCAAAAGTTAGACGAAGTACGGAGCTGATTTTTGCTCAGGTTGGTTTTAAACATGCATACCTTCAATCACACAGGGGGATGAAACTATTTGTAACGGTTTACCAATAATACTACCGGTACCTTAAATGAAAAAAACGCAGTTGTTCATATGACAAATCTAATATTTTAAAAGAGATTATAAGTAAAGGTTGTGCCCATCTCTCTTTCATTAGCGAGGGGGCCAGACTCCTCTTTCTAGTTTGCTGTGGTTGGTTCGCCACTCCTCCCACACAGCGAGTCTGTTTACCTTCCCAGTATGATGCTGGTACCCATTTATACACCTGGGTGGAGAGAGGCAATTCATGGCAAAGTGCCTTGCCAAAGAGCACATGCACCATGGACGGGATTCGAACCAACGACACGTGGATTTACCATTTTTCGAAAACAAGGGTGGAACTTACAAGGAAAGCTATGATCGTCATTTATTAGCACCCGATAATTTAAAATAGAAAATTATTTTATAATTTTTCGAAGTAAAGCTACTGTGGAGAGAGGAAAAACTGCATTTTCAAAAATCGTTCTATCATTGAATTTTGCAGGCCATACGTTAGGTTCTACGGGAAATACAACAGATTCAACTCCAAATTTCACCCTTTTGTAACCAGTTGTGGAATTGACAACATTCACCATTGAATTTGTCATGCTAAAAACTTCATATTCAAGTATTTGTATGTAAATCCGAGGTGGGTGCCACGATATGACAGAAAAAAATGATGGCGTCACACGGCCTATTGATACAAGACAATACTGTGTGGTTTGTTCCAACCAACATACTTAAAGGCACAGGCTCGTCAGCAATGCGCGCGCGCCAAATTCGTGCTAGAAAATACGCAGCTCCATGCCTTTGCTATGGAGGAGCGTATTTCGTGGCACGAATTCGGCGCGCGCGCATTGCTGACGAGCCTGTGTCCTTAAAATATGCACATTTTTGATCGTTTGAAAGCAATTGTCCCAGTACTGGATAACTACTGGGAAAACTGAAACATTTCACAGTTTTCTTGGCATAAGGTTTTGCATGGAATTGTTAAATTTTAGTAAATAGACCAGCTTTTGCGAAATATTGCTGAGCACTTAAAATTAGCTGAATATTTGTACTAAAACCTTTAAAATTTATCCCTGAATTTCATTTCTCAGATATTTCCGTGAATTTGAGACTCCCACTACCAATAGACACTTTGCATGGGTAGCCATGACGGGGAGCGCAGTCACATTGTCACTGTGCGTCATGCACGAGTAGGCACTTTGTGGATCTATTGTCAAATCATTTAAAGGGACACACGGCTTACTGTTTACATAATGTAGCAATCTAGCATCCTTGACAATAATTTGTCGATGGTCGTTGTGAAAACAAATTATCAAAATGTCACGTAATTAACTAAACTCCTCAAAAAAGGTTCGGAAAGTCAAGTTTGACTGACGATTTCTCTCTTGTTGCACAATAATTTTCCTTGAATTTTATATTATTGGAAAGCCCTGTTATTCCTCTTTACGATGATGTGTCATTTGTTATTTGTTATGATTAAGCAATTGGGGGATGTGCAGCACAGCTGAATACGGGGCGGGTGTAAAGTGAAATGTCACAAAATGCATTGCGAACGCGAAGCGAAGACATGAAAATCTGAGAGATTCTCTCATCCATATCAACACCCAGAAACCCTTCTTATGAAATCTGTTGGCAGATTTGTGTACAAATTGAACATTATTTTCCAACAAGAAGAGAAACCAACCGCGAATGACAAAAGCAACTCGCGCTGACCAGGTGACTTTTCGGAACCAGAATCGTGTTCCGAAAAGTCATGTGACCTTGAATTTTAAAACAAATTCTCAAAAACGGCCAAATTTGACGGCGTCTTTTCAGGATATGTCTAATTTACTCTGGAATGCGCTTCAGAATAATGTATGGGTCTATTTCGAGCCCAACAAAGCCGGCTTGTCCCTTTAAATATGAAAACCTGCCACTGTCATGGCCGCTCGTGCAGAGGGTCTATACCTGTATGTACTGGTACTTAAAAATTTACTTTTTTGTGGTTTAGTGTAATAAATTGTAAAATAAATAAAATTATAAAAAAAATACCCTCTCAATTTCTTTCCAATGTATAAATTGTAGTTATTTGAAAAAGTTTGGTGATGTATTTGCATGTTGTATTATATACAGTTTTTTTTTTTTTGTTCATCCCCAATTGTGCTGTACTTGTATTTATTTGTAATATCAATTTAACTGTGATAGTTACATGTAAGAATATGCACTGTTTTATTATGTAGAATTAACTTGCCCCTTCACGACAGGGAACTGCATATATGCCGTTTTAAGAGCGAGTGTCTTGAAGGCTGTTATACAGAATTAGCCCATATGGCTTAGTACTACCAGGGCAGAGCTGGTCTCTCAACTTGTTGGATTGGCCGGGCTCAAGTCAGTTTTTGGTTTTTGACCTGTGACTTGACTCTGGAGAAAATGACTTGTGACCAACGGCGTCGCTAGAGGGGGGAGTGTGGGGGCTGTGACACCCCACCACCCCATTATTCATTTTTGTCGGCAAATTCATGGTGGTGTCTGCCCAAAATAGTATGAAATTAAAGTGATATAGCACCGCTCATTAAAATTCCACGGCTATAACGGCGCTGGTAATAGGCTACAATACATTATAATATGTCGGCACGCATTGTCCCGCGAGGGCGCTCAACTTGTCACCAGCAAGAGTTCAATTTGAAGTTCATTTAATCCGTTAAAGGCAGAGGCTCGTCAGCAATGCGCGCGCGCCAAACTCGTGCCACGAAATATGCAGCTCCGTGCCTTTGCTATGGAGATGCGTATTTCGTGGCACGAATTTGGCGCGCGCATTGCTGACGATCGAGCCTTGCCTTTAAATTAAAAAAAACCTTGGAACCCTCCTACCTGGAACCCACTTGGAACATCTGAATGGGTTCCGGAGATTCCGATACACGGTCTGGCTTTTAATTACCAACCACCTAAATTAGCAGTTGTAAAAGAATGATAAAAAGCCAAATTTGGGATTTTGCTTTCTGTGAATGTGCCAAAATCTGTGTTCAACCATGGAGCTATAGCTCCATGGTTCAACTAAAAACCGTTCTTTTGTTTATAAACATGGTTACCATTTTCTATGGTGTTTCATTGCTGTGATATGTGGTCTCATTTCATGAATAAATGTAAATTGAGTGTAGATATTTATTTTCGACTTGACTGATTTTTTGTTTTTGTTTATTTGTGATTAACACCACTTTCCTATCCTAGGCATTGCTTAGCAGAAAAAAATGTGCTTAGCAGAAAAAACGTGCTTAGCAGTGGTCTGTATGAAGTTTGGCTGGTAATAACCATACATAAAGCAAACAAGTTCTGTGCTAAGCAAATTTCTGGAACCTCCGACTTTTCGTACAGGTAGTGGCAAAAATATACGGCACGGTGCGTTGTCTGCTTTCTCATTCTAAAAAAAGAATCAAAATAATTAAATTGGGGAAAACATTACTTTCTGGAGTAATTTCAATTGAAATTGTGTCTGAAAATGTTGTTATACATATTTGTAATTTGATGTTATTTGTTTGCAATATTCGTTGCCTCCCCTTTTTTAAAGTGTGCTCGCCCGCAGACAGATTTCAAGATGGCGGCCTACATGGGCTGATGCCTGGGCGACGTGGTTGATGCATCGGTAAACTTGTGTGTGTTCGTCGGATGTACGCACGGTACGTGCTTTTCGAGCGATACGGTGATTCTTATAAAGGGTACAGACAATTGATTTTATTTTGCCGAGCTCAACACACTGCATTTGAAGTTCAGAGTTGAGACTGAAAATGCTCGGTATTTCTGCCACTTCGCCCTAACTACGACTTGCTATTTTGGCCTATAGTTCCGCCCCCTTCAAATGCTTCAGCGTTGCGGCAGCACCCCGCCCCATCCAGAATCTGTGGCAAACTCACAACAACGAAATTTGCCCTTTGGGTCTGATATTTGCTCAACAGGTGTACTCCACCAAATTTAGTGAAATCGTGGGGCAAAATTGCGACTTTCCGTGTGATAAAATACAAGGCAGTTTACTCCAAAATCAAATGTGCGCATGCGCAAAAGTGGAGGTCAAGTACGAGAGGTCAATGCGAGGGCTTTGTTCGAGCATAGAGCAATCTGTTCCTTGCTCTATGGTTAGGGTGAGTGCACCTATTGAGCAAGGGACAAATTTCATTTGCGTGAGTTTGTCACAGATTTTGGGTAGGAAAGGCAACAGGGTGGAGGTTAAGTAAAAATGACTCTCTGAAGAGTCGGTAACTTTTGGCCAACCACATTTGCCTTTTTAAAAAATTGTTGTTTTTTGGGGGGAGGGGGGTGGAGGGGGGTTCAAAAATAATCCTGGCATCAACTGGTTAATATGACTTTATGGAAGGGTAGGGAATTCATAAGTTGATCGGTATTATTTTTCTTTAAAATGACGTACATGTATGTATCAATCATCAGTAAGTGAAAATTTTATAGAAAAACCAAAATTTAGGAGTGGGAAAAAATAAAGATTTCATTAGAAAACACTTTAATTGAAAAACTTTTCAGCCAGTCTCAAAATTTTGTAAGGTCTAAATATAAAGCCATAATCAATTCGATTCTTTCTGAAGCTTGAACATCTAGAAGTGTCGCCCAAGTTTCTCAGGGATCATCTTGTTTGATGAAAAGCAATCATGTTGGAGTCGTACATCTCACCATTCCTGCTCGGTTACGTCGACAAATACATCAAGAACTTGAAACCAGAGGATCTTCAGTTATCGCTGTGGGGTGGCGACCTAGTCCTGAACAAACTTGATCTCAGGCTAGATGTCCTCGAACAGGAGTTGAACCTTCCACTTACATTTATTAGCGGACACATCCACGAGTTACGCATTCACGTTCCCTGGACGCGATTAGGTTACGAACCAGTCGTTATTACTATAAATACAATCGAGTGCGCGCTGAAACTCCAGGATGCGGGTTATGACGAGCATGACAGCGCGTCTTCCAAGTCAAGTCTCGCGAGTAAGACCAAGACGGACGTCGCGAGCAAAACGAAACAAAAATACGAAAAACAGGACCATGACCTGCCGCCCGGTTACGTGCAATCGTTGATGAACCGCGTCATCAATAACGTAAGACTCGTGATCAAAAACCTTGTCTTAAAGTACGTGGAAGACGACATCGTCTTGTCGGTCAACGTGAAGTCGGCGGAGTCGTTTGCCGTGAACGCGGACTGGCAGTCGGCCTTCACGGAACTCGGCCTCCCGGAGTTGGTTCTTCGGCGCGTCTGCGAGTTTTCTGATCTGACGGTTTGTCTCGACAAGAGAAATGCCAGCGGGAAAATTGAGGTTTATCAGGAACCGATGGTTTATCGTTGTGCCGTCGCGGTGCGCATACACATGATGTACGGGAGTCTGCATTCAAATCGGCCGTCGATTCTGAAAGTCAGTGTGTACTGTAAAGAACTCGACGTGTCAATATCTGATACGCAACTACCGATGTTCATTCGATTAATGGAGCTTGGTGTTGCGTTGTATTACGGCACATTGGATCGGGGCAATCAGCTAGGAAGTGGAGATCAGACGAATGTCGCAGAAGTGGCCAAGACGGAAACCAAAACAGGTAAGAATTCTGCTTAGTGCGAGTAGATAACAAGCTTAATACTAAGGGTGCACTCCATGATACCTATTTTGTCCCTCAAACTGTGACCAGTTTTTAAAACTGCTTTGGGAGACATACATTGTAAACAGAATAAACCTTATCGACGTTCTCAATGCATTATGGGATTGGATGACAAAATTGCCCGGCCAAATGTCCATAAACCTATGAGGCGGACACCAACTAGGCAACTTTTTTACTCATTTTCACAAAAACCAAAAAGAGTTCAAGAATCAACCTCCCACCACTTTATCTTTGACACATATCAAACATACTGACAAACATACTGTACCACGTTCGCAGCTCGCAACACACGCCGTATCGGCACTGCGAGTATGTCCTCACGGACTCGCAGTGCCGATACGGCGTGTGTTGCATAGCGCATACCGAGCTGCGAGCGTGGTACTCGGACTACCGATACGAAGGGAATCCCCGATGATTTCTCGCATTTGCCACATTTCTGTTTCGGGACATGTTTGTCACAGTATGTTTGATATGTGTCAAAGATAAAGTGGTGGGAGGTTGATTCTTGAACTCTTTTTGGTTTTCGTGAAAATGAGTAAAAAAGTTGCCTAGTTGGTGTCCGCCTCATAGGTTTATGCACATTTGGCCGGGCAATTTTGTCATCCAATCCCATAATGCATTGAGAACGTCGATAAGGTTTATTGAGCTCTTGTAGGTAAGGCTGTGCCTAATGAATAGAATATTTGAATATTCGGTCGTCCATCAAATATTCAATGGGCGAGCCTGTGCCTTTAAGGGCTCTCAGAAAACCCATTTTGTTGGTTTTTCAACCTGATGAAACCTGCGTGGGATAAGTTGACCTCTGGAGTCTACTAAACGGCCGTAGAAGTGCAAAAGCTCAGGGAGGCACTTCAGACAGAGTGGCGCACCCTGCCTCAGTGGCTCTAGTCTTATTGAGGCTGGTGTAATTAATAATTTTGTTTACTGGTACTAGTCGCCACTTAATCCCCTTCTAATGAATTAACCACCAAAATTTGTTAATATTTTAAAGCGAAGAGAATTTAGGAGTGAAAAACATTCAACAATTTCCTTGAAAATACTTTTTCTGCCATGTTCCATTGACTTGACACTTGGCATCTCGGTGGAGACCAGTGAATGGAATTCGTACTTTTTCTTATCATACGTTTATCCCTTGTTTTTGCCAGAGTCTTCCCAAGGTGACGATCCCAATTCTGATGGATGGGCATCTTGGGCGTGGTCCTACGTCCCCGATATCATGTATTATGATGAGGAGGGCGGGGCCAGCAGCGGCAAAAAGGACAAAAGACCTGATCCTATTCTGTCCGTGGGATTGTACTGCGATAAAGCAAGCATTACGTTTAAGGTAAGAGTGGATGATTAGATTCCTGTCATCTGATTGGTTAAAAGTGGGGGCATTGAATTAGCTATACTCCGTGCCTGTAGAATTCTGACTATATGGCCCGGGCATAGTCGGTTTTAGCCATCCTGATATCTCAGGGAATTTCCACTCTGCTAAGCGCGCGACGTTACAATGCCCTGAGGAAATCCACACAAATCTGTGAGGTAAGGCGGCTAGGGCGTTAAGCAAACACACGCCTGAGTCATTTTGATGTATTTTAATCCATTTGGCCATGTAATGCCGAAAAGAAATGATTTCTATACTTTTCAGAAATTGTATTGGGTTCTGTTTCTTATGACTGTCCCATTCCTACCAACATTTTCGGCGACCATCTTATTTTCTCCGCAGTTTTTCAAATTAATAACAGTGATGCATGCTGACCAACGTGAATGGAACGGATTCCCCTGTATGCTTTAAATAGCAGCCAATCGCCGACGCGGACACAGCCAGCATTACCGAGTACATGTATCACTCTGCATGCACAGTGTTTACAATCTGCGCGCGTTACATTTGAATGCTTGTAATGCACTGCCAAGCATCCTGATTGGTGCAGAGAGGTGACAAGATTTCTGTCGCTTGTTCCCCAGCGAAATGGGGCCGGTTTCAACAGGGCCTCGGTACGCACGAATAGGGGAGTGCGTTAAAGGGGCACTGTTGCAAGAGGATGGTTTTAAAGGGCTCCGGATGCGCGCATCGCGTGTATGCAGCTACATGTCACTGTACATGTAAACATTACACTCGACATCAGACCGGCAATTGCAGAATCTCAAAGTCGTTTTTGATCTCGTAGCTGCTTCTGTTATTAACTCAAGAAACTGCTAACGGTGAAAACAGTGTCGGGTGAAATATGCTTCTAATATTTTGCTGTAAATACCAACCTTTTTGCCGTAGACCAGCTTTTTAAATTTACTTTTAAGATTTACTTTTAAACCAATCAGATGACAACAATTTACACATTCGGTATATAAAACAAATATGTAAGCCACTCCACCAAAAGTATGGACTTATGACTTAATCATATAGAGTATATTATGAGCTTCACAAAACTACAAACATTGTGTCAATCCGTCAAAAATTGACCAAGTTATGACCATTTCCGTGATGACCAAGAGCACAATTTTTTAAGAAGCGCTTTAAAGAAAAATGGCGTAGAAGGTTGTACTTCTGTTAAGGCATAAAGTCCTATTTAGCAACCATGCAAATTCTGACTCCAAAAGCCATATACCTATTGGAAAACATGTGTTTTTCTTGTGTATGGGATATAGTGCCAACCCCTGCCTAAGGCAATAAAAATAAGCATGGAATATCGGTGATTTTCCCAAATTAGCCTAGTTTCATGAAGGTATGCTTTAGAAAAACACTAAAAAAAAAACTGTTTTCTGGTAGTATTTATTCACTTAAACTTCTTTAGGTGATAGATGGATACTTAATAGGTGGTCTCATGCAGAAATCCTGGTATCAATAAAAAATGCCCTACTTGACATACATGCATAAATAAGCCATTATCTTAGTTCTGGCCTGTGCGACAAGCGCCTACTTTTGGTGGAGCGGCTGACATATTTTTTTTAAATTGACTTGTTTTTTTCCACGTTCTGTTCAGCTGACAAAACAGATTTCAGCCGACCATCCAATTTACTCCACGTCCACGTCTAAGCTTGCGGCCTACCCTCTGCTCAGAATGAAACTGTCCGGCTCGGCCATTGAAATCCTCATGCGCGGTGAGGAGTTTTTCGTACACCAGATGGGATTTAGCCACGTCACGACGTCAGTTGTTGGGGATTGCGTTTGTGGACTGTCTACGGAGGAAAGCGAGAAAACATCTGAAATTTTAGATCAGGTAATTCATATGTTTCTTTTTTTGTTTTAGGGAATCTGAAGACATGATAGCAACAGATATACTTTTCAACAAAAAAAACGCAATTTTTTTAAATGTCAATTTATGATCAGAACAAGATTAGACTGTAATTTTTGTTTAGTTTTTTAACCATATATTCTCCACACAGAACACCACCTTTTTCCATTGCGGAACACCCGGCTACGACCAGAAACGCACGAACTACCTCACCAACTCCCTGTTCGACGAGAATTGCCCAGAGAACAAACACCAGAGGGCGCCCTTCATCTTAGACTGGGACACCCACCAGGATACATACAGCGAGGCGTTAGCGATGCAGAGATTCGGTGCCGTGTGGACGGATTATCTGTTTGTAGCCGAAATGACGGGTAGTTCTAATGGTGCGTTGAGATGAAAAGAACAGCAGCTAATATCACGAATCCTTACGCACTGCGTAAGCCCGCTTGCGTAACCTTTGATTGCGTAAGCTGCACAACATTCCTGTGATAATTACACGCAAGCCTATGGGGCTTATGCCATTTTTAAAAGTTGTGCAAGCTGCGCAATTGTTAGTGAAATTGGCCGCAGACTTCAAAAAAGGCTACAAAAAAGTCATTTGCACAACGATACCTGAATTTCACGCATGTTTTTAATGCACAAGTGACCATCTACGAATCCATTCATGCGAAAAATCGGTCAGGTGTGAAAAAAACCGAATGATTTAAAAAAAACATGGAAATTCAATCCATATTTAAATGCAGGATATCTCTGTCATCCCTGGCTCATTTTTCCTGACTGAGGTATCATACGAAAGGGCAGGAAATGAACTTTTTAGAAATGTGATTATTTCTTTGAAATTCAGGTATCGTTGTGCAAACGACTTTTTGGTAGCCCTGCTTCATATTGTCTTTATTCATTCATGCGTGAAGTATGTATCATATGAGTGGTATCAAATGAAAGATGAGGAACTAAGCTTTCCAAATATGTGTCATTTATTATTCAAGATTGAGATTAAAGTATGATTAAACATCGATAAATCTCGGTTTCGTTTTTTCTGGGACACCCTGTATACTCAAAATGCTTTTTTTCAAGAGCACACTAAAAGGCATCTGCCTGGTATGCAGGAGGTCATGGGTTCAAGTCCCAACCGAGCATGCTATGAGTTTATCGCGAGTACCGTTAGGTATCGGCAAATTACATCTATTTTAATATTTATTTTTTGTTCCAAAATCTACAGCCAGTGACACTTCAAGCCGGTCCTCTCATCACAGCGCAGACGACATCGACCCAATCTTCACCATGAAGGAAACGTCCACTAATCGATTCCTAATCAGCCCAGCCAGGCTGGTAGTTGGTAGCGCTGTGGTTCACAGGCTACTCAAGGTGTTGGAGTGTGCGACGGATCATGAGTACGAGCCGTACAGCACACCACAAAAAGGTATCAAGATAGACTATGAAATTTAAAATATTGTAAACATACGTGACCTGCTCCAGGAAAAAAGTCTTGCCTTTAATTAGGGATTAAAAGTGGGTTTGAATGGTCTTAAACATACATGTACGTTGAACACCGGATAGCGCCCTCACGCGGCAAACAGAGGGTTGCTCAGCTTGTAAAAAATTGCAGTAATACTGCAGAAAACCATAAAAATACATGCATGGTTTTTGTGTTGAGCAAATGGTAAATCAAAAATTTTTTTTTAAAAAAAAAGGCACCTTCAGTTGGCAATTTCTTCCATAAAAGTATCTTTTTACACAGGAAAAAAAATCATGTGGCGTTTGTTATTATTGTTATCAACATTTGAAGTTACAATAAATGAGTATGAATACGTGATTATTTTTAGGGATTATGACCCAGGGACCGCCGGGGTGAATGAATTTGATACAAATGTGGACAGATGTCCATGAGTTTGGGAAATCTGGATGCAGAAAAACACTTGGCTCCACCGGGATTCGAACCGCAGACCTTCTGCTTAACGAGCAGACACCCTACCAATTGAGCTATAAACAAACTGGTAGTCTCTATCTGTTTCAACAGAAATTGTTGACGAGAATCGACTTGCGGCGACTCCAGAACAAATCTCGGTATTGGAAGACTGGGTGCCGTCTCGTACCACGCATCTCACATTGCTCAACCTGTATGTTTTATTCCCTGCTGCTGAGCATCCATACTATGATTCGTCTAAAACAGGCGTAGCAACGACTTGCGCAAAACAGGTATTGTTAGTAAAAAACAAAAATCCACTTTTCGTTCCGTTTTTGGGGGGCGCTCCATAATGTGGATGGTGGCGAGAGGCAATTTGTAATAAAGTACCTTGCCCAAGGGAACACTACTATTTAACGGTGGGCGAATAGCTCGATTAATCGATTAATCGCGAGTAGTAAACGGTACTCGTACTCGTGACTATAATTTTTAAACTACTCGATTAATCGCGGCCCAACGAGTACCATTACATACTCGCGATTAATCACGATTATACGCAATGTATATTGTTACACTGTAACAGGCCTGTTTCCCAGCACACTTAAAAGGCGACCTGTGTGCAGGTGATTTATTTGTTGTGTATGTCGACTATTTCAATTCATTGTGTCCTTTGTGCTAGCCGAAAGTCCGACAAGCATGTTTTGAACCATAACAATCGAGTACAACGACGGCGGATCTCCACGTGTCATCTGCCGCGTACGCCCGGTTCAATGAACTGTTTTATTGCGCTACTCGTAAATTCGCGATTAATACATGCTATGTTACATATGTGTGACAGTAGCTACATGGACAGGTTGAAGGACAATTATGGCAAACTTATGCCGTCTAATTGAGGAGCAAGACCGTTTGATTTTCATTTAATAATAAAGGTAACTGGAGTAGTTGTTTTATGAGAGAAATACGAACTAATCTTTGCTGAAGTTCACCATCTATGCAGTGTTTCAAACAGTTGGTTACTTATACACACAAACATGCATTTTGTTTTTTCCTGCCTTTTGATACTTTGCCAACTACTCGCGATGAATCGATTACTCGCGAGTAATTGCTGCAACTACTCGCGAGTAGCAAAATCTACTAGTCGCCCAGCGGTACGTACTATTATTAATAATTCTTTCTGGTATAGGAACCAAGGATTCCTCAAAAGTGCCCGAGGCACTGTAGCTCGTAAGCCTGAAGAAACCTGTGAAGAGAAGACGATGAAGAAATGCTCAGTTTTAGAGGTGGGAGGAAAACCCATAAACACAATTCTGTATAGGGGAAACCCACAGAATCAAGCAGGGACTGAGAACCCAATCCACATACTATACTGACTTAGACGGGATTCGAACCAGAGCCACAGAAGTGGAAGGCGAGGAAAGTACCGCAACACCAACCTGATTCTCCGGACACACGCCATGAATTCGAACTAGAGCTGCGACGTTTTAAACGTTTAAACCACCAAAATTTAACTATCCGTTTAGAAAAATGCTAAACGGATATCCGAAACCAACTTGTGAAAAAACGATCCTCCCTTTTTCAAAGATCTAATGGCCGTTTTGCGCCGTCAGAAATTTCTAAAGCGGCAATTTTGTTCGTAAGAATCAGGCAGCATACCGCTGTGATGAGCCCAACGGTACGTCGGTAACCTTTGTGGTTTCAAGCCGAAGATGTACAGTTGCGTTCGCGGGCGGAAGCGATTTTACTGGTTTACTGTTTAATCTTGTTGAATTCAAAGCAAGGCTGTAAACACTGTTTACTATATAGCTGAACTTTCGTGGCCTGCATCATGTATGCTCCAATTCAATGAAGTGTCAGTGGTGCCGCGCGAACGCACATGATACCAGGTCAAAGAACTTTTTATTGCGAGCGCGGTAATAAGTTTTACTTTTTGTTATGTTTACTATTCGTTTAAACGTTTAAACGAACGTTAAATTGACGTTTAAACGTTTAGAAAAATAAACGGTAACTCCCAGTGCTAATTCGAACCCACTACCTTTTGATTTACCAAAGACTCAGATTTACTACGCTATACCACTCCGCTATGTTGCCCCCATTTTATTCCGTAGGGCTTCCAGGAAATGAAATCCACTCCAGCGCTGTGTCTGCAAGCAGATAGAATAGACGTCCAGACAACAGAGCCCATGTACCCACGACAACTAGTGAAGCCAGTCAGTAAACTGCCATCAACGACTCGCAGCTCGAAACTAACGTATCACTGCTATGCCCATCGATATTACAAGGTGAATATAGTAGAAATTCAATGAGTGTTTTGTACCTACGTCCCTGGTCAAACCAAGTGCGTAACCAGTTGACGACAGGATTATTTTTGACAAAAAAATTACATATTTTTTCTAAAAAGCAAATGCGATTGGCCAAAAGTTTAGACCAGTGGATAATTTTTTCATATAGCTGTTTAGCAGAAAAATTTGCTTAAAGGAGCATGACCAGAGTTTCTGGAAAATAGTTTTCGATGTAACTTACCAATATTATCAAGTAACTCCCATACACACCTCCCATATCCCAAAAACCCAAAAACATTCGCAATTTCCAGTAAAAAATTGAACAAAACTATCGAGTCGGCTTTCAGCGGATAAACGTTGATACTGGAAAATTAGTTTACAAATAATCGGTGGATTTTCGACGATATCCTCGGAAATATGCGGCCTAGAAGCGCGGGAGTTTTAGTTTCGTAATCAGAAAAATATAACGGATGTTATGATATACAAATCTCATGACCCATAAGGTAAGTCCCAGGGAGTTATGGGTAAAAAAAAGTGATCTGGTCACACTCCTTTAATCCAAAATTTGTTTGCTTTATAAAATTGGGATAACAGTCAAAATTGCATGTCAACTTGTGTTTTTCGAAAGAATACATGCTATTCTTGCTGAGAACACAAGTTGACATACAATTTCGACTAATAACCCATTTTTAAAAATTGTATGGGGCAGAACATCGCGTGTTGTTGTTGTGAGACAGTGCACTTTGACCTATGTGGGTGATATCTGCTAGCTCTGTTGTGATTGGTCGGCGGGTTCGGTTGATTGACAGGTCGGAACTATTAATTCAGTTCGCCCCAAAACCATTTCACCCAAGTGCCATTCGCCCCAAACCACTTCACCCGAGTGCCATTTCGCCCCAAATCACTTCATCGACCAAATGTTACTTTGTCCCAAAACCACTTCATGCACAGGCCGAGGTATAGAGTGAAATCGTTCAGGGCGAAGTGGTTTTGGGGCGAAATGACTGCAAACCCTTTTTTGACTGTTTTCTCAAAAGTTAGACGAAGTACGGAGCTGGTTTTTGCTCAGGTTGGTTTTAATCATGCATATCTTCAATCACACAGGGGGATAAAACTATTTGTAACAGTTTACCAATCATGTATACTATCTTTAAACCGTCGTTATAGGAAATAACAGAGTGCGATTTACGCTCATTTCGTCGAGACAGGTCACATATTTTGACCCATATATCTTGTATTTTATTATTTCCGTCAGATATTTGGTTGCCAGTTTGGCTTGACCTACCTTGACCCCAGCAGTGACCTTTCACCTCCGACCCTTCCCATAATGCCATCTTGGAGCGCCGCCGTGTATCATAAGGAATTGGTACTTCCCATGTATTGGTGAGTAATAACCAAGTTTACCTGGCTGGAAAAAATGCGTTTTCTGTTTTGGGGTGGTAGGTCACATTTATGGCTAAAAATAGACAGACTTGAAAGACTGCAACGACGTTACGTATTATTTATGTACAGGGTCCTACACAATGATCAATGTAATTTGTCTTACTCTAAACTGGGTGAATTGTTGCCAACTCTTGTCCAAAGGAGAACAGTTAATGATTGCTTATTTCTCTATAAACTTATCCATGACAAGTACAATTTAACCACTGCTAATCCATTCTCTCTTCATGTTCCACAACGTCGAACCAGATCTGCCGCCAAACACATCTTGCATGTTCCGCGGAGCCGGGTGGAGGTAACCAAACAAGGCTTTGTTTCAAGGATTTCATCTACCTACAACCGACTCCATGAAACATGCGATGTGTTTGGGGCACCAACATTGAATTCTTTCCGCACACAGATTTATAGAAGTATTTCCCACTCCTAGCTCAACTATGTTTATTTAGCATCACAGTTTTAGCCAGCTTCACATTGAATTAACTTATTTATTGATACAAACATATGCATATTTATTTATTTATTTATTTAAATTTACATGTAATTTGTATTTATTTTTTCTCCTTTTAATAGAGTATTTGTTTCAATTTTTATCTGTAAGTTAGATTATTTTTTCATGATACCTGTAAATGGCAGATCTCTGCTGTTGGATATCAAAATAAATAAATAAATAAAATAAAATAAAATAAAAGGTTTGTTTTGCCAGTCTTACGGCACAGGCTCACCAGCAATGCGCGCGCGCCTTTGCTATGGAGCTGCGTATTTTTGTAGCACGAATTTGGCGTGCGCGCATTGCTGACGAGCCTGTGCCTTTAATCAATATGTTGGTGCTGCGAGGGTTATTATCAGCGTCCATGCCCCTAGCCGGTTTTAAGACTGGCCAAACCCACTTTTATTCCCTAAGTAATGGTGTTTATATTTGTTAAACAGGAAGGACGACAACCTCGTCCATTCTGAAGCCATGTTGGAGCTGCCCAGTATCTCATGCAGTGCAACCAAGGCACAGTGTCTCCTCATGTTCCACATTGCCAATACATGGATGAGTAAGGAGCCTGAGACCTTGGTGGTTGGGCTAGCTGGGACTAGTCTAGTCGAGGATGTCTTCAGACCATCAGGTATGTTATAGAAAATTCATAAATACCTTAGACGGTTTACGTATCCCCATTGGCTGAGAGCACGTCACGTGACCAGTCTTAAAGACAGGCTCGTCAGCAAGGCGCGCGCGCTAAATTCGTGCCACGAAATACGCAGCTCCATAGCAAAGGCATGGAGCTGCGTATTTCGTGCCACGAATTTGGCGCGCGTGCATTGCTGACGAGCCTGTACCTTTAAACGGAAAATAAAGACCAGTCTTAAACACATTTTATAGCCTGGCTCGCGCTCTATTCAGCGCTTATGGAACATGCACACACACAGAAACTGTGCGTACAACACAACTGCATTAGGCATAACACGCACATTGGACGAAAACAACTCGATGCACAGCAGTTTGATTGAACACGATTCATGTCATGCATGTAAAACATGGCAAAACGACAAGATTATCGACGAATTTTTGATAGTTTTACCGATCTAAACAAAAAGGTATGGCCCTCGACGCTTACAGCGAGGGTCATTATCGGCATCCAAAAAAGCTGTGCAGGCCCCTCGCCGGTTTTAAAGGTATTGTTTAAGACTGACCAAACACACTTTTATTCCCTAAGTAAAGTTGGCAAAACTGTGATGTAGGTCTGGGCAAAAATGTTAAAGGCAGTATACATGATTGGTATCTCGAAAATCAGAAATGTTCACAGATTTATGCAATATAAACATGATGACCGTACAAAACTTCCCCTGAAATGGTTTTGTCTGAAGTGCTATAGTCTTTGAGAAATGAGTAAAACAATTATTTTTCGTCTCATGAGACGAAAATTCAATTCACCCCCAAACCACTTTGCCCGAGTGCCATTTCGCCCCAAATCACTTCGTCCAAACACTACATCGCCCAAATGCTACTTCGCCCCAAAACCACTTCGCCCCAAAACCACTTCGCCCCAAAACCACTTCGTGCACAGGCCGTGGTTCAGGGCGAAATGGTTCAGGGTGAAGTGGTTTTGGGGCGAAATGACTGCAAACACTTTTTTGACTGTTTTCTCAAAAGTTAGACGAAGTACGGAGCTGGTTTTTGCTCAGGTTGGTTTTAATCATGCATATCTTCAATCACACAGGGGGATAAAACTATTTGTAACAGTTTACCAATCATGTATACTATCTTTAACACTGCTTAATGTTTCCACCAGAAAATTGTCAAAGCATTGTGGCAAACATGAACTTCACCAAAAAAAACTAAAACATTTATTACATTGTCTCCACATGTACTGTTGCACATATATATTTACTTTTCAAACACACACACATTGAGATATGTGCATAATCTATTTGTTAGTACTAAAATGCATATTTCTTTGTTAATTCTAAGTTTAAATCTGAAAAATATTGTCACTTTCGTTTGACAGCAAATTTGTGGTTGTGGCAAGAATTTTAAAAAATGTGGGTGTCCTTTCCACTTCGGCACGGAATTGCACCATGACTATAGCTTTTTGTTGTATCATTGTCTGTCACATTTTGCATGTATCCTCAACCAGCCCCTTTGCCTCTGAGCTTAATCAGTCATCCCTGTCCATTTTCTTATTGTAGTCGATGCCTTTCCATCCGGCCAGCCTGTGCTTCAGGCATCCCTCGGCAGTCTTGAGCTCAAACTCACTCAGACGAGGCTGATCCACGCTGTATCAGGCACCTTAAGTCAAGTACAAGTCATCGTACAAGCTCTAGGTAAGCACGGAGATCCTAAACAAAAATTAAAAAGCATGTCCAGGGTCCAATTTCATAAAGCCCATTTAGAAACATTCCTAAATAAACATTCTTAACTCATGCGTTTAAAGATAGGAAAAATTATATGTTATTGTTCCTAAATCCACTTAAGAATGTTTTTAACTTTTCTGAAATAGGACCCAGATCACATTTTAGAACCCCTAAGTTTTCCCATGGGTGTTGAGATTTTGATACCATACCATTTGTCATATTGTTCTCATTACCATTCTGAAATTTTGCGTTCTCAATCCGTATATTTTTAAGGGTATCTTCAAAAAACCACCAATGTTTTGTAAACTGATTTATTTGGTTCCATAAAGCAGTGCAGTGATTACACCAACCTTTTTGCTTCCACATCCAAATTGGAGATTGCAAAATTCCTGTTTTCTTCTCATGGATAATAAACTCCTCAAAAAAAGTTCGGAAAGTCAAGTTTGACTGACGATTTCTCTCTTGTTACTAAATCATTTCCCTTGAATTTGGTATCATTGGAAAGCCCTGTTATTCCTCTTTACGATGATGTGTCATTTGTTATGATTAAGCAATTGGGGGATGTGCAGCACAGCTGAATATGGGGGCGGGTGTAAAGTGAAATGTCACAAAATGCATTGCTATTGGGCGAAATGGTTTTGGGGCGAATTGAATTTTTCGTCTCATGAGACGAAAACTAATTGTTTTACTCATTTCTCAAAGACTATAGCACTTCAGACAAAACCATTTCAGGGGAAGTTTTCTACAGTCATCATGTTTATATTGTGTAAGTTAGGCGTAAATCTGTGAACATTTCTGATTTTCGAGATTACCAATGATGTACATGTATACTGCCTTGACAGAAAAGAAAAGTACCAGTAATTTTGCCCCCTAAATTTGCTTACACAAACAAATGTAATATAACAAATTGATTAAATGTTCATTCAAATATATTTCTTTGTTACAGATCAGGGGCGAGCCAGTGACACACCCCTGTTTCATGGTCCAGTTGACACGACCGATCTGCACCACTGCAGAAGCCTCATGAAACAGCAGTTGAGTCCATCCCAAGTTGACATCGTTGACCTAATGACATTAACCATTCAAATCCCAAGAATATCGGAGTCGAATGAACTTTTGGAAGGTATGTTCAATATTATTTTGTTTGTTGGTGTCTTAAATTAGAAGCTACCAAATTTCCCTTGCAATTTTAGCATTTACATGATCTAGAGTTACCTTTATATTCATTAAGTGAAATAATGTTTGTTTGGCCGTTACACGACTTAACTTAATTGAGACATCTGCCTAGTGTGCAGGAGGTTGTGAGTTCGAGTCCCACCCGAGCACGTTATGAAATTGAGAAAGCACTGAGCATATATTGCTAATCAAGTTATGTCTGGTAAGGGCAAATCAAATACGAATTCAGACAAATAAGGAATATATGGCCCTCAAAAATTAAACACAAATGTGGGTCATTCCATAAATACGGGACCCAGTGTCCCCCTTTACGTCGTGACACTTCCGGAGTTGATTTTTATACATACTGGGCTTCAGAGAACGGTTACCCTCGGCATATGAACAATATATGGCTTCGTAAACACCCAAAACATGATGAGACTGATTCAATAAACTGGTGCGATTTTCTAAATGCAAGTGTGACATTTTGAAATTTATATTTAATAAACTGGTGCGATCTTCTAAATTCAAGTGTGACATTTTGAATTATTGAAATTTCGCTCATAATATAATTTGAATTTATAAGGTACAGGTTCTACAGGCGGGTAAAACCAGAAGCTACCTTTTCCAGAAAGAACCTGGTCAAAAAGACTTGTAATCGTAAGAATTAAAAAATGCCTTGGTGTCCCCATTTACGTCGTTAACAATTTTCTCAAATATTATCAAAACTATGATACCAACACATGTCTAAATGTTTGGAAATTGTTTCAAATATCCTACACTATTCAGAAATTGCACGGAAATTTCTTCAAAATATTTTGGTAACTTGAAAAGGCCATTTTTACAAATGCATCAAAATGTCACACTTTGGCCCCCATATTTATGGAATGACCCATGTAGCATTTTTTATCGGTCACCATTATGTATGACCACCTCTTGTGGCAAGGCAAGGCTGACTGCACCAGCCTCCATAAGAGCCACTAAGGCAGTGTGCGCCACTCTGCCTGAAGTCTTGCACTTCTAGGGCTGGTTTTTGAGATGTGCAGCTCCAGAGGCCAGCTCAACCCACATAGTTGATAACCCAATAACATTGGTTTTCTGAGAGCCTTTAACTACAGGATTCTCCCAGAAACAGAAAATGTCACATTTCATCGCTGTGGGAAACACTTCGTTCAAACAGGTCCTCTTGGACCTGGAGGAAATCACTGAAGCAGAACAGTCTTGAAAGCGATTCCAAAGTGATTGGTCGATCAGTGCCTTGTTATCCACAAGTTCACTGTATCCAACAGACTTCTGTTGCGAACGAGAATTATTTTTTAAAAATTTGTTTTTTAATTGAATATTTTCCATTTTTTCCAGGATCCTGTGGCGTATTCCTGGTGGACATTCAAGGAACTGCCATGTGCTTTGACCCCATCATCTACACCTGGCTACTGTATCAGCCCAGAGGTCAAACCAGGTCAAAGGTCATGAATGAGATAACCACTGGCAAGGTCCAAAGGGCTACCAGTAAACCAGTGTCGTCTGAAGGTAAGGTTTCAAAGCACAGATTACGTGATTAGAAATCTTTTAAAAACAGGAACAGCAGGATTACATAACTACAGAATAATGTTGATAAACTGCCTTGTAGAAATTTCAGCCACATGCAGTAATACTTCAGAAAACCTGAAAAATCCATGCATGGTTTTTGTGTTGAATGAATGGTAAAACAGTTGTCTGCATATAATTTTAAAAACAAAACTCCTTCAGTTGGCAATTTCTCCCACAAAGGTACCATTTTACACGGGGATAAAATCATTTTCTGACTCCGTTCCTACGTCAGAAACTTCATTTCTTTTATATATCTACCTCATGTAAAGCATCCTCTTGCAACAGTGCCCCTTTAACGCACTCCCTAACTCCTGCGTACAGTGGCCCTGTTGAAACAGGCCCCATTTCGCGGTGGAACAAGCGACAGAAATCTTGTCGCCTCTGCTGGACCAATCAGGACGCTTGGCAGTGCATTGCAGCATGATTGCAGGCATTCAAATGTAACACGCGCAGATTGTAAACACTGTGCATGCATGTGATACATGTACTCGGTAATGCTGGCCGTTGTCCGCGTCGGCGATTGGCTGCTATTTAAAGGATACTGGGGAATCCGTTCCATTACATTCGTCAGCATGCATCCCTGTTATTAATTTGAAAAAACGCGGAGTAAATTAATATCGTCGTTTGAAAGTTTGGTAGGAATGGAACCCAATACAATAAGGAACGGAACCCAATACAATTTCTGGAAAGTATAGAAATCGTTTCTTTTCGGCATAACATGACCGGGGGAGAGGGGTGTTTGTTAGCATTGCTATTAACATTTTAGATGATAGCAGTACATGTGCGCTACAAGTACAGAATTGTACAGTGACTGAATGTATATGTGTTGTATATGTGTGCTGTTCTGCGTGATTGTGCATTCACGTACGTACATTAGTTCGCTTCAGTTGCTTAAGATATAGTATACATGATTGGTAAACTGTTACAAATAGTTTTATCCCCCTGTGTGATTAAAGATATGCATGATTAAAAAACCAACCTGAGCAAAAACCAGCTCCGTACTTCGTCTAACTTTTGAGAAAACAATAAAAAAAGGGTTTGCAGTCATTTCGCCCCTAAACCACCTCGCCCTGAACCATTTTGACCTGAACCACGGCCTGTGCACGAAGTGGTTTTGGGGCGAAGTGGCATTTGGGCGAGGTAGTGTTTGGGCGAAATGTCACTTGGGCGAAATGGTTTGGGGGCGAAATCAATGCGTGCGCCCCAAATTCATGCCACAAAATAAGTTGCCTCATATCAAAGACATGGAGCTGCGTATTTCGTGGCACGAATTTAGCGCGTGTGCATTGCTGACGAGCCTGTGCTTGAACACGAAGAGCCTCGTTATGAAACCCGGAAGTGCGCAGACCGGTCTCAAATTGGTTGATTTGGGATTTGTCTATTGTTTCGTTTTTGTTTCTTAAAGATTCAAGCCGGTTGCGCAGAGCCCAAACAAACTCGGCGGACAAACCCAAGTCTCCTGTGTCAATTCAGAGACAGTCGTCAAACGTTTCCCGACCAACTGGCGACAGAATCCCACGACAGTCGCGGGACTGTAAAGAAACGAGAGGTGTCGAACCCACTCAGAAACGCGAAGGAAATTTGCTAGAGATGCTTTGGCTTGTCCTCAAACAACTCACAGTCCAGGTAATGTGTGTCTGCATTTGATTAATTTGTTTCATCGTTCTTTTTGTGATTTGTAGCTGGGGAAAAAGGGTGAAACTCCAGATCCACATGAGACAGTGGAAGCTATTCGTGCTTTGAACGGAGCTAATTTGGACCTCCGTTTATCTCAAACTCTGGATACCTCGCAATTTTTATCCTTTTCCTTGAATTTCAACTTAAAGGGCCTATGACATGCAAAACAACCTTCTGCCTAATCTTTGCTTCATATGATGGATTACTTGTTCAGCAAGACATGCTATTGTTCGTTTGGAGGTAAAATCAATAAAAGGTAGCCTTTTTCAACTTTGAAGATTTCATTGCAATAAACCACAGACAGAGGGCGCTGTTTTGGAGTGCATCACGTAAGGAAGACAGAAGGGAAAAGTTAAGAAAAAACATAAGACTTCAAGTTGGACTTGTGGAAAATTGCTGCAGTTTTCTCCCCAAGTTTCGTCATGGCTTACAACAGGAAACATGTAGAACAAACTCAAACAGTCATGGATTACAAAAGTTCCAGGACGTTCGAGAAAAAAGTGGAATCTTTTGTGCACAGTTGAATGTGATTTTCATGTGTTTGCCTCTTGTGACATCATGACCTTGGTCATGAATATGCATATTTTCATTAGCATAAAAACTAAAAACCTTTGTTTTCACCCCAAAAACAAGCTCCAAATAGGATTGTTATGAATGTAACTGCGTATATTGGTTTTATAGCATAGATTTCATTGATAAAAATCCCAAATAAGGGGCCCTTTAAAGACGGAGGCTTGTCAATACACCAGGAACAAATCCGTGCCACGAATTCACCGCGCTCCATACCTTGCCCGAGTAGAACAGCTGCTCTTACAATCCCAGAGGGTGGAGGCTCATTATTTATGTGAGCTCGCCACAGTGTGTTTATGCGTAGCTAGGCTAATCGAATCACGCGCGTGCGCTTGTTGTATGTCGTTTGAACCAAAGAGTTCCCACGGTCAATTCAACCATCTATATGACACCTTCTTGAAGCAAATGTGACCATATCTGTAATATAATGTGAATATGGCTGAAACTGAAGGGTGTGTTTTCTGTGATAAATTTGATTTCAAAAAGATTTGCAGAATGGACGAGGCTATTAGCCTGCACCATGACCCTACACCCTATGGGACCAAAAGAGCGGCTGCCAGGGCAAGGTATGGAGCGCGGTGAAATTCGTGACACGAATTTGTCTGTCACGCGCATTGAATAAAGGCAGCACTAGTCAGCTTGTGTAGCCATTTTGTGTGTACACAACTGCTGTTTCATGCGTACTCAAATGCACACAACTGCTGTTTGCAGGACAATTCATTATGCAAAATTTCTCCAACAATTTCTGTCAAAGGTTGATATCCAGAGTTCCTTCATCGCACTACCAACGGACCATTTGACCTTTGACCCCAACACAAAAAGCATCCCACAATGCATTGGGGAGGCCGTGTTGGCAAGACGCCAAGTCGAGGTGGCGGTGGTGAATCTCCCGGTCGTCAAAGTGACGAGTCTTAACCACCAAAAGATCGTTGCTCTGCAGGAGGTTCCGGTCGCTAGGAAGGACTTGCCGCCAGACACTGGTTAGTGAGGTTTCACACTCACCATTTTTCACACGTGGGGTATACGCTAGTCTTGGCCCAACACTATTCTAGTCGATATTGGTTTGTGTACACTTTGGCCATTCCCGGTAGTGCGCCCTCTTGCAGCACTAACAGACCAGCCCTTTGCGCGACTAGAATAGTCTTGGGAATCTCTCCCGGAAGTTCAGCATTGGGGGCGGTACCGTTTTATGTAAATAGCTGCACAGGATTTTATGATGGCACACAAGGGACATGGCATACCACAGATATCTTTGCGAATATTTGCAATGTCGCAATTATCTTCATAAACAAATGTATTTTGCGATGTCATACGCCTTTGCAAACATGTTTGTAAATACATTCGCAAACATTTGCCAAGAAAATTATGCCACCGAAAATATTAGCAACGATAAAACGGTCATGTTCGATGTTTCTTGTAAGCCGCCTTATATTTTAAAAACCATTTGAAGCGCGTGTACGCGGTGTTTTGGGTCACTCGCTGCATCCGACGCGCTGTATTCGGGTCGCTTGCTGCATTCCGACGCGCTGCTGTATTCGGGTAACTCGCGGATTGGTTCCCTAGGAAAACCTAGGCAAAAACAAAGAAAAAGTTAAACCTTCCGGGAGGATTTCCCAAGACTATTCTAGTCGCTCAAAGGGCTGGTCTGTTAGTGCTGCAAGAGGGCGCACTACCGGGAATGGCCAATGCGTACACAAACCAATATCGACTAGAATAGTCTTGGGCCAAGACTAGGTATACCGTGACCGAGTGGTTAGGGTCATTGACTCGCAATCATGGGTGAAAACCTGGGGTTGCGGGTTTAAATCCGGCTGCAGTACCTGTGCCCTTGGGCAAGGCACTCAACCACACTTGCTCCATCCTTCGGAAGGGATGTAAAGCTGTTGGTCCAGTGTGTTAGGTAACGGTAACGCACTTTAAAGATCCCAGAGCATTCTTTTGTGAAGAGCAAGGGGATTCCCAGGTGTCTCTGGCCATTTCTAATCCTAATTCTTCATGGGTTTCCTCACACTTGCGAGTGACAGTGCAATGAGCACTATTGAGGAATCCTTGGTATGAATACCAGAAAGAATTTAAAGAACTCTGGATGCCGCAATAGGGCGACATTTCGGGAAGCCTCTCCCCGGGGACCACCGAAATAGTGCCCTCTTTTAGCAATGGTTAGCATTATCTTGCACCAAGACCACATCTAAATCAAATCGTAAGTTTCAAAACATTTTTCCCCCTGAATCGTCAGGTGAGAAACTTCCATGGAGCTTGAAGGCTTCCAACTGCAGCATCTACACCACACACTCCAATGACGACCCGCATTTTATCTTAAAGCCCGTCGTCCTGTCGGCGACTGTCGGCATAACGTCAACTACAGCTAGCCGGCCGGCCGGGGCTAGACTAGGGCTGGGGTTGTGCATACACGCTGACATGCAGGAAATACAGATGGCGTGCTCACAATCGCAGGTATTGTTGGAGACAGATTACATGATTGGTAAACTGTTAAAAACACCGTGATTTCCACTGGTAATTGAAAGCATATGTCGATAAAACTACCTTGTAGAAATTTCAGCCACATAGATGTAGTAATACTCCGAAAACCTGAACAATCCAAGCATGGTTTTTGTGCACGAATGAATAACTCCAAATATCGCCTACAGGCGATCTTTGGAGATTCAAATAGTTTTGTCATTTTTCTCATGAATGGGGGCAATTCAGACAAAATAATTTCACAGGATGATTACTACTATTACCATCTTGATAACAAGTAAGCTTTTAGATAATAAACTCCTCAAAAAAAGTTCGGAAAGTCAAGTTTGACTGACGATTTCTCTCTTGTTGCAAAATAATTTTCCTTGAATTTTATATCATTGGAAAGCCCTGTTATTCCTCTTTACGATGATGTGTCATTTGTTATAATTAAGCAATTGGGGGATGTGCAGCACAGCTGAATACGGGGGCGGGTGTAAAGTGAAATGTCATAAAATGCATTGCTATTGTCAAAAAGTGCATTGACACATTCCCATCCTCCAAGGAATGCACTGCATGACAATAGCAGTGAATTTTGTGACATTTCACTTTCCACCCACCCCTGTATTCCGCTATACTGCACATCCCCCATTTGATTAATCATAACAAATGACACATCACTGTAAAGAGGAATAACAGGGCTAACAGTATTAACAGGAATAACAGTATTTTCCTGCTGACATGCAGGAAATACAGATGGCGTGCTCACAATCGCAGGTATTGTTGGAGACTGTCGATTACATGATTGGTAAACTGTTAAAACAGCGTGATTTCCACTGGTATTTGAAAGCCTATGTCAAGAAAACTACCTTGTAGAAATTTCAGCCACATAGATGCAGTAATACTCCAAAAAACCTGAAAAATCCAAGCATGGTTTTTGTACATGAATGAATGGCTCAAAAAATCACCTACAGATTCAAAATAATTTTGTAATTTTTCTCATGAATGGGGGCACTTCAGACGAAATCATTTCACTGGATGATTACTACCATTACCATCTTGATAAGCTTTTAGATAATAATTGAGATATTTTGTCTGAATATTGTAAAGCGCCATGAGTATCCTGCAGGATAGATATGTGCGCTATATAAGATGTCATCGTTATAATTGTTATTACTTTTTGGAGGGTAATTGTAAGAACTCTGGATGCCGTAATAGGGCGACAATTCGGAAGCCTTTCCCCGGGAAGCACCGAAATTTCGGCAAGAATCACTCAAATTTACACCTTATTTTTTTACCCGAAGCTTCCAAAAATTCTCTAAGAGAATTGGTTCTAGACCTAATAAAAATGGTTTTCGATTTTAACAAAATGGTTTTTGACCTAACAAAATTATTTTTAATCTCGAAAATATTAGGGTGACACCAAAATGTCGCCCTAATAGAGCGTGTCGCCCTAATATAGCTTTTTTACACACAAATTGTCGCCCTATCCTAGCATCCAGAGTTTTTACCAAACATGTAGACTACCCTCAACAGCGCTCTTTATTATTAACAGTGCTTGCGTCCCTGAATGTATTTTCTACAAAATATTGGACCTTTTTGGTCTCTGTAGTACTTTGTCTAAACATAGCCATAGTTGTACAAGTGTCGAAACCTCTGTTTTTGTTTAAAGGTAAAACTAGTCGTCAAACTCGTGACTGAAGCCCTGAACAACCAATCAAAACTCGTCAAAGTCTTCGGCTCCAACGACCTAACATCACCCCAAACAAACATCCCTACCAACCAACAATCGCCGTCCAAATCCGCACCGAAAGTCCTAAGCAGTGTTGCGTCTTCGGGGCAGCCCGAAAATGCGGACACGACAACTTTGTCTGTTTCGTCACCGGCCGAGACCCCCGTGTCTCCGACGGTAGTGGTACCCCTTGAGGAAAAAGACTCCAACACTCCCAGATTGTCACTGTGGCTGCAATGGACACTGCAGAAGTTCTGTTTCAGCGTGTACGGGGGACCCACTCCTATGAAAATCAGCTGTGAGGTGGAGGATTTGACGACGAGTCTTGACTTTCAAGATGTGTATTCTAAAATGACGTGCAAAGTTGGATCGCTTAATGTCAACCATTATGTGTTGAGGTGAGGAATTGTATACTAACAGTAAAATCACAAAGCAAAGCAAAGCATTATATTAATAAATGTCAAAAAAAGTCCTACTTTTGATCGTAAATAACTCTGTAATTTACCAATGGATTTAAACCAAAATTTCAGATCATGTAAACAAGGCCAGGGGTATATACACTAAAATGCAAAAGAAACTTACCACTTGTTTAAAATGTAATGAAATTGTAACAGTTCAAAATAAAACAAATTAACAATTGCTAATTGAAACATTGGCATTTTATTGATGACATGTCAAGTTTTTGACCAAGATACACCATCTCATCAGTTTGTTCTACAGTAAAGAACAGAAGAGGGTGCAATGTCAGTCCCCTTTCAATAGCGTGTGTGGCCACCATTGATTTGGATACAGGCAGTGCATCTTCGGCGCATACTGCCTACCAGTCTTTGATCCCCCGATAATCGTGGCATGTTGCTTGAAATGCCCATTTTGCACTGGCCTTTTTAAAGCTAACATCACGTGCAGTTCATTACAATCATCCCATACCCCTTCGCTAATCACTAACAGTCAAAACAGCTGTGCCATGAAGTGACCATTGAAGGTTCAAGTGACCTTCAGACACGCTTGGTCTGACAGTGAGGACACTATTGTCCACAAATAAGTTCACACATTACTACACGCAGTGTTATTGTTGCTATTTAAAGGTTTAAAAGGTGGTAAGTTTCTTTTGCGTTTCAGTATACTTCTTACTGTAAGCTAAAAGTAATATTCTCTTTTTAACAGGGAAGAAACATGGCAGCGTGGCCCTTTCTGCGGCGTCGTGTTCTCATGCACCAATACAATCACGCGTAACACATGCATCCGCGGACTTCGCCCCGTCACCCAAGTATCACCAAGACCATTCAACCCTTTCTCAACCTCGCACGCTACCAAGCCCAGTGACTCCAAATCCCACGGGTTTCTGTCTGCGATGTGGACCCGAGCACAGGGAAAATCCCTGGCCCAGAAACTCACCGGCAAGCACAAGGATTCCTCAAAAAAATCCGTCGACAAGGAAAGCCTGGCTTCAAGACTTCCCAGCATTCACGAGATAGTCGTTTCTGTTCAACCGTTTGACGTCCTGTTGTGGTGTCCGTTGTATTTGTCACTTTTCGATGTCTTCAGCGTAATTCTCGAGAGTACTGGCTCTAAATACGAAGCTCCCAAAATGCAAACCAATAAACTGCTGAGTCGTGCCACGAGTATTCTCTCCCCGTCGGACTCGTACGCGAAAACAACAACCAGTCAGAAATCGGGGAGTTCATCCGCCAACCGTGAATGGCTTTCGAGTCGCAGTCTTCCGTTAGTGTACTTAGATTGCAAGGACATTCGTATTTTTGCTCCAACTAGAGAAGGTCCGTCTTCAGGAAATGACCCAAGAGTTAACGGGTCGACGCAAAAATCTGAAATTGATGGGGGTATTCTCACGGATTCGCAAGACACATTTTTGCTTCAAGTCAACTCGATATGTCTCCGGCCACATGCGGATAATCCACTACAGAGACTGGTTATCAAAAAGGATGTATTCAGGTAGGTATTGCCAGAACATTCATAGTTTTTTGCAATTTTTTTGCGTGGTCCATTTACTGAGCCGGGCCCCTATGATTGACCTAGGGACATTGTTCTCCACAATTAAATATTTAAAGGCACAGGCTCATCAATGCGCGCGTGAGGCCATATTCGTGCCACGAAATACGCAGCGCCATGCCTTTGCAGTGTTCTCCACTGCCGGTTTTGTCTGGGGGCGCTGCCCGGACAAAATCATCACATGTACCGTTAGCGCCCGGACAACAAAAACAAATCATTTTTCCCCTCTAAAACACTATGAAAGTACAGCCATGTCATTTCAAAATTCGGTTCAAATTCTCCAAACGTGATTCGCTAGCCACTGGTGTCATCATCATGGTTATCGTTCACTTACCACGCATATCTATCTGATCGGCGACCCAAATCCGTGTCGATAAAAATAACGACCATGACAGTTGCATGGATTATTTTTGAACAGCGGCGATTTTTGAAAAGTGGCGATTGCGTTCACCTGTTGAGGTTGCGGCGTAGTTAAGTTATGGGGGGCGTGCGCACCGCGACCGCATGCTACCTCTACCGCTAACATAGCTTGCACACCTTGCAATGGTTCAGGTAGTCCTGTTTACCATTTTGGGTGATGATGGTAGTGGTGTACATGTATTTATATACTGCAACGCAAAAGAAACTTACCACTTGTTTAAAATGTAATGAAATTGTAACAGTTCAAAATAAAACAAACCAACAATTGCTAATTGAAACATTGGCATTTTATTGATGACATGTCAAGTTTTTGACCAAGATATACCATCGCATCAGTTTGTTTTACAGTAAATAACAGAAGAGGGTGCAATGTCAGTCCCCTTTCAATAGCGTGTGTGGCCACCATTGATTTGGATACAGGCAGTGCATCATCGGCGCATACTGCCTACCAGTCTTTGATCCCCCGACAATCGTGGCATGTTGCTTGAAATGCCCATTTTGCACTGGCCTTTTTAAAGCCAACATCAAGACATCACGTGCAGCTCATTACAATCATCCCATACCCCTTGGGTAATCACTGACAGTCAAAACAGCTATTCAACAGCTGTGCCATGAAGTGACCATTGAAGGTTCAAGTGACCTTTAGACACCGTTTGGTCTGACAGTGAGGACACTATTGTCCACAAATAAGTTCACACATTACTACACACAGTGTTATTGTTGCTATTTAAAGGTTTAAAAGGTGATAAGTTTCTTTTGCGTTTCAGTATACTTCCGACTTCAACTGTATGTAATGCTGTATGTAAGTTTTTATATCATGTGATCTGTCTTTAATTCTTACAGACGCGCAGTCCAAGCTGGCCAGACCCAAACCCCAGGCTCCGAGATCGAGGATCGGCAATACCAGCTAGACATCAACGACCTCAGTCTATCCGTCGCGTCGTGGGACCAGATAGGGGCTTGTTGCGACCAGGGAAGCACGGACGGAGATACGCTGGGAGATGGGAGAGGGCTTGTGCAGAACCCAGCCTTAGAATGGAATATGGAACAACTTAAGTAAGCATTATCAGAGCTTAACTGCTGAGCATAGTTTCACAGGGCGTTCTCACAGAGGGCGTTTCCATTTCCTACGAGTATAGACAATATCGAATAGCCGCCATTTCGTGGGGCAGTTTCTTTGTTCCTTGAGGACATGCATGGTTGCACATATTGTGCTTCCATTGTTGAACAGTTTAAGTAACAAAAGGTGCCCCACGAAATGGCGGCTATTCGATACGGTCTATACTCAGTGCTTCCCCAAGACACTTTGAGAAAAACTTCATGGTGAGCTCGGGTGGGACTCGAACCCACAACCTCCTACATCCTGTACATTTTGCTGTTTGTATTCCACAGTCCTACCCCAAACGAGGTGCATCTTATTCCTGTTGTCGTGGGAATCGACATCCGCGCTGTCGCGGCTCCAACCATTGTCACCGAGAAATCGCACGGTTCAAATAAACGGAAATCAACGGTAAGTAATATAGCACCCATATCACATATGGCATTTCACGTTATTACCCGTGATCATTGGTCTCTTAATAGCACTCATTTTGCTAGCCTTGTCCAAGGGCTGTGAAATTGTGTGAATCCGTGAAGAATTTGCCTGTATATGTAGCGAAAGTTGTAGCCAACTGCAAAATAGTCTGGTTACCAAAATATCTTGGTCTGAATCCTGACTTCACGCGCAAGGCTGAATGACAACCTTGTTCTTCATGTACTCAAAGTGTTTTATGGGCGGGGACTCTTTACCGAGACGTGAAAGCTCATTGGTTAACCGTTGTTTTGACAGAACAATACGGTGCCGTTTAAAAAAATAGCAGATTTTCCGTACGTAGCCTATATCCAGTTGGTAAGTTCACAAAAACGTCATACCTTACAGAAAATATGTGAGGGATATCTTCTGGTCTTCGTGAAAGTCATCAATTTGCAATTTGTAGGCTGCATAATTCAAACTACCGTTGATTTCCTCAGTTGTAACACTACGTGTGATGTCGCCATAATTGCATCAGACAGGCCTACATACTGTACACTACACATGATGGCACACAGGGCACTACGTTTGTCATACGTGCCATAAACGTACTACAACAACAACAACACTACACATGTACGACGTACAAACGTTTATGCTTGCAAACCGGTCACACGCACCATTTGACCCGAGTAGTGAGCTCTGATTGGATGTTATGTAAGATATGAATATTTATAAGCACTCGGGTTTCGTATAAGTAATTGTGTCGGATTTCCAACGCAGTTATAAAGAAACGCATAACAAATCGAGTACAGAAAGAACAAGGCTATGAGCCTGCATCGCGCGTGAAGTCTGGATTCAGACCAAGATATTTCGGTAACCAGACTTATTTGCAGTTGGCTACAATTCACCGCGCGGTGGCGCACTTTCGCTGCATAGCATACATGCAAATTCTTCACGGATTCACACAATTTCATAGCCCTTGGACAAGGCTATAATTTTGCGTGTTTTGCATCAATAGCGTCTGGTGTACTGACTCCTACATGCATACTTAGTATCCACTTGACCATACTAAATGTTTGTTGCTATGTGGTGCAAGTGGCAGGTGTGGAGTACAGAATATCAATAATAATAATAATAATAGACAGTTCTTATATAGTGCATTACAGATCCGACGGATCTCTCAATGCGCTTTCTGCATTATTACCCCTGGTCATTGGGCTCTGTAATATCATTCCTTAATCCTTCTCAGCTCCCTGGGGAGTATACAGTCCCGTGCAGCTTATGCGCACAAGGACTAATCAAACACATTAGCTTTCTCTACCCTCACCATGTTCACCGTAGGAGAGAATGGAATAAAGCAACCAGACTTGATTGCAAGGCATTGGCATGCACCACGTAGCAACAACAGCATAGTATGTGACTTTCTAAACTGTACCTCCGTTTGAATATGAAGAATTTGAGACGCCAGCCATAGTATAGAGGTTACACGCAAAATGCTAATTTATGCAAATTGTTTTCTTTGCAGCCAATCACAGTCTGTGGTCATTCCGTCGAAGTCGATTTCACCAGTGATATGACGTTCTACCTAAGCACGGGACAAGTGTGTCTCCTACAAATGTTACTTCAGGAGAATTTTCTAGCACTCGCAAAAATAAGCCATGCATCTCCGAAGAATTCCACAGACGTCACGCTAATCCCTCAACCAACACATGACGAAAAACTTGCAACGGTCGGCGTTGAGAAACATACTGCCGTACATCACCTAAGTTCTCCGAATAAAACGCCCGTGAAACTTCTAGACAGTGGGTTGGGCAGTGATGACTCCGCCCAAATTGGCGTGTTCAAATCGCAAACACTGAAAGTCACCGCCCTCAAAGACACGTCCGTGCAAAAGATTCCGTCAGTTTCGTCGACACAAGCTCAAAAATCGAGGAAAATTTCCAACGAGACTTTTACGCCGCTCGACGCTTTGTTCACAATGGGCAAAGTGTCCGTGTTTTTGTACTCGTGTGAAAACACCGCAACTGAGACATTTCGAAATGAGCGTTCGAAACGATCTCAAAAACTTGAAACTATCGACGAAGGGCGAATAGAGTTGCAGCCATTTATATTCGTCACCTTAATGCAGCCGGCAGCTATTCTATCTTTGGAACATCAACACCAAAAATTGGAATTCACTATTTATGATTTCACAGTGGACGGCGCGTCAGTCAGGGATTCTGCTCGTGGTAAGTTAACAATTTTGATGTTCATGGTGTCGAACCCTAAATCTTTGGATTGGTCGTACCAGTGGTCTACCCTCTAAACAAACCAACCACATATTTGAATTCTCAAACTTTTAAAAGTCCTTGACCAGATCACTTTTTTGACCCCCTCCCACTTATCTCATGGGTGACGAGATTTTAAATCCATATCATGTTTTATACTTTTCTCATTACCAATCTGATATTTCGCACTTTTTATTCGTATACTTTCAAGGATATCATAAAAAAGAGAAAAATGCAACACTAAGAGAAGAATTGGGTCTATAGGGAAAATCCGGGGGAGTATACCAACTGTGCCTTATAGCTCAGCTGGTAGCGCATCTGCCTAATGAGTCAGAGGTCTCAGGTTCGAATCCCGATAAGGCCCTTACGATTTTTCTCTCATCCCAAGTTTGGTTGTTTCAGTTCAAAGGTGATTAGGCACCATACCAGATGTTGTGTTCATAAAAAAAACACTGATGTTTAGAATTTATCCGGTTACATAAAGCAGTGCAGTGATTACACCAACCTTTTTGCTTCCACATCCAAATTGGAGATTGCAAATTTCCTGTTTTCTTCCCATGGATAGTATTTTGGGGAAGTATGACTGTTACGTTAGAGTGAAATCAATTTTTTGTAAAAATTTGAACTAGCTCCTTTAAACTTTGTGTCGTGACTAATTAATATATTTTCTTGTTTTTGTTCGTTAACAGCGATAACTAAAGACCAACTTCTGCCGAATCCTGCCGACTACACCGCGTCATGGTTTGAGACGTGTCCGGGGGAGCCTCATCCCAAGACGGGGGTCCGACCTGCTCTACTCACTTTCACTGTCAATGATTGTTTAAGTGACCAAGGTAATGTGGATTTTGGTATGCTGTCTAGGACCACGTTCTCACTAGAGAAATCGCTTCGTTTGACGAAGATTCGGCGATGATTCGACGAAAAGATTTTCTGATGTGAACGCACGCTTCATTAACTAACGATGATTAACTAATCATCGTCGAACGAAGCGATTTCCTAGTTAGAAAGGGGTCTAGGATGTACCCGACTACAACTCTGTATCACACATGATACGTATTTGTTAACCCTCCGAGCAGCTTTCCCAAAAGCCACGCGCGGTTGATCCTAGCGACTGTTTTGAACAGTCTGTTTGTTTTACGCGTATATGGCCTTTCTCGGTGGACAAAATACCAGTCTAATGGTGTGGAAAAGTTGAATGGAGATCCCCTGCACCGCAGACCTTCTGCTTAACGTGGAGACGCCCTACCAATTGATCATGTTCACAGACGCCATCTTCGTAGGAAAAATGCTACTGCGTATTAAACGCCATAAAGTACGGCACGCACACGCTAGAACATGTTCCAAACACGCGCGCGCGTTGCTCGAAATTTGTTCAAAATACTGCGCAACCGATGCGCGTGACAAAAAAATACGCTCAAAATCATGATGCACGTGGCAATTTGTAGGAAGTGACGTCATTCAAACGTGATCAATTGAGCTATGAAGCCAACTGGTGGTCTTGAATCACGGCGCTGCAGTTGTTCTCCACTAATTGGGATTGGCTATCGCGTGAACTTAACAAGTCCTACAGAGGGATAAACCCTTCAATGAGATAACCATCCCTACCAGAGATCACTTAAGATACAACCCAAACCCCTGCTCGGCCTGCCCCAATTATTTAGTATAAATATGTGATTTTTGTAGGGATTATGACCCAGGGACCGCCGGGGTGAATAAATTCGATACAAATGTGGACAATGCATAGTTCCGAGTTTGCCTAGTTAACCCCGCCCCCTTGGATATTGTTGCTATGGCTCACACGTTATCGTCAAAATGGCGACACACTACGCACAAAGCAATGGGACTTTCAACGAAAAGCACAGATTCATTGAAGAAAACTCAAAGGTATTCATGTTTCAGGGTCAACAGTTATCTTAGAACACACCGAGTAAAGGGCCAGTAATACAGGGATGTAATATCATGACATACGTGCTTTCGTACCTTTGAACAACGAAACGACCGGCCTTGAAACCAAAAATTCACCCGGATCATCGCATACAATACTGTACAAATTGTATGGGGCCGGCAGAACATATCGCGTGATCATGTTGTTGTGAGCGTACAGTTTACTTTGACCTATGTGGGCGACATCTGCTAGCTCTGTTGTGATTGGTCGGCGGGTTCGGTTGATTGACAGGTCGGAACTATGCATTGTCCATGAGTTTGGGAATTTTAAATGAATTTATGATTTTTTTTTTTGTTTCAGTGACTACAAAGCTAAAGATTGGCCGACCAACCAAACTTAGTTTCAGTTTGACCAACGTGGACCAGGCCACTGGTTTCCTACGACGCCTCGCCCCACCAAAGTCCATCCAGATAGCGGCTAAACCTCTGATGGAGAGAGAATGCGCACTACAAGAGGGCGCCATTCTCATACCAAGTATGCTCTTTATATGCATTTTAACCCTCTAAAATAACCATGGGTGTCTTTCGCAAGATGGGGTGATTTTGCAAGGCACATTGTCATTTTTGTATTGCTAAAACTTGATTAGGCCAATTCTGCTCAAAACTCCAAGTAATTCTCTATTGAACCCCCTGTTGAAGCTTATATAGTCACCTTTAATGTTAAGTCCCTGTGAAATCTGGACCAACAGCCAAGCCCCATTCATTTATGTATAAACCTACATACATGTATAAGCCTTTAAGTATAACCCTCTTGCCGCCCTGCATAATAAAGGCTATCAATCATCCTACTTCTGGCCCAGTGACACAATGTAAACAATGACTGTTTGCAACCAATGGCCTGACAGAGAAATAGCCCCAAGGTACAACGCTTCCGGAGTCTCCCCTTTGGGTCCTCGTGCAAATTTATGTGCAGTGCATGTTGGCTGAATGGTTAAAGATAGTATACATGATTGGTAAACTGTTACAAATAGTTTTATCCCCCTGTGTGATTGAAGATATGCATGATAAAAACCAACCTGAGCAAAAACCAGCTCCGTATACTTCGTCTAACTTTTGAGAAAACAGTCATAAAAGGGTTTGCAGTCATTTCGCCCCAAAACCACTTCGCCCTGAACTACGGCCTGTGCACGAAGTGGTTTTGGGGCGAAGTGGCACTTGGGCGAATTGAATTTTCGTCTCATGAGACGAAAACTAATTGTTTTACTAATTTCTCAAAGACTATAGCACTTCAGACAAAACCATTTCAGGGTAACTTTTCTCCGTTCATCATGTTTATATTGTGTAAGTTAGGCATAAATCTGTAAACTTTTCTGATTTTCGAGATTACCAATCATGTATACTGCCTTTAACTGGCACTTGAAAGAATTACAAACCAATTACTAAAAGGCAATTCTGGAAATTCAAATTTACACTTCAGAGACTTTGAGGGCTTGTAATGCTTCACGTATTCAAGTTGTTTGATTTTAAACACATGTTCTTCAAGCATCATTGATGGAAGTGTAATTCCCGAAAAACTTATTGCAATGCCATTCTCAGTAATTATGTAGGGTCCCCAAAACCCTCGGTTTCGGATGTACTCATTGAGTACGTCCGAAACCGAGATATTTTTGAATGTACCACGCATGTTGTGAATGGCATTACAATCAGTTTTTCAGGAATTACACTTCCATCAATGATGTTTGAAGAACATGTGTTTAAAATCAAACAACTTGAATACGTGAAGCATTACAAGCCCTCAAAGTCTCTGAAGTGTAAATTAGAATTTCCGGAAATGCCCTAAAATAAACAAATTCTCAACTTTACTTCGAGGTGAAAAGCAATTTCCAATTTTAATTTTTCCTCATTATTAGTTCTGCCCCACAACCCAACATCTATCGTCCATGGCAACAAGCGCTCATCCAGCCAATCACTACGAAGCAACGCCCACAGTGACGTCATGGACATGCTCGCCAGGTTCAAAAGCATCTCGGTTGAAATGACTGAATTTGTAGTTGTCATGGCCACGGTGCCCAATGCGGCAAACCCACATGTTGTTTGCTCCTTCAGTGAGTGTCAGGGCAACGTTGACTTGAGCAGCAGTGAAGGTATGGCTTGTCACATGTCGGTCACATGCCGGTCACATCTTTAGTTGGGGCGTTCGAGATACTTACACCGGGTAACACGGGGTTTACACCCGGGGAAGCCTCCAGAAAATGCAAAACGAACGACACAGGGTTTCTGGGAACACATGTCAAAGGTTGTTGCCGGGTGGAGCTTTATAAACGCTGTTATCGTTTGACTCGCGATGAAAAATTAAGCCGGCGCTACGCAAAAACAGTTGCCCTAAAGTACCGCAATAAACTTTGTCAATGCCCACAGACATCTACTGATTAAGCAAAACGTATTTACAGCCCTATTCCCTTTTATTTTGTGTCATAAATCTGTGTTTTTCTTCGTACTCACGTCGCGATTCCAAACTGTCTGCCATGTTTTACTACTCGCGGTTACTAGGTGACGTCATTACACCCGAGACCCAGCCGCGAGCTCGGGCAGTGGTGGCTGCCACCGGGGCAGACTCGTGTATCACGTGATGGCTAAAAGAACGCTCCGGTGTAAGTTGGTGTTACCCGGTGTCAGCATCTCGAACGCCCCTTATGTTGATTACATGTTGGTCACATGTTGGTCACATGAGGGTTACATGTCGGTAATATGACAGTTACATGTCGGTAATATGACAGTTACATGTCGGTAATATGACAGTTACATGTCGGTAATATGACAGTTACATGTCGGTAATATGACAGTTACATGTCGGTAATATGACAGTTACATGTCGGTAATATGACAGTTACATGTCGGTAATATGACAGTTACATGTCGGTAATATGACAGTTACATGTCGGTAATATGACAGTTACATGTCGGTAATATGACAGTTATATGTCCGTAATATGACAGTTACATGTCGGTAATATGACAGTTACATGTCGGTAATATGACAGTTACATGTCGGTAATATGACAGTTACATGTCGGTAATATGACAGTTACATGTCGGTAATATGACAGTTACATGTCGGTAATATGACAGTTACATGTCGGTAATATGACAGTTACATGTCGGTAATATGACAGTTACATGTCGGTAATATGACAGTTACATGTCGGTAATATGACAGTTATATGTCCGTAATATGACAGTTACATGTCCGTAATAATCCAAATTCCTTGTTCTTTGTATAAAAATAATGTGCGAGTTACACTTGTTCAGCACAATGCCTTTTGTTTCTTGTTCAGATTTTCCCAGAAAGTGAATTTCGTTCTAACCTAACAATCATATAAAATACCTCCTCAAAATACTATCCACGTCAGAAATTTATCAAATCATTAAAAATAAAAATGATTTCTTTTCTAGGTGTTGCTTCTGAAATTCGCGGCACCTTGAAATTGGACCAACTGCTTTTGAAGACCTCTGTGAACCAGAAAACGAGACCTTTGATTGGTCCGTTCAATTTGAACGTGAATGCCGCAAGCCACTGGTTGCCTCACTGTGGAAACCGCGTCACAGCCGGCATCAAACTTGGTCATGTGACGGTCTTTCTCGGTCGGGAGCATGTGAACTGTTTCTCGCTCATACAGCGGCATCTTGCAGAATACACAAGTTTGAAACAGGTAAAATTTTGTCAGCAAAAACCTGACTGAGTATAACACTGTGCCTCATAGCTCAGCTGGTAGAGCATCTGTTGGGTGTGTCGGAGGTCTTGGGGGAACATGATGGAGTATACCACTGTGCCTCATAGCTCAGCTGGTAGAGCATCTGCCTGGTGTGTCAGAGGCCTTGGGGAAACCTGAGGGAGTATACAACTGTGCCTCATTGCTCAGCTGGTAGAGTATCTGCCCAGTGTGTCGGAGGTCTTGGGAAAAAACCTGAGGGAGTATACCACTGTGCCTCATAGCTCAGCTGGTAGAGCATCTGCCCAGTGTGTCGGAGGTCTTGGGAAAAAACCTGAGGGAGTATACCACTGTGCCTCATAGCTCAGCTGGTAGAGCGTCTGCCTGGTGTGTCAGAGGTCTTGGTAGAAACCTGAGGGAGTATACCACTGTGCCTCATAGCTCAGCTGGTAGAGCATCTGCCCGGTGTGTCAGAGGTCTTGGGGAAAACCTGAGGGAGTATACCACTGTGCCTCATAGCTCAGCTGGTAGAGCATCTGCCCGGTGTGTCAGAGGTCTTGGGGAAAACCTGAGGGAGTATACCACTGTGCCTCATAGCTCAGCTGGTAGAGCATCTGCCTGGTGTGTCAGGGGTTTTGTAGAAAAACCTGAGGGAGTATACCACTGTGCCTCATAGCTCAGCTGGTAGATCACCTGCCCAGTGTGTCAGAGGTCTTGGGGAAAACCTGAGGGAGTATACCACTGTGCCTCATAGCTCAGCTGGTAGAGCATCTGCCCAGTGAGTCGGGGTCTTGGGGGGAAAACCTGAGGGAGTATACCACTGTGCCTCTTAGCTCAGCTGGTAGAGCATCTGCCCAGTGAGTCGGGGGGTCTTGGGGAAAAAAACCTGAGGGAGTATACCACTGTGCCTCATAGCTCTGCTGGTAGAGTGTCTGCCTGGTGTGTCAGAGGTCTTGGGGAAACCTGAGGGAGTATACCACTGTGCCTCATAGCTCAGCTGGTAGAGCATTTGGCTGGTGTGTCAGAGACCTTGGGGAAAACCTGAGGGAGTATACCACTGTGCCTCATAGCTCTGCTGGTAGAGCGTCTGCCTGGTGTGTCAGAGGTCTTGGTAGAAACCTGAGGAAGTATACCACTGTGCCTCATAGCTCAACTGGTAGATCATCTGCCTGGTGTGTAAGAGGTCTTGGGGGGTGGCGAAACCTCGGGGAGTATACCACTGTGCCTCATAGCTCAGCTGGTAGAGCATCTGCCCGGTGAGTCGGAGGTCTTGGGGAAAACCTGAGGGAGTATACCACTGTGCCTCATAGCTTAGCTGGTAGAGCATCTGCCCAGTGTGTCAAAGGTCTTGGGGAAACCTGAGGGAGTATACCACTGTGCCTCATAGCTTAGCTGGTAGAGCATCTGCCCAGTGTGTCAAAGGTCTTGGGGAAACCTGAGGGAGTATACCACTGTGCCTCATAGCTTAGCTGGTAGAGCATCTGCCCAGTGTGTCAAAGGTCTTGGGGAAACCTGAGGGAGTATACCACTTTGCCTCATAGCTCAGCTGATAGAGCACCTACCTGGTGTGTCAGAGGTCTCTGGTTCGAATCCTGAAAAGGATGTGTCTGTCATCTCATATTTGTGTTTGTGTCTTTGGCCAGGATCGTGAAGAGATTTTGGTGGAATCCGAGACACAAGGTCACACTGAGCAAAATCCGTGGTTTCAGTTGAACGCTCGACACGATGTCATATGCCAGCAGCCCGATAGACATTACAAAGACGACTTAAGGGCTGGAGCCTTTCACTACATCAACGATGCAGGTTGGTACATGTTAAGCCTAGCGTACATCGACCTTGCAACTGGAAGCAACTAGTGGCAACTGGTGTTTCCGGCAACTGGGAGCAACTGGGAGCAACTGATCAGTTGCTCAAAAAGGTCAATGTACGCGCACTTGCAGCTACCGGCAACTGAAAAAATCCCAGTTGCCGCGAGTTGCTCATGTTCTACTTTCTGGCAACTAGTTGTACCCAGTTGCGGTCAGTTGCGTCGATGTACGCGTACTTGCAACTAGTTGCTGCCAGTTGCTCGCGTGCATCTGATCACGAGCGCGCACATCGACAGCAACTGCAAGCACAGTTGCAAGGGCAATGCACTCTGCGCTTTACTGAGTTGCTGTGTCGATGTGCGCGTTCTGGAAATGTAGATATAGCTGGATGCTCCCAGTTGCCGCTAGTTGCGCAACAAACCAGTTTCTGTCGATGTGCGCGCTACGCACACATCGACAGCAACTGATCAGTTGAGTTGCTTCCAGTTGCAATGTCGATGTACGCTGGGCTTTATGCTCAGCGTTGAAGTACTCGTACTCGAGTACCCTTTTGAGAGTACTCGTACTTCTCGAACGGTCCATACTCGTACTCGATAAGCGAAGTACACGGACTCGGCACTGTACTCGACTCTCCAAGTACTCGTACTCAAATAGCAGTACTCGATAAAAAAAGTGTAGACAGCACGTAAACTGCCCCCCGATTCCTACTGCGGAAGCAATTAGAGAATCTATTCTCTAGGCGTGTCGAGCAGGAAATGGTGACCCAGAGCTAGCCGCACGCGGCTCCAATTACGTATGCCCAGTACATATAAGACTGGTTTCCTGAACGTCATATTCCACATACGAACACGAATCTCATGTTCGTTGAATATGTGGTCGTGGAACTAGTCTAAGTACATATAAAAGGCATTTCTAATCGGGTGGTGTCTATACATGCGGTGGTGAATTGAAGCTAGCTACTGTATTTTGTTGTAAGTACTCGTTACTCGTACTTGTACAGGGCTCGAAAAATCGGCTGTACTACCTGCCACGCGCAGCCTTGTCTAGACTGAGTCTGGGATATGCCGGGTAGGGAGGGCCGGGCCGCGTACCGGTCAGCCCTACTGTTCAACCAGATTTCAAGTATCCCTGCCCGAAGGGCAACCACATTTTGAAATTTTTTTTTAGCCCTGTCGTACTCAGATGTTGAAGTACTCGTACTTGTAATTGTACTCGGATGTTCAAGTGCTCAGTACTGGGACTTCTGTACTTGTACTCGATTGGCAAAATACTCGGGCTGAAATGGTACTTGTCTGTCTGAGTACTCGGCAGTACTTGGTGCTCGGATAAAAGTACTTGGCTACAACGCTGGTTACGCTTCTTAAAGATGGATTACATGAATAGAAAACTTACAAATTTGGTGTCCTAGGACACAAGTTAGGACGCATACATTTTTATTGCAAGACAATATAATCTATGATTTCTTAGTAATCTCAGAGTTAGGACGTCCTAAGAGTTGGTTGTGGCTAGCATCCCAAAGTTAAGAGTCGGTTACCAGCTTCACTCATCGTGTTTGGGGTTCACGACTTAATACGTCCCCTGTGCACTTCGGTGTGAGTTAAAAGGGTTGCTGGTTCCACTCGTCGTGTTTGGGGTTCACGGCTTAATACGTCTCCCAATGTAACTTAAAATCAGATTTAATGAAACTACTAATTAGCTTGTGATAGAAATATGCATTTTTTCCCAGAAAGTCTTAATTTTAAGAACAAAAAGACTAAAATTTTGTTTGAGACCAGCATTGTTAATTACATCATTTAAAAACAAAAACAAAATGTCCCTTATTCTTTTGCCGTCTATTTTCAGATGGCGTCAGCCTTCGTCCCAAACCGGGTCAAATCGTGTTCACCTCCCTGGCCCTTGAGGACAGTTCCCAGGGCCACTGGGGGTCAATGACCTGGTGCTACCCTGAACCCAGGATTGTGACTCATGTTTCAGTCACGCCGATACCACTACACCAAGCTGGGACCGCAGAAAGTGACATTGTTACCGCAGAAGATGAGGTAATACTCTCTGTAAAAAAAAACCTTTATAGTTCCAAAGTTGCTAAGGCAACTTATACTGAAACGCAAAAGAAACTTACCACCGTTTAAACCTTTAAATAGCAACAATAACACTGCGTGTAGTAATGTGTGAACTTATTTGTGGACAATAGTGTCCTCACTGTCAGACCAAACGGTGTCTGAAGGTCACTTGAACCTTCAATGGTCACTTCATGGCACAGCTGTTGAACAGCTGTTTTGACTGTCGGTGATTAGCCAAGGGGTATGGGATGATTGTAATGAGCTGCACGTGATGTCTTGATGTTGGCTTTAAAAAGGCCAGTGCAAAATGGGCATTTCAAGCAACATGCCACGATTGTCGGGGGATCAAAGACTGGGAGGCAGTATGCGCCGACGATGCACTGCCTGTATCTAAATCAATGGTGGCCACACACGCTATTGAAAGGGGACTGACATTGCACCCTCTTCTGTTTTTTTACTGTAGAACAAACTGATGAGATGGTGTATCTTGGTCAAAAAATTGACATGTCATCAATAAAATGCCATGTTTCAATTAGCAATTGTTGGTTTGTTTTATTTTGAACTGTTACAATTTCATTACATTTTAAACAAGTGGTAAGTTTCTTTTGCGTTTCAGTATATTTTTATTTAAAACTGCAGTAACAAAAAAAAATTTTAAAAATGGCATATTTAGCTCCCAATCTTTTTTGTGTATGGTCTGCCGAACACCCTGATGAATTAAAGAGCCTCATAAAAGTTTGGAAAACAGTTTCTTTCAATTTGTGGTTGAATAATAAGTAACAGACGGGCATTACTTCCCCTATGAATAGAAGGGAAAACCATTGCTTGATCGATGCATTGCGGTCTTTTCTTTCGAATTACGAGGCGGCCTGAAAGGAGTTAATCTTACAGCGAATAAATATATACATGTTTGGCAATCGGATTACATCGGATATCAACTCATTGATGAGAATTCCCGTCGTTTACAATAAATTTGGGGTCACACGCACAAAATCTTGTAATTCTACTATACATGTAGTAATACACTAAATTGGGGGCGTCATGATTTGCGTGACCCTGGCATTTTTCTGTAGATATGTTTTTTTCTTAACAGGGATGCCAGTCTTCCGGCTATTGCCGGAATTCCCGCTTTTTCTTATTTTGGAAAAAGAAATCTGGCAAAGCCTTTTTTCCAGGCCGGAAAAATAAACGGCCGGAAATATTTTTTTCAACTCTTCAAGTCCAAAAAAACGTGGAAAATTGTCTCACTTACTGATCAATGATGTCCGGATACGCCATGTATGTCATGTATGTACAGCATATGTACATGATTTG
This sequence comes from Henricia sp. BOLD:AAB3569, assembly GCA_037783545.1. Taxonomy (NCBI): domain Eukaryota; kingdom Metazoa; phylum Echinodermata; class Asteroidea; order Spinulosida; family Echinasteridae; genus Henricia; species Henricia sp. BOLD:AAB3569. Next base: position 479,668 of record JBBELK010000266.1, on the reverse strand, counting down.
CACACATGCAGTATGTCTGTATCCCGGCCATAATCATTCACGGCTAAAGTACCACGAAACCAGACTATTGATCAGAAGTACATAGACCCAATAGAGGGCGCTGTATCCATACACTGACAACAGTGGTGACATTGCATTGCACACTCACTGTCAATGTACATGTACATAGCTGGCAAGTCCATGCATGTGCACACGTACGTACATGTACATGCAGTTATGATAGTGGATTTTTTCCGGCCCTGAAAATAAGAGCCACTGGCATCCCTGTCTTAATTATTTTAATTCTGGCCCAAGGTCCCTTGCACCCTGGAGTACTGGGACGACCTGAAGCAAGCATATATCATCCACCGTCAGCTGTATGTGTCTGAGGTACATTCCTACCATCTTACGCTACCAACGTCTGTCAAGAAGGCTTCGAGACAAGCCGTTGCCTCCACGTGGCGAGTTGTGCTCAACTCGGTCACAAAAGATAGGTAATGAACATGTTTTATTTCAATAGCCTGCAAGCGAGATAACATAACAATCCTCTCCCCACGAAGCATGATGGGATTAAATGCAAATTTTTGTGCTTAAAGATAGTATACATGATTGGTAAACTGTTACAAATAGTTTTATCCCCTTGTGTGATTGAAGATATGCATGATTGAAACCAACCTGATCAAAAACCAGCTCCGTACTTCGTCTAACTTTTGAGAAAAAAAGGGTTTGCAGTCATTTCGCCCCAAAACCACTTCGCCCTGAACCACGGCCTGTGCACGAAGTGGTTTTGGGGCGAAGTGGCATTTGGGTGATGTAGTGTTTGGACGAAGTAATTTGGGGCGAAATGGCACTCGGGCGAAGTGGTTTGGGGCGAAATGGCACTTGGGCGAAATGGTTTTGGGGCGAATTGAATTTCCGTCTCATGAGACGAAAACTAATTGTTTTACTCATTTCTCAAAGGGGAAGTTTTCTACGGTCATGTTTATATTGTGTAAGTTAGGCGTAAATCTGTGAACATTTCTGATTTTCGAGATTACCAATGATGTATACAGCCTTTAACAGCGCCATGAAATTGGCCCCTGGTCACAAATGCATTGTTGTTATTGCATATTCTAGCGATGATGAACCACTAAAACCCGCGAACCATCCCGGCCTGATCGTGTCTCCAACCGCCCTGGCAGCTTCCATGAGAATTGATTCGTGCTTCGCGGCGCATCTACTGCCGATAGTCTCGCTAGGACTGAACATGGAGTGTATGGAAGTACGGCTAGCTCACCACACGGACACCCTCGGCAAAGGTAAGATTATTTACAAGATTCTACGAAAACAATTTCAAATAATTTATTAATCCTTTGAAATAGTTTGGGAAAATTGCACTAACCAAATTTCAGAATTTTTTTTTTCCAAAGTTAGAATCGTTCACAGTTTTGTACACAGTTTTGTACACAAACCTATGGAAATGGCTCCTTAAAAGACCTCGTGCTCAACAATTGCAACTCATAAATTATTTTATTGCAAAGAACAAGAAATATTACCCACTGGAAAGCGAATACGAACTTCACAAAGAATGACAATTTTAGCGATGTGTCCATAGAGTTATAAATAGTAAACTAGAGTGCGCACTCCCAATATATGTTGTGCCGATATGTACGCCGCCATTTTGGCTTAACACTATAGGTTCTCGGTGGGCAAAGCTGTGTTGCCCACATAGCGTCAAGCAAACATGGCGGCGCCCGCATAGGCACGGTCCAAACACGTGGCTTGAATAGCTTGAATGTGCACTCACACTCTAGTTTACTATATAACTCTATGGATGTGTCGCACTGTGGGTGCCGCCATTTTGTCTAAGTATTGGGCAAATAATGTCGTCATTGGGGGCCATCCGTAAAGTACGTACGCACAAAATGCCGACTTTTTAGACTCCCCTCACCCACTGTACGCAAAATTTGTTACGTCACCCATATACTTTAACGTTGGGTGTACGCATTGGCTCCAACTCCCCTCCGTGCGTACGCAATATGTCTGTCATGCAGATACAATCGTCTAATCATATACAAAATCATTAAAGCGGAAATAAAATATCTGCGTACACCCCACAATATCCCTAACTTATTGTGATTTGTGTAATATAAATTTCCCTGTGTTTTTTACATAGCTCAACCAGCGTGGCTAGAACCGTTCGTATCAGATAACCTCTCCCCAGCTGACCAGGAATTCATGGTCATTTTGCTGGACTCATCGGACCTGTACGTCCACCATTGGTCGTCCACTCGGGCAACCACACATGCACAGGTCAGTCTGATTAGTCATTTCCCAAAGCATGCGGTCTTATGTATCAAAGACAAATGTAGGCAATTTCAGTACTAGTGTATATAAGGTGTCCTAGCAAAAAAGGAAACCAAGATTAAAATCCTAGGTAGTGAGAATTTTGGAAAATGACGACTACTATTCGTTTCATCACCGCGTCCTCTTTCTTATGACGCCAAAAAATCCAGAATACCTTCATGAATGACTGAGCATTGTTGATTCAAAAAGACCATGTCAGAAATCACTTAAAGGCAAAACACATGATTGGTAAACTGTTACAAATGGTTTTATCTCCCTGTGTGATTGAAGATATGCATGATTAAAACCAACCTGAGCAAAAACCAGCTCCGTACTTCGTCTAACTTTTGAGAAAACAGTCAAAAAAGGCTTTACGGTCACTTCGCCCGAAAACATTTCGTGCACAGGGCGAAGTGGTTCGGACAAAGTGATGTATATTAAAGGACGAAGTGGTTTGGGGGCTAGGTGGCTAGGTGGTTCAGGGCGAAGTGGTTTTGGGGTGAATTTTCGTCTCGTGAGACGAACAGTAATTGTTGTACTCATTTCTCAAAAACTGTAACACTTCAGACAAAACCATTTCAGGGGAAGTTTACTACCGTCATCATGTTTATATTGTGTAAGTTATGTGCAAATCTGTGAACATTTCTGATTTTCGAGATTACCAATGATGTGTTCTAACTTTAACACCAGAATATGAATAGGTTTATGGACTAAATACAAAAAGAATAAACAGAACGAAAGACCAATAATCAGTTTAAAAATCTTTTACATAGCGCTCTCATTAGAAACATGAAAGCTTAAGATGAGCAAGGCACTCAAACACACTTGCTCCATCCTTCGGAAGGGATGTAAAGCCGTTGGTTCAGTGTGTTAGGTAATGGAAACGCACTCTAAAGATCCCAGAGCATTCTTTCGTGAAGAGCAAGGGGATTCCCCGGTGTCTCTGGCCATTTCTAATTCAAATTCTTCATGGGTTTCCTCACGCTTGCGAGTGACAGTGCAATGAGCACTATTGAGGAATCCTTGGTATGAATACCAGAAAGAAATAATAATAATACTAACTTTGTAGTTCCGTGAAAATGTTGACAACTTTGGACAGCCCCTGAAAATCCTTTTAAAAATCTGTTTCCTTTTTTTGTCAGATGTCTACAACTGTTCACTGTGACCTTCTGACCTATCGTAATCTGACCATGACAACATTACTGCATCCCGTCAATGTGTCGGCGATCATGGACACAACCTGGGGTCAAACCATGGAAGGATGCGTTGACCTCGGGTCGGTTAAGATCAGCATAGGTCAAGAAATGGTTCACACTCTCAGCATGGCAGCAATGGCCATCGCACAGGTATGTTGTTCTTTAATGAACATATTTTCATGGAATTCTGTACAATTCTCTTTTTTTGCTAAACTTTGAAATTCTGTCGATCTACGTATGCTACCGGTTACTCCATGCAGTTGAGGCATATATCAGAAACCCTGTTACATCAGAAACTATTTTAAGCCTATTATTTTGCCCTCAAGAACCCCATGAATCAGTACTTCTCAGAAATGTCAGCTGCTAAGTGAGAGAAATGTACAACCTTCAAATGTGAGCTGCTCCACCGAAAGTAGGCTCTTGCATAAAAAAAAATGAAAATGGAGCTAATGACTTAATCAGATAGAGTATATTATAAGCTTCACAAAACTACAAACATTGTGTCAATCCGTCAAACATTTACCAAGTTATGACCATTTCCGTGATGACCAAGAGCACAATTTTTTAAGAAGCGCTTTAGAGAAAAATGGCGTAGAAGGTTGTACTTCTGTAAAGGCATAAAGTCCTTAGCAACCATGCAAATTCTGACTCCAAGTGTCTTCTTTTGGAGCCTTCTGGTGTATGGGATATAGTGCCAACCCCTGCTGAAGGCAATGGAAATAACCATGGCATATCGGTGATTTTCCTATTGTTTAAGCCAAGGTATGCTTTAGAAAAACACTGAAAAAACTTATTTCTGGTTGTATTTATTCACTTAAACTTCTTTAGGTGATAGATGGATACTTAATAGGTGGTCTCATGCAGAAATCCTGGTATCGATAAAAAAATGCCCTACTTGACATACATGCATAAATTAGTCATTATCTCAGTTCTGGCCTGTACGACAAGCGCCTACTTTCGGTGGAGCAGCTCACAAATAATCTGTCCAAGTTACACGAATGTGAAACTGAACAATATCTTTTAATTTTATCGCAGGCAAACTCATCCGACAAAGAGCGCCCTCTATTCTGTACTTACGCACTGTGCAATGACACCAACGAGACCTTGCGATTCGGGCAAGTCCACACTGATGAATCCGTCGTTCTTCCAAGTCGCAAGGTCCATGAGTACAGTTGGAGAACACACAAGCACCACCAACAGGTCTGTTTGCATCTGAAAAAAAACACAAACAATTTAAATATAGTCTGTGGCTCTCAACAAATGTGATGTTTTTCTCGGAACGAATTTTAAAAGTATTTACTGTATTTTCATTTTAAAAAACATACTTTGTATTTTAGACATCGACAACCCTGTGAAAAACGCCATTTTTATACTGCCATTTTTGCGCCTTGCCTAGACTTGCCCAGGTCTGACTTCCCGTGTTTGGTCTGTGGTGCGGTGCGTTCAGCGCGCCCACTGGACTGTCAAATATCTTTTCTTCTGTCTCAGAAGACTTTCTGAGACAGAGGAAACGGAAGCAAACAGATTGAACAGGCCACCGTTCCAGAGGGCACACTGTGCGCTGCGCGTTGCAGACTGAGCACGGGAGGTCAGACTTGGGCAAGTCTACGCCTTGAATTATTGGTGGACCGCCAATAATTTGAAATATTGACAGTAATTGTTAGATAACTAAATGTTTTTTTCGTTGATGTCTCATTTAAAAGCGAATGACTTTTATGTTTCTAGAAAAATATCAATTCAAAAAAACTTATCTTTAAGGGGGCTTTCCTAAATACAAATACATATTCTCAGATATCCATGCAATTGTGGTTGTTATCTCATTTCAGTATCCACAAAAGTTTGTTGATGGTCTCCGAGGTGTTGCTGATTTCATGTAGCCACAAAAACTAGTTGTTCAATAAATACTCTTTTTTCAGAGGTTGCATGTGTGCATTGAGGGCTGGAGAAATTGGCGCTGGTCGGAACCCTTCAATTTAGACCGAGAGGGGACCATCGTACGAACACTGCAGCATAAAGAGCAAACGGCGACGCTGTTCATCAAGATTAAAAAGATATCTACACTACAGAAACAGGTAAATATACAATGTTTATAGTCATTTACACTATGACGATGTACGTCATCTATTTTCTATTTTGTCTATTATTCGTGCTGTGACTTTGATTTACTTTGAGCCAGATTCTCAAAAATGTCCATAAATTTTCCCCCACTGCCATTTTCTTCTATAATTTTTTTTCTTTCTATTAATTTTTCTATTTTTTTATATTTTTATTATTTTCTCTATGATTTTCATTTTCTTTGAGCCAGATTCTCAATTTTTTTTGCAAATTTTCCCCCAATGCTATTAATTTTTATATTTATTTTTTTCTCTAAATCTATTATTTTTATATTTTTTTCTTTTATTTTTTCTGTGATTTTCATTTTGTTTTGAGCCGGGTTTATTATTTATTTATTTATTTTCGATACACCAGGTGATTTTCTGCGGTCAGCACATCTTCAGGAACAGCCTCGACCTCGACCTGGAGCTACAACTAATCCGATTGGCTAAGATCGGTAGTCAGGTGATCGACACAAAGCACTTCCAAAGCCTGTCAGCCAGTAGCAGCCTGCCTTCTTTAACATGCAGTGACAGTGACATTACGGGCGTCCGAATCAAGCTGAATAATGAAGGCTGCGATTGGTCGGAACAGTTTGCCCTGACGGGTGAAATGAGTCGTGAACAGTCTGTGCTAAAGGTGCGTTTGACCTAAAGGCCCTATGTATCATTTGCAAGATAAAACCTTTTACAGATTCATGGAATAAGAGTTGCAAGTCAGATTTTAATTGTTGTCTTTTTTTTACATTTTTATGCAGGTTTCTGACCAGGATGGTGTCTCGCATTACATGTGGTGTCGCATCTTCACAGAAACGCATCAAAATGCTACCCAGAGAATGGTACGTGCCTTGACTTTAATAATTTTGCACAAATTTTTCCCATGGGTGTTGATATTTTGATACCAAATCATTTGTCATTTTCAAGGATATCGTCGAAAAACCACTGATGTTTTCTGAACTAATTTATCTGGTTCCAAAAAGCAGTACAGTAATTACACCAACCGTTTTGTTTCCACAACCAAATTGGAGATTGCAAATTTCCTGTTTTCTTCCCATTTTGGGGAGGTATTTTACATGATTCTTTATTAAAACTAAATCCATTTTCTGGAAAAATCTGAACACGCTTCCTTTAACTAACTGTTTATGAACACCATGTGTCCCAATATTTCGTGAAATGTTTTGTTGTCTTCATACGTCCAGGTCCTTTTCAGTCCACTCTTCATCATCCGTAACCACCTCCCTTGGCCGATACTCATGCATATTCATACAGCCAAACCTTATGACCTCAAGGTCATTCAGGTCAAAGGTCAAGGTTCAGGCCAGTCCCTCTACCAGTTTGCTCCTGATACATGGCACAACCTGACATTCCAACTGGGGTAAGTTTGTCGGTTTTTTTTCTTTTTTTCAGCAAACTTGTTTTTAATGACATTATTTGGCATCATATTCACAGAACTCTTGCATTGTGCTCCTATTAATGCCTTTGTAAACAATGCATTTTGACAAATTGATGTCTCATTCAAGAAACAGGAGGAAAATTGCGCCCCATCTTCTTTTTTTACTTAAAACAAATTTTTTAATAACTTTTTTTAATGTGGTAATGTTCGGCCAAAGAAGGAAAAAAAACACACGAGCAATCAAATTTTTCAAGTTTTGAGATATGAAGAAAAAAAATGTTATTTTGTTTTAATAAAAAATTATGATTCTGGTTCTGCATGATTATCTTCTTTTGGCCTTATCATAATCTTTGGTCATTTGGGGTGACTGATATTCCTTAAAACCTTGTCGTCTCCCTGGGGGTAAGGCCCTATAAAAAAAAGTTATTCTTATCATCCTACCAAGCCTGGTAAAGTAATGCGGGCGCGAGGTTTTGTTTTTTTTTGTTTTTTTTTAAACGTATTTTAGGGTACGCGGAGCATAGCAACATTATAGCAGCGTCTATGTTCTGGCAGAATTCGCTAACTGAACCACATGTGCACGCAGCGCAAAGCACGAAAAAGACCTCTCTTGGCTGTTCTGAGTGAGAGCTGTATTTTGTGGGGTGTGGTTGAAACTCGGAGGTCGGAGGTAGAATTTTTTGTGACCGTGTAGTACATGCTGGGCAGATAGTAACAGATCGATTCATTATGAAATTCGGTAAAATGTTGCTTCAATCAGAAAAAAAAGGGCAGAAAACTTAAAATAAAAAAATGTTGAATTTCGCCGAAAGTGATGCGCGCGGGGATGATAATCTAACAATATTTGTTATGGGGTCTAATACAGTTACATTGTCTGATTTGGGAACAATTCAATTCTACCTCAAAAATTGGTAAAATAAATAAATTAATGGAAAAATTATGAGGCAAAAAAGTGAAATTTTAAAGCTCTGACGTCCCACACAGTTTTGGAAATTGCAATCTTTGAGGCTTGAAAAGCTTTAAAAAAAATCTGAATGACCTCATCTGTTTTTAGCCCCGATGCAAGCCCATCCAGCCCTCCCATAACCATCAACACAGACATGATCGACCAGCTCAGTCTTGGACCGGCAACCACAGGGGATGGGTCTTCTTCAGTTACCATGGAAACGGTTACCAAGGATTCACAGCTTCCCAATCTGACGTTATCGTGGCCGTACAACCATCTGGATTATGAATGGTGAGAATAATTTTGTTGACTGCTCGGCCATGGCACTCCATTTTCCATCCTTGTCATAGGGTTGTAAAATCTTGATTTTTAGCATTTTTGTTTTGCGTAATTTTTTTTTCCCGATGGATCAAATAAATTTGGGTACATTACGAAAACGGCATATTGCTTCTGTGTTGGCACACCCATTTCCATCATGTTTTTCTTTTTACAGTAAAAGTTCAAAACTGCCTCCCGGTACCCTTCGCCACGCAGAATTGCCATCACCTACACAACCACCAAAAACACCGCAAGATGCCGTTAGTGACGCCACTTACCGACCGAACACGGATCTACAGATTTCCGTGACGCGTCTTAGTCGCTACTTAAACACGATCACCGTCGATGTGTTGCCGTGGTGTCTGATGGTTAACGAGACGGATTTGGATATCGATGTTTTGGAGGACGGTCGCAAAGCACTGAGGCTTGGGAAGGGACATACTGTGGCACCGCAGAGATTTAAGGTACTCTTAATCCGAGTTTGTACTCAATACTTAATTACTAAAAATCAGCCCTGCCTAATTTGGGCAATATACAGGGTGGATAAGCAGTGATCAGTGATCAATGTTATGCAAGGGTCTACATGTAGTTATGGATTTGCGCCACTTTCTTTAATGCATGGCATAGCCTGTTTGGACGCCGCACCTAGTATCCAGTAGCCAAGGACGCCTCGGAAATTAACATGTCGATACAAATGTTGGTGGGAAAAAACCTGCATTTTCTTAAACAGAACATTCAGTCCTACATGGGAATGCAGCGAGTTTTTGTTGAGTCCAAGGTCTGGGCGAAGGAGAACTGGTTGGTAATCCGAGAACATTAATGCAATTCAACAAGCCCTGCAGGCAGCAGGGAGAACGCAGCAGTCATAGACGAAATGGTTTAGCCTTGACTGGCCCTAACCATGTTCAACACAATTTTTCGGTGGTACCTTTACAGAATTGTGGCTTGTAAGACATCAACTGCTTTCTGGTGATCTTCAGAGGCATCTTAGGTTTAGCCAATGGATACTTGATCGTCCAAACAGGCCATGCCATGGTTCAGGCCATGACTGGACGCCATTGAAGAAAGTGGCGCAAATCCCAAACTAGACCCTTGCATAACATTGATCACTGCTCAGTCAACCGGAAACATAATGACATGATCAGGGTGTCATTTTAAAGAGGAGATTCCACCCTAACAGATGATATCTCCCGTTCATTCATACGTGCCCTACTTCAGTAACAATTAGCGATAATATCTCGGTTTCGTTTTTTTTATCCACCCTGTACAATACGTAGTGCCACTAAAGGAGCGTTTACATTATCACAGAAAAATGGCTTTGCGCGTGCCGGTGCCATTGATTTCTACAGCAGCTGATTTTCTGCTTGTGTGTGGCCTATCGCAACATGCAAACAATTTTCGTTGAAATGTGACCGCGGTGCGCTGATCTTTTCAACGTGCAGCCAATGAGGTATCAGAGAGGTTTCGAGTTACCGGAGTGGAAGCATCTAAACTCCTCAAAAAAAAGTTCGGAAAGTCAAGTTTGACCGACGATTTCTCTCTTGTTGCAAAATAATTTTCCTTGAATTTTATATCATTGGAAAGCCCCGTTATTCCTCTTTACGATGATGTGTCATTTGTTATGATTAAGCAATTGGGGGGATGTGCAGCACAGCTGAATACGGGGGCGGGTATAAAGTGAAATGTCACAAAATGCATTGCTATTGTCAAAAAGTGCATTGACACATTCCCATCCTCCAAGCAAAAGGGTAATGCACTGCATGACAATAGCAGTGAATTTTGTGACATTTCACTTTCCACCCACCCCTGTATTTCGCTATACTGCACATCCCCAAAATGATTAATCATAACAAATGACACATCACTGTAAAGAGGAATAACAGGGCTTTCTAATGATACCAAATTCAAGGGAAATGATTTAGTAACAAGAGAGAAATCGTCAGTCAAACTTGACTTTCCGAACTTTTTTTGAGGAGTTTATTTTGGAAAGATCGGTGATCGAAAACTACACTTGCATTTACCGCATTGCATGAACTTTCACAAGGTATGCTGTACACTGGTTCAGAATCTGTAGGGATATGGTTATTTCAAGCAACTTGTTGACAGATATTTCTTCTTATTTTCAAACACCTCACGTTACCGTTTCTACAGGAGGTATTCTACCTGCAACTCAGCCCAGCAAACTACACCACTAGCAGCAAGTCTAGACCAATCCGCCTTGTAGCGGCATCCGTTCTATCAATGACCCACGACCCTTCAACTTTGACCCTGATCTCAGAGGGATACGTCCATGTCACGTTGTCGGTCAGTCGGATGGGTGTGGCCCAGAACAGGGTTGGTATTGAATGATGGTTTTTGCACTGCACTTAATTGTTAATACATGTAGTTCTGTTCAGATGTTTTTAGTTTATCTCAAAATTGACACCGGAATTATTTTTAGCAAAAAAATACAATTTTTTTTAAAAAGCAAACTGAATTGGCCAAAACGTCATGGCGCTGCTAAGCACAAAAATTTGCTTAGCACAGAATTTATTTCCTTTATAAAATGGATTACAAGCCAAAATTATACGCCAACTTGTGTTCTTCGGAAGGGTAGGAGAATACCTTTCAATACACATCACTTACGATTTTAGCTGGCAATCCATTTTTGCAAAATAAAGCAAACAAATCCTGTGCTAAGCAAATTGTTATGCTTAAGCAGCGCCATGAAAACGTCAAGTGCCACAAATACTGACTCTTGAGAGTCATTTCTACTTTGCAACACTGAGGCGGCCGCCACGGAGCGAGATTTGCTACACTGACAGGCCGTCCACAGCTGTCGAGTTCAGAACACGGTGTGTACAAATGAATAGTAGACAATGGGTGTGTTTACACGTCAAATGTGAAAGACAGCGGCAAAGCCGACGTTTTATTAAAGCTCATGTAGTTTGCAATTTCTACCACAAAGGCACCGTTTTACACAGACAAAAAATCATGTGGTGTTTGTTACCATTGCTATCAACACTTTTAGTCAGATTTTTTTTTGTCAACTCGTGAAGTAAAATTTTGGGTAACTGCAAATGATGTATATTAATAGGTCTGTTTTCCTTTTTAGGTGGTCCATCTTACCGCGAGATCAACCATCAAACACAACATCCGAGTCGTCACAATTCTTCCAAGATTTCTACTGACCAATCGCAGCAAAAGATCTCTGCTTGTGCGACCATTAGATACACTATCTGCCAATAAGGTAAGCATTTTTGGTTTTATTTAAATAGATATTAGGCACCATCCCAAATTGTACGTTTGTTACTTTGCCCAGTTGCACTCTCATACAACGCCAAGAGAAACATTTGATTCATAAGAGAAACCTGAGGAGGTATACCAATGTGCCTCGTAGCTCAGCTGGTAGGGCATTTGCCCTGTGTCAGAGGTCTTGGGAAAATCTGAGGGAGTATACCACTGTGCCTCATAGCTCAGCTGGTGCAGCATCTGCCCAGTGTGTCAAAGGTCTTGGGAAAACCTGAGGGAGTATGTCACTGTGCCTCATTGCTCAGCTGGTGGAGCATCTGCCCAGTGTGTCGGAGGTCTTGGGAAACCTGAGGGAGTATACCACTGTGCCTCATAGCTCAGCTGGTAGAGCATCTGTCCGGTGTGTCAGAGGTCTTAGGAAAACCTGAGGGAGTATACCACTGTGCCTCATAGCTCAGCTGGTAGAGCATCTGCCCAGTGTGTCAGAGGTCATGGGAAACCTGAGGGAGTATACCACTGTGCCTCATAGCTCGGCTGGTAGAGAATCTGCCCTGTGTGTCAGAGGTCCTGGGGGAAAACTTGAGGAATATACCACTGTGCCTCATAGCTCGGCTGGTAGAGAATCTGCCCTGTGTGTCAGAGGTCCTGGGGGAAACGTGAGTGTACCACTGTGCCCTCATAGCTCAGCTGGTAGAGCTTCTGCCCGGTGTGTCAGAGGTCTTGGGAAAACCTGAGGGAGTATACCACTGTGCCTCATAGCTCAGCTGGTAGAGCATCTGCTTAGTGTGTCAGGGATCTTGGGGAAAACTGGAGGGAGTATACCACTGTGCCTCACAGCTCAGCTGGTAGGGCATCTGCTTGGTGTGTCAGGGATCTTGGGGAAACCTGAGGGAGTATACCACTGTGCCTCATAGCTCAGCTGGTGCAGCATCTGCCCAGTGTGTCAAAGGTCTTTGGGAAACCTGAGGGAATATACCACTGTGCCTCATAGCTCAGCTGGTGCAGAATCTGCCCAGTGTGTCAAAGATCTTGGGGAAACCTGAGGGAATATACCACTGTACCTCATAGCTCAGCTGGTAGAGAATCTGCCCGGTGTGTCAGAGGTCCTGGGGGAAACGTGACGGAGTGTACCACTGTGCCTCATAGCTCGGCTGGTAGAGCATCTGCTTGGTGTGCCAGGGATCTTGGGGAAAACTGGAGGGAGTAATACCACTGTGCCTCATAGCTCAGCTGGTAGAGAATCTGCCCTGTGTGTCAGAGTTCCTGGGGGAAACGTGACGGAGTGTACCACTGTGCCCTCAAAGCTCAGCTGGTAGGGCATTTGCCCGGTGTGTCAGAGGTCTTAGGGGAAACCTGAGAGAGTATACCACTGTGCCTCATAGCTCAGCTGGTAGAGCATCTCCCCGGTGAGTCAGAGGACTTGGGGAAAACCTGAGGGAGTATACCACTGTACCTCATAGCTCAGCTAGTAGAGAATCTGCCTGGTGTGTCGGAGGTCCTAGGGGAAACGTGACGGAGTGTACTACTGTGCCTCATAGCTCAGCTGGTAGAGCATCTGCCCGGTGTGTTAGAGGTCTTGGGAAAACCTGAGGGAGTATACCACTGTGCCTCACAGCTCAGCTGGTAGAGCATCTGCCGGGTGTGTCAGAGGTCTTGGGAAAACCTGAGGAAGTATACCACTGTGCCTCATAGCTCAGCTGGAAGAGCATCTGCCCGGTGTGTCAGAGGCCTGGGGGAAAACTTGAGGGAGTATACCACTGTGCCTTATAGCTCAGCTGGTAGAGAATCTGCCTGGAAAGTCAGAGGTCTCAGGTTTGAATCCTTATGATGCCCTTGTTTAATAGTTGCAAAAAGAGGGTAAATTCAGTTTTTATTCATCTGATTTTAGGCGTAAATTTTGTAAATTCCAGAAATGCCCATATTTTTAATTTATTCTTATGACTTTTCACTTCAAAATAATAAGAATAATTTCTGTAATTTTGTCCTTTATGGTAGGTTACCATACAGGAGAATCTAATACAGTCTGTCGAAGTCCCTCCATCTTCGCTTGATGAAACTGTCACCCTGCTCACGCAATGGAACATTCCACCCAGTGATCAGCCAATCACTGCTTCTGATACACCATTGCATGAAACACAAGATAAGCATCAGTATCTGTCATTGGCTGTGGCAAAATCTGAGGCGGCCAATCGGAAAGCAGATGTGGAGAAGTCAACCAATCAGAAACAGACCTACTGGAGTAGATGGGCTCTTCTGGATGTATCCAGGCCAAGGATTTCAGTTGCAGTCCCTGTAAGTTTTGAGGATGCCATTTTTCACAATTGCTATAATTATTTTAATTGCATTTGGGTCATTCTATAAATTTGGGGTCCACTTTTTCTGTCCCCGTTACATCTAACATCTTGTAAATTCAGGACATATTCTTTAAATGCCTTCTATTTCAAAGAGTGATTACATAAAATACAGCTCATAAAAATATGGTTTGAAGACATTTTTAATGATACTTGTATGGCAAATAGCAGTACATGTATGTCAGGTGTAACGGGGACAGAAAAATGTCACACGTTGGACCCCAAATTGATAAAATGACCCATTTGTTAACTTGTACACAAATATATTTGGTAAACTTCAAGGTCTTTTTCTAAATTGTTTAATTTTTCCCAAAGCATCTGGTTTGCAAACTTCTTTTGTCTATTTCTTGGCCAAAGTTTGTCCTATCAACCAAATTTATGAATCATTAGAAAGCTTTTTAAATGAATTTTGTTCTAACCTAACAATCTATAAAATACCTCCCCAAAATACTATCCATGGTAAGAAAACGGGAAATTTGCAATCTCCAATTTGGATGTGGAAGCAAAAAGGTTGGTGTAATCACTGCAGTGCTTTAAATTAGTTTACAAAACATCAGTGTTTTTTTTACGATATCCTTGAAAATTTGCAGATTGAGAGCGCAAAATTTCAAAATATGATAAATGATTTAGTATAAAAATCTCAACACCCGTGAAAACATTTGCATTTGTTTTGTTTTTTTAGTATATAAACATTTTTTGACTCTCTTTTTGTCAACAGATAAATCATGTGTTGCGTCAAGCATCGCCAAAGACCACTTGTACTTCGGAGACGTTATCCACAAGTTCTTTGCTAGCAGTCCTCGCTGAGCAAGAAGGCGTAATGTACATCACTCTGGAAGATGACCCCATGCCTAGGGTCATTCTGGCTAATGCTTGCTCCTATCCTCTGTGCTTTGGACAAGTTCCGTTTGGTGACATCGAAAAGGGTAAGTTATCCGGAGCACTCTCCATTTTCCCATGGGTGTTGAGATTTTGATACTATTTGTCATATTTTCTCATTACCATTCTGAAATGTTGAGCTCCCAATCCGTATATTTTCAAGGATATCGTCAAAACACCACTCTGATTTATCTGTTCCATAAAGCAGTGCAGTGATTACACCAACCTTTTTGCTTCCACATCCAATTTGGATATAGCAAATGTCCTGTTTTCTTCCCATGGATAGTATTTTGGGGAGGCATTTTATGTGATTGTGAGGTTAGAATGAAATCCATTTTCTAAATTTGGTACCTGGTCATTACGGTTAAAGCTATTTTGTTTTTCTATTTTGACAGTTGAGGTCTTCGAAGAACACATCACTGTTCCATCTGTCCCCACCATCCTCCCTCACTGCCAAGTTCATTATGACTTCCAGCGGCCAACCCTGGGCACATCGGCAGACAGCGTCTCAAGATCATCCCCTCCAAGCATTCGCCTGTGTCTTGGAAGCTTCCCAGGACTGGCTTTAAACCTAGGCAGGTCGCAAAGTCAACATAATCAACTAGGGGAAGAGAAACAGGTTTGTTTTGGTAACCGCTAGAAATAGATTTGAGGTCTATTAAAAACAGTTATGAAGGTACACCTGTGATGGATTGGTATCCCATCCAGGGGGAGTAGCAATGCTCCTAGTCACTCCATGCCATGGAAACTGTGGATGGGTACCTACTGTATGAGTCAGCTTTGCTCAGTAAATGACTTTACATACTTAGTGTTTGTTTGAAACTCAGGAATTGTTTTTGTCTTTAATTCAGTGTCAACATTCTTGGAGTGAAGCCATTCAACTTGCAGTTGACAACAAAGAACGTTCAGAAATAGTCTCCGTAGTCGGAATCGGCTATGTCCTTGTATCCAGTCACCAAGTGGGCTCTCAGTTACACATGCGCATAGATCCGCTTAGTATGGATGTCTCCAAAACTAGTGGCAGCGGTGGGATCAAGTTAGCGGCAGAGCCTTCTGTGAGAGCTGAGACCAATCCTCTCTTGGCCATTGAGACAGATAACACTATCTCTAAGAGTCCAAGTTCGGATTATTCATCGCTGGAGAGTTCACTTCCTTCCAAATCTCTGTTACCCCTGCAATGTAGGCTCAAATTATTCGCTAGAAACGTCGTTCTCATGATAATGGACGAAGTCGCAGACCTTGTTCAAAATTCAGAGATGCTCCGTGTCACTGTCCAAGACGTGCACCTTCTAAGTTTTCCTGTGCCGGATGAGGAGAAAACAAATGTAGTGCGGCAACAACAAGTGCAGGTTTCGGCCGGTGCGTGCCAAATTGACAACCAATCTTTCAAGCCGATGGGACGATATGATTTTGCCGTCATTCTCTGCAACCAGGACGAAGCGACACGATTTGATGATGATGAAGTGCAAGCTGATGCACCCTTTGAAGTCCAAGCAGCGTTCTTCCAAAAACATCACGCAATCGTTTCTCAAGTTCTCCTCGAAAGCTGCACAGATCTGCCATTGGGTGTCGCATCCCTAAATGTCGCATTACAACCATTCGAGTTATACTTGGAAGACCAATTGCTATACGACCTTCTCGTCAAAATCCAGACTTTTATACCTGCCAGCCCACATGACCAAAATCAACCAATCACAAGGCGTGTCTTCCCAGAAAAGGTCCGTGTTGCCAGCAGAGCCCTCAAGGAACCAATCAGCATGCGGCAATTTTTGATTCAGCCAATCAGATTGCTTGCCAGTGTTCATGCGTCCTTGAAACTGTTCATAGCCGTCGATAGCACACCCCTGTCTTTTGCGCAGTTCGATAGCGGACCGATGTTTGCTACTACAAGGCAGTTGATACAGGCACTCACTATGCACTATACGTCGGGGGCGCTGTTCAAAGCTGGTAAGATTTCATAAAACAATTTTTTTTTTTTGGAAGCATGTTCTTTGTCTTCTGAGTTGCCTAAATGATTAACAGAGGTGGTATTAAGCCTAGCATACATCGACCTTGCAACTGGAAGCAACTAGTGGCAACTGGTGTTTCCGGCAACTGGGAGCAACTGGGAGCAACTGATCAGTTGCTCAAAAAGGTTGATGTATGCGCACTTGCAACTACCGGCAACTGAAAAAATCCCAGTTGCCGCGAGTTGCTCATGTTCTACTTTCTGGCAACTAGTTGTACCCAGTTGCAGTCAGTTGCACGTGTGCATCTGATCACGTGCGCGCACATCAACAGCAACTGCGAGCACAGTTGCTTCCAGTTGCAAGGGCAATGCACTCTGTGCTTTACCGAGTTGTTGTGTCGATGTGCGCGCTCTGGAAATGTAGATATAGCTGGATGCTCCCAGTTGCCGCTAGTTGCGGAACTAATCAGTTGCTGTCGTTGAGTGCGCTACGCACACATCGACAGCAACTGATCAGTTGAGTTGCTTCCAGTTGCAATGTCAATGTTTCAAACATTTGAAACTTCTTTTCAAATTCACTTTCAGGCTGGGTACTGGGCTCACTGGAAATTTTGGGCAATCCCGCTGGTCTGTTGCGAAATGTCCGCAGTGGCCTGACCGACTCGGTCATGTTACCCTACGAAGGACTAACTCGGGGACCGGCCGCTTTCGTTGCTGGCGTTACAAGCGGGACTTCGTCGCTACTCAAACATCTATCTGCAGGTATAGAAGCATTGTTGCCTTTTTAATTCTATTATAGCTAAGTAACTAAGAATGATTTGGGTATCTCCTCATTATGGTTTTAAGAGCCATGTAAACTCCTCAAAACAAGTTCGGAAAGTCAAGTTTGACTGACGATTTATCTCTTGTTACTAAATCATTTCCCTTGAATATGGTATCATTGGAAAGCCCTGTTATTCCTCTTTACAGTGATGTGTCATTTGTTATGATTAATCAATTGGGGGATCATGTGCAGTATAGCGGAATACAGGGGTGGGTGGAAAGTGAAATGTCACAAAATTCACTGTTATTGTCATGCAGTGCATTCCCCTTTTGCTTGGAGGATGGGAATGTGTCAATGCACTTTTTGACAATAGCAATGCATTTTGTGACATTTCACTTTACACCCGCCCCCGTATTCAGCTGTGCTGCACATTTCCAAATTGCTTAATCATAACAAATGACACATCATCGTAAAGACGAATAACAGGGCTTTCCAATGATATAAAATTCAAGGAAAATTATTTTGCAACAAGAGAGAAATCGTCAGTCAAACTTGACTTTCTGAACTTTTTTTGAGGAGTTTATATTGAAGGAATGGGCGATAAGTTTTTCTCCGTAGCTATATTTCTTTTGTAGCAGTGGGTAAAAAGTGTCGGTAACTGACGTTACGCAAAAAGGACGCCAAAAATCTTGGTGCAGAATCATCTAATATCTTATGTCCCCGAAATGTTAGAATGGTGAATATTATTTTTACATTAAAAAAAAAGAACAAAATATGATTGTTTGTCGAGATTACTGGCTCTCAAACTGGGAGAATTTTCCCCCAGAATCCCTCGGAGATTTACAGCATTTGTAGGGGGGTGAGATGGTTATAGAGTAGAAAAATGTTATGGCCGAGCGGTCTAGTGCATTAAACTCAAGTTCCTGTGCCAGTACTAGAATGTGGGTTCGATTCCGGGCCGTGACAGGTTGTGGCACTTGTGCCCTTGAGCAAGGCACTTAATCACACTTGTTCAGTACTTCGGAAGGGATGTAAAGCCGTTGGTCCAGTGTGTTAGGTTTCAGTAACGCACTTTAAAGATCCCAGAGCATTCTTTCATGAAGAGCAAGGGGAGGGATTCCCCGGTGTCTCTGGCCGTTTCTAATTCAACTTGAAAATCTATGTTAATTGATCCCATTCCTGTAATCGGCGGTCCTCCGCTGTTGGATGTGGTGAATAAATAAATAAAAATCTACGGTTAAAACATGCCGGAGTGCACTGCGATCAAATAATCCTGGGTGAGATCGTTCACGAGTGGTCATAAGGGGAACAAAGTATACAAGACCCTGTCGAGGGGGAATGGCCAGAAAAATGTTTACGAACCAGTGGTCTAGACAAAGAATTGTGTGCTAATGTCATATTCAACAAGATAATTTTCAGGTCCGGAATAAAATGAGATAAATTAGTACAAACAAACCACAATTTCAAGATACTCCATCTGTTTTTTGTGGGATTAAGGTACCCTAACCTCAATCACGATGTTCGCATCAAGCGTGTCTCGCAATCTGGACCGTCTGACATTAGACCCTGATCACATCGCAAGGAGAGAAAAGCAGAGACGCAAAGTTCCTGACCGCGTGACGGACGGCCTGGTGCAAGGACTGAGTGGGTTTGGGGTTAGTTTATTGGGTGAGTATCGTGACCAATTGGTGGCATTTTGTGCGAACTGGAAAATCAGCATTTCTTTTTTTTTTTAATTTTTTATTATTTTGTTTTATTTTTTTGTAAATTTAGATTTTGGTCATATTTAAAGGAACATGTCCAGATCACATTTTTGAGCCCTTCCATTTTTCCCATGGGGGTTAAAGTTTTGATACCATATCATGTGTCGTTTTTTTTTTTCATTACCATTCTGAAATTTCAGGATATCGTAAAAAAAACACTGATGTTTTGTAAACTAATTTATCCGTTCCATAAAGCAGTGCAGTGATTACACCAACCTTTTTGCTTCCACATCCAAATTGGAGATTGCGAATTTCCTGTTTTCTTCCCATGGATAGTATTGTGGGGAGACATTTTAAATTATAGTTAGGTTATAACAAAATCCTTTTTCTGGATAAATCTGGATAACTTCTTTAATTTTCCCATACTTTGTTCTGATGCCCAATTCAGGAGCAATTGGCGGCATTGCCGACCAGCCATTACGCAGCTTCAATGAAGCCCCTGAAGCCAGCTCACCCACCCAGAAGGCGACTGGGGTCATAAGGGGCGTCGGTAAGGGTTTAATGGGCGTGGTCATTAAGCCACTGGGCGGAGCTGCGGAGTTTGTTTCCCAGACAGGACAAGGTGAGATTATTAATGCATTATGGAAAGTGTTAGCGCTCACTGCGCCGTGCACACTTGCTGCCCCACTGATTAATTGTGGTTAGGTTTGCTGTGCCGTGATAATTTTGTCATTTACCTGTAGGTATACTATACAGCACAGGATTGATTGAAACAAGAAAACCCAAGGGGAAGTGTGTGACGTCACTCACTGCCATGGCTAACAATAGCAGACTCAAATATACATGGTAAGAAGTCAAACATTTTAATTATTCAAAATTACTCAATTTTGTGCAAATCATTCAAATTTTTGTGGAAAAGCTCACTTGATGTATATTGGTCTATACCAGTGAACAACATGTGAAATTGCTGCATAGGGTATGTTGCAGTATTTAAGACCATTTTTTTGGGGAATTAGGTTAGCGTAGTGGTACTTTCTTCGCCTTCCACTTCTGTGGCCCTGGTTCGAATCTCATCCGGGTCAGTATGTGGATTGGGTTCTCAGTCCGTGCTTGATTCCGTTGGGCGATTGACAACCGCTGTCTTCCACGGTTGATGTGTAAGCACATCCATTTTTCACCATTCATTTGTAAACACCGTGTTTTGAACTTGAACTTGATGGCTGTGGACGGCCTGTCAGTGTAGCAAATCTCACTCTGTGGCGGTCGCCTCAGAGTGTTGCAGAGTATGATCTTTTGGTGAGAAGATTCATACAATGAATGTAGAAATGACTCACAAGAGTCGGTATTTGTGGTGGTTGTCCTGATCTTAACTTTTGCCCAATCACATTCGCCTTTTTTTTAAATTGGTATTTTTTGCAAAAAATAATCCTGACGTCAACTGGTTAAAATCGTTTTGCAGGAAAATGCTACAGTCCCTGCCCAACGCTGATATTCTCATTCACTGCGAAATCACCACCATAACCTTCCACGGTCTACAGCGCGGAGGGGTGCTCCTCTTAACACCCGAAGTGCTCTTTGTAGTCAGTGCTAGCGAGGACACCCAACAGCAAGCCTTTCCCGTGTTTGAGGTGGAGTGTGGCCCCCTTGCAGGGAGCCAGGAGGGTGTGTGCGTCAAAATGAAATGTCGTACGTCGCCGTCGGTGTCAAAGGTGAAGTTTTAACAATTTTTTCACTGGCCACATTCATATTTTAGAAATGCATAGTTCTGAGATTGCCCAATTAACCCCGCCCCCTTGGATATTGTTGCTATGCCTCACACGCTATCATAAAAATGGCCACACACAACGCACAAAGCAATGGGAGTCGGTGTGGAAAGCACAGATTCATTGCAGAAAACTCAAAGGTATTTATGTTTCAGGGTCGACAGTTATCTTAGCACACACCGAGTAAAGGATCAGTAAAACAGGGATGTCATATATAAAATACACGCTTTCTTACCCTTGAACAGCGAATCACACGACATTAAAGGCCCTGTAGATAATCTGTTTTTAAGCGATTCTGTGAATAAAACCATTATAAATCAAAAGAAAGACATCAACAAACTCATCTGAAGAAATTTCAGCTTTGTCAAATGTACCACGTTTAAAAAAAACATGAAAATCCATATGCGTTTTCCTAGTCTTGGCGGGGTGTTTCAATTATTCGTTCTCAGTTGATCGGGTACTATGTGGCTTGCGTCATGCACTCTGTGGCGCACATCATATACTGCGTGTGCGCGCAATCCATAAAAATGCATCGCGTTGGAACTCGCACACGCAGTACACAGCGCCCATGCATTTTGGACCGCGTAGATGCGAACCAAAAATAAGTAAATCGTTTGCAAAGGATCTAAATAATTTCATCTTTACGGATTATTTTCTGGTAAAATTATATCATTTTGAGCGGAAACCTTTCATTGGGTAGTTGCTATTAATTTAATCTTTACTTTCAGAACTTTTCCCCTGTAAACTCGTCGATTACATCAACGTTGCCGTCTTTTCCCGGTACTTTTACCCACAATGCCCCTGGATTTTCGGCAGTAAATACTGTTGGCTTTATTGCTTGGAATCAACTTTTAAAAAAAGAGCAAAAAAAAAGCCGCGTCACCGCATCATTTTGGGAGACCTCAACTTACGCCAAACATAGTTCTTATTTTTGGCCTAACATTGCCACTTCTCACAAGGTATGGTGTGCACTGGTTCAAAATCTGTAGAGATATGGTTATTTCGGGGCACTTGGAATTTTGACAATCTGGTCGACAGATATTTCATGTTATTTTGAAACGACCAATTTCTGTATTTTTATGTTGTAGAAGGAAGAGACATGTAGCCGTGTGGCGGATTTTGTCGGTGCGATCCCAACAAGACCATGTGACCCACAGGACATCGACCCATTGGTCAGCTCCGACAGCCAATCAGAAGTGTCGTCCCTAGCGGGCGGGCACACAGTCTCCGATGGCGCGGGGACCACAGTGTACCAATATTTCCTCCAACGACCCTGCTACAGGGAAACGTTTTTGAGTTTGTTTCGACAGGCCAAAAACCGACTCGTAGGGAAGGGATTTTGCTACGACGAAACTCATAACGCGGCGTTCAGTCGCTTTAAAATGTGGCACGCCAGCACTAAAATGCAGTTGGAAGGGCTAGAATAGAAAGTTTTTATAAAATATAAACCGTGGACGTGTAACTTTTGCATAATCGCTGGCACCCCCAATTCGTCAATTTCAACTGGAGGTGCAGTTTAGAAAGTCACATACTATGCTGTTGTTGCTATGTGGTGCACACCATTGCCTAGTAACCAACAGTCTGGTTACTTTATGCCATTCTCTGTACTTGACACTTAATGCGTGCACCACATAGCAACAAAAATTTAGTCTGGTGAAGTGGATACTAAGTATGCACGTGAATGGAGGTACTCCAGTACACCAGGCGCTATTCGTGTAAAATGTGCAAATGGCTAATTTCATGACGCTGCTAAGCACAACAAATTTGCTTAGCACAGAATTTATTTGCTTTATATTGCAAAAACGGGTTGCCAGCCAAAATCGTATGTGATGTGTATTCACTGATAATCTGCTACCCTTTCTAAGAACATTATTTGACATACAATTTTGGCTGGTACCTCATTTCAAAAGGCCGCCGAAGGCAGATTTTTCGCAGGTTTATTTAATTATTTTTTTCATGAAAAAGTTCCTTTTACTTTTATCTTCCCTGTCAACTCAATCATTAAGATTTGGGGTCATTGAAAATCTACCTGGCCTTTAAGACTCGGGGACTTGTGGTGGACTTGTGAGGACTCGTGATAGACTCGACTACAATTCTTGTAAAACGTAAAAGGAATAATGTGTCAATTTCAAGCCTTAGTAAAAGTTTAAAACACAATAAGAAATGTGAAAAATTGTTATCGTTTTTTTTTAAATTATTTATTTAACATACACCAGGGTTGTAGTCGAGTCCGTCACAAGCTATTCAAATGAACTCCAACCAAGGCATTCTTTTGTGTGTGTTCAGTCCTTGCTTCTTGTTACTGGGCTTGTGACGGACTTGTTTCAGGGGTGGATTGCAATATAAACTCCTCAAAAAAAGTTCGGACAGTCAAGTTTGACTGACGATTTCTCTCTTGTTACTAAATCATTTCCCTTGAATTTGGTATCATTGGAAAGCCCTGTTATTCCTCTTTACAGTGATGTGTCATTTGTTATGATTAATCAATTGGGGGATGTGCAGTATAGCGGAACACAGGCATGGGTGGAAAGTGAAATGTCGCAAAATTCACTGCTATTGTCATGCATAGCATTCCCCTTTTGCTTATTAGAGGATGGGGATGTGTCAATGCACTTTTTGACAATAGCAATGCATTTTGTAACATTTCACTTTACACCCGCCCCCGTATTCAGCTGTGCTGCACATCCCCCAATTGCTTAATCATAACAAATGACACATCATCGTAAAGAGGAATAACAGGGCTATCCAATGATATAAATTTCAAGGAAAAGTATTTTGCAACAAGAGAGAAATCGTCAGTCAAACGTGACTTTCCGAACTTTTGTTTAGGAGTTTAGATTAACTTTGTCTTGCAATACAAATTTGTGTCATACATGTATTAACTTGTATCTTCAGACACGCACAGAATTAGAAAAACCTAAATTCGGTTATGACACATGATGTGTCTTAGACTTGAGGAAAGATATGTCTTATACTTAAAATTGTATCTAGTACCAAAATCAAACTGCCATCTTTTTTCTTAGTTTTTGGGACAGGATACTAATTTGTAAATTTAGTATCTTCCCGAGAAGCAGAATTAATTTCATTATCGGGTGCAGCAGTAAAATATAGATTTCAAGAAAATAAAAATAAATAACTGTGAATTAATTTTTTTAAATGTTCTTTCAGATTGTTTGTATCTATTCTATCTTTGCACGATTTGGGGACTTTTTAGTACCATAAAATTATTTTACTAAAGGTTGTTTCGGCAACTTTGCACTTACATAAAAATGAGAAATTAATTTTCGCACATATTTTGTAAACAGTAGAACGGTGCCACATACTTGAATACACAGTAATTACTTTAAAGGCCTACATTATAGCATTTTTATTATTAATTCTTTCTGGTACTGAAACCAAGGATTCCTCGAAAGTGCCCATTGCACTGTCGCTCGCAAGCGTGAGGAAACCCATTATGAATTAGAAACTGCCAGAGACACCGGAGAATCCCCTTGCTCTTCACAAAAGAATGCTTTGGGATCTTTAAAGTGCATTACCCAACACACTGGACCAACGGCTTTACTTCCCTTCCGAAGGATGGAGTAGCTGTGGTTGAGTGCCTTGCTCAAGGGCACAGGTACCCCAGCCGGGTATCGAACCTGCAACCATAAGTTTTCACTCGAGTATTGCGAGTCGGTACCCCGCCCCACCACGGTGCATCGCCCCACCACATAACTAATGAATAATGTTGATAAACTGCCTTGTAGAAATTTCAATCACATAGATGCGGTAATACTTCAAAAAACCTTAAAATTAATGCCTGGTTTTTGTGTTGGATGAATAGTAAGAAAACAATCGTCTGTAGACGATTTCAAAAATGTCAGTGTTTTAACTCTTAAAATGGTGTGGTTGCGGCAGTTTTTATTGTTACTAAATCATTTCCCTTGAATTTGGTATCATTGGAAAGCCCTGTTATTCCTCTTCACAGTGATGTGTCATTTGTTATGATTAAGCAATTGGGGGATGTGCAGCACTGCTGAATACGGAGGCAGGTGTAAGTGAAATGTCACAAAATGCGAGTCGATACCCCGCCCCACCACGGTGCATCGCCCCACCATATAACTAATGAATAATGTTGATAAACTGCCTTGTAGAAATTTCAATCACATAGATGCGGTAATACTTCAAAAAACCTTAAAATTAATGCCTGGTTTTTGTGTTGGATGAATAGTAAGAAAAAAATCGTCTGTAGACGATTTCAAAAATGTCAGTGTTTTAACTCTTAAAATGGTGTGGTTGCAGCAGTTTTTATTGTTACTAAATCATTTCCCTTGAATTTGGTATCATTGAAAAGCCCTGTTATTCCTCTTCACAGTGATGTGTCATTTGTTATCATTAAGCAATTGGGGGATGTGCAGCACTGCTGAATACGGAGGCAGGTGTAAGTGAAATGTCACAAAATGCATTGCTATTATCAAAAGTGCATTGACGCATTCCCATCCTCCAAGCAAAAGGAATGCACTGCATGACAATAGACAGCCGAAGTGTGACGTGCGTTGCCATGGCAATTGGATCTAAACTATCATGGCCGTCGGGAAAAGTACCATTGGAAAAGCACTGGGACACAGTTGAGTGATTTTTAGTTTAGATCCAATTGCCTAGGCAACCAACAAAAGGTGACATATTCACTTCGGCAGTCTATAGCAGTGAATTTTGTGACATTTCACTTTCCACCCAGCCCTGTATTCCGCTATACTGCACATCCCCCATGCAATTGATTAATCATAACAACTGACATATCACTGTAAAGAGAAATAACAGGGCTTTCCAATTATACCAAATTCAAGGGAAATGATTTAGTAACGAGAGAGAAATCGTCAGTCAAACTTGATTTTCCGAACTTTTTTTGAGGAGTTTATGTTAGATTTCTTCGGTTCGAATCCCGATGGCGACCATATTTTTTCCTATCTCTTGTTCCTTTGTTTTATTTTCATGGTGAATAGGCACCATACTTTTTTTCATGGAGGAAGGGAATTTCATTTTTGTTTTTAAAAATATAATCACCACTTGTTTAACGCTCATAAACAGTATGGACTTCTATAGTTGTACAGTGTGTGCAATATTTTTGCATAAATTAACGAAAGTTGTGGAGGAAATTAGATTTGAACTGCCTTTCAGATAATCTATATTATTTCTAGAAATATTAGTTTATTATTTTATCATTGTTCACTTCTAATTACATTGATTTATAATATGTAACTTTTGAAATAAAATATATAGGCCTACGTGCACGTAAAGTTTCAGACGAGTTCGTCTTTTTTTGCGCTAAAAAACAAATTAAAGAGATTTTGGTGCACGCTTTTGTGTATTTTTTTAAATCGTGTATATACACAAACTTGGGATTATGATGTTGTTAAGACAAGTAGGCCTACAATATTTAATGTTTCAATCAGATTTGAATATAGTTTTGCAACTTGAAAGACGATCACTTTATTTGGTCCGTTTTTACTTTTTAAGTTACTTTTAAAAATATTGTTAAAAAGTTACATTCACACGATAGAAATTGCACCCCAACAGGTGTTTGGCCCCGTACTATGAATATCACAGAAATAACTTACATAAAACTATTTATAAGAAAAATTCTGCTTTGTTACGTTACAATTTTAATTTCGTCAACCGCCGTTCAATACATAGTACAAGCTTCAAGTGTGTTTTCTCATTTTTCGAGAAATTTGCCAAAAAACGACAAAAGCTCTTTCGCTAAAGCGACTTTTATTCATACTGCAGGGCCACTCTTTCCGCCAAATTTCACGTGATATCATACCCGCGAAATACAACTCGCGCGCTTCGCAAATTTTGTGCCCCGCGTACATTTTTAGTAACCCGGCCGGTTGTTGAGTTGTCGCTTGGAGTCCCCCGTTGTTCTACTTTAAATATCCACAAAAATCACCCCTATCTCTCGCCATCCCTCCGTAATAACCATCACAGTCAACCACTGGAATCCTTTTTATTTAAGCACCTGGCCAGTTTGTTTGAATTTCACATCAACCAGCTGAAATTTAGGTCGATTTTGACCCCATTTTTGGGAAGTGATCGCGACCGGTGTAGGACCTACGTGTTGACAAAAGCCAGTTTGGCCCTACGTGTACCGGTGGTACACACGACGCGCATAACAATGCCTAGGGGTGTTGGTCAACGCCATTCTAGTGATTCTCAACACCACCACAAACCTCGAATTTTAATCACTAACACAAGACACCAAATTAATCAACCACAGCAGCCTTCTCCGAGCTTTTCTTTCCCTGTTTTTGGCTCGGAGATTCGCCCGAAGTTGGAGTTGGACGACGATTTGGTTCCGACTTGGGCCGAAGGATTTGAAGAACTTCTGGACGTGGTGGACTGCACCCCCGATCTTAACACGACTGGCAAGACACGGCTAGCGACACTAGAAAGACCACTGGTAAATTGTCTCATTTGGAGAGAAAGTCAGATAGACTTCTTTGGTGCTTGTTGACGACTTTGTTAATCATTTAGGCCTATACTAATGTTTGTTTTGTGGAACTTTGCAACTTTTTTATGCAAAATTTAGAAATGGTCCCAATCAATAATCAGTGCAATATCAATATCATTCATGTCATTTTATGATTTTGTTCTACACCTGTCACCGCAACCCTCTCTCTGTTTATCCCACTTTCTTATTTTTAGCCATGGCTGGTCCTATTTCACTTTTTTTTTCAGTTCTCTTGCTGCACCCTTCTTTCCCCGCCCCGCCCTTAATTTTCACCACCTACTTTTATTTTAGAACGCAAAAAGTTATTTTCTGACATTTACATTGGGACGTGATAAATCACTTTTAGCTGATTGTTTTATTGTCCATGGCGAAATATTGGCCATGCCTGCACGACCAATAATAATATGGCGCCTGTTCACAAATCTAAAAAATTCACCTTGGGCCTGCAGTCAAAATTAAACATTGAAAAACATACCATGGAGGTCCTTGGAATCTGTGTAGTACAAGCATGGAGGAAGTGAATGGTAAAAATTAACCAACTTGCTGAATTAAACTTTTGTAACACTTTATTTGTTTTGGGTATGTTTTATAATTATATGTTGCCTGTTGTAAGCCATGAAAAAACAGAGGCTGGAAACTACAGCAATTTTCCATAGTTCCAGTTTGAAGTCTTATGTTTTTTCTTTGCTTTTCTGCCGTGTTCTTAAAGGCACAGGCTCATCAGCAATTAATGCGCGCACGCCAAACTTGTGCCACAAAATACGCAGCTCCATAGCTAAGGCATGGAGCTGCGTATTTCGTGGCACGAATTTGGCATGAGCGCATTGCTGACGAGCCTATGCCTTTAAAGTGACATGCCCCAAACAGCGCCCTCTTTCTGTTAGTTTTTGTAAAGAAATTTTCAAATTTGAAAAATGCCACCTTTTATTAACGGGGCGTCAGAATGAACCTTATATCGTCTTTCTAAACTGGTATTCATTCACATGAACCAAAAGCTTTTCATGATTTCAGGGGCCCCTTTAACAGTGCCAACTTAAAGTTGCACTGTCCGATTTTTGGCCGATTTGAGTGTCAACAATTTTTTAAAAGCTAAATTGCTATTTTTCTAGAATAGAAAAAGTTATCAGCTGTCATTTGGTACCAAGAACGTAAAATTCCGTCAAGGATTAATGCCAGTCGATTAAAAACAAGAAATAATAAAAGACAGGCCCTGTCTTTTATTCGACAAGATTATGACGTAAATGTACATGTGTGCGTAGTGCGTACATGTGTACATTGTACACATATGTACATAATTCAAGCGTACGTGCACATGTACAACACGTGAAGTACGTTTCAAGAAAAAGGCTTGTATCTCCAATTCCCGTTGTCGGAAATTTAAGTATTTTTATAGTTTTCATTACATAGACACGTAAGCTTTCTAAATTCGTTTGCTTGTGTGAATTAATTTTTTTAATCCTTTCACCCAAACACGGACAGTGCAACTTTAACTGGCCGGACTGTACTACCTATAAATTTCATTTGGATTGTATTATTTCTTTTAACAGGTTAAAAGGAAGTTAGACCTAGACTTGTCAACCAGTCCACTGATCAATCCCTCTTTCAAGACACCTAGCCCACGAGTCTCAAAGAAGCGTGTATTAAAGCCTAGTCCTAAAAGTACCGGTATGCCAAGAGGTAAAGTCTACTTTGAACTTTTGGTATTTTTTTCGTATACATTGAAAAAGGATTTTAAGGAAATTACCTCCTGGATTTAACAGATAATGTAATTTTAAGATATACTTCCCACTTGCACTTTTGTCGCAAATGCTGCTTTTCTGTAGAAAAATCCCGTATTCTTCTTAAAAAATTGCCTTCAGTTAGTGCACAAGATAACCATTCACGCGCGCACGCAGCGCCCATCATTTTGTGCATTACTTTATGCAGTAATTTTTATAATTTATTTATCTCAGAAATGACGCAAGTGTCAGTGGGAAGTATATCTTAGAATTGAATAAGCTATCGATTCCAATATATAAATTCACCCAAATCCGTGTTCAATGTATATGAAAAAAAATCAGTATTTTCTATACTTCAATCACAAGAACTTTTACCGTATTTCGGCAAGAATTGAAAAGTTCATCATTAACATAATTTTCCCTTAACCAACTGTCATTTAGGCATATTTGTACTTTAACTTTATGCATATTTGACAAAATAATTGAGTAGTTGGCTTCAGACTTTGTGTACAAAACTTCATCAGACAGGCTGAACAATTTATAAGACCAAACAAAATAAATGGTGTGTTTTACAGTAACCCGACCTACCTGGAATTTTTGAGGCCAAATGCATAGTTCCGACCTGTCAATCAAGCCTAACCCGCCGACCAATCACAACAGAGCTATCAGATGACGCCCACATATGTCAAAGTGATGCAATCATCACGCAATCACGCGATTTTCTGCCCATACAGTTTGTATGTTGTATGCGCCAGTGACCGGGTAAATTTTGGTTTCAATGTGGGGCGATTCGCTGTTCAGAGGTAGGAAAGCGCATTTTTATGAATATATGTCATCCCTGCATTACTAGCCCTTCGCTCAGTGTGTGCTACGGTAACTGTCGTCCCTAAAACATAAATACCTTTGAGTTTTCTCCAATGAATCTGTGCTTTCCATGCCGAGTCCCGTTGGTTTGTACGTTGTGTCGCCATTGTTTTGCGATGGCTTGTGAGCACATAGCAACAATATCTAAGGGGCGGGGTTAAGTGGGCAATCTCGGAACTATGCATTGAAGACCTCAAACCTTTTATTGCAAATTTTCAAGTTGATAATTTTAAATGAGCACTTTGCAATAATTTCCAACGAACATAACATTTTCTACACTTGTACATGAACATGGTTAATACTTTTAATAGTGAGTTTCAAACATTGCAAAACAACACGCAAATGCATGAACTGAAATGTAAACAAAAATGACAAAATAACATTATTTTTCTACCTACCTACCTACCTGGATTTTTTTTTAGGCCGTTACCGTAAACGCACCATTTATTTTGTTTGGCCTAAGTGTTTAGTCATAAAATCGTCAAATTTTCTCATTCTCAACTTTGGGTTTTTCCGTCAAATCTGCACTTAACCAAAAAATTCTGATAAACTTCTCAGCTCTTACCTTTAAAGGTAGTCTACTTGTTTGGTAATTACCCTCCCAAAAAAATTATGAATTATCTAAAAGCTTACTTGTTATCAAGATGGTAATGGTAGTAATCATCCTGTGAAATTATTTCGTCTGAATTGCCCCCATTCATGAGAAAAATGACAATTTGTTTAATCTCCAAAGATCGCCTACAGGCGATCTTTGGAGCCATTCATTCATGCACAAAAACCGTACTTTGATTTTTCAAGTTTTCTGAAGTACTACTGCATGTATGTGGCTGAAATTTCTACAAGGTAGTTTTCACGACATATGCTTTCAATTACCAGTGGAAATCATGCCGTTTTGAACAGTTTACCAAACAAGTATACTACCTACCTTCAAAAGTGTATGTATTAACACCTGTGGCAGACCCAACAAGGTCATAAGCCTAGACAATGCATAGTTCCGACCTGTCAATCAACCGAACCCGCCGACCAATCACAACAGAGCTAGCAGATATCACTGACATAGGTCAAAGTGCACTGTCTCACAACAACATGATCACGCAATATGTTCTGCCGGCCCCATACAATTTGTACAGTGTTGTATGCGATGATCCGGGTGAATTTTTGGTTTCAAGGCTGGTCGTTTTGTTGTTCAAAGGTACGAAAGCACGTATGTCATGATATGACATCCCTGTATTACTGGCCCTTTACTCTGTGTGTTCTAAGATAACTGTTGACCCTGAAACATGAATGCCTTTGAGTTTTCTCCAATGAATCTGTGCTTTCCGTTGAAAGTCCCATTGCTTTGTGCGTAGCGTGTCGCCATTTTGACGATAGAGTCTGAGCATATAGCAACAATATCCACGGGGCGGGGCTAACTAGGCAAACTCGGAACTATGCATTGGTGCAGATGAAATTGACAATGCTTCACATAAATGGTGTGAAATTTCGCTGCTCTGTGGTGGCTAATTTGCGAAATATTTGCAGTTGCAAAAATTGTATTTTTTCTTCTTTTTTGTTGTGTATAATAATATTGTATACTTGTTCCACACAATTTATTCTGTTTCTTAAGTATGCTTCTTTAACAAATCCTTTCACACTTTCATCTGTCCACAGTCGTAAAATCACCACTAGAGAAATCACGCTATGACACGTCATTAGGTCTACTAACGAAACGCTTTGTGGGGCTACTACGGGGTGCCCGGGACGGTGTGCTAGACTTGAACCAGGCCGCAGAGGTCCTAAACGTACAAAAACGACGCATCTACGACATCACAAACGTTCTAGAGGGCATTAAGCTAATCACAAAGAAGTCGAAGAACAACATACAATGGAAGTAAGGCATTTTTTATTTCATTTATTTATATATATTTTTTTTTAAATAATTTATTGGTAATGTTGCTTGTGCCAATTATTTGACTATTTAAATATTCAATCAAAAACCAAATATTCGAATGATTTTTGTATTCGAATATTCTAAAACATTTTGGGGTCCAAAAGTGTGACATGCTTTCAAAGATTTTCCAGTGTTTTTAGTGATTGAAAGTGGTTTCCAAGCAGAATATATTTATTTTTATTTCCACAAATGCCACTTAGATTTAATTTGTGTGTGGGTAAGGCACCAAGGTTAATGCAAACTCATTCTACAGCTAATTTTCATTGGCGTAGGTAACCCGGGACACCAAATTCCTATTTAATATCATGGAACAAATTATGAGCCTTTATGGTCTTTTGTTTTGAATATTTTTCAGGAATCAGAGATTCAAAAATATTGAAGAAAATTATGCTGCCCCCTATAATCACAGGCAACAGTCTATTACTGAGACAGTCTATAATCTTCTGACACTATTATCTCATTTTTGTCTTTTTTTGTACGAACACACAGAGGTTCAACTATATCAATAGCTGCAGCCCAACACCAACAGATAGCCCAACATGGCCAGTCAGCAACTCCCATCACGGCAGCGTCAGTCAATCTTCACTCAGGTACATGGGTCAATCTATAAATTTGGGGTCCAACGTGTGACATTTTTCTGTCCCCGTTACACCTGACATACTGCTATTTGCCATACAAGTATCATTAAAAATGCCTTCAAAACATATTTTTATGAATTGTACTCACTCTTTGAAATAGAAGGCATTTAAAGAATATGTCCTGAATTTACAAACTACAACATTTTACAAGATGTCAGATGTAACGGGGACAGAGAAAATGGACCCCAAATTTATAGAATGACCCACAGCTTTTCACTCTTCGCTGGCAAAGTCGTGACGTTACATCCGTGTCACTGGTACGTAAGGCTGAGCTCAAATTTTTGAATATTCGGTCGTTCATCGAATAATCGAATAGCATTTTACCAAATCAAATATTCAGTATGTGCTTTTTCCACTCCAAATCAAACATGTCTTTCAGCTAGGAAGAAGTAAAAATCATTTCTCCTTTGCTGAAACGGCCGACGATAATTTCTCCAAAACCTCTTCGAGCGAGAGACTACTATGCAAGTTACGACATGAAGGATAGTTCGGCAATAAAAAGGCTGCTGTATTCCTGTGAGCTGAATTTGGATGTGCCAAAATCAATTAATTTCACGGCAAACGTTTTGTCAAAATCTTAGGGAAAACAAATTCATGTATCTAATATTCGACCGAAAATGAAAACGATTTTTTTTAATAGTAAATTATTCGAAAATGCACAGGCCTACTGTATCGTTGCCTTTAAAATTTAAATCTAAAATTTAAGCAGGCATTTAAGATTTATGTCGTTTAAAAAGTTGACAAACTACCCGACCTGTCAAGTGCTGATTGTCTATTATCATGTTTGTTTTTCTGTATGACAGATATTGCCAACTTGGATCTGCAAGAACGTAACATTGACGAGCTGATTCACAACGCCACAGTGCAGCTGAAGTTGCTAACGGAAGACCCAGCCAACGCAAGATATCCTTGATAGTGCATTCTTAGTTTGTCCGTTTATGACGTAAATAATTAACTCATTAGCAACTGTATTACATTGTAATATGTTGTATTTATTCACTGAAAAATCAATAAAAGTATGGATTATGGATTGTTGGGGCAGTACAGTGACTAAATGGATTTTGCATAAGAGTTTTACTTGAGCCCAAAACTATGTAAAATTCTTATATGTTTGGATTAAGTATTGTATTGAATACCGCCCCAGGATTGTAGTCACAAGTTTGTCACAAGTCTGTTATGCGTTAGTCACGAGTCCCCGTCGTGAGTCCCTGTCACGACTCGCAAGTCCAGTCGCAACTCGCGAGTCCCGTCACGACTCGCGAGTCCCGTCACGACTCGCGAGTCTTGTCACGACTCGCGAGTCTTGTCCCGACTTGCGAGTCCTGCCATGACTCACGAGTCCCGTCACGACTCGCGAGTACGATCACAACTGGCGAGTCCCATCTCGAGTCACAAGTCCCATCTCGAGTCACAAGTCCCGTCACGACTGGCGATTCCCATCACAACTGGTGATTCCTGTCACGACTCGCGAGTACCACCACAACTGGCGAGTCCCATCTCGAGTCACAAGTCCCGTCACGACTGGTGAGTCCTGTCACGGGTCCAGTCACGACTCGTGTCACGACTCGTGAGTCCCATCACGTGATACACATGCATCAGTTCAGTTTTGTGTAAATAATCTGCTTTGCAATGAAACGAACAACTTTTGCTTCAAACCTACGGCTTTTTCGTGAGACTATCAACCATGAAACTTGTCAAATATTTACTAGTCTTGACTTAATTAATAGACCGCTAACAATTATGGCCAACTATCATGTACCAGTTAGTTTTCCTTGACTGCTTAACACATATGCTTATGTAACATACCACGACATTCGGAATATCCAAAGCTTTGAAGATCAAACTGTCATAGCCATTAAAGCTCCGCCAGAAACAAGACTGGAGGTTCCCGACCCAAGAGAGGCAAGTACCAGTTGTCATAGTTAAGCTCAGTTTCCCTAAAGATGAAATTAATTATTTAGTACGTGACTGACTGAGAACAAAGAGACGAATTGGGAACAAGTTATTTTGAAACACCCCGCAAAGACCGGCAAAACGCTATATTTTTTTGGAAAACGTGGTACATTTGTCGGAGCTGAAATTTCTTCGGATGAGTTTGTTGATGTCTTTCTTTTTATTTAAAACGGTTTTATTCACAGAATTACTCAAAAACAGATCATCTATAGGGCCTTTAAAGACAAATTACTTGAAAACTTAAAAACTGTTGAAAACAGAAACAACAGCATTACATAACTATTAAAGAATAATGTTGATAAACTGCCTTGTAGAAATTTCAGCCACATAGATGCAGTAATACTTTACAAAACCTTAAAAATCCATGCATGGTTTTTATGTTTAATGAATGTTTTAAAAAAATTGCCTTCAGGAAATTGTTTTTAAAAAGCGCCTTTTGATTACCATTGTTTGTTACCACTTTTAGTCCGATTTTTCTTGTCAACTCGTGAAGTAAAATTTTGGGTAACTGCAAAATATGTGTTGGGGGCTTCAATTCTGTTTTTCAAGTAATATCTTTTGCGGAACGCCCAAATTGTCTAATATTTTTCTGACGTAATATTTTTGTCTTACGCAGAGTATCCAGATTTGGTTAAAAAGTACGCGGGGGCAAATTGAGGTTTATCTTTGCCCAGAAGAATGCAGTAAAGAAGACAGCTCGTCCGATACTAGTGGCTCCCCTGATAGTAGTAAAGGTACTAAGCATGACCAGACTAAATCTTTGTTGCCATGTGGTGCAAGCGGCAGGTGTCATAAAGTAGTCTTAGAATCGTTTCCCTTTTAACAAGATTTGATTCCCAGTGATAGCTTGCCGATTCCAGAAATCACCTTGCATTTTAGAAGCCAAAACGCTCGACTTCTGCAAGAATATTCAGCCTCTGATAATTTCCGAGAACATGTGTGTCGCAGGCCGCCATCATGTTGTAGTCGTTTCAGTGCCGTTAGGTGCCAAAACGTAGGTCGTCTACTGCAGAAAAAGCACTTAAACACACTAAATATAGTTAATGTTTTCCCGTGAAAAATGGAATTAATTGGGAATCGCGATTGCCCCAATTATTAAGTATGAATAAGTGATAATTTTTAGGGATTATAACCCACATTTGTATCAAATTTATTCACCCCGGTGGTCCCTGGGTCATAATCCCTAAAAATAATAACTTTATTTATAACTAAACTCCTCAAAATAAGGTCGGAAAGTCAAGTTTGACTGACGATTTCTCTCTTGTTGCAAAATAATTTTCCTTTAATTTTATATCATTGGAAAGCCCTGTTATTCCTCTTTACGATGATGTGTCATTTGTTATGATTAATCAATTGGGGGATGTGCAGCACAGCTGAATACGGGGGCGGGTGTAAAGTGAAATGTCACAAAATGCATTGCTATTGTCAAAAAGTGCATTGACACATTCCCATCCTCCAAGCAAAAGGGGAATGCACTGCATGACAATAGCAGTGAATTTTGTGACATTTCACTTTACACCCACCCCCGTATTCAGCTGTGCTGCACATCCCCCAATTGATTAATCATAACAAATGACACATCATCGTAAAGAGGAATAACAGGGCTTTCCAATGATATAAAATTCAAGGAAAATGATTTTGCAACAAGAAAGAAATCGTCAGTCAAACTTGACTTTCCAAACATTTTTATCGGAGTTTATATATACCTTCATTTTCAATATTTTTTATTTCTCATTTACTTGCAGGCGACCCAGCCTTAAAGTCCTCCACAGTCGACGAAGACGACATTTCACCCCTAAACAAGAGCTTCCTAATGGAAACCGAAGACCAAAACAGCACGGACGATTTTGACGATTTCGTCCCATTGTCCCCGCCGGCCGTCGACGATTACCTCTTTGCACTCGGTGACAACGAAGGCATTTCGGATCTATTTGACGCCTACGATCTGTTTTAGATCTTAATAATTTGGTGCACACATTTAGACACTTTAAGGACCTTGCCCATATTTTTCCAGAAAAATATGGATTTCGTTCTAACCCAACAATCATATAAAATACCTCCCCAAAATACTATCCATGGGAAGAAAACAGGAAATTTGCAATCTCCAATTTGGATGTGGAAGCAAAAAGGTTGGTGTAATCACCGCACTGCTTATAATATGGAACCGGATAAATTAGTTTACAAAACATTGTTGTTGTTTTCTTTTACGGTATCCTTGAAAACAGGAATTGAGATCGTGAAATTTCAAAATGGTAATAATAAAAATATGACAAATAATATGGTATCAAAATCTCAACACCCATGAGAAAAATGGGAGTTGGTGCAAAAAAGATCTGAACACAGTTATTATAATAATAATAATAGCTGTGACCAGTCTCATTTCAAATTTGAAAGGTCTCCTGAAATATGTGACCGGCTCCAGCAAAACACTTGTGATGAAAATTCAAAATTTAAGTTTTGGTATCATCTTAAAGTTGCTAGACTTGTTTCTATGTGGCTAGTCTGTATTTTCCATATATGCTATTTATGGGCATGTTCACCCCAGGGTTTGGTTGTAGTCAAGTCCTAACAAGTCCACCACGAGCCCTAAGTCTTAATTCAAGTCACAAGCTATTCAAATGAACTCCAACAAAGGCATTCTTTGTGCGTGTTCATCCTTTGCTTTTTGTTAATGGACTTGTTTGGGACTTGTCATCTACTTGTGATTTTATCGGCTCTGGACTTGTGATAGACTTGTGATGGACTCGACCATATGTGGCAGAGGGCATCCCCCTACCATTGTTCCCCCATTGTGTCTCAAACATCCAAGGAATTTCCAAGGAATTCCTTTCAGTTTTTAGGGGGGATTGGTGCGTTCACAAAAGGGAAGAGTGTGTTGAGGTATAGGGGCGTTAGGTGCTGGGTATAGACTCGACTGCAACCCTAGTTTACACCAAAGTAGGTTTTTTAAAAGGTTCTTGTTTGTGGTATACCTTGAGCACAAAAATGTCTTAAAATTGAATTTTATAGTTAAAGGTAGAACACATCTTTTGCATTGACCCGTACCCCAATTGTTTTTTCTTCACAAGTTAACAAGACAAACCTTACTAAAGGTGTTAATAACAATTAATGGTATCAAACATCGACATGGTTTTATTTCAGTCCAAAATGGTATTTTGTGTGAGAAATTAACAACTGAAGGTGGTTTTCTACTCGACACAAAAACCATGCATGGATTTTTTAAGTATTTAGAAGTACATGTATTACTGCACCTATGTGGCTGAAAGTTATACAGGGCAGTTTTATCAACATGGGCTTCTAATCACGAGCGGAAATAACGCCCAATTGACAGTTTACCAATTATGTGTTCTACCTTTAACTCGAACCACGTAGATAGTAATTCCAGTAATTTTTATTGTAAACAAATTTTGATAAAACTTGTAATATTTTGTCTTTTATGATTGTGAAAATAAATTACAATTAATAACATGAAAAAAACTATTTTGATTTATAATTTTCAGATTTTTGCCCATTCTAAATAGAAGACACCAATTCGCCTCGTGTGTTTTACATGTATATAGCATCTTTCACAGCACGCTTAGTATCCAGATGGCCAAACTAAATCTTTGTTGCTATGTGGTGTACGTAGCCGGTGTGAAATACAGAATCAATACCGTGTTCGTAGGAGGGAATGGCATGAAGCAACCAGACTGTTTGCTACACGCAAAAGGCCAATTACATGTAAACCCCACATACATCTTTTTCACAGGCGGCCATGACGGGGCAGTCACATTGTCACCGTGCGTCATGCACAAGTATGCACTTTGTGGATCTGTTGTCACATTTAAAGGCCCAGTGTATCATTTGCAATTACCCCAAAAAGTAATCGACGAGTTTACAGGGGAAATGTTCTGAAAGTAAAGATTGAATTAATAGCAACTACCCAATGAAAGGTTTCCGCTCAAAATGATATAATTTTACCAGAAAATTTTACCAGAAAATAATCCGTAAAGATGAAATTATTTAGTTCGTTTGCAAACGATTTACTTATTTTTGGTTCGCATCTACGCAGGCCAAAATGCATGGGCGCTGTGTACTCATGCGATGCATTTTTATGGATCGCACGCAGTATATGATGTGTGCCATGGCGCAGAGTGCATGACGCAAGCCACATACTGTAAAGCGGGCCTCCCACTGTGCGATATTTGCCACGAATTCCCTACGAATTGGTACGATTATCCATCGGAGACTGCCTATAGACTCTACACCTAATCGTACCTAATTCGTGGCAAAAATCGCACAGTGGGAGGCCCGCTATAAAGCGGAAATATTCGCGGTGGTTTTATTTTCGCGCAATTCGCGCACCAGACACTGACAGAGCCCGCGAAAATAACAACCCGCGAAAATATTGTTTGCAACAATTGTGGCGATCCCTGAAACAAAACATAATTTCCATCCGCGAAAATAACAACTCGCGAAAATGTCAGTGATGTTGAAATGCGCGAAAATATCTGTACGCGAAAATATTGGCTTTTAGTACCCGATCAACTGAGAACGAATATTTGAAACACCCCGCCAAGACCAGAAAAACGCATATGGATTTTCGTGTTTGTTTAAAACGTGGTATTATTATTATTATTATTATTATTTCTTTCTGGTATTCATACCAAGGATTCCTCAATAGTGCTCATTGCACTGTCACTCGCAAGCGTGAGGAAACCCATGAAGAATTAGAATTAGAAATGGCCAAAGACACCGGGGATGATCCCCCTTGCTCTTCACGAAAGAATGCTCTGGGATCTTTAGAGTGCGTTTCCATTACCTAACACACTGGACCAACGGCTTTTGACAAAGCTGAAATTTCTTCGGATGAGTTTGTTGATGTCTTTCTTCTGATTTATGATGGTTTTATTCACAGAATCGCTCAAATCCACTACAAAAATGACATGTTTCATCTTCCGCCGCTTGGTGGCGCTATAGGTCATTGCACTGGCGAGGAGTGTCACGTGCAGCTAGCTAGCATTGGATCGGATGCATCTGCGACGTTCTCCTCATGAACAGCTGTTACAAACATGTAATTCTCGAATTATACAATTGCTGATTGATGTCAAATTAATGATCAAGTGATTAGTGATCGTTGTTGAAGAGTAATCAAAATGAACGTGCAAAAAGACGCCGAAAATATCGGACTTTTGGTGAATGAGGCCGGAAGGTAAGTCACTCATGGATGGACATCACCTGAGGCTGATCACATGGGGTAGAGTTGTCTCGATTCGGACTAGTTACCCCTCCCAACCCCACTTGTATCGTAAAGAGACTGATAATTCTGGTCTTGTTTCGGTGTGAAGGGCTGGTTTCTCTGTAATCGACTTCGGTAGCCCTTACCTCGATCGAGTAGCCTGTTGGCCTTGTAAAATGGGCGACTTGTACCCCTAGAACTATGGGGATAATGTATCCCCCATACTAGGTAATGTTGTTTTTTTCCAATATGGCGGCACCTGAACTTTAAGATCAGACAGAAACGTTTTCGGCTAGCGCAATAATCCGCTGCCCAATCGCCACCAAACTCCGTCTGATAGTGATAGTTCTTGAGACACTCGCCTTGCGTGTGTCTACGGAATTTCGGTACCATTTGTCCATTAAATTATCCTAAAAAATGTTGGGAAATTATTATTGCGCCAGCCGAAAACGTTTCTGTCCGATCTTAAAGTTCAGGCGCCGCCATATTGGAAAAAAACAACATTACCTATGGGGGATACATTATTCCCCATAGTTCTAGGGGTAGGCGACTTGCATAAAAAAAAAATTAAAAAAAACAAACACATTTCACAGAGATCAGTAGTGATTAAGAAGAAAAATGATGCAAGAACACTTAAAATAATGATCTAAAAATATAAATTTGTAAAGGTTTTTTTGCCAAAAGCACTCGACTGCCATGTTTGTGTGTGCCAGCAGGGTTGATGTCAGAGCGTCTGGTCACATTACTGCTGCACGACAATTATGAAATTTTTTTTCTCCAATGTCGAGGGATCAAACTAGTCTTGTCTTTGTTTTGTTTCAGACAGGGAAACCGCAATGTCAACCTATTCGTATGCTGTGGTGTGGCATTGCTGGCCGCTCTCTGCATGGGCATTGGGCTGGGGTACTCTTCACCGGCAGATGTTGACTTGAAAGAGATTGGTCTGCTTACCGACGATCAGTCGTCATGGTTTGCGGTATGTCTTTGCTCGCTCAAAATTATATTATGGTTTTTAAAAAAAAGAGAATTTAGTAGTTGACCATGGCTTCAGACCGGAACTAAACGTCGACATTTTCGGCAGTAAATACTGTTGGCTTTATATCAACTTGACTTTATTGCTTGGAATCCACTTTGGGGGGTGGGGGAAAGTGAAAAAAAAGTGCGTCACTGCATCATTTTGGGAGACTTCAACTTATGCTAAACATACTGCTTTTTTTGCCTTATAACGTAGAGTACAGTGAAACCGCAAAAAATGGCCGGTATTTTTTTCGTATACATTGAACAAAGATTTTAAGGAAATTACCTCCTGGAATTAACTGATAATCAAATTTTAAGATATACTTCCCACTTGCACTTTTGTCGCAAATGTTGCTTTTCTGTAGAAAAATCTAATTTTCTCCTTCAAAAATTGCATTTAGTTAGTGCACAAGATAACCATTCTCGTGCACGCGCAGCGCCCCCTGCTGTCGCGCTTACGCACGGAACGCTCGCGCCTTAATTTTATGCATTACTTTATACAGTAATTTTATCATTGTATTTATCTCAGAAATGCAACATTTGCGACAAGTGCAAGTGGGAAGTATATATCTTAAAATTGGATGATCTGTTGATTCCAGGAGGTAATTTCGTTCAAATATTTGTTCAATGTATAAGAAAAAAATACCAAATGGCCACTATAAACAGGTGGCCACTTTATAAAGGTTGCATTAGCATTATGCTTTGGAACCAAAGATGGGTGGCCGCTATAAACAGGTGGCCTATTTATCAAGGTGGCTTTAATAGCAGGTTTCACGGTAATAGCTTTGTGTTACAAATCAACTTTATGATTAAGAATTTTAGTTATTGACAGGGTAAGACCTTTTCTTTTTTGTTTTTCCCTCCGTTTTGC
The DNA here is from genome assembly GCA_037783545.1 of Henricia sp. BOLD:AAB3569. NCBI lineage: Eukaryota > Metazoa > Echinodermata > Asteroidea > Spinulosida > Echinasteridae > Henricia > Henricia sp. BOLD:AAB3569. Next base: position 438,081 of record JBBELK010000266.1, on the reverse strand, counting down.
AGGCACTTTTTGCCGTCGGCGCCATTTTTGGAGGACCAGTAGCCGGTATTTTACTGAGTCGTGGCCGCAAACTCACTCTGATGTTGTGTGCCTTGCCCTACGTTATTGGCTGGGTGTTGCTAGCAATAGGCAAGTCCGTCGCGCTGTTGTACCTCGGACGGATAATCACCGGACTTGGAGCAGGCATGACAACCCTTGTAACTCCTGTGAGTACAATGTGTATATTTTGTCAGTCATTTTAATCGGTCTTTTAGTCGAGTCTACACTTCCTCAGTATGAGTCCAACTTGTCCGAGTTCAAGTCTAAATCCTGGGGTGAATTTCATATTTAGCTGTTTTGCAGAAATTTTTGCTTAAATTTATGCAAAATATATTTGCTAGTTTCAAGTCAAAATATTATTTGATGTGTATTGCAATTGACTGGTGTTATGCTATTCTTACTAAAAACACAACTTGACCTACAATTTTGACTATTAACCCATTTTTATAAAAGCAGATTAATTTTGGATTAAGTAAATTTTTCTGCTAAACAGCTTTATGAAATTAGTCCCAGGATGACTCGAGTTCAAGATCATTTTCACATCAGAAAAATTGCTTCGTTCGCTTAATATTTTCTGTGGGGTGTTATGGCCGAGCGGTCTAGTGCGTCAAACTTAAGTTGCTGTGCTAGTACTAGAATGTAGGTTCGATTCCGGGCCGCGACGGGTTGTGGCACCTGTGCCCTTGAGCAAGGCACTCAACCACACTTGCTCCCGTTCCTGTAATTGGCGGTCTCTCCGCTGTTGGATGTGGTAAATAAATTTAAAAAATAAAGCCTGTTAACATCCATTTTCTGATTAAGCAGAAACCGGTAAATAGGTGTACGGTAAAATTGTGTCCATTCAATAGAATCGTTCCTTCTGTGATATTTAAACAAAATTAACTACTGCTCACAGAGGTACTGTTGCTAAATTCATGCTGTAAGTACGGCCAAACAATTCAACGAAACTTACAAAATCCAAATAATTGCTTTTATAATGTTTTGTCTTTTTTGCTGGACTTTATGCCGAGTTTATTCCTTATTGTGTGAGTCCGAGGCAAAGTCTAAGTCTTTCAAAGCCAAGTCCGAGTCTGACCTCGAGTCTGGCAAACGGTGGACTCGAGGTCAAAATCGAGATCAGTCTTAAGTTTAGACTCAAGTCCTACGGCACTGTCAGTAATTTATTTATTTATATTTATTTATTCCATTTATTTACCCAGGGTGTGCCCAAACAGTTTACAAAAACTGGTTTCCATTGGGGCCCTGCAAACACACATAGAACAAATATACTAAATTGAACAACTTCACAATCACAAACAAACTGGAATAAGATACATTTGTACAACAACTACAACATCAAAAAACTAATGGTTACAGAAGAACGACATCACAAGTAATTATTATACATGCACGTGACACTAACATTTACGCTAATTACGGAAGGGCGAAAAACCTGCAAAAACCCAATTTAAGAGAAAAAACAAAAATGGGAAAATTCACCACACAAAACTGACACGATGTTAGGCGCGAGGTCAAATAGAAACGGTCTGTATACCGGTAAACGATTCAAGTTAATCCCTCTTCAAATCGTTTCTCTGTTGACAGAAAACCGTGTGCCAGTTTGACAGGTTTACAACTAGCCGCCTGCGCGAGGGGGAACAAAAGGCTCCTATTGGCCGAGGGGCATGAATGGGTTGTGGTTAAACTTCCTTATTCGGGCGGTCACGTGATAAACAGTGGCAGCAAGTCAGCCAGGAGTAGTCACACAATGGCCTGTAATCCGATATGCTCTCTGTTCAGCGAACGTTGGCCGGGTTGAACATTGCTAATTATCTATCGTCTGGCTTGTTCACTGAAAACCGTGCAACGGTGTATCGTTTATGTACCGTTTCCCGGTATACAGACCGTTTCTATTTTTTTTATCGTAGGTGTACATCGCGGAAATGTCAAGTCCTTCACTGCGTGGTTTACTTGTTGCCAGCTTTCAGCTCATGATCACTATTGGGATCTTAGCAGTTTATGCTCTGGGTAAGTAAAAGGCCGGGTCTCACAAATTACGACGTCCCAATTTATTGTAGTATGATTAATATATTTTGTGCAACGTAAGTGACCCCTAATTTGTTCTAATTGTGTCATAACCGGTCTACAAGCTATAAGGCACAGTGGTATACACCCTCAGGTTTCCCCCATGACCTCTGACACACCAGTAAGATGCTCTACCAGCTGAGCGATGAGGCACAGTAGTATACACCCTCAGGTTTTCCCTAAGACCTCTGACACACCGTGCAGATTCTCTACCAGCTGAGCTATGAGGCACAGTGGTATACTCCCTCAGGTTTTCCCCAAGACCACTGACACACCGGGAAGATGCTCTACCAGCTGAGCTATGAGGCACAGTGGTATACTCCCTCAGGTTTCCCCAAGACCTCTGACACACCAGACAGATGCTCTACCAGCTGAGCTATGAGGCACAGTGGTATACTCCCTCGGGTTTTCCCCAAGACCTCTGACACACCGGGCAGAAGCTCTACCAGCTGAGCTATGAGGCACAGTGGTATACACCCTCAGGTTTCCCCCAAGACCTCTGACACACCAGGAAGATGCTCTACCAGCTGAGCTATGAGGCACAGTGGTATACTCCCTCAGGTTTTCCCAAAGATCTCTGACACACCAAGCAGATGCTCTACCAGCTAAGCTATAAGGCACAGTGGTATACACCCTCAGGTTTTCCCCAAGACCTCTGACACACCAAGCAGATGCTCTACCAGCTAAGCTATGAGGCACAGTGGTATACTCCCTCAGGTTTCCCCCATGACCTCTGACACACCAGTAAGATGCTCTACCAGCTGAGCGATGAGGCACAGTAGTATACACCCTCAGGTTTTCCCCAAGACCTCTGACACACCGGGCAGATTCTCTACCAGCTGAGCTATGAGGAAAAGTGGTATACTCCGTCAGACCTCTGACACACCAGGCATATGCTCTACCAGCTGAGCTATGAGGCACAGTGGTATACACCCTCAGGTTTTCCCCCAGACCTCTGACAAACCGGGAAGATGCTCTACCAGCTATGCTATGAGTCACAGTGGTATACTCCCTCAGGTTTCCCCCAAGACCTCTAACACACCAGGCAGATGCTCTACCAGCTGAGCTATGAGGCAAAGTAGTATACTCCGTCAGACCTCTGACACACCAGGCAGATGCTCTACCAGCTGAGCTATGAGGCACAGTGGTATACACCCTCAGGTTTTCCCCCAAGACCTCTGACACACCGGGAAGATGCTCTACCAGCTATGCTATGAGTCACAGTGGTATACTCCCTCAGGTTTCCCCCAAGACCTCTGACACACCAGGCAGATGCTCTACCAGCTGAGCTATGAGGCAAAGTAGTATACTCCGTCAGACCTCTGACACACCAGGCAGATGCTCTACCAGCTGAGCTATGAGGCACAGTGGTATACACCCTCAGGTTTTCCCCCAAGACCTCTGACACACCGGGAAGATGCTCTACCAGCTATGCTATGAGTCACAGTGGTATACTCCCTCAGGTTTCCCCCAAGACCTCTGACACACCAGGCAGATGCTCTACCAGCTGAGCTATGAGACAAAGTAGTATACTCCGTCAGACCTCTGACACACCAGGCAGATGCTCTACCAGCTGAGCTATGAGGCACAGTGGTATACACCCTCAGGTTTTCCCCCAAGACCTCTGACACACCGGGAAGATGCTCTACCAGCTATGCTATGAGTCACAGTGGTATACTCCCTCAGGTTTTCCCCAAGACCTCTGACACACCAGGCAGATGCTCTACCAGCTGAGCTATGAGGCAAAGTAGTATACTCCGTCAGACCTCTGACACACCAGGCAGATGCTCTACCAGCTGAGCTATAAGGCAAAGTGGTATACTCCGTCAGACCTCTGACACACCAGGCAGATGCTCTACCAGCTGAGCTATGAGGCACAGTCGTATACTCCCTCAGGTTTTTCCTACGAACTTAAAGACCTTTGCCTAGAAAGGAACAGGTCTCGGGTTTGAATCCCAATAATGCTTATATGATTTGTTTGGGGCTTTTCCCCGCAGGCATTCCTTTCAACCACGTGTGGCTGGCCATCGTCGGAGCTGCAATCGCTACTGCCCTCATAGTTTTCATGAGTTTCATGCCCGACTCGCCCCGCTACTATCTGACGATTCCTAAGCGAGACATGGCCCTTAAAGTACTGCGCTGGCTGCGAGGACCCCATGCGGATATTGATAAAGAGTGTCGGGAAGTTGAGGCGGCCTTAGACAGTTCAAGGGTGAGTTTAAAATTGCTTCAATAGAAGATTTCACGATGAGCTTTTCTTGTGGGGTACCGTGGTTTGGGTGTGTCATTGACTCGCAATCATAGGTGAAAACGTGGGGTTGCGGATTCGAACCTCCCCCCGGCTGCAGTACTTGTGCCCTTGAGCAAGGCACTCAACCACACTTGATCCATCCTTCGGAAGGGATGTAAAGCCATTGGTCTAGTGTGTTAGGTAACGGTAATCCACTTTAAAGATCCCAGAGCATTATTTCGTGAAGAGCAAGGGGATTTCCCGGTGTCTCTGGCCATTTCTAATTTCTAGTTCTTCATGGGTTTCCTCACGCTTGCGAGTGACAGTGCAATGGGCACTTTAGAGGAATCCTCGGTATGAATACCAGAAAGAAATAATAAGAATAATAAAAGCCATTGCGCACACCACCTCTTTTTGCTGGATGCCAACCTTGCTGAGCAAAAAATTGGACTGTAGTGAAATTTGCAAAGGTCGAGTTGGTACAACAGTCGAGTTGACCTGCACCCGTTTTCATGTACGCAACACATGCGGCGCGCGCGGACGCACACCTGTCCGCATGACGCTTTTCATGTATCTTCGTGTACCATCCGTCCGAACCAAAACGAAACACTGGTGACCGTCATTGTGAGTTTGTTTATTCAAGTATGGTAGGCACCAACGAAGTTACTTGTGGAAGCGGACACCTTTGTGTATCTTCGGATCATCCGTCGAAACCCAACACTGGTGACCGTCTTATTGAGTGTGCTGACTCGAGTATAATAGTGGGCACCAACAAAGATACTATAGCGCCGTGTAGTTCATGCATGCGCAAAATGTAGGCTCGTAAACGACAAATACGTTTACCCTACATTAGGGGGAAGAATCGCTTTGTTCGACGGAGGTTTAACAAAAGATTTCCTGATGTGAACACTCCCTTCGTTCAACGAAGCGATTTGACACGTAACAAGATGGGGTTATCGCACAGCTTCATTTGATCTTCGTTAACTATTTAAATTTAACCCTGAAGTTTGCAACTTTTCACGTTTCAAGTTTTTTGAAATTGAATAAAAAAGTCCAATGGGAACATTTTTTGCTGTATGAGAGAATATTGGGTCTAGCGCGCGCATGCAAACTATACTGCACACGGCATCAAAACGAGCCACTGTGCGATAACGACTTCCATAGTAAACCCGTACGACAACACACTGGCTGCGTAGTGTGTACATAACTGCGTACGGCCTGGCCTACCTCGAAAGATAGCCTTGTCGATTCTGTCATTCCTGGGTTTCATGTGTTTCTTTATATTTTCGGCCAGTTTTGGCCGAAAATGGGCGGGCTTTGGATATGCGGATATGCATGGTATGAATATTTAAAATTTGTCTTGAGCCAATCATGAGCTTCATGAGTAGCACGTAATGACGCGAGCATGCATTATGCATGTTGGCGTCCTCCATGTTATGAGAACCGTGGCATGATCGATGGACGAAAACAACAAATATTCTCGGGTTCGTAGCATTTATTGTGCTTGTCTGTTTACGTATTTGATTACACTTCTGGGGGACAACGGTCGTAATATGACAGCTATCCTAAATGATTTGTGTGAGCTCTTAATACTGCGTTTCTTCCTCCATGGATGAACAAACTAGGGATCGCACATCATAGCGTTTCTCAAACATAGCCTGGCGTGCGTCGACCAATGAAATTTCAGCTCACGCTGGGGTGGTTTCCCTATTACTGTAATGAGTTTCGCTGTCTGAATGCAGAACCATCAAGGCGTTGGGTTTAGTACCGTACCGATACATGTACGTGCGTGTGTGCATAGTATAGTCGAAGCGTGGAGCTATAAGCGTGGCGCGATGTGAGCCAATACGTGCAACAGATTCCGTAGCTTGTAAGCGCTTTGTTCAGTTTTATCTTCAGCGTGCCGTCTAGAAGACAAGCCCAACGCCTTGATCAAGGCTAATGGGAACACCACTAAATTTACCTCTGAAATATCCTTTTCTAAATGTCATTTTCAGGAGACATTCTCCATCAAAGAGTTCGGCCAGCGCGCTCTCCTAAAACCTCTCTTCATTTCGGTCATGTTGATGGTATTCCAGCAGTGCAGTGGTATTAACGCGGTCATGTTTAACGCAAAAGACATCATGTTGACGGCCGTGGAGGGAGTTTCGGCCGACGTGGCGACCATTATCTTGGCTGCGGTCCAAGTTGGAGCCACGTTCCTTAGCGTGGTTCTCATGGATGTCGCCGGACGAAAAATCTTGCTTACTACCGCGGGTAAGAGAGGTGGTTATCATAATACCGTGAAATATCTGTCGAGTAGGGTTTCAAAATTTTGCGTCACCTGAAATAATCATATCTTTACAGGTTTGGAACCAGTGTACACCATACTTTTTGAGAAGTGGCAATGTTATAAAGTACTTGTACAATGTCATAAAGCACGTGGTGCATTGAAATGAAGAGCCTGTCTAATTCTAAGGTCGTGGGTTCGATTCCCGGCCGCGACTATTATTGGGTGTGCTCTTGTGCAAGCCACTTTGTCATAAGTTGCCTCTCTCCACCCAGGAGTAAATGGGTACCTGCAAGGGTTGCAGCCTTCGAGCGCTTGTATCAGGCTGCCAGGGCTGCATGGTCATGTCCTCTAACTTGGCGCACTTCAACAACTCACCGGGAATCCATTCACATTGCAGCAAAATCCATCAGCATATGGGGTTCAGACTTTTACAGCTTAATCCAGAAATATATCCCTTCCAGAAAAACAGTCATTCACTTAGTACAAATGACACAAATAATGGAAAAACTTTGACCGATTGCCACAAGTTTACTCACAGAAAATTGTCTGAGTGTTCCCTAACGTGGCGCACTTGACGCTGATTGGCTGAAATGTTGAGAACCATGCCACGGTGGCCTGTGATGACCATTTGTACACACGCACCGTGATACAGGACACAACCCCGATAGGCACGATTTTATTCACGTGAAATGCCTATGACAGGCTCTCGTGCAAGATGACACGTCAACTTGAAGTGAACGGTGATGCCTTCACATTCCGGTGAATTTCTAGTAAATGAATGATTCTTCTCCGTATTTTAGTTTTGGAATTTATGAAGGTACTTGAGAACTTTATTTCCTTTTAATGCCAAGTGCAAAAGATTGTTTATAGCGCCAAGAGAGACGGAAAGTAAAGTGATTACACCAACCTTTTTGCTTCCACGTCCAGATAGACAAATTTTACATTAGCCTGTTCTGCGCACTTCCGCATTGAAACCAAGGCTCTTCGTGTTAAGTCAGCAAGACGCATGCGCTACAAGTACAGTATTGTACGTACAGTGACTGAGTGTGTACATGTTCGTAAGACTGATTGTGCATTGACGTACGTACATTAGTTCACTTACGTGTTTGATAAAGAGGCTCATCATGTTAAGCAACAGAAGTGCGCAGACTGGTCTCAAATTGGTTAATTTGGCATTCGTCTATTACCAGTTGAACATTTTTCTGTTTTCTTCCCATGGATATTATTTTGGGAAGGTATTTTATACACTCGACCAAAAAAGTTCTGTCACCAGTAAGACATATATACATATTTATTATGAAATTGGATTTAATGTAGGAAAATAATATATCAAATTTTAGCTGAACATATCCCTCAAAGGAATAGAGCTCAAGAGAGATCATGATGGCAAGCTTCACTGAACAGGAATGCAACAAAGGAGTGTGGGGTCAGAATGAAAAACACCAAAGAACAATGCAACTTGTGATTTGGGCAATTTGTGTGTAGACAATTAGGACATTTTTAAGTGAGTTTGGATTTATCAATGTCTTGTCAAAAACATCAAAATGGTTAAATTGTCCAATCTGAATCATGCCATTGCATTGGGTATGGTGGATGCAAACTACTGAACTGTAACTTCCCTTGCTTGAGTGCAGTAAAGTTGACATCGTTGTTTTTTTGTGTTTTTCATTCTGACCCCACACTCCTTTGTTGCATTCCTGTTCCGTGACGCTTGCCATCATGGACTCCGTTGAGCTCTATTTCTTTGAGTGATATGTTCAGCTAAAATTTGATATATTATTTTCCTACATTAAATCCAATTTCATAATAAATATCTACAAATGTCTTACTGGCAACAGAACTTTTTTGGTCGAGTGTATGATTGTTGGGTGAGAACAAAATCCATTTTCTGGAAAAGTCTGGACAAGCTTTTTTAACACCACATTCTGATCCTACAGGTGTTTTAATGGCCATCAGTTCCGGTACCCTCGGCCTCTTCTACCAACTCACCCAAAACGACCACAACGCGACCACTACCTCTGCCCCGGGCTACCTCCTAGCCGACTTGTCGACCGGCCTTGAAGCCTCTGAGGCCCACGCCAACCTCACGTGGCTCTCGCTCGTCAGTCTTATCATATACACGATCGGTTTCTCAATCGGCTGGGGCCCGATACCATGGCTGATTATGTCTGAAATCTTCCCGACCAAGGCTAAGGGAGCAGCTAGCGCAATCGCTTCTGCCACTAATTGGTTGTTTGCTTTTATCATCACGAAGACATTTCTTCAGATGGCGGTAATTAAAAATTATTTTACCCTGATCTTAAATTCATTATCAATTCAAGTCTCAAGTCTTTAAAGAGGAAGAATCCCCCTTGACGAAAATCAAGCATTTAGGCTTTTTTCGATAGTCCAAACATCCCTCTTGCCGACGTGGATTTTTATTATTTTTTAATTGTCGGTTTTATGGGGATAAATTGCAAACAAAAGTGCGCTTTTCGAAAATGAGATTTTCGCGATTTCTGAAATGCTCATTAGGTATTCATGATATGCGCGTGACCCCGTGACGCAATCCTGAGAAAGAGAAGTCAACACGATTGTTAGCTCCATACGTTTACATGCAAAAAACTTGGAAAACTGTCTCTGTTAGATGGTGTTTTTTGAAGAATTTTGTTGGTCCAAAAAGCCAGAGATATACCCAGTAGCTGCGTAGTTGTATGTTTTACCAGACACTATGAAAAAAAAAGAGCAGAAAGATTTTCTTTTCTATTACCAAGAGAGAGAAAAATGAGTCGCTCATTCTAACTTGTACCGGGCGATGTTCAAACACGTCGAAGCTTCCCCCGCAGTGAACCGTCCAATGCTGTAGACAGACCGCTGTGAATGCCGTTCGTTCCGTGACAAAACCACTCGTCGCAATGCACCAGTATTTACTTCAAAAGAGCTTATTGTGAGCGACAATTTCACCGTTTTTTCACAAAACGGGTAATAGTAGAGTGTTGTAATATTACATGAAGTGTTTTTCACGTTTGTATTTTGAATTACAAGGACAAAACAGGCATGATAAACATTCACTTCGTGTATTTTCCATTCAATACTGCACAGGCCGTTTTGTATGTTTCTCAGGATGACGTCAAAACCCTGTTGATAAACAAGCCAAGTGACCTCGAGCGTTTCAGAATTCGGGTGAAGAGGGTCGGAACTGCTTTACGTTTTAAGCAAAAGCCTGTCGATTTTTTGTGAAAAACAATTTGTCATGGTGTTGTAGACTCATACACCTCCATGATAAACAGAAAAACTAAAAAAATGTGGACGGGGGGATTCTAGCTGTTTAAGAGCAAGTCTTAATCTTGATTCAAGTCCCAAGCCTTTAAGAACAAGTTTTGATTCAAGTCCCACATCTTTAAGAGCAAGTTTCAAGTCTCAAGTCCCGATGCAAGTCCCAAGTCTTCAAGAGCAAGTCTGAATTCAAGTACCAAGTCTTTAAAGGCAGTATACATGATTGGTATCTCGAAAATCATAAATGTTCACAGACTTACACGTAACTTACACAATATAAACATGATGACCGTAGAAAACTTCCCCTGAAATGGTTTTGTCTGAAGTGCTATGAGAAATGAGTAAAGCAATTACTTTTCGTCTCATGAGACGAAAATTCATTTTGCCCCAAAACCATTTCGCCCAAGTGCCATTTTGCCCCAAATCACTTCGCCCCAAAACCACTTCGTGCACAGGCCGTGGTTCAGGGCGAAGTGGTTTTGGGGCGAAATTACTGCAAACCCTTTTTTTACTGTTTTCTCAAAAGTTAGACGAAGTACGGAGCTGGTTTTTGCTCAGGTTGGTTTTAATCATGCATATCTTCAATCACACAAGGGGATAAAACTATTTGTAACAGTTTACCAATCATGTATACTATCTTTAAGAGCAAGTCTTAATTCAAGTCCCAAGTCTTTAAGAGCAAGTCTCGATTCAGGTCTCAAGTCTCTAAGAGCAAGTCGTAGTCTTGATTCAAGTCTCAAGTCTCAAGTCATCACATTAAAAATTTAAATAACTTATATATAGTGGCCACCCAAGGGACCGACGAAATGTGGCCAGAATATGCAGGTGCCCATTTTGTAGAAGGTTTAGCGTACATGTGCAGGAATATCCAAACATCATAAAACATACCACAGTGCATGTCTATAGATGAAAAACTGCTAAAAGTGAAGTGTATGAAAGGTTTGCTCATTAAAAAGTTGAAAATTGTTTAGTTTTGAATAAATTGTTTAAGCTCCTCATAAAATTTCCCAGAGTAGCTTGATTAATTGAGGCAATTAACTGTGTGTGGCCAGATTATCCAGGTCCAACTGCCATAGGATTGTACACACAGCAATCCAAGTGCACTGGCCGCGTTAGAGAGGGGCCCTAATATCAAGGTTCCACCTCTATATGTTTGTGTACAAACTGATTGGGACCGAACAAATGTGGCCACTTTAGACAGGTGGCCTCTTTATAGAGGTGGCCTGAAGAGCAGGTTTCACTGTACATGTACGTACACAAAAACTCTAAAATTTGCTCATATTTTTCAGGCGGGAATTACATACCAGGCAACTTTCTGGATTTACGCCGGTGTCTGCATTATCGGAGTAGTGTTTGTCATCGTGTTTGTACCGGAGACCAAGGGCAAGACATTAGAGGAAATCCAAGCAGAATTCACCGGAGAACAGGCGGATTAACAGAACGACAAAAGGTTTCCGTAAGATGCGATTCCATTGTAGAAAACTGCCACTTATTTTTTTATGTATGGCCACATTTAGCGTGGATTCACACAGAGCCTTTTCACACGTTTAACGTGCATAAATTTAATGCGCAGCGCTTTAAAGCCTAGCGTACATCGACATTGCAACTGGAAGCAACTAGTGGCAACTGATTTTCCGGCAGCTAGAAGCAACTCGCGGCAACTGGGAGCAACTGATCAGTTGCTTAAAAAGGTCGATGTATGTGCACTTGCAACTACTTGCAACTGGAAAAATCCCAGTTGCCGCGAGTTGCTCATGTTCTACTTTCTGGCAACTAGTTGTACCCACTTGCGGTCCTTTGCGTCGATGTACGCGTACTTGCAACTAGTTGCCGTCAGTTGCACACGTGCACCTGATCACATGCGCGCACATCGACAGCAACTGAAAGCAACAGTTGCTTCAGGTTGCAAGGTCAATGTACTCTAGGCTTTACCGAGTTGTCGTGTCGATGTGTGCGCTCTGGCTGGATGCCGCTAGTTGCGCAACTGATCAGTCGCTGTCGATGAGCGCGCTATGCACACATCGACAGCAACTTATCAGTTGAGTCTCTTCCAGTTGCAATGTCGATGTACGCTAGGCTTAAGAAAAGGTGAAGTGGATGGAATTTGGAGTGAAACTGGAAATCACAGAATCACAAAACACTTTTCGTTGATTTTGTTTGTGGTTTTTAGTGCGTTGTTTCACTCCAAATGGCCCGTATTCCTGAAAGAGTGAGGGTGCTCGAAGTAGGTGATTTGGGGGGAAATGTCCATAGCTGACAGCGGAAAATGAGAGGTATCGTTACATGTCCGTACGTGGGAAAAATTTGCGTATGCGGAGCGTGGGCCCATTAAAAGTAAATGTTTGGAAGGCGTGCGCGCGTAGTGTGTTTTGTGTTCGAACATAACACGCGATAGGCGCGGGTCACTTGACGGCACCCTTACGCATTTAGGCATACGGCCTATTCCCTCAATGCCGCTCTCAAAGCGACGTACGTCAGATTTACGCGCGTAAATGCGTGAAAGGCACAGTTTGAATCCGGTCTTACACTAAAAATGGCAAAGCTGGACACATTCAATCCAATATTTATATTCCTACCACAAATTTATAAATAAACAATCGGAATAAAAGAATTTTACAGACAATATCAACAACCTTTTCTTTATTACCCCCGGCCATTGAGCTAAATATCATTCCTCAAATGTTCTCAATTTCCTTACAGGTACCCATTTCCTCCTGGATGGAGAGAAGCAATTTTGGGCAAAGTGCCTTTCCTAAGGGCTTATTTTCATGGACTCAAATCTGTACTGTAACAGAGATGCCAACATTTACGATTTAGAAGTAGTTTGTAATTGTTTCAGCCAATGACGATCAGTATTGATAATTATAAAATGCATAGCTTCAAATGTGGGGTTTAAATAGGGCTCGGGTGTTAAGTTATAAAATTGTGTCTAAAGCGGGTGCCCCGTGGCAAATTAGTCTTTTTCAAATTGCAATGTTGAGATCTCTACTGTAATTACACTGCATTGAATATCTGCAGTTGCATGTATTTTTCACATCACATCAAAAAAACAGAATGTAAAAATTTGTTGGAAAATTGCTAAAACTTAGACAGGTGGCGATCAACTGTTTTGGGGCAATTCTAGAAATTCAGATTTGCATTTCAGAGACTTTGAGGGCTTGTTAAAGGCACAGGCTCGTCAGAAATGCGCGCATGACAAATTCGTGCCACGAACTACTCAGCTCCATGCCTTTGCTATGGAGCTGCGTATTTAAGAACCCTTGATGGAAGTGTAATTCCTGAAAAACTGATAATGCCATTCTCAATATGCGCGGTACATCAAAAAATATCTCGGTTTCGGACGTACTCATTCAGTACGTCCGAAACCGAGGGTTTCACTGAGAATGGCATTACAATAAGTTTTTCAGAAATTACACTTCCATCAAGGATGCTTGAGGAACATGTTTTTAAAATCAAACAACATTAATAGTGAAGCATTAACAAGCCTTCAAAGTCTCTGAGATGCAAATCTTAATTTCTGGACTTGCTTATTTTTTTCTTCTTTCGTCCAAAGGTGGTAAGTGCAGATGAAATTGTTGAAAATTGTTAAACAATGTTTAATTGTCTTTGTTCAGTATTGTTTTGTACATGTATATATGTCGTACTGTAAAGTACGCCTTTAGAAAGCATGCCAAGTCACTGTTGCAACAAAATATTACTATTTTTATTAAAAGCAAAATATTCTGACTAAAAAAATGAAAACTTAATTTGCCATAACTTTTTTTTTGTATGCTTGCTGCTGCCTTTCAAAAAAATACTTAAAACATCATAAAGTTTGGAAAAAAGATAAAAAGCCTAATTTGCATGACTCTAAGACTTGTACAAATTGTACAATTATATAAAAAAGTTTATTTTGTATGTTTGTGAAAATGATTAAAAATTTACAAAAAATGTAGAGAAAAAATGATGAAAAGGGGACATTTCGTGCATTGGTACCTTATGAAGGGCCCCTTTTTGATATTTGCTTGGTGTAGCACCCTCTGTGGCCCTTGTTCGAATTCAGCCCAGGGTCGTTGATTTTGCCCCCATTCAGGTGGAGGAAGAACTGCCTCTCGTATTTTGCATAAAGTATTTGCTGAAATTAACCATGTGTTGCTTTTAAAGCTAGTGCCGATGTAGTCGAAACATTTTAAACAAATCGGAATAATACATCATTTGCAGTGACCCCAAATTTTACTTCACGAGTTGACAAGAAAAATCTGTAACAAACACCACATGTTTTGTGGAAGAAATTGCCAACTGAAGGTGCCAGCCATTATTCAACACAAAAACCATGCATGAATTTGTCAGGTTTTTGAAGTATTAACTGCATCTATGATGTGGTTAACATTTCTACAAGGCAGTTTATCAACATTATTCTTTAGTTATGCAATGCTGTTGTTGCTGATTTTAAAAGTTTCCAATCACTGTCTAAAGTTAAGTGATAACAAAGAAATGAGGTGGGATTTGTAATCATGTATTTAATACTTTTACCGAAGCTTGGAATGGACACATCGTTTATGGCTAATTTTGGTGGGACAAATGTTTCTAAAGGTCTTGCCAGGACCTTTTCGAGAACTTTGACAGTAAATTACTTATATTTAATGGAATGTTAAAATTAGGAAAATATTAATAATTGTTTCCTTACTAATGGAGCAGTGTCAATATAGGACAGTCTTTTTCAGTGTAGTTATGACTTTCAGAAAGATTACGGGAAGGTCTCGACTAGGCAGGGTTGTTACGAGTCAACCTCTGCGCGAGTCCCAAGTCGAGTCAAACTGCCTTCGAGTCCCAAGTCAAGTTATTTGACACCAATGTCAAGTCAAGTCAGGCATGTTGGTTTTGCAATCGCAAGTTATAGTCAGAAGCCACTGAGACCTGGTCAAACAGGTTTCGCGAGTTAGTCCAAAAGTGTCAACTATTACTAACCACTGAGACCTGGTCAAACAGGTTTCGCGATTTAGTCCAAAAGTGTCGACTAACCACCGAGTCTTTCTGTAAACTTGCATTTCTCCTGTAATCTGGAAAAACCTAGTAAGTCTGTTAAATGCAAATTTGATTAAACAAAGAAAAACTAGGTTTTTCCCAGATGAAAAACTGCCAACACTACAGAGAAGAGTTTCACACACTTTAACATTTTTAACTGAAGGGGAAAAACCTAGTTTTAAGTCCAAATATGGGTATAACCTAATTTTAAGCAAAATTTGACTTAGGTTTTTCCACATTACAGGAGCTTTGTGTAGGGTATTTTTGTTGTTCTGGCTAATGTCTAAGGTTTTCTGTAGTGCTGAAATACAATTCGGTAAAAAAAACTCAAGTCCCAAGCCAAGTCAAGTCAAATACTGCCTTCGAGTCTCAAGTCAAGTCACTAGTGAAGCTTGAGTCCCGGGTCTCGAGTCCCCTCTCGATTATTCCCTCTCGATTCCGAGTCTTCAGTGAAAACGTCACCCGTGTTGTCACAGTTACTGTATCTACACTGAAACCAGCGAACTGTTTTCCTGCGCTTTAGCAATGGATGTTTCAGACTACCAGCGACTTTTTAGAACCAGTTACCTTAAACTGCAAGACGTCACATTTTAAATTAAAGTTTAATAAGCTCTGTTTCTGCCTAGTGCCTGTACTGCTTACACGTGTTGCCAGTCATTGCTTGTGTAAATTTGTGAAATAATGTGTTGGACATTAAACAAGTTGTTACTGAATTATATAATCTAAACCTCGGTTTTTTTGTTGAGATAATTCATTCCCGTAACCCCATATTTTATTCTTTGTATGGCGCGCGCACACGTCCGGCCGGCCGTGCGTGCGCCGGATGTTGACATTTTCATTTGTAACACCGAAGTTGTTGGTGTAACTACGCGCCGTAAATTAGGTCCGAGTTGCTTTTACTATTTAGGGGTGCATGTTTTATGGACTTTTAGTAAACGAACTTTGTTGAAAAGCTTGTAAACATTACTCTAAAGTCACATCCGCAATTATTGGTCTTTTTTTATAAGAAATGTAAAAGCAGATATTGAACTATTTTATCATGGCGGAGTAATAACTTTTTGTAGTTCTCTGCCCGACCTCTCTTTTTACGCAATTGCACACCCGCCCGACATTTTCCGGTCGGAGGTAAAACCTTTATCCTCAAAACATTCGTTTTACAACTTCTTAGGCCGAGTAAAAAATAAAACATGTTTCTCGTCCGGGTTTTCAAAAAAAAGGAGGAAGAGGGGCTTTTTATTTTTTATTTTTTATTTTTCAAGATGGCCGCCATTAGAGATTTCCGGGAATCCCTGGTGTATTCACTATAAATGAAATAAAAGGGACAATTGTTAGCCACACAAGAACTGAACATATTTCCATTGTTTTAAAGCATTTCTGATGGACCTCTACATCGCCACAACGCTGAAGCAAACTAGCTCCCAACGTAGAAAGTAGAACAACGACAATGAATGTACGACTACCGATGCCAAGTCACCATGATCCTTCTGCAAAATATACTTTGCAGGACCCAGAGGAACGAGTGGCTTTAGACCCTGGGCACCTGTATTTTCCAATCCGTTGACGCCATATTTCGAGTGACACACCCACGGTGAAAAGCAGTCCCCAGAAAAGGCGAATCTGAAATCAAAAAAAAAAATACAAAAAATAGGTCACAAGAAAAATGCACCTTGAATAGCAATTTTGGGTATAGGTTTCCCCCTCTCGGCACTGGCCAGCAAATTGATTAATGCATGACACGTCATCCGATGAAGGAAAACCTGTTGCCATGATCAACCACAAAGGATATTTAAAAAAAAAAAAATAATAATAATAATAATTTTTTTTAAAATTATTATAAATAATAATTAGGCCTAACAAAATTCAAATGAATAGCCTGCATTAATCACATATTTTTTTAGGTATTAAAGCTTCCATTCATTAAGGTATGTTTTGTTTTTGTACACCAACTAAAGTTTCGCGTCGCCTCACGCCCCCGCCCCTGAATCGACCGATCATGCTTTACCATTCCGCATATCGCATAGGCCTACATGCATAAAGTTGGCTTGCGCTGAAATGTGCGACCACTACAGCGACCAAAGTCAACTTTTTAAACCTTTTTAACGATCGTACTTTCCATTTATTACATGCTTTTCGACATTCCTAAACCCCCTATACCTTAAAAATTGATTTAAAGTTACTTACCTTTTGCAAAAACAGCGATTTTCAATCAGCTTCTGAGGAATTTTCTTGATCAATTGTTTTCTTTTTCGAACGCAAAAAATTACGACTGCTCAAATATCATCTCTTCTACTGGCCTAGAGAGGGCGCAATCACAATAGAAGCGATAGCAGGAAGATAAGAGCACCCATCGCGCGCGCGCGATCGATCGCGATCGCGTCGAGCGATTTTTTGCGACGCGCCCGAAACGAAAGTTTTGTGCATGGAAGTGTCGGATGCGCAGTAGGGAAAAAAGATGCGCAGAAGCGCCGCGTGCGGTCCCTAACTGGAGAATTAGAAGACTTCGAACTCGCAAGTATTTATTTTCCGACGGATTTGTTGTAGTTTTTAATATTTTTTTCTCATTTTTTTGAAATAAAAAATAAAAAATAAATCCAGGCGGCCTCAAAAAAGGAAGCGGGCGGGGACGCGAAACATGTTTGTTTTTTTATTTCGCCTTATTGGTATTGTGTGACAATCTTATTATGATTCACGTGTGCATTAATGTATCAAGAAGTCTGTTGTTGGGTAAGCAAGTTCTGGTTGTGTAGATTATGCCCGATTTTATGGGTATTTCCTTTCCACATAATTCATTGTATTAAATTGGGTCAACTCACTGCATTTACTATACTCTATAGCTAGCTGAGTACTATGAGCATATTATATATGTACACGTACGTGTACACGTACGTGTACACGTAGGCCTACGCCGGACTCCGTATAAACTTGCTCGCAATGTTTACGGTAAGTGTAAAACACCAACCAAATTAAAGGAGCGTGTTCAGATTTTTCCAGAAAACGGATTAGGCCTAACTCCCCAAAATATACCTCTCCAATATACCAAGCACAATTAAGCCTTGTTGCATCATACTCAAATGTACAATGCATGCTGTAAATCATGTGAATATTTCGATAAAATCTAATAGACCATAATGCGTAGCGGCCATGATAGCGGGCAGTCACATTGTCACAGTGCGTCATGCACGAGTAGGCACATTGTGGATCTATTGTCACATCGTTTAAATATGAAAACCTGCCCTCTATCATGGCCGCTACGCATAAGGTCTATTAAAATTTGTTTTTTCAAATTTTGATTAAATTGAAAATTTGCGGTACTTTTGTTGCTCGTTATATATGTCCTACTACATGTATCCATTGTAGCACGCCCCTTCAGCTCTTGTCTCCAACCCCTCCCCATGAAATCTGTAGTTTGAAACAAAATGGCTGCTTTTATAAGGAAACATATAGTTAGCTTTCCCTGTCTGAAGATAATTAATGTGCCGGCCTTTGTCCCCGGCCCCACGTACCCTTTTATGCCCCCGCCCCGCCTCTCCCCACTAGCTTTGAGAGGTCTTTATACGTTTAAAGACGCAGGCTCGTCAATACACCACAAACAAATTCGTGCCACCAATTTCACCGCACTCCATACCTTGCCCGAGTAGGGCAACTGCTCTTACAATCCCAGAGGGTGAAGGCTCATTATTTATGCGAGCTCGCCACAGTGTGTTTATGCGTTGCTAGGCTAATCGAATCACGCGCGCGCACGCTTAGTGTTGTTAGTGTGTTGTATGTCATTTGTATCAAAGAGTTCCCATATACGGTCAATTCAACAATCTAT
This sequence comes from Henricia sp. BOLD:AAB3569, assembly GCA_037783545.1. Classification (NCBI taxonomy): domain Eukaryota; kingdom Metazoa; phylum Echinodermata; class Asteroidea; order Spinulosida; family Echinasteridae; genus Henricia; species Henricia sp. BOLD:AAB3569. The sequence continues at coordinate 419,403 of JBBELK010000266.1, read as the reverse complement.
ATGACACCTTCTTGAAGCAAATGTGACCATATCTGTAATAAATGTAAATATAGCTTAAAGGAGTGTGACCAGATCACTTTTTTTTACCCATAACTCCCCAGGACTTACCTTATGGGTCATGAGATTTTTATATCATAACATCCGTTATATTTTTCTGATTACGAAACAAACTCCCGCGCTTCTAGGCCGCATATTTCCGAGGATATCGTCGAAAATCCACCGATTATTTGTAAACTAATTTTCCAGTATCAACGTTTATCCGCTGAAAGCATACTCGATAGTTTTGTTCAATTTTTTACTGGAAATTGCGAATGTTTTCGGGTTTTTGGGACATGGGAGGTGTGTATGGGAGTTACTTGATAATATTGGTAAGTTACATCGAAAACTATTTTCCAGAAACTCTGGTCACGCTCCTTTAAACTAAATGTCATGAATTTACAAAGGGTGTGTTTTCTGTGATAAATATTTTATTTTGAAAAGATACACCCTATTTGCAGAATGGACGAGGCTATTATTAGACTGCACCATCGTCTAGTCTGGTTCCCGGACCAAAAGATTCCCGAATCCCGACTGATCTTCACTCGTTGTATGTGGAATATGTGGAGCGGGAACCAGTCTACTCCATGGCCTTACACCCTCTGGGACCGTAAAAGCGGCTGCTAGGGAAATTCGTGGCACGAATTTGTCTGTCGCGCCTGCGTCTTTAACCAGATTTGTAGAGCATACATAGTACATCTAGCAAATTTACCAATTGGCAGTTTGCATTCGCAATAGAACTGATCCAGGGAACTGTGAATATTATTAGTTATCCCACGAGCGCGAGTGGAATACGGCATCATGTAGTGCGTCTGCGTCCCATATCCCACGAGGCCGAAGGCTGAGTGGGATATGGGACGCAGACGCGCTACATTATGCCGTATTTCCACGAGCGCGAGTGGGATAACGAATTTATCTTCAAGCAAACTTAATTGACGCACTAATAACACGCGCACTCTGCGCGAGATTATTGTACTACTCCGCGCATATGCGTAGAGACGCAGTTATCTTGGAATACCATGGCGCATTACACAGAGTGCAATATGAGAATCGGAAGAGTATTATGAAACGTTATCACACTGTTGGTTGCCATGGATCCACCAATCAAAACCACGGATTCAAGTTTGCTTGAAGATAAGATCTATTAATTGTACAGCTAAATACCCATAGGCCTAAATATTCAGTGAATTTAGTCCAGGGACCTGTTTTCGCGACCAGAGCCAGAACCATGTTTTGACGTTTTACTAGTTCCAATGAACAAAACATGTTTCTGTTCGTGGTCGCGAAAACATGCTTTGTAGGACAGTGTATGAATAGAATTCAGTTCCAAGATGAAAAGCTGCTGCCGCAAAGGACTCTGGGAAGTAGCGTGTCTAAAATGCCATACATACAGTGCCTGCCAACCATCCATACAAATTACTGTTGTGGGTGTGCAGCGTATGCGATTGTCAACGTTGGCTTCCTGTGGAAAAAAACGGCGATTTTAGACACGTACTTGTACTAGACCAATGCACAAGAAACGTTACGTAGGTGAGTGGTACCTGTTTTAAATTAACTTTAATTTTCAAAATTACATGTATAACATGCGTGCAAACGTATGTAATGTACCTAATTATAGCAACCAGCACTGTATCATGATAGGCTATATCGTGGAGGATTGGAAGAAACATGTACGACCTTTTGGCATAATTGGTGCCTATGAGGCACATTGTCTGTAGGGTAGAGACGTCCATTTCTAATTGAACAATCAATCTAAAATATGGAATACTTTTCCAGTTTGGTACGGTTATAGCTTGCGAAGCAATGTGACAAATTAAGTGAATTTAATGACGTCATCAGACGTCAGTTATGAAATCGCACCTTCCACGAACTTAACATCAGTGATTTTTTGTTTCCCCATTGCAAGCTGATTATAGAAGCAAACGGAGAAAATTATCCATAATTTATGATGATCCAACCATGGAGCTAAACGTAAGACAACATCTGCTATTTCGTGTCAGCATCATGTATGCCGCAGTACGTACGCTATGTGGGGCGATTATCGTGCATAATAGACTCCGTCAGTGCATGAAGTCCCACGGGCCACCGTCAAAGCATTTGTTTCCTTGCTCTATGATTCAAGGAAGAAATTCAAGTCACGTACTATTCAAACGAATTCCATGCAACAAAGGCATTCTTTTGTGCATGTTAATCCTTTGCTTCTTGTTACTCGACCTGTAATGGACCTGTGCGGGACTTCTCACGGACTTGTGATTTCAATGGCTCTAGACTTGTGATAGACTTGTGATGGACTCGACTACATAACCCTGCCTTTAAGTATACATTTTTCATTGTCACAAAATACTGTACAATGGACGGGCACAAACCGTTGTTATTAACAATGGTGTGTACCCAATTTCCATTGTTAGTTGCTCATATAGTGAAAATACCAGTAGTTTTTGTGTGGTTCGACTGAGAACAAAATCTGCAACAATGGACTTTGTTCCAAATAGAATGTCCACCGCATACGCGTCATACATTGAATGACGACAATTGGACAACCAGACATTTTGTACGTGTCCCATAAAGCAATATATTGCCATAATACTAGTGTATTGTCAGTCTGTTGCAGCATGGAGCTATAGCTCCATGGTTGCAGTATCGTTGGTGAATGATTATCGTACCTGTGTGCAGCGGCCTTACATGCGGATGAGTGATTTTGGTGATCTACCATATGTCCTTGACACGATTTCATTTGAGTTATACTGTTGCATGAATATACGTATATAGGGAGGTTTCGGTCGCATACGGTTAGGGACGACTATTAGTGAATTTTACGTCATCGATTTGTGCGTACTTGTGGCGTTTACACAAATATCCCAAGTGTTGTTTTGTTGTTTACACTGATAGCAACGCCTCTACACCTTAGTGAGAAACGGACAGCGAAAGGTAACCATTTTGAGGTTTGGCTAATCGTAGTCGTAATCACTAACCGTGCACACCGAAACCTCTGTTACACGTTTTACCACTGTTACACGTTTTACCAACGCGTTGAAGGACAGTCGGGCCTTTAAATATAGCTAGGTAAGTTAGTTTACATATTTTGTTAAATTTCTTTGTCCTTGCAATGACATTTGTGGGTGATTTCTTTTCTGTTACTTCAAACATTGTGTGTTTGTTCCATTTATAGGCACTACGCTAATAGTTGTCTGTTATAGGCAGGTATTTTCAATTGAACATGCTGGGGACGTGACGAGCGATATGTAGGCGGTTCCAAGCGATTTAGCAGGCCATCGCATTTCCATTAATTCCCCGCCCACACAATCCTGCCTAACGTACAACAATTCTCACCCTAAAAATGGCCAACATAAATACACTTGACACCGTCTGAGGTACAAGTAGATATCGAGGTTTAGGCTGAGGTACAGTTGATTACATTCTTACAGAAAGTGCAATTTTCTCTCCGATTTGTAGACCGTTTCGTGCCGTAACAAGTGTTCAAAGCTGAGAGTCCGTAAAAGTATATGCAATAAATTTCTCGGTCTCATTCAAAACACACTGATAGTACAAATACATGTAAATTCTGTTGGTGTTTCATGTATTTAGATAATTTATTTAAAGACGGAAAGCAATATTTTTGACAGGATTTTACTGATCCCCTTTGCGTGTTTTGTGTGCCTTCAGAACGGGGAAAGTAACAGCCGTTTTGGCGCAAGACCAATTTCCGAAATGCGTTGGCTTCCGTGAAGTTGGCCGACTTTTTCTTGGCTAATATCTCTCGCGCTACTTGTAAAACATGGCAAATATTTATGACGCATTACATTGCCGCAGCCTTATTTCCTTCTGTGAATACAGTCTACCACAAATTAGCCTATTGACCGTATCGAATAGCCGCCACTGGGCAGTTTCTTTGTTTCTTGAGGACATGCATGGTTGCACATATTGTGCTTCCATTGTTGAACGGTTTAAGTAACAAAAGGTGCCCCACAAAATGGCGGATATTCGACACGGTCTATTGCGCATGACATTTGCATAATGAGTGGCGCCTTGAATTCTTCGCTTTCAAATGGAAGTGCAATTCAGAAAGTAACACACTACACTGTTGTTGCTACGTGGTGCACGCCATTGCCTAGCAACCAATTACAGTCTGGTTGCTTTATGCCATTCTTTTCTGCGGTAAACACGGTATTGATTTGATTCTGTACTTCACACCTGTCGCGTGCACCACATAGCAATAACAATTTAGTTTGGCCAAGTGGATATACTTAGTGTGCTTGTAAAAGGAACACGTAAGTGCACAAAACGCTATTCATGTGCATTTAACATCGTATGGACGGACGCAATTAATAAATCTCTTATGGTATTACGCAATGCAATTACGTACTGCAAGTGTCCGGTACAAAGATTTAACTTTTTTGCAAACTTCCAAATAAGGCGATGACACATACTTGTTTGTTTTTCCATGGCATACAATATTTTCATGCAACCATATAGGCCTACTTAACCGGTTTGTTTTTAAGTTCATTGACGTCACCATTATTACAACGCCGCACGTGACGCATCGTAAGCTCTTATTTTACCCAGTGCAGTTTATGACCGCCCGTAGGCCTACTTAATGATAACAAAAATCATATTGCATACGTGACCCTGAGGAAGTTGGATAACATAGACCTACGATAGCTCATTTGGGTACGAGTCCCAAATCGTAAACAAGATGGGGTGACTTTGTGATTACGAAATACCTTTAAAGGCCCAGTGTATCATTTGCAATGACCCCAAAAAGTAATCGACGTGTTTACAGGGAAAAAGTTCTGAAAGTAAAGATTGAATTAATAGCAACTACCCAATGAAAGGTTTCCGCTCAAAATGATATAATTTTACCAGAAAAATTTCCGTAAAGATGAAATTATTTAGATCGTTTGCAAACGATTTACTTATTTTTGGTTCGCATCTACGCGGTCCAAAATGCATGGGCGCTGTGTAATGCGTGTGCGTGTTCCAACGCGATGCATTTTTATGGATCGCGCGCACGCGCAGTATATGATGTGCGCCACAGAGTGCATGATGTAAGCCACTATACCCGATCAACTGAGAACGAATAATTGAAAACACCCCGCCAAGACCAGGAAAACGCATATGGATTTTCTTTTTTTTTTTAAACGTGGTACATTTGACAAAGCTGAATTTTTTTCGGATGAGTTTGTTGATGTCTGTCTTTTGATTTATAATGTTTTTATTCGCAGAATCGCTTAAAAACAGATCATACAGGGCCTTTAAAGTTTGTTGCCCTAAGCCTACTTAAAAGGTTGGACCGAATAAACTTTACTCAAACGGAATATATAAGTGGTTTCAAGTTCAACGGTTCAATGAAAATAAAAGACCGTGTAAGTCTCGTTTCGGGTCACACTTCCGGAGACCAGTCGGGGAATGGCAATGGGGTTTTAACGTTGGGACGATCTTCTTTGAAGTATCACTTTACCGTATACCGCGTTTGTATAAGCGTCCAAACACCAATAAATGGAAAATGCACCTTAAAATCTATCGATTCAATAAATAAAATGAAGAAAATGTTGTCCGAGTTTGTCACAAACAAATAAAAATGTTTGACCTTTTGTTTCCGGTTTGCAAGTACAGTTACGAAGGGCAGGCTCAGGCTTGGTGCATCTCAGAAATAATAACGTGCAACAAATAACTGGTTTTAACGTCAACTTGAACATTCACTTCTGTTGAGTAGAAACCAAAAAAGACCAACAAATCTTAACAAATAAAGTATACAAACGGCTAGGACAGAAAATCTCAAAGTCCGTCCGAAGCCGAATCAAGTGGTTTTGAAAACGGCTACAATTCAACGTATTCGCGTCAATGTGCACACGCAAAAATATTCGTGCCATTTGCAGACTACCAGCGATGCGCGCACTGCGTGGTTTTTATATACCTCAAGGCCTGAGGTTACCAGTTTATCTAAGACGGGAAAAAAAGTCAGATTTATACTTTTATTAAATTTGTTCAATTAACTTTTCGGACAGGTAATAAATGGGATTTTAAGAATGCTTAAAGTGGACCCCGAATGTATGTGAAACTGCCAATTTTGACGCGAGTCAAAATGGCACACAAAAACAAAAAGGTTGCTGCACGTGTTAAAGCTTCTATACATGGTCTCCGGAAGTGACTGATTAATGGTCAACTTACGCGGTCTATTCCATCGGAGGAAACGATAATCAAAGATAAATTGACGACAAGAGTCAACCACTGTATGGTCAAACGTCATCCTGGCAACACGCAAAATGCTGCATCAACTCAATGCCTGATAGGTACCAGTCACCAGTGCATTAACCGTGCCCTGTTGTCTGGTTCCAAATGTTCGACTAGACACGATTGACCATCGTTGCCAAGATCAGACCGCGTTCGGTTGGAAATGGAGTTTTATAAGTGCGAACTCTTGATAAGCGTCCGTTTGGATGGAAACGGGCACCTATAACGCAAAAAAATGAGATAAGCCCTCTTTGAAAACAATTGCGCCAATACAAACAGTAGTTGAACTACTGAGTCAAAACATCATTATCGTACATGTAAGTACAATGTCCATAGCATATTAAACTTTGCCGCATTAAACTTTAAACAAGGGCAGCAGTGATGCCTATATAGTAAGATATAAAACGTAAAATGCATTTTTGAAAAGTGAAGCAGTTTATTCACGTTTGTGTCAACGAGAAACTGGTCTTCCGCAAAGCGACGCTCAATACACAACGATTGATGACGTCATCAAAATGTACGCAAATATTACGTAACTGCGTGCGCGTGTACCGATGACACCCACGCACTCATTGCAGCATGCACGCTCATCGCGCGACCTCGTGACAACTGAGTCAATAATAGACTCCGATATAATCTCAAAACATATATTAGCTCGCGCATATCAGGATGTAGTTGCAGCCAGTAGCCATGACAGCGTGATCTGCACGAGATAGCGCAGCTGATGGCGGTTGTGCAGTAGCTGATACAGATACAGATATACATTAGGTTGAATCTGTAGGCCCCTATCTGGGCTCTGGTTAACATTTTAAGTCAAAAACACAATTTCGCCACGTTTTACGAGATTTAAGCATCCGGCCGAGAGCTGCACTCCCCTGCGAAATTTTGTTTGTACACGATAACATTAGCGCTTCTGTGCGGTGTATACTAGAATTGTATCCCATCATGCACTACCCCATGTACCGCGCGCAGTGAATTGTGGGGAAACCACAAAGGCACGCATTACATATACACCAATCCGGTAATAAGGTCTTCTTCCCTGTACATCCGCCATAGCTGGGGGGCTTCCACTGAATGAACTGTATGTTTTTGTTGTTGCTGAAGCTGCATTTGTTTACTTCGAACAAGTTGCGCGTCTTTGTAGGGTTGTGTGCGCGCGAAGGCGGGCGCGTCGCGTGTACGCAAAGGCGGGCGCATCGCGTATACGCGAAGGAGGCTCGTTCGTGCATCTATCTAATGGATGAGCGCTTTTCGTTCTAACAGCAACACAAAACGCACAGCCCATGCACTGGACGCCCCCCAGCTATGGCGGGTATGCAGGGAGGAGATCTTAGTTACCGGATTGGTGTATATAGCTAATGCTTTTAGCGCCATGAAATTGATCCCTAGTGGTCAACCCCAGAAAGCATTCCGATTCGGAATCATTTTGTTGACCTAATTACTCAATCTCATTTCTTTGTCTCTATTTCATTTGGCAGCTGCCGGTCTGATTTCGTAGCTAGTGAAATTTGAATCTCCCGCAGCATTTGGCCTCGGACGAAATATGGAGCAATCACACGAGCCGGTCCGAGTCTATCTCTGGACAATCCCCCGCTCATGCTCCACAGCCTTCGAGCGCTGCATGAGCGGCTTGGGCAACGTGGCGCTGGTCCACGAGCCTTACACGACGGCCTACTACTTCGGGCCGGACCGCAAGTTCCTGAAAGCACCCTTTCTCCCGGTCGAGCATGACTACTCCTACTCCAAAGTCAAAACCATGATGGAAGGAGAATTCTACGGGAGGGATTATGTGTTTGGAAAAGATCATGCTTACTCCCTGGATGAGAGATACGACATGTTGCCAGAAGGATTCATCCATACCATTCTGATTCGAGAACCGGCTCGGACTTTCGCTTCCTTTTACGACGTCTGCAACATTCCGATTCTAAGACACTACAGCTTCATAAAGCACGTCCTGCCAGAAGGTTACGCATTCAAGCAGCTCTATGACTTGTACGAGCACCTGAAGTCTTCCACGGGAAAGGAGCCAGTTATCTTAGACTCGGCCGATCTCCTCAAGTACTCGGAGCAGATGATCAGGCGCTACTGCGAAGCCATCGGGGTCTCCTTCAAGCCGAGTATGCTGGACTGGGACCCGCAAGTCAACGTGACTCAGGCTTGGGCCAGTAGTCTCAAGCTCATGCAGCACATCGGAGTCTACGAGAAAGCCTTAGCGAGCACGACCTTCAAGTACCGGGAGCCGAAGCCCATTGATGTGCTCTCGCTGCCCGCCGATTACCAGCACGCTATCAAGGTTGCTCAGCCGTACTACGACAGGCTGTACGAAAAGAGGCTCATCCCGCTTGATACGGAAACCGAAGTGTAAATTGGACCATTAAACAGTATTTACAGTAAAACTGCAACAGAATGTTTAGAAGTACATGTATGATTTTTTTGGTACAAATGAAAAGGAATTTACCTTTAAACGAACTCAAAGTGATTCCGACCGTATGCGCAAGTCATGGGAAAGCGCAAAGCAAATGGCCATACATGTATAATGAAAGAAAGATGTTGTGGTATATTTTAAGTGCGTTACACAACACTCTGGACCAACAACTTTACATCCCTTCCGAAGGATGGAGCAATTGTGGTCGAGTGCCTTGCTCAAGGGCACAGGTACCACGGTCGGGTATTGAACCCGTAACACCAAGATTTCACCCTGGTTGCGAATGACCTAACCTAGCACTCTGTCACACCCCACAAATAGTAAATTATACAAAAATATTGTTGAGATCATTCTCTTCAGGCTCATTTGTTTATTTTAAACGAGTTCCTCGAACGACGTATTTCCGTTGTTCGAGGGACCCACTCTAGTCGAACTTGCTACATGGAAATTAGAACTGGACAGTGAATTATGCATCATTGCTCATAACCTATTGATTTACAGATATGTTGCAGTTTGTGTTAAAACAATTAAAATATGTACATTATCTTTTTAGTTTCATTTTATCTCAAATGAGTCAAAATACGACTAAAACACTTTATAGCATACATGTATTTTTTAAAAGTATTTTTAGTCTAATCTAGAGCACTTTCAAATCAGAACATGTATCGCATTATGTTTATGATATTGGGGGATTATTTTGTGTTATAAAGCGTTGTACCCTGTATTTTAATCATTGCAAAACTTGCAATAGAGTTCTGAAGTACCTACGTCATCTCTCTTTATTGTGTGACTGGATCTATACACAAATTGCCAGCAACTTTGGTAATCTATGGGCCTTCGCGCAGATCCAAAATGGCGACGGTAAACATTTAAAAGATGTTTGTGTAAGTATTAAAAGCGAGTCTGTTCACATCCTTCAAACAATAAAAGTATTATATACATGTACATACAAACTGAGGCTGCTAATTCATTTCCAGTGAATACAACGAGTTAAAGTTAGTCCATTGTCTTTAGGTCAATAGATCTGGATCATATTTTTGCCATCATAACCGAAAACATGTTGGTGACGTCGAAATAAATTCAACCAATCGTCACCGTTCGCTGTCAGAAACTGATTGGTCGAGCCGCGAATACGTTAGAAACACGTTTTGGGTCGTGTTCGCGAAAACACGTATATGGCATTTGGATCGTCGCAACCAATGGTTCAGACACGGCCATCACTGTACTGTAAAACTTATTCAAAATAGTATTGTTTGTGCTGATTATCTTTGATAAATTGTGGTATAAATTGATTTAATGATTTATGATGGTCTATTTTGCTCTGGTATCGGCAAATAATTAATAATAGATCAGATGATCTGCGAATCTTTTATTGCAGCGGTGGATCCAACCTTATTAAAATACAGGAATACAATGGATTTCAGGGCGTCTAACCCCCTGAATTCCATTGTATTCCTGTGTAGGGCAGGCTGGATCCGCCTCTTCATTGTAACCTTTGTTAACTTCGTATTACCAGTTTCTGGAATTTTTTAAAATGTATATCGGCAGGCATAGCACATTATGCAGCACGATTTGCGACAGAGGGTACAACCTTCTGTTGTTTCCCGAACATCTAAGGAATTTTAAAGGAATTCCTTTCAGGTTTGCAATCGGATAACTTAGTGCGTTAAATAACAAAAGAAAAGAGTACATTGAGGTATGGGGCAAAGAAGGACTTCCTTTGTCACACATCGTGCTGGGTATAGACCGTATCGAATAACCGCCATGTTGTAGGGCAGTTTCTTTGTTTCTTGAGGACATGCACGATTGCAAAGATTGTGCTTCCATTGTTGAACGGTTTTAGTAACAAAAGGTGCCCCACAAAATGGCGGCTATTATTCGATACGGTCTATACATGTATATCAATCCGAGAGCCGGGGACCTATTCTCTGTATACGTCCGCCATATAAACGGGGGTCCATCCAGTGCCATGAACTGTACGTTACATTATGTTGTCGCTTCAAACTATTTGCGCGTTCTTTTATATTGAAAGCCTGTGCACACAAAGAAAGGGGGCGCGTTGTGCACCGTGTTTAATTTTAACAACCGTCACAGGACGCACACCTAATGGCACTGGATGGCCCCCGGTTACCGGATTCGTGTATAAATCGTGCTATATAGCCGCCCTCAACGAACAGAGAAACTGCCCTACAAGATGGCAGCTATTCGATACGGTCTATGGCATGCGGTAGGTCTATACAAGAACTAACAATTAACCTCAAGTATTATTTAAAGATCTATAAGGTAATGCGGTACATGTATTTAAAGTAGATGCTCGTGAAACTGAAAGGGAATTTGTGTTAAAACCTTAATCGGCAGCGCATCCGGGTCTTGGAAATTTATTTATTGTACATATGTTTTAAAAATGGCTCTAATTCGGTATTTGCAGTAAAATGTAAATGAATTATCCTCATTGTTCCGGGTAAAGGTATCGTATGGTTATATAATCGCGTATTAGGTCACAGACCGTGTAAAGTAAAGCCGTACCGCCGCACACCTTTGCGATTTACCGGATCATTGGATCATCGGACCACTTTAATACCGGAAAGGTGTGCGCTGAAAAAAATCGGGCCGGTCTGACCGTACACCATATAGACCGGAGCAAATCAAACTTGTTTGATTTTTCCGGATCCGATGGTCCGGTGTCCGATGGGCCGGTAAATCGCAAAGGTGTGCGGCGGGCTCAAGTATTATTGTTAGCCTTTTTTCTCAAATACTGCCAATAATCAATATGTTAATGTTATGTTTTTAACAATATTAGAGCGCGCAGGTTTTCCGATGAAAGAATAAAACTAATTTAATATGACGAAAACCTGTTGGCAGCGAAAAAATAATGCTCATTGCTTGTACCGATTTGATATTGCCAAAATTAGTATTTGCATAATATTTGTAACATTTAGATTGCACTGGTGCTAGACTAAAATAAATAATAATACAGTGTATGAAGATGGTTTTTTTATTTTTAATATTTTCATGTTACGGGAAGAATTGTATTTTGCTAATTTCGGAGACCCAGTCATATAATTGAGTTTCACGTTCCGCGGCCATCTTGAGAAAAAAGCGCTACCATTCGACTTACAAAAGCCAGTTGAGGGGAACAAAATTGCTCGGCGGGCAATGAGGACGCTTGAAACGCTATTAACAAGCAATGAGCAAGTTCGGGTGGGCGACTATAGTTGACTAGACTAACCTACCCCCAGGGGCTTGGTTCCTCTAGTCAGACTAGCTAGTCAAACAAACCGCGCAGCGTTCGGGTGACATAGAGCAAGTTCGGGCGGGCGAATATAGTTAACTAGACTAACCATATTCGAACTAGATGTCACTCGAACGCTGCGTCGTTTGACTAGCTAGTCTGACTAGAGGAACCAAGCCCCGGGGGTAGGTTAGTCTAGTTAACTATGATTAAGTCTAGTCGCCCACCCGAACTTGCTCAATTGTATTCCCCTCAACTGGTTTTTGTAAGTTGTATGGTGGCGCTTTTTTCAAGATGGCCGCGGAATGTGAAATGCCCATCGTGATGCAGTCTGATTCACCCTTGGAAGAAATGGCATCGTCCAATTCAAATTCAAAAGGCCTATGCGCGTGATGTGCACAACATAGGCGCCTCGTCTTTGCTTCTTGTGCATATGTGGCGAAGCCTATTTTAGCTCTGAGGATATAATAAAACATGACAATGTCCAAGCCCAAGGAGGGATCCAAGTTTCGTCAACGGGGTTCTTCAGCATTCGCTAGTGTAGTCTTTGTGAAAGACTGTCTTACGTTGCTTGGTTTGTGTACGTGCGCGGTCGACATTGCACCGTGTGGACAGGGTACTAGTTTATGTGCCATTGGGTTCAGTGCATAGAGTTGTATAAGGCTGGATCCGAATTAGTGGCTTTGGCTGTGGCTATGGCTGTTGCTATGCTGTTGCTATGGGCGGACAATGAAAATCCTTAGAAACAGCATAGCAACAGCCGCAGCCACAGCCAAAGCCACTAATTCGGATCCAGCCTAAGCCGTAAGGCCTTACGGCTTATACAACTCTATGGTTCAGTGCCAATGGCACATAAACTAGTACCCTGTCCACACGGTGCAATGTCGACCGCGCACGTACACGAACCAAGCAACGTAAGACAGTCTTTCACAAAGACTATCGCTAGTGTTGCTCGCGCTCCGGAAAATGACGCCTATGGATATTTTTTAGCACCTGCTGCAAGGGAAATGTTGCCAGGTCCAATAAACGGAAGTTATGCTGATTATTTTTGTCAAGAACTGGCCACCCAGTTTAGGATTAGTCAACAGACAGTCACTCCTAGTTGAGGGCAGTCCAGATTCTGGATTATATACCTCATGCGTAGATTCCTGTCATCTGATTGGTTAAAAGTGGGGCATTGAATCGGCTATAGACCCGGCGCGTATATTCCCACCGGGCAATAGTCTTTGCCATGCCCCGGGCATAGTCATTTAGCGGGTTCCGGACGCGCGCATTACATGTGTTAGCATTGCTGTGCATCAACTATGCAGCTGGGCGCTTCACGTAAACATTCATAAGGACGGTAATGGCGGAATCTCGACGTCATTTTGTCGTCTGTCGTAGAGAAAGTCCTTAAGAAAGTAAGAGAAGTGGCCTACAGTGAAAACTGTGTCAGGTGAAATGTAAAGTGCCAGGTGATTATGCTACAAATGTTTGCTGTAAATATACAACTTTTCCGCCGCAGACCAGCTTCCGAAATCGAAACTCGAAGGACCACTGTCATGACTGTATGATGTATCGTTACTTTTAACCAACCAGATGACAAAAATCTACACATTCGGTATATAAAACAAATATTGACTGCTGTTTATTCGTGGTTAAGATTATAGGCCCTCGGTGATCTCGAAGCCATGACTATGCCCCTCGGCTTCCGCCTCGGGGCATAGTCATGGCTTCGAGATCACCTTGGGCCTATAATCTTAACCATGCCCCTCATTGCAGTCAATATTTGTATACTATATTATAGCGATATTGGATCGTAGCGCGACCGACTATAGAGGGCGCAATATCGACATGATTTGGACAGCGCATAATATAGTCCAGAACTTAAAGACACAGGCTCGTCAGCAATGCGCGCCCGCCAAATGTGTGCCACGCAATACGCAGCTCCATAGCAAAGGCATGGAGCTAGCTGCATATCGCGCAATACCCGGGGTATCTGGACTAACCCCCACCCAACACCCACTCCCCGGAACATTCCGACAGCAACAATAACATTCCCGTTCACAATTTTGTGCCGTTTAATAAGCTATAGAGGTACTATTGTAACCGAGACGGTGTACAATAAAATTTCAGGACAACAGAGGCATTCAAACCAACAGGTATACATTTGATTTATTTAATAGATTTATTTACATCGACACTTCAAGCTTAATTTTATTATCAAATTGTTTAGCTCAATGTGCTCAGGTACTTTCACAAATGCAGAAAGTTAAAAAGGATTGTAAAACGGCACTATCAAACGATACCGTAGCTTTAAGTGTTAAATGACAGTCAACTAGCAGAAACTTGGCAGCACTACGGCTCAAGCACAGCCCGAAAGACAGAAAGAACTCACTAGACAGCAAGTAGCACTTCCTTATATCTGGTGTACAGTCATGGTGGATAATGAATAACAAAACATATTGTATCAGGAGGACATACCAAAAATACAAAAGAATTCCACAAGATGGTCACCACCCTCCAGCAATCAGGGTAGTGGCACAAATAACAATGAATGATCGGTATGTGCATTTTAAATAGATAAAACCAAATGGTTACACTGGGGCTGAACTGTGACCGACCATGCATGAATGTACTAGGTCCGGTCACACTAGTAGTATAGTAGTAACGCATTCGAGCGGCGTCTTGAATACCCCATGCATTTCTTTACGACCTGCGGGCTTGCTAAACAGATGGTTGTTGGATCGGAGGGACAATCGCTGAGGCGATTCCACGCTGGAGTCGAGTAGAATCGATTCCACTTTGAGAATCGGAATCACTATTCCAAACTTTCAGAAATCGATTCCCAGTGGGAATCGATTTCCTTATCTAGATTTAATCCCTAGTGACGACCTGCCGATTCCTAGCAATTCCATAGCCAAAATACACGGCTTTTACAAAAGCACTCGGCTTCCGATATCATTTCATGGATGGCTAGTGCCGTTCGGTGCCAATTATTTGGGTACCGTAAACCAACAAAAATGGAATCGATTCCGAGTGAAATCGGAGTCGATTCCGAAAATGCTGGAGTCGCCCAAGTGTCCATTCTTCGGTTACGTAACCACCGCATTCCGGACGCAATGAACCATGGAAGCAGCAGGTAGATTTTGCAACAGACGAACTGCCGATGGCCGGTCAGGATGCTGGTGATACGGGCCCCGGGACTCTCGACAATCTATGCCTAGTGGTACGTATGGTGGTGCATGGAAACCGTATACTGGGCTGAATTTATATTCGACGATATGTATAATTGCAACAGTTATCGGCTCTATGTTTTCATGCTACGTAAGAATGGTAAAGATTAATTTTTTTCTGGGTCTTTTACCAACTTGAAGAAGGTAAAAGTACATGTACTCTGTAGTTATGTGGGGTTCGGGATTATAAGACGTGGTTTGAGCGAAATGGGTGAACTTGTTTTGTGATTCCTTTCTTGGAGGGGCGGGGCCTAGTTATAGGAACAAGGGTCTTTCTCCATGATTCAAGCATGGAGGAAGGAAAGATATATGTTGCAGGCACACATTGCACATAGTTGGACTGCGCATGCGAAAGAAGAAATCGTTTGTTCGTTCGTTATGGCCCAACTATCACGCACGAACGTTTCATTACTCCAGTATGCACAGTCATGCGGTAACACTGATCGGCAACAAAGGGCTGTAATCCGGGTCGTAAAATCGACGGGCAGCAGCGCGGCCGCATGGTTTTCTGCAGTCCAGCCAGAGGTGATAATTGGCTGTAATCGGATTATCTGATAGTGGAGGGACCGTTCTAACTCCTGTCTTTCCTTCCTCCATGATTCAAGTAACCATCTTTCTAAATGAAGTTAATGTTGTTTTTTCTTTCAGACTGGAGTCGTGTCCTGGATATTAACGGTGGCTTCTTCGAACAGGTAAATTGCGAATCCGTTTAAACTCAAAACTTCAGGATAATATATACGCGCAGAAAAGCAACATTTTTGACAAAAGTGCAAGTGGGAAGGGTATTTTTTTCGTCTACATTGAACAGAGATTTTAAGGAAATTACCTCCTGGAATGAACAGATAATGTAATTTTAAGATATAATACTTCCCACTTGCACTTTTGTCGCAAATGTTGCTTTTCTGTAGAAAATCACGTTTTCTTCTTCAAAAATTGCCTACATGTAGTTAGTGCACAAGATAACCATTCAGGCGCACAAGCAGCGCCCTCTGTTGTCGCGCTTACGCACAGACCGCTTGCACGCCATTTTGTGCATTACTTTATGCAGTAATTTTATCATTTATTTATCTCGGAAATGCAATATTTGCGACGGAAGTGTCAGTGGGAAGTATATCTTAGAATTGAATAAGCTATCGATTCCAATATATAAATTCACCCAAATCCGTGTTCAATGTATATGAAAACAAATCCGTGAAATTCAAGTAATCCTAGATCACATTTTTTAGCCCCAAATTGTTCCCATGGGTCTTGAGGTTTTGATACCATATCACCATATATGTGTCATATTTTTCTCACATTACCATTCTACAAATTTCGTGCCCTCAATCTTTTTATTTCCAGGAATATCGTCCAAAATTCACCGAAGTTTAGTAAACTAATTCATGATAATTAAAGCAGTGCAGTAATTACATCAACTTTTTTGCTTCCACGTACATTAAAATAGACCTTATGCACGGCGGCCAATGATAGAGGGCAGTCACATTGTCACAGTGTGTTATGCACGAGTAGGCACTTTGTGGGTCTATTGTCACATCATTTGAATATGAAAACCTGCCCTCTGTCATGAACGCCATGCAAGGTCTTTTGGGGATTGCAAATTTCCTGTTTTCTTCCCATGGATAGTACTTTTGGGGAGGTATTTTATATGATTGTTAGGTTAGAGATAAATCCATTTTTAGGAAAAGATCTGGTCACGCTTCAATTATATTATCTACAGAAAAAATACAAAATTTTGTTTTTTTCATTAGATTTGTACATTTTAAAGAAGAATCAAATTATAATCAACTTCTCAACTCTTACAAGAATTCTCTTATTTAATCCACATAGAAACAATTAAATTACCGCAAAACAATAATTCAACAAAATGAGGCCATTTTGAATGATCATGGCAAGGCTTTTGGGAACCTTTTATTTATTTCATTAACAGCAATACTTTGTTTTTCTCCTCAGGTTTTGATCACCAGCCAAGGGTCCAGTTTAAATGTAAGTATCAGTCTCTATTGTAACTTTAAAGATGATTGTTTGTGCTTGGAGCCAATTTTACCATGAATATCTGGGCAATTCTTAGGTTAGAGTTTTATACATTCACTACCAAAGTAGGTACCAATTTTTCTGTGTGGAGAGGCAATTTACGGTAAAATGCCTTGCCCAAAGGCACATTTACAACCTTTTGAATGCATAGTTCCGATATTGCCCAGTTAACCCCGCCCCTTAGATATTGTTGCTATGTGCTCACAAGCCATCGCAAAAAAATGGCGACACAACGTACAAAGCAACGGGACTCGGCATGAAAAGCACAGATTCATTGGAGAAAACTCAAAGGTATTTATATTTTGGGGTCGACAATTACCGTAGCACTGAGCGAAGGGCTAGTCGATTCATGCAGGGATGACATATTCATAAAAATGCGCTTTTCTACCTTTGAACAGCGAATCGCCCGACATTGAAACCAAAATTCACCCGATCACTGGCGCATACATCATACAATTAAACTGTATGGGCAGAAAATCGCGTGATTGTGTGATGATTGCATCACTTTGACCTATGTGGGCGCCGTCTGCTAGCTCTGTTGTGATTGGTCGGTGGGTTGGCTTGATTGACGGGTCGGAACTATGCATTAACCAAGGTTTTGAGTTTTACACTTGTGTGTATGGGTTTACGGTAGCACCATGTGAATCTCATTTGTATATATGTGTGGTTCTGAAAAGAACCGGTGAGTGTGAACTCAACGTTTCAAACAGCGTGCTCTGTTCGTCTTCAGGAGTAATGACACTTGACTGTTTAGATATCCAAATTTCATAGTAAAATTGGCTCTGAGCACGTATAGGAAAGATTACCATGCACGTACACCCACTGGGACCCCACGCACTGAACCTGTGACACAATTCCTTAGTAAATCCAGAAATTTTTCCCTCTTTTTTTCGGTGTTTTTACACGGTTTGTTGATCATAAGAAGGCAAATCCTGGGTGTCCGTGCATGGTAATGAACCCCATGCAACTTCTGATAGTTACATTTTTTTAAGGACAAAGTGATGATTGTACGTAGCTCTTTCCAATAATTTTTTTTATTAAGCCAGGAATCGGTTAAAAAGTTCTTCATTCAAAAATACAATTTTTTTGGTGTAAATTTTAGACACTTTCCCTCCTAATGTTTGCGTTTTTATCATCAAACCAAAATTTTACAAGTTTCATAATTAAATGTATTCTAAACTCTTCAAAAAAAGTTCGGAAAGCCAAGTTTGACTGACGATTTCTCTCTTGTTGCAAAATAATTTTCCTTGAATTTTATATCATTGGAAAACCCCGTTATTCCTTTTTACGATGATGTGTCATTTGTTATGATTAAGCAAATGAGGGGATGTGCAGTACAGCTGAATACGGGGGCGGGTGTAAAGTGAAATGTTCCCCTCTAAGCAAAAGGGGAATGCACTTCATGACCAAAGCAGTAAATTTTGTGACATTTCACTTTCCACCCACCCCTGTATTCCGCTATACTTCACATCCCCCAATGCATAGTTCCGACCTGTTAATCAACCGAACCCGCTGACCAATCACAACAGAGCTAGCAGATGTCACCCACATAGGTCAAAGTGCACTGTACGCTCACAACAACATGATCACGCGATATGTTCTGCCGGCCCCATACAATTTGTACAGTGTTGTATGCGACGATCCGGGTGAATGTTTGGTTTCAAGGCCGGTCGTTTCGTTGTTCAAAGGTACGAAAGCTATATTTCGTGATGATATGATACCGGTATCCCTGTATTACTGGCCCTTTACTCAGTGTGTTCTAAGATAACTGTTGACCCTGAAACATGAATACCTTTGAGTTTTCTTCAATGAATCTGTGCTTTCTGTTGAAAGTCCCATTGCTTTGTGCGTCGCCATTTTTGACGATAGCGTGTGAGCCATAGCAACAATATCCAAGGGGGCGAGGTTAACTGGGCAAAATCGGAACCATGCATTGATTAATCATAACAATTGACACATCACTGTAAAGAGAAATAACAGGGCTTTCCAATGATACCAAATTCAAGGGAAATGATTTAGTAACGAGAGAAATCGCAGTCAAACTTGACTTTCCGAACTTTTTTTGAGGAGATTAGATAATGGTCATTCCGTGTCAATTCATAAGCTTTTAGACCTGACCATCACGGATTGAAAAGAAATTTAGTGTGCTGATTGGACTCCTTGAGAAACCCAGAGAACTAAAATTTTATGTAATTCAATTAATTTTTGAGATATGGGTCAACAAACTTTCGACTAATTAGCATGACCTGCTATGTTTGGACAATTATATCTCTAAAAGTAATGGACCTACAGAGATAAACTTTACATCATTTTAAAGCTCTTTAAATGGCCTTCATTTTATAAACTTACATAAATTATATCTCGTACCACAAAAAAGTTATGTGAATTTATAACCTTTGACCTTGATTTGCAAAAAAATTGTATTTTTCAAAATGCGTAATTGTTTTTAATTTGTTAGCTAAAGATGTAAGGAACATTTCCAGAAAGATTTGGAATGGGCACTCTGAAGCAAGCCTCCCACTGTGCGATTTTTGCCACGAATTTCCTACGAATTGGTACGATTACCAGAGACTGTCTGTAGACTCTACACACAATCGTAGCTAATCGTAGAAAATTCGTGGCAAAAATCGCACAGTGGGAGGCCCGCTTTACAGTTTTTGAGTTACGATAATTTAAACATTAAATAACATATAAATGCCATGTAAATACCATGTGTACATACACAGTTACATGTTATTTACATGGTATTTGCTGTTTAAATTATCGTAACTCAAAAACTGTAAGAGTGCCCATCCCAAATCTTTCTGGAAATGTTCCTTACATCTTAAGCTAACAAATAAAAAAAAATTACGCATTTTTGCAAATCAAGGTCAAAGGTTATAAATTCACATAATTTGTTTGTGGTACGAGATACAATTTTGATGTTATCTTATAAAATAAAGGCCATTTAAAGAGCTTTAAAATGATGTAAAGTTTATCCCTGTAGGTCCATTACTTTTAGAGATATAATTGTGCAAGCATAGCAGGTCATGATGCTAATTACTAAGTCCAAAGTTCGTTGACCCATATCTCAAATATTAATTGACCGAATTACATAAAATTTTAGTTCTCGGGGGGGGGGGGGGTTTCTCAAGGAGTACAATCAGCAAACCAAATTTCATTTCAATCCGTGATGGTCAGGTTCAAAAGCTCGTTGAATTGACACGGAATGACCCTAATAACCAATATGCAATACATTGTACACTTTAATCAAACTAAACATGTTGAAATTTTCCTGTGATCACGTAAACTCGACATGTTTGGTATTCATGACTGGTAACTTTTAACTGAAAACTGTCTTGGTATGAAATGCATTGTAAATTGTGTTGATCTGAAATTAATTTTTGTAATTTTCTTTTTCAGAAATGGGAGCTCCAGAGGCCGAGTCCATCACAAGTCTTTATTCAAGCTATCCAACAAAGGCATTCTTTTGTGCGTGCTCATCCTTTGCATGTTACGGACTCGACTACAACTTGCCGGAATTCGCATTTAAATCTTTTCGCGAGTGATGTCTTTGTGCCGATAGTATTTTGAGTCGATTGGGTATGTAGACAGAAAACTTGAGAGTCCATTTTCAGTTTATCACATGTTGTTGATTTACTGATTTGTTTCTTGAAATTGCAGTTATCGATTGTAATTATATTTTCTTGTTTTACAGTGGATGTTTAATAAATCATTTTAATTGCATTTCTTTGTACACCATTTTTATTAATGTTTTCTTTAACAGGTAGAAGAGGGAAACCTCTATTTCAATACGTTAGAAAATCGGACAGGGGGCAACCCCTGTTCGATTTTCAAATTATAATTATGGACCACCGAACCCTGGACTATCTGTAAAGACAATAGCAATTAGGACCTTGCATAAATTAAGTTAATGAACATTTTACTTGAATATATTACTTGGTTTACTTTAGTGGAGTACAGAATAAAATGAGACTTGTTTACAATTGAAACTTTTGTTGTCAGTGACTTTTATTTTGACTTTGTTAGTTACTATATAACACTATTTAAATAAGATTGTTTACAAACATTACTATATTTGTTAAAGTACATTTAACAATGCTACAAGAGAAATCAAATACAATTGGTTGTTGCTAAATGAAGACAAGAATATTAAGTACAAGTCAATGTTTACAAACTGATAGTCATTTTTTGAGAGAATAATTTGAGCAAATTTTTGTTTGTTTACAAACTGATAGTCATTTTTTGAGACACTAAAGAGTTGTGTGCTTAGGAACTGACTGAAGCATAGATAGAAATAATCATTTTTTTGGAGAGAGGCTTGAACAAATTTAGGACAGCTTGTTTGTTTACAAACTGTTGGTAATTTTTTTGAATTAGTTGAGAACTGACTGTTGGATTCAGGAACTCTGTGGTAGGTTGAGCAGAAGGTTCAGTCCACTTGATGTCTTCAACGTGTCTCACCTGTCACAATGAAGAAAATATATCATTAGAAAATTCTGCAAGTTTAGAGAAAATTTAAAGGTGGATAGTTATAAATAAACAATTTTTCAATTTGGCCCGAAATATGAAGACAAGTTAGATTGATGACAACGATTCACATCTGATTTTGTTTAAAATCATGGATTGCCTCACGCATGGTGGAGTTTACAAATAAACTGCTTTGGAGAAATTAACGTTAAGTGTGGAGCAATTAAAATGCAAGATGAGAGGCATTTCTGCAAATATTTGAATGTGTAGTGGAATCTTCCCCAATGAGTGTTCACTGTAAAAACTGCAGGCTATATTCACAATCAGAGTTGATTGGGATGGTAGAGACGACCCTACATCAGTATGGCTTTTCAGCAAAGACAACAAAGATTCAGAATTTAACTTTGAAACGTACCAAAACAGGTTGGAAACAGGCTTAAATTTTGTTCCTGATAATTTCTGAGACATTTTTTAAAAAGTAAATGTTTTATTAAACAAATTTGGCAAAAAAACTGCTGGACTAACCCCTTTTTCAATTGTCTCAAAATTGACCCAAAATGGATTTGCAGTAAAGATGAACAGAACAATGGACTGTGACTTACCTATACTTTAGGTCAACACTGGCCAAATTTCTTCTCCCAGCGAATCTCAAGATGATGGGTGGTTCATAGGAACAGCAGCCGCAGACTGAAAGAAAGGGAAATAAAATCTATAAGATAACTCGGTTACAGTACTTAGAAATCAGAGCTAAGACTTGAAACTGAACAGTAAAAAAAATGCATCTTCATTTTCAAGTGGAAAATGTGTGGAGCTGTGAATGAACTTAATGCAATTTATGAAAGCGGATTTGATTAAACAAAAGACAGTTTATTTTAGCTAGTTCATCCACACTGTTACAACCGCAGCAATGCTATCATCTAACTAAATATGACGGTGCCAAATCGGCATCAAAGAACAAACAGACAACAGGCCTGAAAATTATAAGGAGTTTAAGTAGAATTGGCCCACAGGTGTTTCAGTAATTACAAAAACATGCCTTACAAAAATATGCCTTACAAAAGTGCTTAAAATATCTGCTTGGCTGTGGGTTCGAGTCCCACCCAAACACAGGTTTTTAATCATTCAAACTGACACTCCGACACCAGCACACTGAGTGGGCAAGTGGTTAAGACAACTGCTCTAGAATACAGTTGTGGGTTCGAGTCCCACCCAAGCACACGTTTCAACGGTGTTCTTGGGAAAGCACTGAACATAAAGTGCTGGTAAATTGCATCAGAGAAGGGCAAGAGATTAATTGTGCTACCAACTGGCTCACTTTGACACCAGCACACTGAGTGGTCGAATGGTCAGTTCAGGTTCAAGTCCCACCGAAGCACAAGTTTTTAACATGGTTTGTGGGAAAGTTCTGAGCATAAACAATTCTGATTAATTATGTAAGCAAAAAGGCAAGAAATTTCCCATGATTTAAATTGGCCCTTTGACACCTGCGCAATGATTGGTTGAAAGGTTAAAACAACTGCTCTAGAATGTAGAAGGTTGTGGGTTCAAGTCCACCCAAGCACAATTGGAAAGCATTGAGCACAAAGTGCTGAAAAATTACATCGAACAGGCCCTTTGACAAAAATGCACTTGAGTGAATGAATGGTTAAGACAACTGCTCCAGGTTCAAGTTCTACCTAAACACAGGTTTTAACAGAGTTCTTGAGAAAGCACCGAGCATAAAGTGCGGATAATTGCATCAGAAAAGGGCAAGGGATTAGTTGTGAAACCGACTGGCTCTTTGAGACCAGCACACTCAGTGGTCGAATGAGTGAGACAACTGCTTTAGGTTCCAGTCCCAACTGCTCCATGAATTGAACCAGCACACTGAGTAGTCAAGTCAACTGTTGGAGGATATGGGTTCAAGTCCCACCCAAGCACAATTTGATATTTTTAATCGTTCTTATAAATTGTCTAAAATGGGCAAGGGATAAGTTGTAATACCAAATTTTGCAAGAATCAAACAGGCCCTTTGACACCAGCACACCGAGAGGTTGAGTAGTTAAGGCAACTGCTTTAGAATGCAGAAGGTTGTGTGTTCGAATCCCACCCAGGTGCAAATTGTTGATATAGTTCTTGAAAAAGCACTGAGCAAAGGTGCTGACAGATTATACTGAGAAAGAGCAAGCTATTCCTAATGTAGAGAAGTAGTAACAAGCTGATCATTACAATACCTGAAAGCTGCATACGATGACAAATGAATTCCAACAGGAGAGAGACATGTACGTGGAGTCCAATAGTCCAGGTGAGGCCAAGCATGGGCAGCAACACAAGGGAGCTTCACAAACTGGTCCTGTTAAAAGGAAATCAAGTGAAATGCATTTATGAGTACCGGTATGTAAAATTTACTCCTTAAAAGTTTGGACATTTGTTTTCAATCACCTATATCTCAATTATTTGTGACCTGTTCATACATAGCATATCAATGGAAAGCTCATTCTTTGCCTTTCACAATGACACCACATTTGTAACAGTCACTTATTTGAAGGCTCAACAACTCTGTTGTGAATACGGGTGGGTCTTTAACAGAATGTGCCAATACATTGTGTTCAGGAAAAGATTTTTCCCACAAATACAATGTTTATAAGAAATGGGACATATTGTTTGAGAAACGAACAGGCTTTTCAATGATATACATGTAGCACACAATGCTAATAACACAGTAACAAAGGCATATGTGATTGATAATCAACCAAATTTAAAAACAAAAATCTTTGAAAGGTGTACATTTAAATCTTTCAGATTTTTGGCTGGAAGTAAATTATGCCTTTGCAGAAGCAAATACAAGATATTTGGGAGATAACATGTTGCAGTATACAGGTACATGTATGTAAATGAGCAATTTTATTTTAATTTTTAAAATTAGGATTTTGATTAAGGTAAGGATAGTACACCCAATGTCAGTATTAACTTGTTTCATTCAATGCATTGGGGGCATTTTGGGTAACATCATGATGAAACCATGGCCACTATGTGACTTCTAAAAAACCAAACTGGAACTCAGCTTCAGGAAAACACCATTCATGAATAAACATGAGCAAGGGCAAGAGAGGAAATGTGTTGTAGCAATCAGTGTATTGGGGCATTATGGGTAACATCATGATGAAACCATGGCCACTATGTGACTTCTAAAAAACCAAACTGGAACTCAGCTTCAGGAAAACACCATTCATGAATAAACATGAGCAAGGGCAAGAGAGGAAATGTGTTGTAGCAATCAGTGTATTGGGGCATTATGGGTAACATCATGATGAAACCATGGCCATGATGTGACTTCTAAAAAACAAAACTGGAACTCAGCTTCAGGAAAACACCATTCATGAATAAACATGAGCAAGGGCAAGAGAGGAAATGTGTTGTAGCAATCAGTGTATTGGGGCATTCTGGGTAACATCATGGTGAAACCATGGCCATGATGTGACTTCTAAAAAACAAAACTGGAACTCAGCTTCAAGGGGACACCATTCATGAGAAAGGGCAAAGGGAAAACATGTGTTGGAGCAATGAGTGTATTGGGCATTCTGGGTAACATCATGATGAAACCATGGCCATGATGTGACTTCGAAAATACAAAACTGGAACTCAGCTTCAGGGGGACACCATTTATGAATAAACATGAGCAAGGGCACAATAGTATATTTATTAGCATGGTGCAGTGATGTAAAGTAGCAGCAGAATAATTTTGATTAAGTCAAGAATAGTACGTCAAGAATAGTACATCAAGATGTCAGTATTGATTAATTATGCAGAAACATGCAAATTAAGCACTTACTTGCATAAATTTGAATATGAAAAATGGAATACTACACAAACTCAAAGGCCCATTGTATCATTTAATTTTCATGAGTTGACAAGAAAAACCTCACTCAAAGTGTTGATAGCAATGGTAAACACCACAAATTTATTTCCGTCCAAAATGGTATTTCATGTTGAAAATTGACAACCGAAGGTGGTTTTTAAAAAATAGTCCCGTGCACGGGACTTTTTTTACCATTCACTTGTACACAAAATCCTTATAGATTTTCAAGGTTTTCTGAAGCATTGATGCATCTACATTTGTGTACAGTTTGTAGCTAAAATTTCTTCAGGCTAGTTTACCAACATTCCTCTTAGATATGTTACACTCTTATTCCACGAATCTGTAAAAAGTTTTATCAAATGATACATAGGACCTTTAAATGCCATTTGACATTGTGTTACTCCAAAAATGAAATTGGTCCAGAACTTGAAACCCAAAGAGCACCATAAGGGCAAGATAGACTACTCTACCCTGACCTCCGTAGAAATTCAAGGTGCCATTTTAGTAAGCAAACTAGATGCACTTCATGTTTGTTTGACATGCCTCTTGCGGATGCTGATTTTTCTCTCATCCCAAGTTTGGTTGTTTCATTTCAATGGTGATTAGGCACCATACCAAATATTGTGTTCGTTATTTTGCTCAGTTACGCTCCCATGCAACAATCAGAGAAAAATTGGGTTCTTGGGGGAAAACCTGAGAGAGTATACCACTGTGCCTTATAGCTCAGATGGTAGAGCGTCTGCTCGGTGTGTCAGAGGTCTTGGGGAAAACCTGAGGGATATACCACTATGCCTCATAGCTCAGCTGGTAGAGCATCTGTCTGGTGTGTCAGAGGTCTTGGGGAAAACCTGAGGGATATATATGCCTCATAGCTCAGCTGGTAGAGCGTTTGCCCGGTGAGTCAGAGGTCTTGGGTTTGAATCCCGATAAGGCCCTCATGATTTTTCTCACATCCCAAGTGTGGATGCTGCTGTAACTGTTCGCCGCGACACAGATTACACCACGAGAGGCATGTCAAACAGACACAAGGCTCGTCTAGTTTGCTTACTAAAATGGTCCCTTTACATACTTCACTTTATTGAATTGATTTCGCATGGGTAGGCTATCTTGCCCTTTTGCTGCTATATCATCTTTGAGGAAGCCCTACCCAAGCATGCCTATAAGCAGAAGCTATAGACAAGTTTTACTACAGTGGAAAGTCATCATAAACGAGCATCGTATCTCTGAACCATAACAAGTGTTTACATGTATTTTGGTGCAGGTGTTTGATGCAAACAAATGGAATACGTATTTAAAATACTATAATAGTTGGGAGCCACGAGCGATGTCCACTGTAGCAGAATGTTCTTTATGTGTTCATTATAGCGAATTTCCACTGTAATAAAATTGGAATGATGGCCAAAAACTCACCTCTCCTGTGTTTTCAGTATCCATGGAAACATCCATTTTTGTAGTGTGTAATATCAAGCTCCAGTCTGTGGGCTCCATCTCCAATCTGTGAATACAAAAACAAAAATTAGCAACTGTGATTAAAAACAATCGTCAAATTAATATGTAAAGAAAATTTTAGTTGTTTTAATCTTTATTGTATTTTTAATGCAGAGTGTAAATTGTGACATGCCACGGCAAAATGAGGAATGTCCCCCAAATATTAAAACCACGTAATCGGCCCTGAAGTTAAATATACGTGAACAATTTGTCCCCAATCGATTTTGGGTTTTTTGCATAGCATAAGTATTCTAGATTCATCCTAAAGTGGTTGGTTTTGTTAAAATGTTCAATAAACCTGTTGTTTCTGGTAACCACGGCGCGCTGAGTCATCTTTGCTGTGTCATACATGTATTTCCAAAATGCAGTAAGTTACAGGAATAAATTTGGTGTTATTGGAAAGCTGAAGGACTAGTCTTTCTTCTCATGTATAAACCTAAAAAAGGGGGACATTCCTCATTATGCTGTGGCAGGTCACAATTCGTCGCATTTTTCGCATAGTGGCGAATAAGCGATTTTTTCGAAATTGAGATTTTGTCATATTTAGGGTTCTAAATATGCCAATTTTCATTTGTGAAGGTTTTAAATCAAAAATTTGAGTGGTTTTTGAGTTATTTAAAAATGCAGAATGGCGAACAGGCTCATGATTGGCCCAGCATTACAAGGCAACGCCTCCTGCCGGGAACCAACAGACAATGCGTGAACCAAACACTCCTAACTTGGGGAAAAATCAACCACACTGTGGAATTTAAGAAGGAATTAAATGATAAATCAAATGCTAAAATAACCACGTGTCCATCTGTGTAAGTACCGGCCTTGTCTGAAATCCAGATGGGATAATATCAATGACGAAACTGAAAGCGACAGTTCAGATTTTCACAGACACATGCAAAAGAATAGGCGCGGCGAATAAGTACCACAGCCGGCTTGCATTTTTTGCATAGTGACGAATCGTGAAAAAGTCCATAGCGTTACGAGCGGTGAATAAGACGCACGTGGTGTTGTTTTTTCGCGTAGTTCGTGGCACCAATATCCCTCCTAGATTACCCTTAAGCGGGCCTCCCACTGTGCGATTTTTGCCACGAAATTCGTAAGAATTTCGTGGCAAAAATCGCACAGTGGGAGGCCCGCTTTACTCATGCCAAAAACCCAACATAATTTTAGTAAAACTCTTCGCTAATAACATTATGCTAACAAAAATTGAATTTTGTTACGAAAAGAAAACGAAATCCAAGAACCAGAATATGCATTACTAAAAAACCGTATTACTCGAAAGTGGAATTTTGCTGATTCGCCACTATGCGAAAAATGCGACGAATTTTTCTTTTGAACAGTTAATAAAATGAGATGTATGTAATAGACGAGAGTGACAAGGATTTTTTATTAATATAAAAATGAAAGGCTAATTATTCCACCTTCTGAATGTGTAAAGTATGTCTGTACGTTGTACATGTACAGAGCGTGATCCAATTCCGACGCATGAGGGACAGAAATCAAGATACATTGTACAAATGCCTTTCCTTAGTCAACAACAGTTTACCTGCTAATAATGTTAATACACACACCCCAGGCGCGGATCCAGAGGGGGGGTTTTGGGGGTCAAAACCCCCCCCCCTGCTCCGACACCAAAAAATATAATGTAATGCATTTTTTGCGTGTCCGCCTGTCCAAAACAAGCTGACATAAAAATCTGACGGGCAAAACCCCTCCCTGGTGGCAAAACCCCCTCCTGGAAAAATTCCTGGATCCGCCCCTGCACCCAGTTTATCTAATGTTGAAATTGACTTTACAGTTTTATGCGGAGGTTGTTTTTATGGGTGAGGGACAGATAATCAATAAAATTGAAAAAAAACACCCAATTTTGTACATGCATTTTGAACTTTCTATTGAAAATGTGATGGCACAGTGTGCCCAGCCAAATTTATTCTGTTAATTTTTGTAATATGATTGTAAAATATGGACATTTCTTTACAGATCGAGGTATTATTTTGTAATTTAATAAATTTAGAAATCTTCATCCAGTGTTTACCAGTTTTGGATCACGCTCTACATGTATTAGGGCAGGGGGTACCAAGCATCCACTACGGGGAGTAGGGTTAGGTATAAATACCATACATCTTCGCCACTAATTCTTCCTAATATGACATGATAATGCCCCAGAAAGTGTAAATTTAGTGAGGAAACATGAATTTAGCAGTGAGAAAATTTCAAGTTTTCCTTTGAAAACACTTAGTTCTCCATAGACTTAGTGCAGTAGTCTGAACTGGTGAAGGTGTATGGTACCTTTTCCTAGGGCAGGGTTAGGGTCGTTTTTTAAAACTTATTTCAACGATGCATACGATTGTGTTTAGGATAACATTTCTACTGTTGGGTTGATTACCGTGTACGGACACCCCAAGGCAGACTTTACATTAAGACAGATTGATTAACACAACCCTTTCATACAGTGGTTTGTTGTCATTTTGATAATTGTTATTATTATGGAAGAATTTGTAATTTAATTGTTTCGTTTTTCATGATCACTATACATGTATGTGTTTCTTAAAAACAACTTTACTGCATTTGCTCGTTCCATATGTAGAGACATTAGAGGCAATTTGTTTGTCAACCTCACAGCTAGTTGACAAGTTTTCCTTTCAGCCCTTGTTATTTTTGGTGCATGAGGTGGTTTTCCTATACTTGAAAACTTTCATCAAGGATGTGCCTTCCACAGTTGCTAACATTTTAACGGTTCTATATTAAAAAATTTTGATAAGTAGTATTTCGGGGGGAGGGAATGTTGTGAAAATGTTGACAACTTTTTACGGCCCCATTAGATATATACGTGTTTAAAATCTAATAACTTTAATACACGCGGTGAACTGAATGGGAATGCTGACCTTTTTTTTCTCTAAATGTGGGTAAGAATGTCCAAGTTGGACATCACTATATATTTCCTCCTTAAATTGACGGTAAGAATTGAGAAATTGATCATGACTTTAAAATTACTCATCTAGCACAAGTGCAGATTTGATACAAAAATTTATTTAGAAGTGGGAAAAATGAAAGATTTTCTTAAAAAGCACTTCAGCCAAACCCATATATGTTTCGTGCACAAGGTCTGAATCCATGAAGGCATGATCAACTTCTAAATTTTTTTTCCGTGTATATCCTGCAGTCATCTAAATTCACGCACATGTAATTTCACGCGCGGACGCTCTCCTTGGCGTATCTTTTCACTGAGATCACGCAGTGACGACCGTCAGATTTTTCTTGAAAGTTGTTGGTCTCACTATCTTTCATTTTGCACAAAAATATGGAAAATCAAAGCCTTCCCGGTAAGTAATTGAATAAATTTTAATAAAGGGTACAAAATCCTACCTTCTAGACAAGGTACAAATATACTACAGCCAAAATGGTCGGAGAAATCCTTTAAAATACACAAAAACTTTCACCACCGACCGCCTACTCCGTCTCTAGGCACTAAATGACAATATTGATTGGGTTAAACTTTTTAACAGAGGGCGCCTTGAAAGGTAAAGACATCTGTCTTATAGCTTTCAAATCGAAATATTACTGCTTTAAAACTTAGACTCCGTGTGGACTACAAAATGTAATGCTAGCTGCTTTAATATTTTGTAATTTTTGTAAGAAAATAAGTTGTAAATGAAACAAAAATTGCGGCAAGACATTTTAAATATCTCCACACATTTTAAAATAATTTTGTAATGTAATACTTGTAAACATGAACCGGCAAGGAAACAGGTATATTTCCTTGCTATGTGATGAGTCTGTTTAAAGCTTTATGCACCTGTAGCTTTATGCACCTGCAGGGCTGCTGAGTCATAATTTGCTTAATTAATTGGTTAAGTGTGTGGATCAAAAGCTTTTATCAAATAAACAAAAGTATGGAGTCAAAGCCGCGATTTCAACTGGTTAATCTATTAAATTAATCTATGATGGAGTCATATATTCTTTCGTGAGTGTTGTAACTAAATTATTTTATCAAACTTTCTACAACACATTTTACAAGTGGTACATTCTTAATCATAATAATTTACAGATGATTTTAATACAATTTTGTGTTTTTTCTCGCCCTACCAGGAAGACAGACTGAAAGAATACAAACAGATAATTAAACATGATAAAAACAAAGAAACAGAAGGCTTCATAATAAAATGAAAGGCGGCAATATATAGCGGACCTGATCGAGCCCATTCCGAACTTCTTCAGTCAACGTCACTGCTGGTTAAATAGATGTTCCAGAAAAAGCGTGCAGTTGATGTGTATGACTGAATCATCTCTAAAACTCAAATTATCTTTCAATTATGTCCTTATATAATGTACTGAATCATACTTTTAGAAAGCACTTCTTCTGGAAGCTTAATTTCCAGATTCTGGGCACAACTGGGACACCGTAGTGTGACATGCGACTAGTCTGCGCCAATTTACATGACGTAACTTTAGCAAGTCTACTTTTGCATGCGTTTGCAAAAACACAGCTGGCGTCGTATGGCGACGTTGCTCTTTCTTGAAATTTTACTTCCAGGTAGGGTTGGAGTTAAGGAATCTGACAAAGGAGCCTAAAGGTTCTTTTTGGCTGCTTTATTGTGGTCAAAACAGTGATAAAGGCTTATGTGCGTGAAATATCATGACTCGAGGATATAAATATCAACGTAGGCCTACCTGATTCTGACTAGACTAGGCTGCGAAACTGCAGTGCATAGGCGCCGACTTTATCCTGGAGAGTAGGAACGCGACGTCGTTGACGAAGATGAACGAATGCAAGCAAAATCGATCGTGCCAACTTGTTGTTGTCTTTGGTGTTAGCAGACGAGAATCTTGTTCAAAGTCCAAAACAGCAAAGAGACATACACGTGTGTTTGTTTACACAACTTGATCAAGACTGAGTGAGTGCAGCTTTTTACTAGTCGATTTTGTTCAGCGCCCTCAAGATTAAGAGTTTAGACTGGTTTCAGGACCTCATATACTAGATTGGTTCCCGATCCCATCGCTTATTGCGAAAATATTCTCCTATATGTGGAATATGTGTACGAGAGCAGATTCGAACTCGCAACTCTTGATTGACAGTCATACGTTTTACCACTAGACTGCTACCAATCAACTCGCTAGACCTCGTTTTCTTCCTTTTTTAAACAACTCATGAGGGCGTTGTATAGATCGGAATATTCATATTCATATTCATTTGAACCAATCAGAAGCAGATACAATTCTCAATAGAGCTTCTGCACGAGCGGCCATGATAGGGGGCAGGTTTTCTTATTTAAATTATGTAACAATAGAATTCAACCACAAAGGACAAAATACTCAGCAGGACACATATGGTAACAATGTGACTGCCCCATGTCATGGCCGCCGTGCAAAGGTATACTCTCAATCAAAGGTGCACCCAAGTAAATAGGCTAGGCAGAGATCATATCCGTGCACCGAGCTCATTAATTTTTTGTATGCCCGCAAATTATTCTTTATTTGAGAGAGATGCGAGCTGGTCTTGTAACCTGGTCTTGTGTAAAATATGGCCATCGCCGTGATGTGGGGTATTTTTTCTTCCAACTACATGTATAAACATTTTGGACAATGTAGCTCCTAAAAGTGGCCTGTAGGCCTATAGTTTTGCGTAGCCGTATGTGCCTTTGCTCCATACTTTGGGACGGATTACCACAATAAAATTTAACAGAATTAAAAAAGAAGAGACTTCATGAGTATTTTGGTTGTTGTCCTGAGAGAGTTGAGTATTTTTTTTAAAATTGAAAATTGGGCATTAGCATTGGTTCCAATGGGAGCCCTATTTACTTGTCTGCAACCCTCAACCCTCCTAGAAATAAATACGCTTCCGGCTATAGCGCCCAGCTTAGGGCGGTGGGTCGGGTGGCCGGAGCGTACGGTACATGCAAAGCGAACATGACAAACAATACCCTGCCTAGACAATGCAGGCGCGGATCCAGAGGGGGATTTGGGGGGTAAAGATCTCCCCATGACTGGCAACCCTCCCCCAAATTTAAACAAAAATTTTGGTTTTTCTTGGGGGAGCGGTCTGGGCATTACGTCATGCATTTATTTTTAGAAGCGCATAACCCAGTCTTTGTGAAAGACGGTCTAAAAGCAAATTTAAACCTTGTCTGCATCGTATCAGACTGACGTATCCAGACTGACGCTTTTGTACAAGTCTGTACATCAAAACGTGGCCATCGATACTGATCATTGTCAACTCAAACCTGGAGGGCTAGTTGCTACAAGAATATCATCCGCTATTTCATTCATCCACCCATCAACAAGAAAATATTGTTTTAAATACTCCTTCTTTCCTCGAACTTTTGCTGAGTGGAATCTCTTGCCTGCAACGACTCGTGAGACTGTTTCAGTTGAGATCTTTAAGACCAAAGTCAATGAGATGCAGCTGTCCTCGTTCCTAAGGGGGCCCACTATTAAAATGTTAGTCTACCAGCTGCGCCTGCGCCTGCAACTGATATATCCCGACGAGGAGATTGTTGCAGTATTTGACAGATACAGATACAGATATCACCTAGTCCAGATTAGTTCACTGGTTTTATTGGAGTCTCAGACCCAGTCCCCTTGGCATCATACAAGGGTTGGTGTTCAAATTTAAGACCTAAAACAGTATAATTATTATAATTATGCCAACAAATTTAGGAGGCTGAGAGATGTACCATTTTATTGGCTAGTTATGTGTATGAACACCTCTTGTGGCAAGGCTGACTGCACCAGAGCCAATAAGGCAGGGTGTGCCACTCTGCCTGAAGTGCCTCCCTGAGCTCCTGCACTCTGGGAGATGCGTGGATCTAGTGGTCAGCTCATCCCATGTAAGTTTAATCAGGTAAAGTTTTAAAGCATGGTGAATAAAACATTAAGTAATGGGTTTACGGTGGCACCATGTATGGAATCTATCTCTTTTAGAGAAGTGTGGCTCTTAAAAGAGCCACTTGGTTTCTCTACGTTTTGAACAGTATGCTCTGTTCGTCATCAGGAGACTGCCAGAGACTAGCGGTAGCTGGTTTATGTAGCTGGCTTGGACTCGATGAACCGTGAAGTGTTGTGTGTCACTGTGTGGTGATTGGGTAGCTGGATGCTTTGCTGAATCCCTCACGGGATCCCACGTTTCAAACAGTATGCTCTGTTCGTCATCAGGAGACTGCCAGAGACTAGCGGTAGCTAGTTTATGTGCATTACATGAAGTGCTGTGTGTTGATTGAAAGGGATTCAGCAAGGCACCCAGAGCTCTACCCAATCACCACACAACACTTCACGGTTCATCGAGTCCAAGCATCTACATAAACCATCTACCGCTAGTCTCTGGCAGTCTTCTAATGACGTACAGAGCATACTGTTCGAAATGTCGAGACACCAACTGGCTCTTTTCAGAGCCACACTTCTCCAAAAGAGATAGATTCAATACATGGTACCACCGTAAACCCATTACTTAAGTTAAAAATCATTTGAAACACACCGTGCTGGGTATACTCTTTCCCAGTGCCTCTTGTCTCATACCCAGGCTTTGACATTAACCGCAGCTAAGGCCAATGGCCTCATGCCCTGCTGAGTTGGCCCTGATGCCCCTCCAAGCTCTACACTTTCCTAGGCCTTGACATTAACTAAGGCCACTGCCGAGTTGGCCCTGATGCCCCTTCAAGATAATACACTTTCTGAGGCCAACTTGGCCAGCATGCTTGAATACATGAATAACTAGTACACATTTAGAACAAATTTAAATTGGCCATGGTGCCCCTCCAGTTGGCCTTAGTGTCCTTTGGGCAAAATCAAGGCTGGAGTAGCCCCTTATTTTCATACTTCAAATTCTTATTTGAAAGAGTCCTTGACGCGGGGCAAAATAGCGAGGTCAGACATCTGCTACCATGATGATCGTTTGACCCCTGACATGTGGTTAGCATCCGCAACCTGGCGCCACATGATGCGACTTAAACGCCAGCGCGGTATGACGGACCGCGGCCGCGACGTGATGGCACAGCGGTTGCGCTGTCGAACCCAGCAACTGTCGCGGGGGAGGCCGGCGATCTCGCGATCGGCAATCTCCTGCAGAGAAGTTGAGGAAAAGTAATAAGGATTGACCGTTAAATCGTTGAACCAAAATTTAGAAATTTAAAAGTCGTAAACAAATTTTGCCGAACGATTAAACGAAAACCACTTACAAATAACTGACACTTTTACTTGTTCAAAAACAAAATGAGAATATCATTATTTAAAAAAAAATGCACTTAACATTTCTGTATTGAGAAAAAGTTAGGGCTGATTGTTGAAAATTATCACTTCAAACAATTCCTCCCACAGTAAACAATTCCTGATTATACGTTGCGTTTCCGTCACAGAAATCTGTGCAGGCACATTAGCCCGTCCCAGCACCCTGTAAGGCACGCTGGGAATGAGCGAACAGTTGAAAAACAAAGAAAAAACAAACAATAGTGGACTAATCACGTGGGACCATTACGTTTAATGTTACCAAGCGTCTCTCAAGTGGCATGGTGGCATCTCTCATTTTTGCCACAAGAGGGCGCTGTGTATGTCTTACCAGTACTACCATTTACGTGTCTTTGCACATTAGTAAATCCAACTTACTTTGAGCTCATCTGGAAGAATTGTGTTCTTGCGGAGACAGTTTAGTCTCCTCCGTTCTGTTCCATATTCCTTAAACAGCCTCCGTCTTTTAACATCTCTCAACATCCTCCAGTCGGCATAATGAGTTCTCGCTGGGGCTCTGGCAGAAAGCCCAAGTGTGTTCAGTATCGGAACCAGTAGTGTCTAAAAAAACAAATGAGTCACTTCTATCACGTTCAACGAGAAAAATAGCAAAGCCACTATTGTTCGCTGATACCGTAAACATAACTCAAAAGAAACATTCCTTGCAAAATTGGCATCATTTTTTTCTTTTAAAACTTTAGCCTATGAAAAAAATTGTAAGCCATTTTGAATGGCAGCAGGGCAAAGTGGTATATGGGGTGAAGTGGTAATGCACCTATAAATTCTGCCCACCCCTCCCCCCACTAGCTACCCCCGCCGCCACGATTGTAGGTCAAGTCGCCCCTTACCTACCGCCCCTTTCTTTGGCATTCCAACTCGCCCCCTGACCGACTCGTCCCCTGACCGACTCGTCCCCTGTCCCTGACCGACTCGCCCCCGGTCCCTGACCGACTCGCCCCTTACCAAGTCGCCCCCTTACTGACCCCCTTGTGAATAGTTCCTAGTAGTAGTAGGCCTATGTGTTCCTATCCCTCACAATTTTTCATTTTGCAGCGTTTACTGCTCAACATAAACAGAGTTGGTAGGCCTACATGTATACATGTAATGATGTATTTTACCCTTTGTCGAGGTACAGTGAGAAAACAAGCAACGCTTTTGAGAAAATGCGTGCATCCTGACGCCATTTTCGGCCGCGATTCGTTTTTAATTGGAGCGCCCTCAACGTCAACGTAACGACTACGTTAGACTGATTTTCAGTCCACATATTCCACATAAAAACACGAATATTCAGTCAAATAAAACAGGAGAACAGCCGTACGTATTACTTAGTCTGTGGATTAAAGGTTTTGTGAAGTGAAAATTAACACCCAGCTGGTTTTATACACATATCAAAGGATCAAACTGCTGCAGACAAAGGGGCAAACGCAAATTGGTTTTTTTCCCCAGCCAGAAGAAGTGCCCTTTTATCTACTTCAAACTTTTCTTAACAGGTGAGGGCGCTGTTTATAGCTAATCATGGAGGGAACCTACAGTTGAAAAACAAAGAAAAAAACATTACTTTTCAAACAGTAACAGGAGCCCACTGATCCATTTTTGGCTCAAACAAACATGTTAGGATTGTTGCAAATGACATACTAAACAAACTGTGATGTGTTCGGTGTCGTAAGCCTTGGAAGTTTCCGGAACCAGATTTACCGTTTAATGTGCTTTGTGATTGTTTGCCATTTTTCTTGTACATAGTCCCAGTTCTTGTATTTATATTATTTATTATATTTTCAATTATTGAATTTGCTTTTTTTCTGCAGACTATGTAAACATTTATTTATATGATTGTTATATTGCAACATGGTTTATTTAATTTAATTTAATTATATACATGTAATTTATTTACACCAACCTGTAATTGGCGACTTGATCGCTGTTGGATTTGGTTAATAAATAAATAAATAAATAAATAAACTCATTAAACTGATACAGTTCATGACATGAAGAAGCCACTGAAAATGACACAAAATGTTGTACACAAGTCTATGGAGAATTTCTCTGTTGTCCTGAGATGACATCACAGCTTTTCATGAATATGGAAATTGCATTAGCATAAAGA
Organism: Henricia sp. BOLD:AAB3569; assembly: GCA_037783545.1. NCBI lineage: Eukaryota > Metazoa > Echinodermata > Asteroidea > Spinulosida > Echinasteridae > Henricia > Henricia sp. BOLD:AAB3569. The sequence continues at coordinate 382,122 of JBBELK010000266.1, read as the reverse complement.
TAGAAAAATTTCAATTACACCAAAACACAACTATTAATTTCTCTGAAATTGATTAAACTGTGTAAAACACATCCTCTACTATAGTTTTATGTAATAAACAAAAATTCATGTCGCTTTTAACAAAATAATTTTGCTCAATTAACCTTTCGTACAGGTGATAAATGGGATATAAAGATGTTTACAGTTGACCCCGAATCGGTAGGTGAAACTGCTAATTTTGACGTGGTGTCAAAATGGTACCGAAAAAAAAACCCCGGTCGCTGCATGGTTAAAACTTATATCCGAGGTCCCCGGGAGTCGACGAGTCTCGCAAAGTCCTGCACGCTCTCGAGGTCAACTTACACGGTCTATTGCGCGAATGTAAACAAACCAACATGACGTCATTGACATTATGTACTCTCTAAATGCAAAAGAGTGAAAAACTCACTCTTTAGAGTGACTCCCTTGTAAAACCACTCGGTAACAGTGAAAATCACTATAAAAAGAGTGAAATTTTGTAAAAAGAGTGCATGGCAATCACTCCTAAAATAGTGGGAAAAACCACTCCACAAAGGAGCCATATAAGGACAGCTCGAAAAAGAGCTGTCCTCCATATGGCTCCTCCTTTGAGTGTTTTTTTCCCACTCTTTTTGGAGTGATTTCCACTCTTTTTAGAGAATTTCACTCATTTTAGAGTGATTTTTTTTACTGTTTCTGAGTGGTTTTATAAGGGAGTCACTCTTTTGAAGAGTGAGTTTTCACTCTTTTGCATTTAGAGAGTATACATGTACCACGTGACAAATTACATTAAGCACAATCACTACCCAGACTATCCATGAATCCCTGACCGAGGATTAGGCAATTTCAACATTTTTACATCTGGATGCATAAAAAATGTCGGCCACGCCCTATTTTCGTCTGCCCGAGTATTTCTTATCTTGGGAAAAATCCCCTTGCACAGCAGATGCGCAGATGGGTGTCGCATGTTATTGTTCGTCGGTCACAATAGGCATTGTTATTTTGCGTCATTTGCCTACATGAAGGTCGTTCCAAGCGGCTTGCAATAACATAACAAACGCTAGACTACATGTACACTGTGGCGTCAACGGTTGGCTAAAAAAAAACACGGTAAGTTTGGGAAAACATACATTTAAAGCACGTATGTATACTCTTCAACAACAAACTGTGCACAACAATTGCTGTATTTTGTTACAAGGAGAGCACACGCGTTCCACACAATGCAGGGTGTGGGCACACCTGGCTGTTCTTTAATATGACATTGATGTACTGCCCTGGCCAGCAGTCTCACCAGCTCTCAATCCAGTTGAGCATGTCTGGGATATGAGATGCAGCGTCGATTGCATAATCTTCTTCAGCAACCAAGAAACTTACAGGAGCTTGGCAGAAACCTCATCCGAGTGTGGAATGACATCCCACAAGACAGTTTCAATGCGCATTGTTTTCCTTCAATGAGACGAAGATACACAGCAGCACTATACAGAGTCATTGATGCATGAGGTGGACACACCAGATACTGATTTAGCGCGACTTCGATATTGGCAAGTTTAATTTTCAGCCACTTCTCCAAGACTTTTTTAAACGTTTCACTTTTGGTTTATCATTTGATTGGTGCCTTGGAGTTTGGTAATAATAATAAAAGGTTATTCCAATGTCTTCTGTTATGACAGAAAAATACAGCAATTTTTAGTGAGCGCAGTTTCTTTTGTTGCAGAGCATAAATACTGTATACAATTTGCAAAGTTACATAAAAAGCATGTGCCAAATCAAAATGAAATACCCCCTTTTGCTTGTAATCGATTGATAGCAATGGGTCTTTCTATAAATTAGGGGTCCAAAAGTGTGACATTTAGTGTCCCCCGTTACACCAGATATGTGTTATTTTTCGTACAAAAATCATTAAAATGGCTTTTAAACCATTTTGTATGAATTGTACTTTATGTACTCACTCCTTGATATGTAAAATATTTAAAGAATGTGTCCTGAATTTACAAAAACAAGATGTAAAATGTAACGGGGGGACACAAACATTGGACCCCTAAAGACCCCTATAATAAGCTATACCTGAATTTATGCGGGTTTATTTTTGGTCCTCGGGTTTTTAAAATGTTATTTATTGCAATCCTTTTATACTTAGATCAATACCTGATATATGTACATGTATACTGCATGGAACCGTGCAAGGTGAAATACAGAAGATGTTTCATTTTGTTAACTGAATTGTCTTTAAATGAGCATATGGAACCATAAAAAGCACAGTACCTTAATTCTCTATATGTTGCATTGGGGAGCATCTTTGCAAAGTAACGAACACATTTTAGTGTGACGCCTTATCACCATGGAAATGTACCGAATACAAGTTAAGAGGAAAGAAGATCATAATAAGATGAAGAGATTTATACGAAAAAATGGGTGGTACCTGTTCGTCTGAGAAAACCAAATTTTCATTTTTACAGGCTGATATGGCAACGGGGTCTGATTTGGGAGCTTCAGCAAGAGGCCGGAGAAAGCAGACGATAGAGGGCGGCATTCTCGATTCAGATGATGACGTGTTTGGTGAGGTCGACAAAGGTCATGTGCAAAAGAGTTGGGAATTGAACCGCGGTGTGTGGCACCTACGTCATCAACCAGGTCCCAGTACCCATAGATCATCGGGTTTCCAAGAAACCGATAGGCGATCCTCTTGGAGTGAGGGTCCCCAAAGAGAAAGCAAATCGGCAAACAGATGGAGCCAAGACAGGAATGACATATGGCTTAGTTCAAAGCCGGTACCAAGAAAAATATATGAAAACAGAAGTGGTAGAGGCTATTCACACAGAGCCTCGGCATATCCTAGTGATAGTCACTCTAGTGAAGGCGGCAACGCAGATGATGCTACTTGGAGACGTACTCCATCGTCTGTGGAGAGGAAGCAGTACGAGCACATGGAACGCATTGGGGATTCTCAAAATGCCGGCGAAGTCAACAAGACTGACGTCCGACAACCAGGTGACACGGCGCCCCTTTCAAAATTGGAGGTCATAGGTGCAGGAAAGAGATTGCTTCTCAACGACGGAACTGAAAATGGCTCTGGCGCTGATTCCAAGAGCTGGAGGAGGACGTCCCAAGGAGGTAGTCGTGATGCGGAAGGCAGCGGCCGAGTGACCAGGGATTTCTTCAGACGGCCCGGGATCCGGAGGCAAGCACCATCGGCCAGGACAGTGGATGACACCGAAGGTTTTGAGGAAGCAGGTGGTCTGGCTCACGGAGACCCCAGCCAAGAGAGAAGCGACAGTGAAAGGTAAGTAAAGGAAACGATCATTAAAGCAAAACCAACTGAGATCGTGGCAGCTATGGTGAAACGTAACAGTAAATTGAAACATTTTATTTTGATATTGATTTCTATATCGACATTGATTCTAACCGTTTTGTTATTCATAACAGTGTTTTGTTGTCAGGAGAATTTTTAGAAAGATGTGCGAATGTAAACTGGGCTCAAAAAGAAACTTATAATTTTTCACATATGGTCATATCTTAAAATCCTGTCCATCAAAATTAACCAAAATGACACACAGGATTACTTCAATACTCTACTCTAATGACATGTCAATATCCAAACGGTTACCTTACTGACAGAACTGAAAAATGCACTGGCATGGAACCGCTTGCTGTATCACAATGTCACAGCCTGGAAATTTCGGCAACAAGAAGTCAAAACAAATTGAAATGAAGGTAATGTCAGTTACCCAAACACAGACATCTATAGTGTGTGTGTCCACCATGTGCTTGGAAGCATTCAGTGCATATGTTTGCTTTGATTCTTGAACAGCTTAAACAGAATCCCCCCTTCCACATTTTTGAGTTTTTCTGTTTATCATGGAGGTGTATGTGTCTACAACAAATCTGTGAATTCAATTATTGGGCTGTGACATGTGGTCCCGCGGAAGCTGTTCCATGTCAGTTGGGCAACTGCTTGGTTACTGACATGTGTTTAGAGTAGAGTATTGAAGTAATCCGGTGTGTAATTTTGGTTCATTTTGATGGACAGGATTTTAAGATATGACCATGTGAAACATTATCAGTTTCTTTTTGAGCCCAATTTAGTTTTTGCTTACTCGCTGATTCAATTTTTGCAGTGAGGTCGCAGACTCGACCGCAGCCGTCGACACTCGCAACAAAGGTTGGAGAGCCGGTTTTCAATTACATGCAATGTCCCAGGGTACTTCAGCGCTGGTGCCGCTCAAGAGTCACGATATTAAGCGCACGGCAAGGGTACCAGCCCTTTCAGAGCAGGATTTGCTACACTTGCTGAACGACTCGACCCCGTCAGACGTCCTTACTGAACTCGCTGAGAGGAAGGATCAATTTCGTTCTCTTTTGGATGGGGATGAATTGCCAGACGAAACTCTGTTGTTAATTGTACGCGTAGTTTCTCGTTTGACTGATTTAGACCAAAAGGTTCGATACTTGAAAGAGTTGAACACTGTTTTTAGTATGATAGATTCGTCTTTGTTTACCAGTAAACATTTGACAAGGTATATCGTTTCCTCCTCGATAAAATACTCTGCTGAATGCTGTGACAAGAGCTCTGTCGTGCAGAGCCTTTCTGCTGATTTCAGCACGATGCTGAGATTTTTCCAACTGATTTTGGAGTGCAAGCCGTCAGCTTGCTCGGAAGTGGGCGTGGCTTTGATTCTTCTTCAGAAAGAAGTGACATCAGCATCGATGAACAACGAGAGCTTTGATCTGGAAGGGTGCCTGATGACTGAGGTGGAGCGAATCTCGGAAATCTGCAGCTCCCTGAGCGAGTCTCAGAGAATGGCGAAAAAGCGCAGCTTTGAGAAGTCCCCTCCAAACAACTTCAGAGATATACCCATCTTTCCCAAGAGCACGGAGCTTTGCGAGACGGGCCAACCATTCCTCAGAAAGAACATCATTCGAGGCAAGTATGACAACGTGGAGCATTATCTTGATGTCCAGTTCCGTCTTCTGAGGGAGGACTTTGTGGCGCCTCTTCGAGAAGGTGTGACAGAATTTCTCTCCAATTCCATTCGGCGTCCTCGAGATATTCGCATCTATTACAACGTGGCCATAGAGGGGACAGCGATGGTCAGGCATCAGCTTGTTCACACATTATCGTTTGAGCTGAGACGTAAGAGGCCTGAGCATTGGGAATCCAGTAAGCGCCTGCTTTATGGGTCTTTTGTGTGTCTCACTACGGACAATTTTAAGCACATCTACTGCGCCACCGTAGCAGACCGGAATGTTAATGATCTGTCAAAAGGACTCGTGAACGTTCGGTTCTTAACTCCACCAAGTCGCACTACACAGGGCCCGTTTATCATGGCCGAATCGTCTGCTTACTTCGAGGCCTATCGCCATGTGCTCCTTGGGCTGCAAGAGATAAAAGAACAAAACCTTCCGTTTAAGAAATACATCGTCGATGCTTCGTCCAAAGTGGATTTTCCTTCGTATCTTCGAGACGGCGACGTATATGACATGAGATCACTTGTTGTCGGAACCAACGAGTCATTTAATTATGACATGGCAACAAATATCTTAGTTAAATCAGCCTACGTACAAATATTGGAGTTGGAAAGTTGGCCGCATGCCGAAGACCTACATTTGGATGAATCTCAAAAATCCGCTCTGCAAACGGCACTAACGAATGAGTTTGCAATCATCCAAGGGCCGCCAGGAACAGGAAAGACTTACGTTGGTCTGAAGATTGTAGAGCTGCTTCTGTACAATGCTCCTTGGCTATACAACCATACTGAGGATGAAAATGCTTCTCCAATTCTCGTGGTGTGCTACACAAACCACGCCCTGGACCAGTTTCTGGAGGGAATAATCGCCTTTGGAGAGGATAATGTAGTGCGCGTCGGAGGTCAAAGCTCAAGTCAAATTCTGGAGACGAAAAACCTTTCAGTGGTGCGACGAAACATGCCTCATGACAAAGGCGAATACAGAGAACGAATGCTCAGCCTCAAGAAGTTAGAGGTCGAGTTTTCGAAACTTGAAGAAGAGATCCAAAGTTTAATTCTCAAGCAGCAACTTCCAAAAAGGGCAATCATGAACGTGGTGGCACTTAGCGACTACATAAAGCCAACCCACTACGAAGAGCTACTGCCGGCAGACGAGAAATTGGAGGAAAAGACAGCGTCTGAAAGCGACGAGAACAACAAAGAATCAGTGAAAAAGTCATCAGAAAATCTGTTGAAGTGGCTCAACGTGGAATTGTCAGTTGAAGAGAAGAAAGGAATATCGCACGAGGGAGGGAGCAAAGCAGACGAGCCAAGTGATCGTATTGATGTTGATGTTGAAGGTGACATGATCCAGCGTGAACGTCAGGTCGATGACACGACTGACTGGGAAGTTCCGCAAACCAAAATTGAAACGATTTTCATCAAAAATGCTGCATATGACATGAAAAGTACCATTGATTCGCCATCCCTAGAGGAACTGCAACATAATAATGGAACGATGGCTGATCAAGAGGCTGACAGAGTAGAAAGTATATGGGTTTTGAAACCACTTGATCGGTGGCGTCTCTACAGGTCATGGGTCAAGATCTTCAAGGAAGTACTCGAGACAAACTTAGCGGGGAAACGTGAGAAATACCAGAAACTTTCAGATGAGATTGACGGCTTAAGAGCTGAGGAAAATCTCAAAGTACTACGAGAATCGAGTGTGGTTGGCATGACAACATCGGGTGCGGCAAGACACAGGTCACTTTTGAAGCTGCTGGGTTCTCGGGTTGTTGTGGTCGAAGAAGCTGCCGAAGTCTTGGAAGCTCACATCATCACCACCGTGACCTCAAAATGTCAGCATCTCATTCTAATTGGCGATCACCAGCAGTTGAAGCCAAACCCGACGGTCTACCGTCTTGCGAAGATGTTTAACTTGGACACCTCTCTTTTTGAGAGAATGATTAACAACTCTATGCCATGCCAGTCGCTGATGCACCAACACAGAATGCGTCCTGAAATCTCTCTCCTAATGAGGAAACATTTCTACAGCAGGATTGAGGACGATGAATCCGTACTGGGCAGAGACGACATCAAGGGAGTACAAAGGAACCTGTTTTTTATCACTCACGAGCAGTTGGAAGATGCTGTCGACGACAACAAAACGAGATCCAATCAGTATGAAGCTGAGGTCTTAGTTGCACTGTGCAAATACCTGTTACAACAAGGTTACAGACCCTCTCAGATCACCATTCTCACAACATACACTGGGCAGCTGTTCTGCTTTAGACGGCTCATGGATAAAGAGACTTTTGAGGAAGTTCGGGTTTGTGTCGTTGATAATTTTCAAGGCGAGGAAAACGACATCATACTTTTGTCTCTGGTACGAAGCAACGCGGAAGGATCCATTGGATTTTTGCGTACCTCTAACAGGGTATGCGTGGCCCTCTCTAGGGCAAAGTTGGGTCTCTACTGCATCGGTAATGCTACCATCCTGAAGAAGGCACAGATCTGGCAGGACATCATGGGAACGTTGGAAGCTAAAAAACAAATTGGAGCGTCACTTCCGTTAGTCTGTCAAAATCATCCTAGCGCAAAGACACAGGTTGCCACTGCCGAAGATTTCAAGCAGAAGGCACCGTGCGGAGGTTGTGATAGAACTTGTGATTTTAGGTTGCCGTGTGGCCATGTTTGTCGCCTGTTCTGTCATACCTTTGACCGAGAGCACAATGAGTATAAATGCATGAAATCGTGTGAACGATTGTGCGAAAGAGGGCATCCTCCCGGGAATCCATGTTCTTTAAAGTGCTACGAACCATGCAAACCTTGCTGCGTAGAGGTTTCGAAAATGATGTCAAAGTGCGGCCATGAAATTCAGTTTTCGTGCTACAACTATGACACAATAACTTGTCCCAAGCCCTGCAAAACCCAATTTGAAGAGTGTCATCACTACTGTCCGAAAGAGTGCGGTCAACCTTGCCCGGAGACTTGCCCTGAGAAGTGCGAGAGGATCCTGCCATGCGACCATTCATGCACTGAGCCATGCGGTAGCCCGTGCACGAGCGACTGTTCGGTGGAAGTTGAAAAGCGTTTCCCAAAATGCGGACACAGTGTCTTTGTAGAATGTAGCAAAAATGTAGAAGAAATTGAGTGCACAACATTGGTACGAAAGACACGGTCAAAGTGCGGTCATGAAATAACTGTGCCCTGCAGTGTCGATCTTGACTCTATCGAAACTACCGAAACTTGGCTGAGTCGAAATCGAACAAATCACCGCAAGTTGAAGCTTTGTGAAGAAATTGTTGAGAAGACGTATCCTTCTTGTGGTCACGTTATTAAGTTGCCATGTCACCAAGACGTCACATTGGTCCCCTGCTCCCGTACCTGTGAGAAATTACTGACTTGTGGACATCCTTGCCCCAACGAATGCGGCCGGCCTTGCTCAAGCGAAAGTACATCACGTTTTAGCGTTAGGCTAAAAAAATGCACAGTGCTAGTTGAAAAGACGTTTCCAAAATGCGGCCACTCACAAGTAGCGAAGTGCTGGAAAGATATAACATCTTTGTCGTGTCTCAGACCTTGTTTGAATGAATTGCCGTGTGGACATGATTGTACTCTTAAGTGCGGTAAGCCTTGCATTTGTAAACAAATGGTTTTGAAAACAATGACAAAATGCCATCATTCGCAGTGGCTTCCCTGTCATCAAGACGTGGAGTCATTTAAATGCAAGGAAAAGTGTATGAAAGTACTTGCCTGTGGTCATAAATGTCCCTTTATATGTTGGGAACCGTGCCCTGGTGAAAGCAGTGACCCAACCAAAGACAAGGAGGCTTTGAGCGGTTCCATGCGCTCTCGTATCACAAATCAATATTCAACAACCAGAACAAGTCACAACGTCCAGTTTAAATGTTACGAAGACATTAAAACGGTCATTTGTCCAGAGCAATGCAACCATGTTCTTGCTTGCGGTCACCCGTGTCCAAACAAATGTGGCGAGCCTTGTCCAGGAGTAAAACTAACACATGAAGCTCAAATGCTTTCGACGTTGCGTTTCTCAGCTACATACAGAACAGTATGCATGGAAGAGGTTCAGAAGGACCCGAGTTGCGGTCACATACAGTCCGTGTCTTGTTTCCGGGCAGATTCCGACATCACATGCTACGAAGCATGCACAGGAATCCTTGAGTGCGGTCATGGCTGCAGAGGCACATGTTCCAACTGTAAAAATGGCACCCAGCACATGGAGTGCATGGTAAGATGCATGAATCAGCTTCTTTGTGGACACGACTGCCTCGAGAGGTGCGGCTCATTATGCTCCTCATATTGCGAAAATTGCATGTTTCCCAAGAGTGGACATTACATGTCAAATGACTGGCACTCGCCCCCACCGGCAATCCCGGATAAATCCGACCCGTGCAAACACAATATTTGGAACCGCCAACTCAAGTCCTACGCTTGCATCATCCCGTGCAGGCAAAAGCGCCGTTGCAAACATCCATGCGTGGGAGTCTGTGGTGAACCATGCCCTCCATTCTGCAGGGTTTGCGATAAACAGATAGTTTCTGACAAATTTTCCACGAAGTACATACGTCCTAAGGACACTTTCATCCATTTAGTTGACTGTGGACATCTCTGCGAGACGCGGTTCTTGGATACAATAATGTCGAAGTTTCGGGCCACGTTAGAGAGTGGTTGCGTGGAGGTTCGGTCCGTCCTGTGTCCGAAATGTAAGGAGCCCATACTTAACTGTCCTCGTTACGAAGACCTTCTGAAGATGATCAAGTCATCTGTGGATGCTGCCAAGAGCAAGTGTGACGAAGGCTTATGGCATCGTCACGCGGCAGAACACGATCATAAGAACTCAGAGAAGTTCTCCTTTGCTGTTGGAAAATGGATAAGGTGTCCTGAGGGGCACGTGTTCTATGTGAAAGAGAATAAGAACAAACTACAGGAGCCCTTATGCCCGGACTGTCGCATTGCCAATTCTCGAGATGACTGTGCGGAAGAAGATGACTCCAGTGTTGTAGTCGAGTACATTTTTGTGAGTACGACTACGAGTACATTTTCATAAGTATGAAAACAGGGAAATAGTTTTTTTTCGTGAGCACGAGTACAAGTTTTTTTTCACAAAAGTGTCGGTCACCTTTTTGTGGAGCACAAAGTTCCCCTGTTATACCTAAGTCACAATTAAAGCGGAGGCTGGGCGGCGTGTGCGATTTATAGGCATCGGCCGGCGTGTAGAGGTCGGCGAAAGATCGCGCGATAGGGCGACCTCAGTCACAATTAAAAGTGCCCCGCACGCTGCCATGACGAGGCCCGGGTGTCGCCGGCCGGCGATCGGCCGACTTTCCTGGAAATGGGGTCGAATTCTTGGCCCGTTTATCGGCCGGTGTCCGGCAGGCACTCGTCCGATGTCCTGCCTATGTCCCTGCAATACCCCTGCGGTATCCGGCAGGGTGCCGGCCAATTCTTACAGGCCGTACAGCGGCCGGACGGGCATCTGTAGTGTGCCTGTCGAGTGGCCAGCGATCAACGGCCGCGATCTGGCGGCCGTTTGTCAATTTGGGGGTGAGGTATATATAGCGGCGCTCCTCTGACCTTCTTTATTCACTTCGACCTTTCTCTAGGAGCACTCTACGAGACGAAGAAACAAGAAGACAAAGAAGAAAATGCCGTTAATACCTCCACAGCGCTTGCGGCCACATCCACAGCGCTTTTGGGCACCTGCGAGCCCCAGTGGCTGGTCGGCCAGACGCCGGCCGGGCGCCGCCAAGTCGGCCGGACGCCGGGAGGGGCCCGGCCGGCGTCTGAGCGGCGTTTGGGCGGCGCCTGGCCGATATATGGATTGTCTGGGTTGTCCAAATATTGGCCCGGCGCCCGCCCGATGTGTGCTATGCCCTGCCGGACATCGGTCAGGTATCGACCGATTTAGTGGCGATCAGTTTGCGATGCGAAACGCCGCACCAGGTTTACAGTCCGGTTTAAAAGTAACTCGATGCCCGCCCGATGCCCAAAAATGACCCGGCAGCCACAAGGAGTCCCGTGGGGCGCCGGCCGAAAATGCCTAAAAATCCGTCGCAAACTACTCGCAAACCCACCGCAAGCTAATTGTGACTGGGGTATTAAAGGAACACACCTTCTTTGTTGAGCTATTTTGGGCTCGAAATAGACCCATACATTATTCTGAAGCGCATTCGAGAGTAAATTAGATATATCCTGAAAAGACGCCGTCAAATTTAGCCGTTTTTGAGCACCTTTGAAAAATCCAAGGTCACGTGACTTTTCGGAACCAAATTCTGGTTCTGAAAAGTCACGTGGTCTTGTGAGTTAGTTGTATTTCCAGCCGTATAAAAGTTTGTTACTGCAGAACTGCACCAAATTCAACTCTGATTTCCCCCCAATATTTATAAGTAATCCACAAAAGAGAGACTATTTATACAGGTATAAAACAAATTTAAAAATAAGTATGAAAATTCGAACATAATTGTTTGTTTCGAGAGTCCGGAAAACGGGAGCGAGCGCGTGCTACGGCAGGCTACCGTTGAGTGTAGAAATTTGCCCCGCGCAGTACACGGCAAATAGCTTGAGTGCACACACACACACGGAAGGGCGTGTTGCTTCGGTACGGTGCACGTACGTTCGTGAAGAAAAAACATGATGCCAACTCCTCAAAAGAAAACGGAAATTCCTATTCGGTCGTCCGGGCTGTCCAGTGAAATCGTGAGCGGAAAATTTAAGATATCCTGATCAGGAGAAGAGCGAATCGTTTGTGACAAAGTTGTGAGGCTCTCGCGTAGTTGCAACGGCTGGTAAAGCGTATAACCCGTCTTTTGACCGTTTTCGTTATTTTTGCACTTCTTTAGTAAATTACGGGATATTTTGATGAAATTTTTTCGCAACGACCATCAAAAAAGTATTGTCAATGCTGCTACATCACTTAATCATGTAAACAGTAGGCAGGTGTGTACCTTTAACATGCAGACACTGCAGGATTGCAGATGGCAACATTTAAATATAATTGTCTGTGTATTATGACTAGTATATACAATGTACATTATAAATTTAACGTACATGTACATGTACATGTGTTAACAGTAATTATATGACTATTACTTTGGTATATCATTTGTAAGAATAAGTTTATTTTGAGACGGCGTTTTAACTCAGTGTTTTTGGATGTACACTATACTCAACCAAATTTAAAGATCGGACTTTCCCCCCTAAACAATTATAAGGCACAAGTGATCCCTTAAAGGAGCTTGTTCAGGTTCTCCCAGAAATTGGATTTCGTTGTAACCGGCAATAATCATATAAAATACCTCCCTAAAATACTATCCATGAGAAGAAAACAGGAAATTTGCAATCGCCAATTTGGATGTGGAAGCGACAAGGTTGGTATGATCTCTGCATGCTTTATGAAACCGGATACATTAGTTTACAAAACATTGATGGTTTTTTACGATATCCTTGAAAACATATACGGATTGAGAGAGCGAAATTTCAGAATGGCAATGAGAAAACCTCAACACCCATGGGAAAAAGGGGGTTCAAAAATGTGATCTAGACACACTCCTGTTTTCTTGATTCCATGGTTTTTATGCTAATGAAAATGCATGAGCAAAGTGATGATGTCACTTTAGAAAAACACAGTCAAATCTCATTCAACTGTGCACAAAAATTTCCAAAATGTTCTCCAACTTGCTAGAACTTTTGTAACCCATGTTGGTTTAGGTTTGCTTTACATGTTGCCTGTTGTAAACCATGAGAAAACTAAGCCTGGAAACTGCAGCATTTTTCCACAATACCAGTTCGAAGTCTTATGTTTTTTCTTTGCTTTTTTTGCTGTGTGTTTCTAAAGTGACATGCCCCAAACAGCGCCCTCTGTCTGTGAGTTTATGTGAAGAAATTTTCATTCACATAAAGTTGAAAAATGACACATTTTATTTATGGGGCATCAAAATGAACAGTAGTATTGTCTTTCTACGCAAGTAATCCTTCATATGCAGCAAAAACTGTGCATAAAGTTATTGAGCATTTCAGGGCCCTTTAAAGGCAGGGGCTCGTCAGCAATGCGCGCGCCAAAGTCGTGCCACGAAATACGCAGCTCCATAGCAAAGGCATGGAGCTGCGTATTTCGTGGCACGAATTTGGCGCGCGCGCATTGCTGACGAGCTTGTGCTTTTAAAGTGTTAAAATCTAACATATAGTAGGTATACATTGTATTTCATGGATTTCTGTGTATTTTAAATAATCTGTCATAACATACTTGGAAAGACTGCTACTAGTTTGAGAAACGGTATTTAAAAGTTTAAAAAAGTCTTAAATGTGGTTGTATATTTAAAGTAGAAGTACAGTGATTATGTATTTATTAAATGTATTTTAAGAAATTGTGTACATTTGTCTGTATTTTGCGTAGACCTTTCAATAGAACTTAGTTAAGATTCCGACTTACAACAAAATTCACAAGCAACAAACGCAACATGGCCCTACTTCAAGAAACGCCGGGCAACGGGTTTGTAAAATTACCATATCAAAAAGGTTGATTATTCAGTCTATTTACTATTGTCTCCTTGCAAAAATATGTGTATAATGTGGGGTTTGCTCAGTGCTAGGATTGTCTAAATGCGGTGACACGTACGTAGGTGCATACAAAATGGTATGACGAATTAACAAATAATTTATGAAGCATTTCGCTTTAAAACGCTGTCATCTCGTCGTAACAGGTGAAATCTACATGTAGTTTGGCCTAATGAAAGTGTAGGTACATGTACTTCAGTATTTCAACACCGTAATCGTAAGTTATCAAACTAATTTGTGGAATGGTTTTTCTCCTAAACTCTGCCCTTTTCCCACGATGTTTCAAAGTTATTTAGAGGACAGCATGTTGTATGTGGTTTGAAAGTAGGCCTACGATCTGCCAAAATTGTAAACATCGCTTGTGCCCTATTCCATGCGTATTATACAACGTCACATTAAATTTAAACTGAGATCTGAAACATAATCATTTTGTTTTTGTGTGCTGATCAATGCATTAATTACATGTACATGTTTGTATTCCGACTTTAGAAAATGTCATTATCGGGAATTTTTCCTCGAAGACGAACATGGCATACCTTCAGACAGTGGTTTCTTCGGATATTTCTGCTGGCCTGCCTTTTTCAGATGGCTTTTTACGTCGTTATACAAATCGAATTCGAAGGTAAATCGCAAACAAAAACCTTTTATTATCAGGAATGAAAACAATGAAGAACAATATATTTGGGCCTATACAATTTTTCTTGATATAGCAGAATGTTGTATTAACAGTGCTCTTATTATGAAGGTTCAACTGTACATGCGTCCTTGAGATTACGCGGCGGTAATACGGCCCAGTTAAAAAGACCAAAAAAAACAACGAAAAACCAAATAAGAAATCTGCCTAAAATATTCATACGTCGCAATATCGTAACGAGCATTGTATAAGCTTCCGGAATACGGAAAGGCGCATTTTCCTTAAATACTATAACATATTTATACAAATTCCGCTCAAACTTCACGTAATCCTTAATCACGCCAACTCCGCCCCCCCCCCCCCCCCCCCCCCCGCACCCCCCACCCCAACCTACCCGCAACCCTCCCCTACCCTCCCCGTCCCCGTCCCCTCCCCCTCCCCCCGGAAGGTGCTTGTATAGTCACCTTTAATGTCGAGTTCACTCATTGGCCAGGCCGATCCTGGGAAATATGAGCCTCTGGCCAAGCCCTAAGCAAGCCTTTGAGTATGTAACCATCGTGCCTCCCTGCCTAATAAAAGCTGTCAATTATCCAATCCCAATCAATGAGGAACAACTGCACTATATGCCGTGGTTCGAGACCACAGTTAGCTTCATAGCTCAATTGGCAGAGCGTCTGCGCGTTAAGCAGAAGGTCCACGGTTCGAATCCTGATGGAACCAAGTTGCTTTTCACTGCATCCATATTTCCCAAACTCATATGGAAATTTGTTTAAATTTGTATCGAATTATCCTATACTTCTGGCCCAGTGACACAATGTAGACAACATCTGTTTGCAACCAATGGCCTGACAGAGAAATAGCCCCAGGGTACAGCGGGCTCGGAGCCTTTAATGGTAAGAGTATACTTGCCTTCCGGAGTCTCCCCGTTGAGTCACCATGTTATAAAATGTGCGGTGCATATCGGAGGGTTCATAGCTTGTGGCCTGACTAAGACCAAGTGATGTCGTTTGAAGACCCTAGCTAAAACAGATGGCAGCTGGGCTATTAGTGTATCTTTTAAGGCAACGTTTAGTGTAAGCACAAAATATACAACCATTCATGTCCTCAAGAAAGAAACTGTCCTACAAGATGGCAGCTATCTAATATGGTCTATACTCCAGTTCCAGTGAACTTGAACCGGCCCAAGAGTTTACGACAACATGAAGAACTTGTACCGTGGGTTGATGACAAGCATTTGGAGATCGGTTTGCCTTCAGCACGCGTGCTGTCCGACCCTGTATTGGCTCACAACGCAGCTCAAACGGGTGCCGAGAAGGCACAACATGGTCACGACATTTCAGAGGTACTTTACACATCAAAGCAATATAGTCACCCCTGACAAGGGTGAATTTACGCTGGGCCTTTTCGCGCGCAAATATGACGGGCGTCGATATGAGGGGGGAAAAGCAGTGTGGATGACAGTTTGAGTGAAATGACGCACTGAAAACCATTTCAGTCCAAATTATATAGCCCCAGGGCATAGGCCTACGGGTATGTGCCTCCGGAGTCTCCCCTTCGAGTCCCCGTGTAAAAGTGTGGTGCATTTCGAAGTTGTACAAATAAACCATTCTATCCAACGATTGCTTCATAAGTTCCACTAATTTCACCTTTTTAAATGTTGTTTTATTTTTTAATTTTTTTAGGCTGGGGGTGGGGGGGTGGGGGGGGGGGGGGGGGGGGGGGGAGGGGGGGGGGAGGGGGGGGGGAGGGGGGGGGAGGGGGGGGGAGGGGGGGGGGGAGGGGGGGGAGCGGGGTGGGGAGGGGGGATATACCTTTAATGATGGCTTTCCTGGACTTTCTGTTCACAAGGAAGTCTACTCGGCCGTTTTTATGGAGCAACAGGCCCGTATTCAAAGCGAGCGGCAAAAACATCTCACGGAAGCCTGTAGCAGACACCCGAAGCTCTCACAAGGCAGCCTCAGCAAAGATACCCTCCGCCACATCTATGTTCATGAACGGCATAAGATTTTATACTGCTTCGTTCCGAAGGTGTGTACTCCGCTGATCCTTTATTAAACAAGAGATCAAATGTTACGGTATGGGGAAAGCTTACCGATAATGTATAATGTCGGCGTATGGGTCTATATCCTAGCCTTGTAATTTGAGGAAACCGGCTCTGAAGAAACACACAATACTCTCCCTAAAACAAATGTAATTTTCTTAAATATCAGTTCTTGGTCAAAAGAAAAGTTTGTCGATACTGGAGTTAACTTGTGGATAGCAAAGCTGTGGACCAGTCTCTTTGGGATCGCTTTCAAGACTGTTCCACTTCAGTAATATCGACGTTGACCTCTTTGAGCAAAGGAATATGAAATGTGACATTTCATTTTTCTGGGAAAATTGTGTAGTTAAGGGTTCTCATAAAATCTATTCTGTTGGGTTTCAATCTTATTTTAACCAGTGTGAGATGGGGGTGACCTCTTGAACCGAGAGTCTCCCAAGTTGTGCAGGAGCTCAGGGACGTACTTCAGGCAGAGTGGCGCACCCTGCCTCAGCGGCTCTTGCGGAGGCTGGTGCACCTGAGGACACAAATGGCGTTCATAAACGTTACTGACCGATAAAACATTACATTTCTCAGCCTCCCCCGTCCCTGATCCTTTGTGTTTTTCAACCGAATATAATGTTGAAAATTTCAAGACTGGGCTCGATCTCTTACCGTAAACTGAACCCCTCCACCATCACAACCACACATGAAAAAAATTTCAGAAAATAAACCGGGAACCACGTAAAACAGAACAAATTCTTGACAAATTCTCAAACGAGACACCAATTGTGAGACGACCAAAGGGACCCGCCGGTGACCGAATTCCTCGTATCAGTCTCCCAATGAAAATAGTGCCTATAGACCGCCATTTCGTGGGCCAGTTTCTTTGTTTCTTGAGGACATGCATAGTTGCACATATTGTGCTTCCATTGTTGAACGGTTTAAGTAACAAAAGGTGCCCCACGAAATGGCGGATATTCGATACGGTCTATAGGCCCACCTAAGTCCTGCAGGATTATTGGCCACCTGCTGTTTACTACGAGATCAGAGGATCAGAATAAGTGATTTAGTGGAACCATTCCCACGTTCACTTTTTTAAGGGGTTGAATTTTCAGGTCGGGTGTAGTAACTGGAAGAGGGTGTTGATGGTCCTGAGCGGGCTTCGCAAACAGACATCCGGGATCTCTTCCAGTGAAGCTCATTTCAGGAACGGCATGAAGCGACTGAGCGCCCTCTCATCGTCTGAGCAGAAACTCCGCCTGGGCACCTACACCAAGTTCATGTTCGCCCGGCAGCCGTTCCTACGAATCTTGTCTGCTTACCGGAACAAATTCGCCGACGTCAAGGTCTATCGTGAGGAGCCGTACTTCCAGGTTCGGATTACGTTAGCCGAACGGTATAGTGGATTGAATGCAAGACCTAAAACTGTTAAAATAAGCAGTGTTATCTCCACGTGTGATTGAAGATGTCTATGATAAAAACAACCTGTGTATAAGTTAGCTCAGTACCTCATCTATGTTCAGAGAAAACGATGAAAATTTGTGAACATTCTTCTAAGAAAATGTGCAAAGCCACCGTCCTGTTTAGGCAGGTTCTCTGACTGAACTGCACGGAATACGGACCCGTAATACCACGATAGTCAGGGGCTAAGTTTCGTTCACATGAGGGCGCCCTTGTAACAAAATGTGTGTGCACATGCATTTATATAAATTCATCTTTAATTGACGTCTGCCATTTAAATATGCAAATAGTTGATCACGATTTTCGAACATTGCATCTCATGTTCAAACCAAAGTGATCACAAGCCCTAGAAGTACAGATGCTCATAGAGGCATGCATTTCAGGCAGAGTGGCGCACTATGCCTCAGCGGATCTTACGTAGGCTGGTTTAGCCAGCCTTGTCACAAGAGGTAGTCATGCACGTCACTGACTGATGCAATTTTACTGTACATCTAAGCCTTCTTGATCTTTTGATCGGAGTATTTTTTAACCGTAACTCTGTTCCCTGTTTTCAGAGCAAAGCCAAGCAAATCATGAAACGCTACCGCCCGGACGCCACACCGCGCGAACTCCAAACCGGCGAAAACATCACGTGGAACGAGTGGACAACCTACCTGACCAACCCACGAGAGAGAGCGGGCTTCGATGACCACTGGCAGGAAATCTACAAGATGTGCTCGCCTTGTAAAGTCAAGTATGACTACCTGGGAAAACTAGAAACAATAGCAGACGACGCCAGATACATGCTGACATCACTCGGTCTTCAAGACAAGGTGGCGTACCCGGCTAAAACGAACAGCCATCCTACGAACAGTTCAAAAACCTACAATATTTTCTTCAGCCAGATCACCAAAGCGTCGATTCAAAAACTCTGGGAAATATACCGTTTAGACTTCGAACTTTTCGGATATCCCAAGCCTAGTATTTTGTAGAACACTCTAGTTTTTTGTGAATCTTTTTTTCTTTCTTTTGGTATTTTTTTTTAGTACTGTGGCCAAACGGTTTAGGTCACTGACTCGCAAACTGCATTTTAGAAACACACTAAGGTTATGAGTTCAAAACCAGTCGAGGTACTCTCGTCCTTGAGCAAGGCGCTTAACTCCAATTGCTCTATTCTTTGGATGGGATGTAAAGCCGTAGGTGTGTTGTGTAATACACTTATAATATCACAGAATATTTATTCGTAAATAAAAGTGGATTCTCCCCAGAAACCAGAAACCCAGGAATGTGCCCATGTCACGAGTAGTGTTAAAATTATTCCTTAGTTTGCATATCTCTACGAGACGATATGGCAGAGGGTATCCCCCTTCCATTGTCCCCCATTGTGTCTCAAACAAGGAATTTCAAAGTTTTTAGGGGTAGGGAAGGGGGAGGGGGTGGGGTCGGGGTGGGGTGCGGGTTGGTGCGCTAACAAACGGGAAGAGTATGTTGGGGTATTATACCCAGCACATTATGTGGCAAAGGGACTCCTCCTGACGCCCCTTATATAGTATATACCTCAACACACTCTTCCCTTTTGTTAACGCACCAACTGCCCCCAAAACTGAAAGGAATTCCTTGGAAATTCCTTGGATGTTTGAGACACAACGGGGGAACAATGGTAGGGGCGATACCATCTGCCACTTATCGTGCTGCATAAATGGCGAGTTGCCACATATCGTGCCCTGTGTCACGTGCAGCACATGTACATGCATTATTTACAATGGAGTTGGACCTGTACATGTACAGCACGATATGTGGCAGAGGTTACCCCGACCGCTCCAACCCCTCCTTTGTTCCCCCATTGTGTCTCAAACATCCAAGGAATTTCAAAGGAATTTCTTTCAGGTTTTAGAGGGGAATGGTGTTAATACGTGTTCTTTCCCCGCCTTTCATCTCTGGTGTCCTAGTTTCGATTCCGGGGCCTGTATACGGATTGGGTTTGCAGTTCCTACTTGACCGCGTGGATTTTCTCCAGGAGATTTCTCTGGGAATTTCTCCCACTTCTAAAACCGCATCTCCTTCTTCATCATCTTGAGTTGATAATAAAGTAAAGTTGAAGCTAATACCGTGTAGTTGATGGCGTAACGGAGCCTTAGTATGCCGTGATATAACAACAGAGTGCGTTGAATTTGCTTTGCGGAACCGAAGGATTCTGTTAGCCGTGAAGGGTGGTTCGCCAGCGGAGTGTGCTGCGTTCGGGACCACCGAAAGCCGGCCGTTTAGTGTGCCCCAGGTATACCTCTGGATTTGTGTCCGCGTGTGGGAGACAGGCCAGCTTTCGGCACCGTTTCGGAACAACCCGGATAAAGCCGAAATCTATGTAAGTGACTTTTGATTTATTATAGACCTTATGCATGGCGGCCATGACAGAGGGCAGGTTTTCATATTCAAATGATGTGACAATAGACCCACAAAGTGCCTACTCGTGCATGACGCACTGTGACAATGTGCTGCCCTCTATCATGGCCGCCGTGCATACGATCTATTGAGATTTATGAGATCTATGCGTGTAACATTAAATTGCATAGTGTTATGGCGCCCCGAATTCTACACTTTCAAATGGAGATGCACTATGGTTGGCCTTTTGCGTGTTTCTGATGTACTGACGTCATATGCAGCACGATATATGACAGAGGGTACCCCTTCCATTGTTCCTCATTGTGTCTCAAACATCCAAGGAATTTAAGGTTTTAGGAGAGGAGGTTGGTGCGTTAACAAAAGAGAAGAGTGTGTTGAGGTATAGACCATATCGCAAATCGTTTTTCACCAACAGAGGGCGCCCAATGCACTATGGGATTGAAAATTGAATATTTGCCCCATTTTCAATCCCATAGTGCATTGCAAAGGGCGCCCTCTGTTGGTGAAAAACGATTTGCGATATGGTCCATAGACTGCCAAGTAAATACGTCATCTTTAGTTGGTTGCCTAGGCAATTGGCTCTAAACTAAAAGTCACTCAACCGTGTCCATGTGCTTTTGCAATGGTACTTTTTTTCCGACGGCCATGTTAGTTTAGAGCCAATTGCCATGGCAACACGTCACACTTCGGCTGTCTATTCTGTCGGTCGCACATCCTGGCACTTTTGTGACCCGGTGTCATATGCCTTTGTATATGGCCATAGCACCGCGACTGGTACTTTTAGAAGGCTAAAAGTGTTTTTCTGACGTTTACATAATTGGGACGTTATCATTTTGTATGTTACACTTTTAGCCCTTTACCAATTTAACCCCATTCGCCGTGGTGCAATCATGCTACACGACCTTACTCGTCCAAAAACCTGTGTCAAAAATCTTACTTACATTCCAAATCAGACATTTAAAAACACACCATGGAGGTCCTTGTAATCTCAAGACTTTTGTCCCATGATGCCTCAAACATCAGAAAACAATAAACTGGAGCAAAATTCTGGAAGAATTCGAAAATTATCAAACAGATTAATTGGTGACTGTACTTCTCGCTATAGGTCTAAAAGAAATTAGTCCCACCAACGCGGATGAATTTTGTTTACACTATGTTAAGCCAAGACTGGTCCCCTGTCCATGTGCGCTACGCTGCTCTCGCTCGCGCTCATATACAACGAAGGGGAAGTAAATATGTGGAGTTTTCACTCCAGCCCTAACGAAAGTGACGTTGCGGCGACCGACAGAATAGGGGCAGTATAATATGGGAGTCCCTTTGTCACCTATAGTGCTGGGTATATCACCGCGCGTCCTGCACGAATACGCACTTTGTGAAATTATAAATTGTCAAATTATTATTTTAAATATGAAAACCTCTCTGTCACGACAGTCGGTGCAAAGGGCCAAGTCTTTTGTAATTACAGTAACAATACATGGAATAAAATAACAAAGTACAATGAAACATTAATTTACATAAAGACTTTACTCTTGTAGCAAAGTATTAACGATTGCACAATAATCAATTAAAACCCGAACGATCAAAATGTTGACAATTGACATTTGAGAAAACAATTGTATTTTTACGGACAGCGTTTGCGGAATGTCCCGTAAACTTATATTGAATTACTGAATTCCGTACTTTTACGGAATTTTGTTTATAATCGCACAAACATAATGGATAAACCGTTGAAATCTGTAAAATTACGGATTTACTGAGGTAAACTTAAAATTAGTCTATAAAAACACTTTAGTCAAAAATAACTAGACAATATTGGGTCAGCTGGGTGCAACTGAAAATCAGTCAGTATGACTAATTTTTATAATCAGAAAGACTAGAATCTTCGTAATGTCAAATAGATATCTAAACTCCTCAAAAAGTTTGGAAAGTCGGGTTCGACTGACGATTTCTCTCTTGTTGCAAAATAATTTTCCTTGAATTTTATATCATTGGAAAGCCCTGTTATTCCTCTTTACGATGATGTGTCATCTGTTATGCTTAAGCAATTGGGGGATGTGCAGCACAGCTGAATACGGGGGCGGGTGTAAAGTTAAATGTCACAAAATGCATTGGTATTGTCAAAAAGTACATTGACACATTCCCAGCAAAAGGGGAATGCACTGCATGACAAATAGCTGTGAATTTTGTGACATTTCACTTTCCACCCACCCCTGTATTCCGCTATACTGCACATCCCCCAATTGATTAATCATAACAAATGACACATTACTGTAAAGAGGAATAACGGGGCTTTCCAATGATACCAAATACAAGGAAAATGATTAAGTAACAAGAGAGAAATCGTCAGTCAAACTTGACTTTCCGAACTTTTTTTGAGGAGTTTATAATAGTATACATACAATGACGGAGTGTCCGTATACGGGGAAACAACCGATTAAACGGAATAATTCCGTACAGTTATGGACAAGGGTTCTGGATTTTTTTTCCAGAACTTTTCTGTTAAAAATGACTTTTTAAAAATGGCAGTCAGTCTGTTACCTAGAGATCAGCCTAGCTGTAAACACGGAATATAAAAAAAAAACATGTAGGCCTAGGCCTATACTGTGAGAGAATACAATCGACATAAACTTAACTCCAACGTATTGCACATCATTGATTCGGTTAAAACATCATACAAGTAGCAGATATAAAATTCATTGATTTTGACATGATTTTGATTTTGATCTCATAATTTGGAAGTTTTTTAGACAATATAAAACCGTTATCTGATTATTATGTGATGCTATTGTAATGTTCGTCTTGCAATAGGCCTACATAATTTTTGGGATGATACAGGCTGTCATAATAAAGGAAACCGAGATTAAAATGCTAATTACTTGGGAATTACAAGGAATTTTGGAAAACGGCAACTACTATCAGTTTCATCATCGTGTCCTCTTTCTTATGACATCAAGAAATCCAGAATACCTTCATGAATGACTGAGCACCGATGGTTCAAAGCGACCAGGGCTATCAGAAACTATTAGTGTACGGCACTGTGGCGCAGCGGTAGAACGTCGGGCTTGCAGTCGGAGGGTCGTGGGTTCGAACCTCGAAGCGGTCGCAGGCTTTTCCATTGGTCCGGAAAACTGAGCTGTACATTGTCAGCTGGTGTAGCGGGCCCCAGCCACCCAGTCGTTAATGGGTACCTGGTGCTTACACTGGGGAAGGAAATTGCAGACCCGAGCAGTAGTTGGTTCTATCGCCGGGTTAAATGCAGGCTCAAAAGCCAAGGAGTCGGGAGATGAGCGCCCACAGCAATGCGCGGATACCGCGCATGCCCCTTCCTTTGCTATCAGAAACACTCAGTGCAGCATTTCACCAAATTCTTGGGTTTTAGTTTCTTGACAACCGGTTGCTATTCGCCATTACTGTGTCCATACTAGTCTATCAACATTTAAAAGTCATGCCAACTTTTTTTTTCTTGCGCAACATTTGCGAAAATATGCGTCAACATTCAATTATCAGTGTTGAATTATTTTTCGCTTTGGCGTGCCATAGTATGGACACAGTAATGGCGGATAGCAACCGTTGCCAAGCCAAGTGAAACCCAAGAATACCTATAACAATCTAACATACAAAGTTATTTCTGACTTTGAACCATCGGTGCTCTGTCATCCGTGAAGGTATTCTGGATTTCTTGGTGTCATAAGAAAGAGAACACTGGTGAAACGGACAGTGGTTGTCCTTTTCCAAATTTCTTTAGTAATTAGCATTTTAATTCGTTTTTTTCTAGGACACCCATTATTTTGCTAGCCAGGAACAATTTTTGGCTTTGGATAACCAAACAACTCATAATCGAGCTTATAAAGATCCCACAGTTTAATTAACTGCAGCGGAGTAAGCTGGGAGAAATACCTATCGTATGTCCGGCTGTCCGAACTGTTTGTCGGCCTGCTGTTGGCAGACGAAAGGTACCGAACCTTACTCGGAGCTTGAAGCAAGTCTAGCACAAATTTGGCATCATCCTCAACTGTCTCTAAGTGACCGATGACGTCATAGTCTATTGTACAAGGCGAGCAGATTCTGTGCATTTCCGCCCAGTGATCACTGAAGTGGACGTCCAACTCTACCTCCGCTCTTTCGGTAGGATGTGTCAGGTAGTCCACGAACTCACTCCAAGTTGCGTTTTCGCCGGTCTGAAGAACCGAGGAAGGTGCTTTCTTCTTGAACTTGCTGACGATTTGCTTCCCGAACTTGTGGAAGTATTTGTTGCCGCGGTAGTAGGTCAAATCCTCGAATTTGTTGCGGTAGACGGAGAGAGCGCGCTTGAACGGTTCCCGAACAAAGAAAAACTTTTGGTATTGCATCAAGCGGTAGTCCTGTTGTCCCGGCGTGTACGAGCTCAGAAACCGTAGCTCCGCTTTTAAGTGGATTTCCTCAGACGTCAAACCTTCAACGGAGTCTTTGTCTCCGTTTAGAACCATCAGGATGCGTTTCCAGTTACTGCATCCCACTTTGGGAATGAAACAGTACATGACTTTGTACTTGTCGACGACGTAGATGTGGCGCCGCGTGTATAGCGAAGGGACGGCTGAGGATCTTACTTCTCGTCGCTCGCAGACCTTTCGTAGAAGGGCTTTCCGCTTGGCCTGGACGGCAGTCTGAGCCTTTACAAAGTCAAGACGTGATGATTTCAACGACTCCATCTGCTGAGGAGTTTTGGGCTGAAATTCACAACAAAAACGAAGTAATTTCAACATTAAGACTTGTGTATACACGAGCCAATATTTTGTCCAAGGACCAACATGAAATTGAAAATTGTTGGGCGCGGCGTTGTATGGATGCGCTCGACCAACATGATCCTAAATATCTCGACTGCGGTTGGCTGTTGCCTTCACGTGACAGGCGTTCTACTCTGCTATTGGTCCGCTTCACCCAACAAGGTCCAAGTTGGGCGATAGCTACATGGCTCAACTTGTTGGACGTTATAGTCTGGAGTCAAACCATCCAAGTCCACATACTATGCTGTTGGTGCCACGTGGTGAACGCCATTGCCCAGCTACAAAACAGTCTGATTGTTTATGATATTCTCCCCTACATTAAATACGGTATTGATCCTGTACTTCACACCTGCGTGCACCACATAGCAACAACAATTAGTCTGGTCAAGTGGATACTAATACTGCGCATGTGAAAGGAAGTACGTTGGTACACCAGACGCTATGCAAAACACGCCAAACGTCGGCTTCGTCTCGGGCACTGTTCACTTCCATGCCCTTGTCCAGTTTTAAACGTATATACTGTTTAAAGATAGTTTACATGATTGGTAAACTGTTACAAATAGTTTTATCCCCCTGTTAAGTAGGGTCCAGAATGGAAGTCCCGTCTTTACCAGAAGTTTTGAAGGTGTTTTCTTATGGATTTGAGGGTGCAAAATACAATGAGAGGGGTCTGACCCATCGAAATATGTGGGGAACTCTCGCTAGAGGGCGTTTTTCAAAATGGCCGCCAAAATCACTTAAAATCACCATAACTTGGTCAGTGAAGCACCCAGCAGCACGATTCTGATGTCTACACCCATGTTTTTAGGGTCAAGGAATCCAATAGATCCACTTACAAGAGCCTAGGACCTACCATTCCAAGATGGCTGCAAACATTTCAAAATGGCCGCCAGTGAAAATTAGTTTTGCCTATATCTCGGGTGCAGACAGTAGAAGTATGATTCTGGTGTCTATACCCACTTTTACAGGGTCAAGGAATCCACTGGAATATCTCAGAACAGCACAGGACCTTAATATCCAAGATGGCTGCCAAAATTTTAAAAATGGCCACTACTAAAAATGCAGAATGTTGCCTATTTCTTGGTTCCAGAAGCTCATAGAAGTATGAATAAAAGTTTTGATGTATTTTAAAACATATTCGAGGATGCTGAATAAAATGAGAGGGGTCTGGGTTTAGGGAAAATGTAGGGAACTCTTATAGGGGGCCTAGGTAGGACCTACCAGTCCAAGATGGCTGCCAAAATTTCAAAATGGCCACCAGTGAAAGTCTGTATTGCGAATGATACTCGGCAACAATACCCAAACAAACTAATAGTTATCCTAATGTAATCAATACAATAATTGACAGTGTTACAGTGGTGCATACTGTGACGGCCCGTACGGAAGCTGGTACGGCCCGCCACATTGGTGGCAGCGGTGGGATTCACCAGTACTATGGATAACTGAAGCGGAGGACAACGGAATAGAGCAGAGGGGGCAAGTCGTACTGACACCGGGGAGACACCAGGTGAAAGAGGCCGATTCTGGAGTGGAATTCCGGTACCGAGGGAGCGACTTCTTTCAAGCGGCTGTGTGGAGTACAGCAACAAGTGGAGCAGCCAACGTGCTTCAATCAGTCAAAAAAGCAGCCCAGCATCAGTTGTCGCCAATGACATCTACAGTGAATCCCGGAGCGGCTCCAGGAAGATTGTCAAGATGGACAACTGATGGGGAAGGGTGGATGAAGCAACCATTGGCAAGCAGCACTACACATCTTGAGGGTGGATGGATAGGTGAGCTCGGGGAACCAGCCGGAGGATCGCCTATGCTAAATCCATTTAGCTCCTCTACTCCAGCGAGCAACGTGCAAATGGCAAGACCCAAGGCAGAGGGGGCACCCAGGCCACCTGTAACAATCGAGAAGATCGAAAACTGGTACCCGGAGGAAACAGGAACAGTTAGAGAACATTTCATCATGAATGTTGGAGTTTCTGCTCCACCGGGAATCACTACCGCTAGTGGGGGCTTTCAAAGGCAACCAGGGTACGGCCCATAGTGACAATGGTTTTCAGCACCACGGCGGCAGGATTGCGAACATCCCCAGGGTATGCAGCGGCAGCCGGACAGTCTGCACGAGCGGCAAGCCTGAGCACGGCTTTAACTCAAGGCAGACCTTTCGAGATGGCACAATTGAGAGTTGGAAGCGAGCATGTGTCAACGTTAGATGAACGATCCAGCGCAAGGGCTCCAGTTTTTACGACTAAGATGGGGGTCGAGTCAACCACAGCTACCAAAGGTTTCCTCATCAACGAAAATGGGAGGACTGGAGCAAGGATTGACGGGAGCAACAATTGGAAGCAGGAACCCAGAGAGACCCAGGGCAGAACCAGAAGAGAAGACGGGTGGAGGGGATGAGAAGATCCACAGATCACAACGAAAGCCGAGCTTTATTCCGGACAGATTTTCAGTGGACCTTCCTTGGAGGGATTACAAGGCTCATTTTGAGGCTTGTGTCGCCATCAACGCGTGGACTTCGGCAGAAAAGGCATTTTTCTTGGCAGCAAGCCTAAACGGGCAGGCCCAGCAGGTACTTGGAGATGGGGCACACGGCGAACAAGTGAGCTACGACGACCTTACTACAAGGTTGGAAAGGAGATTTGGTCCCGGGGAACAGGCCGAGAGATTCCTATCGGAACTGCGGAGTACGACGAGGGGAGTCAGTGCAGGTCTACAAGCTCTCGGACACAGCATCCGACGGCTTATCGAATTGGCATACCCAGAGCTCCCTAGAGGTTTGAGGGAAAGACTCGCCCAGGGGCATTTCAAGCATGCTATCCAAGATGCAGAAGTGCGAGCGGGTATCTTCAGAGCGCACCAAAAGTCCTTAGATAAAGCGATACGGGCGGCTCTGGAGACATAATCGTTCATCAACTTCGAGAGGCAGAGGCAGCAGGGCCAAGGTGGTCGCCAGGACAGAAATCCAAGGGTCCACCGGTACGTGGAATCTGTCTCAATTAAGAGAATTCAACCGGCAGACGCAGGCTATGTCGGAACAACTTGCCGTATTACATAGAATGATGATTGATCTAGAGAAAGCAATGCGAACCACAACTCCGAGGAGCGAAGAGAGTGTTGCAAACAAGAAGTGGAGCCAGCAGGACCACATCCACGGACGGGGGGAAAGTGCCTCATGACCCTCCTTCGTGAATACAGCGCCCCTGTGGATTCGTCCACGTCGGAAAGCGGGGAGAGGTTAAGAGTCGTCCGACGGATCCCATTCCCGCCAATTCGCGCCTGTTCCCCGGGACCAAATCTCCTTTCCAACCTTGTAGTAAGGTCATCGTAGCTCACTTGTTCGCCGTGTGCCCCATCTCCAAGTACCTGCTGGGCCTGCCCGTTTAGGCTTGCTGCCAAGAAAAATGCCTTTTCTGCCGAAGTCCGCGCGTTGATGGCGGCACAAGCCTCAAAATGAGCCTTGTAATCCCTCCAAGGAAGGTCCACTGAAAATCTGTCCGGAATAAAGCTCGGCTTTCGTTGTGCTCTGTGGATCTTCTCATCCCCTCCACCCGTCTTCTCTTCTGGTTCTGCCCTGGGTCTCTCTGGGTTCCTGCTTCCAATTGTTGCTCCTGTCAATCCTTGCGCCAGTCCTCCCATTTTCGTTGATGAGGAAACCTTTGGTAGCTGTGGTTGACTCGACTCCATCTTAGTCGTAAAACTGGAGCCCTTGCGCTGGATCGTTCATCTAACAGGCGCGGATCCAGGCATGGGCGCCCCGGGCGCGCCCCCCCCCCTATTTTTGCCAGACTAAAAAAAGATTTTATGAACATATAAAATGATGAAGGTTGGTGTATCAATATTTCGTCTCCAAATTGCAGGAAAACGCATCTGGAGCACTTTGATTTCAAAATGTTCATGGGGAGGCCCCCCAGACCCCCCGCTGGGGGATTCGGGCCTGCGGTCTTCGCGTTCGGGCCTTTGGCGCCCACCGCCCCCTTATTCACATTCCTGGATCCGCCCCTGATCTAACGTCGACACATGCTCGCTTCCAACTCTCCATTGTGCCATCTCGAAAGGTCTGCCTTGAGTTAAAGCCGTGCTCAGGCTTGCCGCTCGTGCAGACTGTCCGGCTGCCGCTGCATACCCTGGGGATGTTCGCAATCCTGCCGTCGTGGTGCTGAAAACCATTGTCACGTATGGGCCCTACCCTGGTTGCCTTTGAAAGCCCCCACTAGCGGTAGTGATTCCCGGTGGAGCAGAAACTCCAACATTCATGGTGGAATGTTCTCTAACTGTTCCTGCTTCCTCCGGGTACCAGTTTTCGATCTTCTCGAGTGTTACAGGTGGCATGGGTGCCCCCTCTGCCTTGGCTCTTGCCATTTGCACGTTGCTCGCTGGAGTAGAGGAGCTAAATGGATTTAGCATAGGCGATCCTCCGGCTGGTTCCCCGAGCTCACCTATCCATCCAACCTCAAGATGTGTAGTGCTGCTTGCCAATGGTTGCTTCATCCACCCTTCCCCATCAGTTGTCCATCTTGACAATCCTCCTGGAGCCGCTCCGGGATTCACTGTAGATGTCATTGAAGACAACTGATGCTGGGTTGCTTCCTTGACTGATTGAAGCACGTTGGCTGCTCCACTTGTTGCTGTACTCCACACAGCCGCTTGAAAGAAGTCGCTCCCTCGGTACCGGAATTCCACTCCAGAATCGGCCTATTTTACCTGGTGTCTCCCCGGTGAAAGTACGACTTGCTCCCTCTGCTCTATTCCGTTGTCCTCCGCTTCAGTTATCCATAGTACTGGTGAATCCCACCGCTGCCACCAATGTGGCGGGCCGTAACAGCTTCCGTACGGGCCGTCACAGTATGCACCACTGTAACACTGTCAATTATTGTATTGATTACATTAGGATAACTATTAGTTTGTTTGGGTATTGTTGCTGAGTATCATTCGCAATACAGACTTTCACTGGTGGCCATTTTGAAATTTTGGCAGCCATCTTGGACTGGTAGGTCCTACCTAGGCCCCCTATAAGAGTTCCCTACATTTTCCCTAAACCCAGACCCGTCTCATTTTATTCAGCATCCTCGAATATGTTTAAAAATACATCAAAACTTTTATTCATACTTATATGAGCTTCTGGAACCAAGAAATAGGCAAAATTCTGCATTTTTAGTAGTGGCCATTTTTAAAATTTTGGCAGCCATCTTGGATATTAAGGTCCTGTGCTGTTCTGAGATATTCCAGTGGATTCCTTGACCCTGTAAAAGTGGGTATAGACACCAGAATCATACTTCTAGTACTGTCTGCACCCGAGATATAGGCAAAACTAATTTTCACTGGCGGCCATTTTGAAATGTTGGCAGCCATCTTGGAATGGTAGGTCCTAGGCTCTTGTAAGTGGATCTATTGGATTCCTTGACCCTAAAAACATGGGTGTAGACATCAGAATCGTGCTGCTGGGTGCTTCACTGACCAAGTTATGGTGATTTTAAGTGATTTTGGCGGCCATTTTGAAAAACGCCCTCTAGCGAGAGTTCCCCACATATTTCGATGGGTCAGACTCCTCTCATTGTATTTTGCACCCTCAAATCCATAAGAAAACACCTTCAAAACTTCTGGTAAAGACATCGAGAACGGGACTTCCATTCTGGACCCTACTATGTGTGATTGAAGATATGCATAATTAAAACCAACCTGCGCAAAAACCAGCTCCGTACTTCGTCTAACTTTTGAGAAAACAGTCAAAAAAGGGTTTGCAGTCATTTCGCTATAAAACCACTTCGCCCCAAAACCACTTCGCCCTGAATCATTTCGCCCTGAACCACGGCCTGTGCACGAAGTGGTTTTGGGGCGAAGTGGTATTTGGGCGTTGTAGTATTTGGACGAAGTGATTTGGGGCGAAATGGCACGGGCGAAGTGGTTTGGGGCGTAATGGCACTTGGGCGAAATGGTTTTGGGGCGAAATGGCACTTGGGCGAAATGGTTTTGGGGCGAATTGAATTTTCGTCTCATGAGACGAAAACTAGTTGTTTTACTCATTTCTCAAAGACTATAGCACTTCAGACAAAACCATTTCAGGGGAAATTTTCTACGGTCATCATGTTTATATTGTGTAGGCCTAAGCATGGAGGATGGTGTAAGTAAGGCGTAAATCTGTGAACATTTCTGATTTTCGAGATTACCAATGATGTATACTGCACTAGTCACACATTTCCCCACACAATGATAAACCTATCAATATCTCATACCGTTTTGTGTTGATACTGTAGTCGATTTATCGGTCTGACCTTCCGTTTATTACCGCCCCTATCACTTAGAGGTTCTTTTCCTAAGAAAACAAACATAATTAAGTACTATTTATCAAATGGGTCAGAAATACAGAAATAATCAAAACAGAGGAACGAACTTTTAATGAATTTGAAAACAAACCGTAAAGATAAGAAATTATTCTTGGTCACGATTGCAGCTTAAAGATAATATAAAATTTGCACAAAAACCTCTCGAATTTTTGTGCCATTTCTAAAAGTAAGAACAGCATCACGTAACAAAAGAATAATGTTGATAAACTGCTTTTCAGAAAAACCTAAAAAAATCCATATTATTTGGTTTTGTGCTGAATAAATGGTAGGCCTACAAACCGTTTGCAAACGAAATTTTTAAGAAATAAAATAGCGCCTTTGGTAGGCAATTTCTCTCACAAAGGTATACCGTTTTAAACTGGAAAAATGATGTGGTGTTTGTTACCATTGCTATCAACACTTTTAATCGGGTTTTTCTTGTCAACTCATGAAGTAAAATTTTGGGTAACTGCAAATGATGTATGAGGCCTTGACAAGATTAATAATTGCGTGGACAAAAAGGACTGCTTTTTCAAAGTTATGACATAAGAAATTAAGTTAATTAACCCCGAGTAAGTAGTGATATGTAGTGTAAAATTTTTCCACTTGCCTTTGATGCTTTCTTTGCAGTAGTATGAGTAAAACTGAACAAGAAGGAAACATGTAACAGCCGCAGTGACAACCAACCCTATCCGCTTGCGCGATCTCCTATCCATTCGTGCCATGGCGACAACCACATAAAGATGGGGCAAAGTCTACTGCTGTTGCCTGAAAAACAATTTATATGAATCATGTTTATCACTCGTGGACTTTGTAATTAAGTACACATGTATATACGAATGGTCCAGTGCATAAACACAATTAATGTACATTTTGTGATAATAATGTGTATTTGGTGATAATTTTTACGAGCAGATAAAAGATATGTACGCCGTTCAAAATATTGTAGAATGATGTCGCCATTTTCTTTACAAGGATTTTCGGGAATAGTCTCGGACCCCAACCTGCTGGAAATGCTAGACTGGTTCCCGTCCACATATTCCACACAGGAGAATATAAGGACAGGTAAAGGGCGCTTCATCTTGATCTGTGATTGGTCGTCTTTGCGCGTGCGCATTGTGTTTTTTATATTTAAAAATTGGCCAAGCCCTTTGCTTTAGGCAATGTACTTTATTTACATAATTGGATATGTTCGACACGCACGGCCAAGTTACAAATGTCAATGCAAAATCTGCGCACTTACTAAAAAAATAAAACTAATAATAACCACGTGACGGGCAGAATTCTGCCCGCCATGGCTGCCCTTTACCGATCCCTATATTTTCGCAATAAGCGAACCAATCTATAGGGATCGGGAACCAATCTACTGGGAATGCTCGCTGATGGAAGAGCATCCCCAGCAGGTCTGGCCACGAGACTAATTCGGAAAGTTATACAAACGTATGACCATATAGGGCTTGTTTTCGCGATTAATAACCACAAGCATGTTCCTAATGTAATTACCGCTTTAACCAATGAACGACTTCGGTTGCCTACTACCAAAGCCATCCATTGTTTGAATCCGCAGTTACGTCAGAAACGTATTTCTAGTTGTGGTCACGAAAACATGCCCAAAGCTCGTTAAGAATCTGACGACAGAAATTGTAAATTGTTTTTTTGGAACAACCGTGAATCATAAAATATGTGACTGTCAAAACGTCAATATGAAATTTCAGAAAATATATACCGAACAACTACGAAAGGCAAATATGTGGAAAATATAGCAGTAAAAAAATATCACAGATAAATGAAACATACACTTACATTGTACAAAGTCCGTTCTATATCCGACGAGGCCCCATCACAGAATGAGTATACAATCCTGTAACCAGCACATTTTGGCTGCACACGCTTGTAAATCCGCGGGATAAAATTTTATGAACATTGTTCTTTTGGCAGATTTCCAGTGCTAAGATACGGGTAGGGGCGTGAGTATTGACTGTTGAGTGCTGACCATGGTATTTGAGTTCCTATGCGCTCGGGTCCAATTGCATATTTATTTACTCTGGGCACGGTCGTTAAAGAGCTCAGGTACCTTAAAGATCAATTCTGTCCGAGATTATAGGGCGGTGAAAATACATGAACTGATAAGCCATTCCTGGTTAAAGCTACTGTGTGCCGTCTTACTATACCCAAAACAGTGGGTGAGGTCAACAAACTCAAAATGCTGCGTGTTACATGTTAGTTTAACAGATATGTTAACACGGCATGAATCCCGACTCTTGAAATGGATGTCCAGGTTAACACCGTGTTAACACCATGTTAACTCTCTACACAGGGCGGAGTCACAATTCTGTGTTGTGTGTAATAGTGTTAGTGTTTATCTTTAGGTGGAGTGCTGTGGCGGAGCGGTCTAGTGCATGATCGTATTCAAAACCTGGGTTAGTTCCAAAGGTAGTGGCTTCGATTCCCTGTCCGGCCCATCCATGGGGCGTGTACCCATGAGCAAGGTACTTTGTCACGCATTGCCATCTCCACCAGGAGCAAAATGGGTACATGAGATGGTAGCGAAAGTTTCATTAGCCGTTGAGCGCCTAAGGCAGCCGGGGCTGTATACTCCCTAGGGAGCCGAGAAGGATTAAGGAATTATATTACTGAGCCCAATGACCAGGGGTAATAATGCAGAAAGCGCATCGAGAGATCTGTCGGTTCTGAAATGCGCTATATATAAGAACTGGCTATTATTTTTTATTATTAGTATAACAGATTTGTTAACTAAATCAGAATTGTGACCTCGGAACAAACACCATGTTAACTCGATGTTAACATGATGTTTAGGACGTGTTAGTGTTACATCTCATGTTAGTTCAACAGCTCCTGTTACAGATCGTGTTAGTGTAGTAGATATGTTAACAGATCTGTTAAGTGAATCTGAACGAAGTAGGTGGTGTTAATTTTGATTATTAATTTAGGTTCAGTTTATAAATGTGTTTGGTCTTGCATTCTACCCATGCACAATCAAATTGAGACATTTTTTGCTCCGTGAAGATTCTGCAAATTTAAATCACTTGGTGGTTAAGCTCGTGTACTACACGAGCCGGAGATCACAATTATGTTAGTGTTAATGTTCAATTTTGTGCAGAACCGTGACGCCAAGTCCTAGGCCTACGTCCTATTGATTGAGTTTTAACAATTTTGAAGCAAATCATCTTACGAACTCAAAAATATTATTTAAGGTACAAAAACGGGCAGAGTGCACCATTAAACATACCAGCAGTTTAAATAAAAACACGCAAAGAAATAAATTATGTTACCGGTACCAGCACAGTAGTCCAGACATACAATCCTGGCCAATATGGTTGGGACACTTCCCCCGCTCCCCCGATCAATGTTGTTATCTCACGCTGGAGCACAGCCGCGCAAAGAGAAACGACGTTGGGGTTCCCAGCGAATTTTGGCCAGGATTGTAGGCCTAGTCCAAAGGGTAAATGGACTCGTGGTCAGTCAAGTCCAAAGTTGATAAAAATTAACACGTTGAAACAGAGCCAAGTAAATTCATAATTGGTAAACTGTTACAAAATAGTTTTATCCCCCTGTGTGATTGAATATATGCATGATTAAAACCAACCTGAGCAAAAACCAGCTCCGTACCTTTTCTAACTTTTGAGAAAACAGTCAAAAAAGGGTTTGCAGTCATTTCGCCCCAAAACCACGAAATGGTTTTGGGGCGAAGTAGCATTTGGGCATCGTGGTTGAACGATGTGATTTAGGGCGAAATGGCACTTGGGCGAAATGGTTTGGGGGCGAATTAAATTTTCGTCTCATGAGACGAAAACTAATTGTTTTACTTATTTCTCAAAGACTATAGCACTTCAGACAAAACCATTTCAGGGGAAGTTTTCTACGGTCATCATGTTTATATTGTGTAAGTTTAAATAGGCGTAAATCTGTGAACATTTCTGATTTTCGAGATACCAATCATGTGTACTGCCTTTAATGCACTTGAAACAACTTCAGCACAAAAACAACGAACAAACGATGGTGTCATTTTTTTTCTGAGCATATATTTCTCCATTTTCGAAGAGCACCTCATTTAATTTAGCCCCAGTACATCATTTGCAGTTACCGAAAGTTTTACTTCGAGTTGACAAGAAAAACATGACTAAAGTGTTGATAGCAATGGTAACAAATACCACACGATTTTTCCCGGGTAAAATGGAACCTTTGTACTTCATGTAAAAACATGTCCTACTTCTGATTTAAAATAACTTTGTTATTTTCCAACGGATTATAAGTGATCTCTGGGAGGGGTGGTTATTTCTCTGTAGGGCTTGCTAAGCTCACGTGATACCCAATCCCAATCGGTAAGAAACAACTGCACTAGCGTGATTCGAGACCATGCAGTTGGCTTCATAGCTCAATTGGTATTCTTTAGTAATGTAATACTGTCCCTGTTTTTAAATGTTTTCCAATCATGTAATCTGTCCTTAAAGTTGTCAGCGAAGTTAAAGGCACTTGCTCGTCAGCAATGCGCACACGCCAAATTCGTGCCATGAAATACGCAGCTCCGTGCCTTTGCTAAGGAGCTAGCTGCGTATTTCGTGACACGAATTTGGCGCGCGCGCGCATTGCTGACGAGCTTGTGCCTTTAAACAGCACTGTTATATTTATTTTGCTTAGAAATGTCATATATAAAATTGTTTACTATAAACTGAGTTCTATGACTCATCATGCAATACCATATAAGGATATGAATATACTTTAAATTTGGTGAAGAAAATAAGTAAATTATACTAAATACTTTATAATAGCAGTTACAGATAAAATACTGTATTTAAACATTTTAAGCCTGAGATTTTCCCTCGTTAGTACAAAATTGACAATTTGCAAAATTGAAAATTTAAAGATAAGGCACTTCTGAAGTAAAGGCACTGTAGTTTTAGGCAGCACAAGTGAACACACAGTTGTATAGTTTTTGCACCTATCAACCACCCGCCCCCCGGGCTACCCCACCTAAGAGGCGGGGATGGTCACTTTTTGCATGACATAATCCCCACCCCTGGGGCAAAAATTTAGGTGAAAAAATATCCCACCCACGTCACGAGCGCAATACATGTGCGTCTTGTATACAGATGCACAGAAATCTATCAATGGGTCAAATCCCCTCCCCCCCTGGGCACGAACAACGTGACAAAACCCCCACCTGGGGGTGGGGCATGGCGGGGTGGAGGAAACAATTGTTAGGTGCATTACAAAAGCAGGCAGCATATTTGTGAAAATTTTGGAAAAATATAGGAAAGCACAATTTAAATATAGTACCGTTTCAAACTGAGCTCTAATTAAAAAAAAAATCAACTAATTATCTAGCAACTAACAGATATGGTCACAAAATGGAAACTCATAACAATAAACTCGGGATAACAATCAAACTCAAAATTGCCACAGAAATTGTCCCTTGCAAGATTTTACGCAATATAAATCTCATTAATATGGTGAATAAACAAATTTTAAGGCAGTACATTTGCGTTTGTTTTTAAAGGCAATGCCATCATAAGTATATATAACAAGTTAATTTCGATAACAGCAAGTGTACATGTTTTGCCTGCTCATAGTAGTGCAGTTTTTAAAGGGGCTGTGTCAAAACTTGAAAAAGTTGGGCTAACTTTTTCGAATTTTGTCGCTGGGTTTTGCATATCCTATTCAATCTTTGCCATCCCTTATAATTCTTTAGTAATTTTGACAGTGGTGTACTTGTCAATGCCCAGGTTGTCCTGATGCATTAATTTTTACTCGAAACGGCGCTGTTTGCCGTATTTTTAAGCCGCCAAACATCAATATCACCAGGTGTGCGGCCGTCGTTCAAACAATTAAAACAAATAAAATCTTTTAGCTTTCACCTACCACTGTACTAATACACGGCTGCACCCAATTCCAAACCAAATCGGCCATCAGCTCGCTCGACTCCAGACAGAAGGCATGCGCGATTCCCCGCTTGCACAGCCGGATATCCCCTTCTGGGAACTGCGCCCTCATGTTGTCGTAGTAGTC
Source organism: Henricia sp. BOLD:AAB3569 (assembly GCA_037783545.1). NCBI lineage: Eukaryota > Metazoa > Echinodermata > Asteroidea > Spinulosida > Echinasteridae > Henricia > Henricia sp. BOLD:AAB3569. Next base: position 344,998 of record JBBELK010000266.1, on the reverse strand, counting down.
GACGGGGCACCAACCGTCCGAGGCACCATAGTAGAAAACAAGCTTGGGCAAGTGTTGCTGGATGGTGTCCAGGTCTGGTTCCACAACTTCTCGCATCTCTAGCGCGGCCAGGTACAGCACGTTGGCGAGTCGGTCTGGGTTGAAAAGGTTGAGGGCGGCTTGGAAGGTGCACTCGGGGACCTGAATATTTAACCAGTTGATCATGATGCCGGGATTATTTTTGGCAAAAAATACAAATTGTTTAAAAAGGCAAATGTGATTGACCAAAAGTTAAGACCAGGGGCCAATTTCATGGCGCTGCTAAGCACAAATTTGCTTAGCACAGGATTTGTTTGCTTTATTTTGCAAAAATGGCTTGCCAGCCAAAATCGTGAGTGATGTGTATTGAAAGGTATTCTCATACTCTTGCGAAGAACACAAGTTTGTGCTAAGCAACGCCATGAAATTGGCCCCTGGTGAAGCACCATAAATGCATGTACTGACTCTTGGGAGTCGTTTCTACATTCATTGTATGAATCTTCTGCAACACTCTGATCCGAGGCGGCAACCACGGAGCGAGATTTGGTACACTGACGGGGCGTCCACAGTCGTCAAGTTCAAAACACATTATGTACAAATGAATGGTGGATAATGGACATGTTTACACGTCAGCCGTGGAAGACAGCGGCAGAGCCGATGTTTTAACTCGTCAATTGCCCCCAGCCCTGTGATAAACATTACCAGAACGTGTTTACATGTCCCCTAGATTCGATCAAGTGGTTAAGATGATGGAGGATCCATTCATCACTCGGCCTCTTGCCTGTTTCACAGATATAACATCTGGCGTATTGACGCATTTCCTTTCACATGTACACTTACACCGCGTTTACACTCGAATCGGCAAAGGTGGATACAGATCCAGCATTTTTATTGCGACCACAAAACTGAACATTTGCCGCGTTTACACTACACCCCAAATCGCTTAAACTCGCTTCAGAAACCGCAAAAGTCACCACTAAATGTAACTGCAGCGCATGCGTGAGCTGTTATGTGTTGCTGCACTACTGCCAGATTGGTCAATTAAATCTACTACACTGCGGGCACCGCCCCAAGGACACTCAAATTGCCGAATCTGTATTCCACTTGACCAGACAAAATTTGTGTTGCTATGTGACCAGGTGCATGCAGCAGATGTGAAGTACAGACGAGAGAATAAAATCAGAAAGCAAAAGGAGCACTGAGCAAAAGAAACAGCAAATTAAAACCAAACGAAAACTTGCCTTTCTGCTGCCAAAAAACCACTTCAGAATTCCCCATTTGACCCAGTCGGACAGGTAGGAACCCAGGTACGCGGCAACTACTGCCAGCCAGCGGGCATAGCATAGTAACGGCGCAAGGACAGTGCCGTTAGGGGATGACCACATTCGCTCAATAGTGGGGAACAAAAGGAGGGCTTTCAGGATTGGTAGGGAAGGCTGTTGCTTTAGGATGTGAAGGATCATGTAGCACCCTAGGAGATGGGGTTGGATAGGAATTAACTTGATATGTGTTTGCCCTTAAAGGCCCTGTAGATGATCTGTTTTTGAGCGATTGTGCGAATAAAACCATTATAAATCAAAAGAAAGACATCAACAAACTCATCCAAAGAAATTTCAGCTTTGTCAAATGTACCAAGTTTAAAAAAACTATGAAAATCCATTTGCGTTTTCTTGGTCTTGGCGGGGTGTTTCAAATATTCGTTCTCTGTTGATCGGGTACTATGTGGCTTGCGTCATGCACTCTGTGGCGCACATCATATACTGCGTGTGCGCGCGATCCATAAAAATGCATCGCTTTGGAACACGCACACGCAGTACACAGCGCCCATGCGTTTTGGACAGCGTAGATGCGAACCAAAAATAAGTAAATCGTTTGCAAAAGATCTAAATAATTTCATCTTTTTACGGATTATTTTCTGGTAAAATTAGATCATTTTGAGCGGAAACCTTTCATTGGGTAGTTGCTATTAATTCAATCTTTACTTTCAGAACTTTTCCCCTGTAAACTCGTTGATTACATTTTGGGGTCATTGCAAATGATACACTGGGCCTTTAACTTTTAATTATTTTGCATTTATATAGAGCTCTTACACCAGGTATCACAGCGCTTTACACCCATTATATTCCGCCTAAACATCAAAATACATAGGCAGGAGGTGCAAGCCGACGGCCAGAGACACCAGGAAATCCCCTTACTCCTCACGAAAGAGTGCTCTGGGATCTTTTCAGTGCGTTACACAACATGCTGTACCAACGGCTTTACATCCCTTCCGAAGGATGGAGCAATTGTGCTTGAGTGCCTTGCTCAAGGGCACAGGTACTACGGCCGAGTTTCGAAACCTGCAACATCAAGTTTTCACCCCTGTCGGGAATCAACGACATAAACCACTCGGCCACGGTACCCAACTTTTTTTCCCAATGTATCTTGATGTTTAGGTGAAAGATACTTGTAAGCTTCATGCAATTCAGCCTACGGGCTGCGAATTGAAGTTCATTAAAGGCAGTATACATCATTGGTAATCTCGAAAATCAGAAATGTTTACAGATTTACGCCTAACTTACACAATATAAACATGATGACCTTAGAAAACTTCCCCTGAAATGGTTTTGTCTGAAGTGCTATAGTCTTTGAGAAATGAGTAAAACAATTAGTTTTCGTCTCATGAGACGAAAATTCAATTCGCCCCAAAACCCAAACACTACATCGCCCAAATGTCACTTCGCCCCAAAACCCTTGTGCACAGGCCATGGTTCAGGGCGAAATGGTACAAGGCGAAATGGTTCAAGGCGAAGTGGTTTTGGGGCGAAATTACTGCAAACCCTTTTTTGACTGTTTTCTTAAAAGTTAGACGAAGTACGGAGCTGGTTTTTGCTCAGGTTGGTTTTAATCATGCATATCTTCAATCACACATGGGGATAAAACTATTTGTAACAGTTTACCAATCATGTATACTATCTTTAAACTAAAGCACAGGGAAACAGTTCACTGCTTTTTGTGTAAACCCAGTAACCTTGGCAACACACAAAGGGTGACATTTTTACTTCAGTACTCTCTAAAACTCAACTTTCTTAAACTCAAATTCATTGCCAACATAAAGAATCGATTTGTGCTTAAATTAAATGTCTACCTACCAATCGAATGGCCAATAAGTACAATTCTTTTGCTAGCTGGGACAAAATCTTTGATGAACGTCACTTTGTGAGCAATCTGCTCGTCCAGACTGTAAGTACCTTCAAATAAAAATGGATCCACAGAGGTTATTTCCACTTTGACAATTTGGGGGAATATTTTGCCTTAAAGACGAGGCTCGTCATTGCGCGCTAGACGAACAAATTCTTGACACGAAATTCACCGCTTCATTGGTACCGCTCCATTGCTATGGAGTGGTGAATTTCTTGGCACGAATTTGTTCCTTGCGCGCGCAATGACGAGCCTGCGTCTTTAAGTGCATTTAATATGCGTGATTCTTTGCACGCTCTTCCCAGCCTGCACATGTGTGCGTCAGGTTTGCTTGAAGATACGTTTTTATCCCACTCGCGGAATACGGCATAACGTAGTTTGTCTGTGTCCTGTATATTTCTTTGAGAGACAAACGGTACCAGAGACGTGTTTGGTGTCAAGGATACATTATACAGGGTGTCTCAAAATAAATGCAATTCAAATTTAACGGAATGAAACGTCAACTTGGGCATTGTCCAAGAATACTTCCTTTTAAAAACAACATTGCCATAATGCATTCAAAAACTTGGTCCCATGGTCAATTTGACCTCTCTTGAAAAATTGCTCATAACTCTGTCAAACATTATCAGATTTAAATGTTTGATGTCTCATTTGAAAGAAGAAGGTTGTAGCTTTCTAACCATGCATATATAATCTATGTCGGTTACACATTGTAGGTTTGGCATTTCATTAAATTTGGATTGCATTTATTTTGAGACACCCTGTACATAAAACCAACCAAATAACTGAATGCATAGTTCCGACCTGTCAATCAAGCCGAACCCGCCGACCAATCACAACAGAGCTAGCAGACGGCGCCCACAAAGGTCAAAGTGATCCAATCATCACACAATCACGCGATACATTTTGTATGTTGTATGCACCAGTGACCGGGTGAATTTTGGTTTCAATGTCGGGCGATTCGCTGTTCAAAGGTAGGAAAGCGCATTTTTATGAATATATGTCATCCCTGCATTACTAGCCCTTCGCTCAGTGTGTTCTACGGTAACTGTCGACCCTAAAACATAAATACCTTTGAGTTTTCTCCAATGAATCTGTGCTTTCCATGCCGAGTCCCAGCATTGCTTTGTACGTTGTGTGTCGCCATTTTTTTGTGATGGCTTGTGAGCACATAGCAACAGTATCTAAGGGGCGGGGTTAACTGGGCAATCTCGGAACTATGCATTACACTCTAACACCGCGTTTACACTCGAATCGGCAAAGGTGGATACAGATCCAGCATTTTTATTGCGACCACAAAACTGAACATTTGCCGCGTTTACACTACACCCAAATCGCTTCAACTCGCCTTCAGAAACCGCAAAAGTCACCACTAAATGTAACTGCAGCGCATGCGTGAGCTGTTGGGTGTTGCTGCACTAGTGCCAGATTGGTCAATTAAATCTACTACACTGCGGGCACCGCCCCAAGGACACTCAAATTGCCGAATCTGTATTCGGGTAGCGTTTACACTACAAGCGACCTTGACGATTGCAGGGTTCAACCCTACCCCAAAGGTGACTTGAAAAAGGCGAATCAGACCCAGGTCTGATCCGCCTTTTTCAATTCACCTTTTGCGTTTACACTTAGTGCCTACCCGGCTTCAACCCCCCTTTTTGGAAATTGCGGAGTTTGATTCGGCAAAGGCGAATCGAGTGTAAACGGGGTGTAAGTAAAAGCCACTCTAAGTTTTGGAAGTCTTTAGAAGTTGAAGGTTCTCTTAAAAGTGGTCAAAAAAATTTCCTCATTTTTTAAAATTTTAACAAAGGTCAAATGATTGAAAAAAATACATAATAACTTTAGATTCCCCCAGTCCTTTAGCATGAAATAAAAATGCATCAGCATGTCATTAGACACTTGAAAATTGTGTGTGAATCTAACTACCAAAATCAAATGGCATTATACCTATATTGTCAGTGTGGTCCTTTGGTACAGATGCATGCCCTGCATGCGATACGCCCCACACCGAAGCCCTACTTGCACTAGCTTTGTACAGCGTCACCATAAAGACCTCATAGAAGTCGATAATTCCTGGATTACCTGAAAATACAAAATGCGATAACTTCTCATGCATAAAGAAAGTGCAAACGAATATGGTCCTCATCGGGATTCGAACCTGAGACCTCTGATACTCTGGGCATGATGAACCCAGAGTGTCGGAGGTCTCGGGTTCGAAATCTCGGGGAAGTTTTCTACGGTCATCATGTTTATATTGTGTAAGTTTAAATAGGCGTAAATCTGTGAACATTTCTGATTTTCGAGATACCAATCATGTATACTGCCTTTAATGCACTTGAAACAACTTTAGCCTATAGGCGTATCCAAAACTCCAGCACAAAAACAACGAACAAACGATGGTGTCATTTTTTTCTCTGAGCATATATTTCTCCATTTTCGAAGAGCACCTCATTTAATTTAGCCCCAGTACATCATTTGCAGTTACCGAAAGTTTTACTTCGAGTTGACAAGAAAAAGATGACTAAAGTGTTGATAGCAATGGTAACAAATACCTTTGTACTTCATGTAAAAACATGTCCTACTTCTGATTTAAAATAACTTTGTTATTTTCCAACGGATTATAAGTGATCTCTGGGAGGGGTGGTTATTTCTCTGTAGGGCTTGCTAAGCTCACGTGATACCCAATCCCAATCCCAATCGGTATAACAACTGCACTAACGTGATTCGAGACCATGCAGTTGGCTTCATAGCTCAATTGGTATTCTTTAGTAATGTAATACTGTCCCTGTTTTTAAATGTTTTCCAATCATGTAATCTGTCCTTAAAGTTGTCAGCGAAGTTAAAGGCACTGACTCGTCAGCAATGCGCGCACGCCAAATTCGTGCCATGAAATACGCAGCTCCGTGCCTTTGCTAAGGAGCTAGCTGCGTATTTCGTGACACGAATTTGGCGCGCGCGCGCATTGCTGACGAGCTTGTGCCTTTAAACAGCACTGTTATATTTATTTTGCTTAGAAATGTCATATATAAAATTGTTTACTATAAACTGAGTTCTATGACTCATCATGCAATACCATATAAGGATATGAATATACTTTAAATTTGTTTTAGAAAATAAGTAAATTATACTAAATACTATATAATAGCAGTTACAGATAAAATACTGTATTTAAACATTTTAAGCCTGAGATTTTCCCTCGTTAGTACAAAATTGACAATTTGCAAAATTGAAAATTTAAATATGAAGATAAGGCACTTCTGAGGTAAAGGCACTGTAGTTTTAGGCAGCACAAGTGAACACATAGTTTATGCACCTATCAACCACCCCGCCCCCCGGGCTACCCCACCTAAGAGACGGGGATGGTAACTTTTTGCATGACATAATCCCCACCCCTGGAGCAAAAATTTAGGTGAAAACAAATCCCACCCACGTCACGGGCGCAATACATGCGCGTCTTGTATACAGATGCACAGAAATCTATCAATGGGTCAAATCCCCTCCCCCCTGGGCACGAACAATGTGACCAAACCCCCACCTGGGGTGGGGCATGGCGGGGTGGGGGAAACAATTGATAGGTGCATTACAAAAGCAGGCAGCATATTTGTGAAAATTTTGGAAAAATATCTGGGAAAAAAAACCCAATTATTTTAAACTAAAATTTGAAAGCACAATTTAAATATAGTACCGTTTCAAACTGAGCTCTAATTAAAAAAAAAATCGACTAATTATCTAGCAACTAACAGATATGGTCACAAAATGGAAACTCATAACAATAAACTCGGGATAACAATCAAACTCAAAATTGCCACAGAAATTGTCCCTTGCAAGATTTTACGCAATATAAATCTCATTAATATGGTGAATAAACAAATTTTAAGGCAGTACATTTGCGTTTGTTTTTAAAGGCAATGCCATCATAAGTATATATAACAAGTTAATTTCGATAACAGCAAGTGTACATGTTTTGCCTGCTTATAGTAGTGCAGTATTTAAAGGGCTCTGTCACGGTTTGCGCATGCGCAGCAAAACTTGAAAAAGTTAGGCTAACCTTTTCAAATTTTGTCGCTGGGTTTTGCATATCCTATTCAATCTTTGCCATCCCTTATAATTCTTTAGTAATTTTGACAGTGGTGTACTTGTCAATGCCCAGGTTGTCCTGATGCATTAATTTTTACTCGAAACGGCGCTGTTTGTTGTATTTTTAAGCCGCCAAACATCGGCCGTCATTCAAACAAATAAAACAATTTAAAAAACCTTTAACTTTCACCTACCACTGTACTAATACACGGCTGCACCCAATTCCAAACCAAATCGGCCATCAGCCCGCTCGACTCCAGACAGAAGGCATGCGCGATTCCCCGCTTGCACAGCCGGATATCCCCTTCTGGGAACTGCGCCCTCATGTTGTCGTAGTAGTCGACGGGGCACCAACCGTCCGAGGCACCATAGTAGAAAACAAGCTTGGGCAAGTGTTGCTGGATGGTGTCCAGGTCTGGTTCCACGACTTCTCGCATCTCTAGCGCGGCCAGGTACAGTACGTTGGCGAGTCGGTCTGGGTTGAAAAGGTTGAGGGCGGCTTGGAAGGTGCACTCGGGGACCTGAATATTTAACCAGTTGATTATTTTTGGCAAAAAATACAAATTGTTTAAAAAGGCAAATGTGATTGACCAAAAGTTAAGACCAGGTTGAAGCACCACAAATACACGTACTGATTCTTGAGAGTCGTTTCTACATTCATTGTATGAATCTTCTCACCAAAAACTTTGCAACACTCCGAGGCGGCAGCCACGGAGCGATATTTGGTACACTGACAGGCCGTCTCTAGTCGTCAAGTTCAAAACACAGTGGCTGCGTTCGGGCGTGCAGTTCTCGTTACTCGGGAGTAATGCGTGCGCATTGCACTCGGGTCACATTACGCAAACGGCAAGTCCGCATGGCCATCAGTCAAGATGGCCGTCTCTTGCCATCACTGCACAAAAAACGCTGTTTCACTGCTCACAATAAACTGAAGAAAATACAGACCGTAAGTCGTGAGAACCCTTGATGCCGTCTAAAACAAACCTTAGTGAGTTGTTGTTTCAGTTATCCAGTTGACACGTTGAGCAAATTCACCCACAATCCCACCCATCTTTGTACAAATCACATGGCACTCGTCAGGAGTAAGAGCACACTCCCCATTTGTCGGGGAGTAGCGAGAGCATACTCTCTTTGACCCGAGTGTCGTTAATCTTGCCGTTCGCGCGCGCAGGAGTATACTCGTGTTAATGCGAGTACACGCCCAAACGCAGCCAGTATGTACAAATGAATGGTGGATAATAGACATGTTTACATGTCAACCGTGAAAGACGGCGGCAGAGCCGACGTTTTAACTCTTCAATCGCCCCTAGCCCTGTGACTGAACATTGCCAGAACGTGTTTACACGTCCCCTTGATTCGATTAAGTGAATAAGATGATGGAGGATCCATTCATCACTCGGCCTCTTGCCTGTTTCAGAGATATAACATCTGCCGTATTGACGCACTACCTTTCACATGTACACTTGACCAGACTAAATTTTTGTTGCTATGTGACCAGGTGCATGCAGCAGATGTGAAGTACAGACGAGAGAATAAAATCAGAAAGCAAAAGGAGCACTGAGCAAAAGAAACAGCAAATTAAAACCAAACAAAAACTTGCCTTTCTGCTGTTAAAAAACCACTTCAGAATGCGCCATTTGACCCAGTCGGACAGGTAGGAACCCAGGTACGCGGCAACTACTGCCAGCCAGCGAGCATAGCATAGTAACGGGGCCAAGACAATGCCGTTAGGGGACGACCACATTCGCTCAATTGTGGGGAACAAAAGGAGGGCTTTCAGGATTGGTAGGGAAGGCTGTTGCTTTAAGATGTGAAGGATCATGTAGCACCCTAGGAGATGGGGTTGGATAGGAATTAACTTGATATGTGTTTACCCTTAAAGGCCCTGTTGATGATCTGTTTTTGAGCGATTGTGCGAATAAAACCATTATAAATCAAAAGAAAGACATTAACAAACTCATCCGAAGAAATTTCAGCTTTGTCAAATGTACCACGTTTAAAAAAACTATGAAAATCCATATGCGTTTTCCTGGTCTTGGCGGGGTGTTTCAAATATTCGTTCTCAGTTGATCGGGTACTATGTGGCTTGCGTCATGCACTCTGTGGCGCACAGTGTGCGCGCGATCCATAAAAATGCATCGCTTTGGAACACGCAGTACACAGCGCCCATGCGTTTTGGACCGCGTAGATGCGAACCAAAAATAAGTAAATCGTTTGCAAACGATCTAAATAATTTCATCTTTACGGATTATTTTCTGGTAAAATTAGATAATTTTGAGCGGAAACCTTTCATTGGGTAGTTGCTATTAATTCAATCTTTATTTTCAGAACTTTTCCCCTGTAAACTCGTCGATTACTTTTTGGGGTCATTGCAAATGATACACTGGGCCTTTCCCTTTTAATTATTTTGCATTTATATCTAGAGCTCTTACACGAAGTATCACAGCGCTTTACACCCACCGCCTAAACATCAAGATACATAGGCAGTAGGTGCTAGCCGATGGCCAGAGACACCAGGAAATCCCCTTACTCTTCACGAAAGAGTGCTCTGGGATCTTTTCAGTGCGTTACACAACACGCTGTACCAACGGCTTTACATCCCTTACAAAGGATGGAGCAATTGTGCTTGAGTGCCTTGCTCAAGGGCACAGGTACTACGGCAGAGTTTCGAAACCCGCAACATCAAGTTTTCACCCCTGTTGGGAGTCAACGACCTAAACCACTCGGCCACGGTACCCAACTTTTTTTCCCAATGTATCTCGATGTTTAGGTGGAAGACACTTGTAAGCTTAATGCAATTCGGCATACGGGCTGTGAACTGAAGTTCATTAAAGGCAGTATACATCATTGGTAATCTCGAAAAATCAGAAATGTTTACAGATTTACGCCTAACTTACACAATATAAACATGATGACTGTAGGAAACTTCCCCTGAAATGGTTTTGTCTGAAGTGATATAGTCTTTGAGAAATGAGTAAAACAATTAGTTTTTGTCTCATGAGACGAAAATTCAATTCGCCCCATAACCATTTCGCCCCAAATTACTTTGTCCAAACACTACATCGCCCAAATGTCACTTCACCCCAAAACCCTTGTGCACAGGCCGTGGTTCAGGGCGAAGTGGTTTTGGGGCGAAATTACTGCAAACCCTTTTTTGACTGTTTTCTCAAAAGTTAGACGAAGTAAGGAGCTGGTTTTTGCTCAGGTTGGTTTTAATCATGCATATCTTCAATCACACATGGGGATAAAACTATATGTAACAGTTTACCAATCATGTATACTATCTTTAAACTAAAACACAGGGAAACCGTTCACTGCTTTTTGTGTAAACCCAGTAACCTTGGCAACACACAAAGGGTGACATTTTTACTTCAGCACTCTCTATGGGGTTGGGGTGGCTGCGGGTTGAAGCTTTCTTAAACTTAAATTCATAGCCAACGTAAAGAATCGATTTGTGCTTAAATTAAATGTCTACCTACCAATCGAATGGCCAATAAGTACAATTCTTTTGCTAGCTGGGACAAAATTCTTGATGAACGTCACTTTGTGAGCAATCTGCTCGTCCAGACTGTAAGTACCTTCAAATGAAAATGGATCCACAGAGGTTATTTCCACTTTGACAATTTGGGGGAGTATTTTGCCTTAAAGACGAGGCTCGTCATTGCGCGCTCGACGAACAAATTCTTGCCATGAAATTCACCGCTCAATGGAGCGATGAATTTCGTGGCAAGAATTTGTTCCTTGCGCGCGCAATGACGAGCCTGCATCTTTAAGTGCATTTAATATGCGTGATTCTTTGCACCCTCTTCCCAGCCTGCACATGTGTGCGTCAGGTTTGCTTGAAGATACATTTTTTATCCCACTCACGGAATACAGCATAATGTAGTTCGTCTGTGTCCTGTATATTTCTTTGAGAGACAAACGGTACCAGAGACGTGTTTGGTGTCAAGGATACATTATACAGGGTGTCTCAAAATAAATGCAATTCAAATTTAACGAATGAAACGTCAACTTTACTTGGGCATTGTCCAAGAATACTTCCTTAAACAACATTACCATAATGCATTCAAAAACTTGGTCCCATGGTCAATTTGACCTCTCTTGGGAAATTACTCATAACTGTCAAAAATTATCAGATTCAAATGTTTGATGTCTCATTTGAAAGAAGAAGGTTGTAGCTTTCAAACCATGCATATATAATCTATGTCGGTTACACATTCTACGTTTGGCATTTCGTTAAATTTGGATTGCATTTATTTTGAGACACCCTGTATATAAAATCAACCAAATAACTTAATAACACTCTAAGTAAAAGCCAGGTGTTGTTTTAGAAGTCTTTAGAAGTTGAAGGTTCTCTTAAAAGTGGTCAAAACATTTGGCCTCATTTTTTTTAGCAAAGGTATTTTAACAAAGGTCAAATGATTGAAAAGAATACATAATAACTTTAGATTCCCCCAGTCCTTAAAGGCAGTATACATGATTGGTATCTCGAAAATCAGAAATGTTCACAGATTTACGCCTAACTTACACAATATAAACATGATGACCGTAGAAAACTTCCCCTGAAATGGTTTTGTCTGAAGTGCTATAGTCTTTGAGAAATGAGTAAAACAATAAGTTTTCGTCTCATGAGACGAAAATTCAATTCGCCCCAAAACCATTTCGCCCAAGTGCCATTTCGCCCCAAACCACTTCGCCCCAGTGCCATTTCGCCCCAAATTACTTCGTCCAAACACTACATCGCCCAAATGCCACTTCACCCCAAAACCACTTCGTGCACAAGTGGTTTTGGGGCGAAATGACTGCAAACCCTTTTTTGACTGTTTTCCAGTTAGACGAAGTACGGAGCTGGTTTTTGCTCAGGTTGGTTTTAATCATGCATATCTTCAATCACACAGGGGGATAAAACTATTTGTAACTGTTTACCAATCATGTATACTATCTTTAAGCATGAAATAAAAATGCATCAGCATGTCATTAGACACGTGAACAATTTGCGTGAATCAGACTACCAAAATCAAATGGCATTATACCTATATTGTCAGTGTGGTCCTTTGGTACAGATGCATGCCCTGCATGTGATACGCCCCACACCGAAGCCCTACTTGCACTAGCTTTGTACAGCGTCACCATAAAGACCTCATAGAAGTCGATAATTCCTGGATTACCTGAAAATACAAAATGCGATAACTTCACATGCATAAAGAAAGTGCAACCGAATATGGTCCTCATCGGGATTCGAACCTAAGACCTCTGATACTCTGGGCATGATGAACCCAGAGTGTCGGAGGTCTCGGGTTCGAATCTCGATGAGGACCATTTATGATTTTTCTGTTTTTGCTTCGTTGTGCACCCATGCAACACCGAGAGTAAAATTGGGTTCGTAGGGAAAACCTGAGGGGGTATACCACTGTGCCTCATAGCTCAGCTGGTAGAGCACCTGCCCGGTGTGTGAGAGGTCATGGGGAAAATCTGAGGGAGTATACCACTGTGCCTCATAACTCAGCTGGTAGAGCACCTGCCCGGTGTGTTAGAGGTCATGGGGAAAACCTCAGGGAGTATACCACTGTGCCTCATAGCTCAGCTGGTAGAGCATCTGTCCAAAATGTCAGAGGGCTAGGGAAAAACCCGAGGGAGTATACCACTGTGCCTCATAGCTCAGCTGGTAGAGCATCTGCCCAAAATGTCAGAGGGCTAGGGAAAAACCCGAGGGAGTATACCACTGTGCCTCATAGCTCAGCTGGTGGAGCATCTGCCCGGTGTGTCAGAGGTCTTGGGGAAACCTGAGGGAGTACACCACTGTGCCTCATAGCTCAGCTGGTAGAGCATCTGCCTGGTGTATCAGAGGAATTGGGGAAAACCTGAGGGATTATACCACTGTGCCTCATGGCTCTGCTGGTAGAGCATCTGCTCGGCGTGTCAGAGGTCTTTGGGAAAACCTGAGGGCATATACCACTGTGCCTCATACCGGTAGCTCGGCTGGTAGAGCATCTGCCAGTCTAAGAAAATAGTGGAATATTTTGTGCACAGTTGAGTATTATTTTCCTGTGTTTGCCTAATGCGACATCACAACTTTGCTATAAATGAATGTGCAGAATCGTATCTTTCTGAAATATGTCTGTACATGTACATACCTGGAATAATTAAAAACAAAATGTCGAGTTCTTCCTTGTGTTTGGAGGCAGTACTTTCAACCTTCATAATGCGAGTTGGTATGCCACCGACATTAACACACGTCGGCTGGCAAACGGGTTCGTCTATGTTGGCAGATTTGGTCGGCATGGCAACAGTCAAACATAGATGGATTTTTCTCGGAGTGGTAGAAAGTTTAGTTTTTCTATCGACATCTACAAGTATCTGCAGAACATCTAGAAATAGCATCATATAAAAGATAAGATCAACCTTCAATAGACCGTATCGAATAGCTGCCATCTTGTGGGGCACATTTTGTTACTTGAACCGGTTTTTACAATATAAGGACAATATGTGCAACCATGCATGTCCTCAAGGAACAAAGAAACTGGCCCACGAAATGGCGGCTATTCGATACGGTCTATACTAGCTAGGCCCTAGGAAGGAAATAATTCTTTAACCTTTTGCGTGTTTCGCATGAATAGAGTCTGGTGTAGTAACGTACTTCGTTTCATATGCACATTTAGTATATCCACTTGACCAGACTAAATTTTTGTTGCTATGTGGTGCACACAGCAATAGCGTGAACCACCTAACAAAGTAACATAGTAACAACAATGTAGTACGTGACTTTTTAAACTACAATGGTGCATACGTGCACCTCCAATTTTACTTAAGAATTTGGCGCGCTAGCCTATTCTGTCGTCGCACATCCGGACACTTGTGTGACCCGGTGTCATATGCCTTTGTATACGAGTGAAACCAAATTTGTTCATGCTAAGATACGTGTTGGGTAGACAACGGCTTTGTTCCTTTGCTTGTCACCATGGCCACACCATTGTTTCACTCCAGCCCAACCGGAAATGACGCTGCGGCGACCGACAGAATAAATAAATGTAATACACATGCAAAGGCCAACTGAAGAGTTTGCCAAGGTACCCTATGTCAGTATACGTATGTGCAAAACGAAAAAACAAAATTGGGTTTTTCTATCAAATCTGCACTACTGTAGGTACTGACGCTTGAGAAGATATTCTAAAGAAAATATTCATGATCAACCGCCTTTCATTCTTACCAAAATAGAATTGTTGTTTTGGTTGAAACGAAGTGATATGACATCCCGGAGCTTTTGTGCACAAATCTGGCTGGATCTGCAGATCTGGCGGGCCCGGGTGTTACAAAACTGCAAACATTTTCACTGTATTGTTCAAGCTCACAGACACAGTCATGGGATTAATGTCTCAATTATCTTGATGCAGCTGAGCGTGGTTCGGCTTTGTGAATGTGAAGTTTAGAGTTCATAGGTGCCTGGATTTGTTGCGTAATTTTAAACAAAAGGCACGAAAGGTCGGAGGAAATAAACAAAATGACACACGCAGCGTGGTTCACGTTGCGTAAACCTAAATAGTCAGGTGCTCAACCAGGGTCAGTTCTCTATTGCATTTTAACGTGTACAAAAAGGATACCAGTGTGAAATCGCAGAGGATTTGCCGGCGCGTGTTGAACACTTGCACTTCGAAGACGGTGTTGCCAAACTTTCTTGCATAATTTTGCTTTCCTGTGTGGTTTTCATCGGCATTTTCATCTATATTTTTCAGCTCAATTGTTGGAGAAGATGTACACGATTCGTCGGACTGCCCCAATGGCGATTGGTGTAGGATCGTCTGCGCAAATTGCTTCTCGAGGAATGCAGGTTGGCTTAAACATTGCACGTGTAAACTGGTTACGCAAAAAAAATGCATGATGAACGGCAAGAAACCATATTGTGGGCGGGGCGAGGGAGTAAGGGATGGGAGGGTTATAAGTTGGTCGACAGGTGAAGTTATCAATTCAGATAAAACTAGCAAAAGTGAAAAGCTAAATTATCTTTTAAAGTTTCATCTTAACAATTTTTGTTGTTCAGATTGAACACGGAATAAAATTATATTGGAATGATCGATAGCTTATTCAATTCTAAGATATATACTTCCCGCTTTTCTGTAGAAAAATCACATTTTCTCCTTCAAAAATTGCATTGATAACCATTCACGCGTGCAAGTAGCGCCCTCTGTTGTCGCGCTTACGCACGAACCCTCGCGCTTTAATTTTGTGCATTACTTTATGCAGTAATTATTTCATTTATATATCTCAGAAATGCAACATTTCAACAAGTGCAAGTGGGAAGTATATCTTAGAATTGAATAAGCTATTGATTCCAATAGCCTATGATATAAATTTACCAAAATCTGTATTCAATCTGAACGTTCCTCTTAAATGACTCGTCATCAAGCATCGGTAATGCACCTGTCAATTGTAATCCTGGCCCAGGGGGACCCACGACTTTGGAGAAAGTAGCGGGGATGTCCCAAAAAAACGTGCCCCGCTAGCCGGGGACTTGGCCCGGGTTGAACAATTTGTTGCCCCGCTATACCGGGACATAGCCGGCCGGGGTTGTACAATTGTGTTGCCGCTGCCGCTCTGCCGGGACATTAGCAGGGACATAGCCGGGTTGAACAATTGTGTTGCCCCGCTCTACCGGGACAATAGCGGGGACATGAATAGCCGAAATTGTACAAATTTGCTGCCCCGCCCTACCGGCCCCGCATGTTGGGGCCGGGATTGTGCGAGGGTTGTACTAAATGCCCCGCATGTCGAGGCCGGGACCGTGCGGGGGCTGTACAATAATGCCTCGCGGTATAGCCGGAGATGTACAAAATCAGGTGCCCCGCACGGAGGGGCACGTAGCGGGGACATTGAGGGAGTACACGCTGGGCCACATAGACATCCCCGGCCCAGTCCCCCCTAGTCCCGGGTCCCCCAGGGCCGGGATTACAATTGACAGGTGCTTAAGTGCAGCTTTGATTGAAAACCCCAAATTTAAGAGTAAAACATTTTTAAGAGTTTGTGGGGAAACATTTTTTTTTTAGGCTGTCCCATATGTTTTATACTCAATCTGAAGCCATAATCAAACCTAATCAATTATTTTTGTTGTGACCATCATTCTGCAAAAATTACAATATATTAAATTCTTAATTTCTCCAGACGTGCTGCCGCAGTTTGTGCTGCCTACATGTACTCTCAGGGAACCGCCTGAAGATTCCCTCGGCCTCCACCAATACCCCTGCTTTGACCTACTCCCGATGGGTTTACTTGAGAAAGGGATTGAACTGCCAGCAGAATGTCAGCCGACACATCAGTACATCCCAGTCAACAATGGTAATAGCGGAGCCCTAACCTGTGCTCTTTACCCCAAATCCTTCGAGCTGTCGGCCATGAAATTGATTGGTCGTTGCGGGTTTAGGCTAGGGATGCACTGCCATGAGGTTAAAAGCCGCATTCACATTATCGCGGTAAAACCAGTCTTGTACATGTATACTGTGCTTACCGCATTGCATGAGCTCCCAATCGACCGATCCAGTAAGCTCCGCCCATTTTTGGATTGACCAATCACAACCTCAGGTTGAGGTAACCAAGAAGTAGATCGCCATTTTGGATACCCGAGTCCTCAACATTTTGTGCACAGAGCTACGGCGAAATGCAGCATGAGTGACGCAAAAACACAATTTTTATCAGCGTAGAGGACCCTCGCCAGTTTAAAATGGATTGTATAAGACTATCCAAACCTACTTTTAATCCCTTTATAAATGTGTTTTTGTGTAAATCGGTAAAACTCACAAAAATTAGCTTGTCGTTTTGCTATGTTGTGCATTCACTGCTTTCTAGATGTGTGTCGAGTTGTTTTTGTTCGATCGCGTTCGTTATGCGTAATGCAGGCGTGTTGTACGTGCACGCACACGACCGGATAAGTGCACATTTTGCTTTCGAGCGCGCAGGTTCTGTGTGCATGTGTGTTTCAATTTGCGCTGACCATGGCACGGACGCTGACGCACGGCGCGGCCACGCGACTCTACTGCACACGTGCCTTACATGTGTGGCATGTTGCTAGGCAATTACTAAATGAGCGGCTTACAGGATCGGTCTGTCACCGATCTTCCCAAAGTAGAAACTTCCGGGGAATCAGAGCTCTGATACCTCATTGGCTGCGCGTTGGAAAGGTAAGTGCACTGCGGTCAAAGTTCAATGAGTTTGAACTCTGACCTAGCTCAAAACATTTTGCCTGTCATGAGAGGCCGCGCACAAGCAGAAAATCGACTGCTGTAGAAACAAGTGGCACAGGCACGCGCAAAGCCATTTTTCCCACGATAATGTGAACGTCGCTTAAGAGTTGAGAAGTTATCAGATTTGTTTTTTGGGTATTTTTTCCGTATACATTGAACAAAGATTTAAAGGAAATTACCTCCTAGAATCAACAGATAATGTAATTTGAAGATATACTTCCCACTTGCACTTTTGTCGCATAACCGATATCTGTTTTTATGCTATGCGTATAAAGGCCGATAACCGTAGTCAACGCGTATGAAAACGTGTACTTCGGTTACGCGTCACACAAAGCGCATAAAGTCATGACGTATCGGTATCGGTATTCGTGACGGTGTATAACCTCTCTAATTCTGATGTTTTGGGACGTTCTTCAGCAGGTCACAATTCTTAATTATTTTCTTTTTTCTCTGGGCACAGGCCCTGGTCCGACGTAGTGCAGCTCTTCCCGAGCGAAAACCTGGCCCAATCAAACGACTCCTGGCCCAAGCTGGAATTCCAGGCCAAATGCGATACAACCGATTTGTAAGTAAAAAAATAAAAACACCGAAAAAACGTATCCTGAAATGTTTTACTTCTTATTCAGGTGGTGGTGCAAACTACTGCCCCTCAGTGATCTTAAGATGGTAGGCCTGCTATTTTCCCTCAGCCTGCAACCTCAAGGGCAATAGCAGGCCTACCATCTCAAGATCACCTCGGGACAATAGTTTGCACATCACCCTCCTGAACAGTCGATACTTTTTTGTGCTCAACACTTCCCCCTTAAATTTAAGTTTTTGAAATTCGAGACATACATTACATTTTCGTAACTTCACTTAAAGGAGTGTGTCCAAATGACATATTTGACCCCCACCCCCCAATTTTCCCATGGGTGTTGAGATTTTGATACCATATAATTTGTCATATTTTTCTCATTACCATTCTTAAAGATAGTATACATGATTGGTAAGTCATTTCGCCCTGAACCACGGCCTGTGCACTAAGTGGTTTGGGGGCGAAGTGGTATTTGGGCGATGTAGTGTAAACTGTGTTTGGACAAAGTAATTTGGGGTGAAATGGCACTTAGGCGTAATGGTTTTGGGGCGAATTCAATTTTCGTCTCATGAGACAAAAACTAATTGTTTTACTAATTTCTCAAAGACTATAGCACTTCAGACAAAACCATTTCAGGGGAAGTTTTCTACGGTCATTATGTTTATATTGTGTAAGTTAGTCGTAAATCTGGGAACATTTCTGATTTTCGAGATTACCAATGATGTATACTGCCTTTAAATTTTGCCCTCTCAATCCGTATAATTTCAAGAATATCGTCAAAACACCATCGATCTTTTTAAAACTAATTTATCTGGCTCCATAAAGCAGTGCAGTGCTTACACCAATCCTTTTGCTTCCACATCCTGTTTTCTTCCCGTGAAAAGTATTTTGAGGGAGGTACAATGTACATGTATTTTATGATTGTTAGGTTAGAGTGAAATCCATTTTCTGGAAAAATCTGGACAAGCTCTTTTTAAAACTATTTTTTCTCAATCCTGTATTTTCAGAGAATAAGAGTTGCAGGCCTTAACCTCTACACATCCTGTGTTGACAATGTTGACTGTCCAACATTTTTCAGAGGTGAGTTCATCCGAGTTTAAAAGTTGAATGTACAATGGAAAACTTTGCACAAATGTTACTGTTTCCAAAGATTTAAGCAATAGGGTGCTTTCACGGGGTCAAACGGTCACGGGTCACTATTGCTTGTCCTCCAGATCAGGAGAGAACAATAGAGCCACTTTGGAAAACGCAAAATAAAGACCCAGGGACTTGTGGTGGACTTGTGAAGGCTTGTGATGGACTCGACTACATGTACAACCCTGCTGTTAGCCAACTTAAATAATTTGCACATAACACGGTTAATAAATAATGCTATGATACCCATTTTGCTTTTTTTCAGCATGTGGAATGCCGGACACACTATTTTCGTGGTTTCTAGTTACCGAGCTTCATGTTTGGTAAGAACTTTATTTTAAAATGTATCTTCAAATTTGTTTTCCTGGATAGTGACATGGCCATTAAAATTCATAATGGCCAACATTTTAAAATTTTATTGCTAACACTAACCACAGACAAATAAATTTTGGCAGATTTTCCCACTCCATTTTGTGTGCAATTTAAGTTGCATGGATTAAAATGTAAAGACTTAATTTTGTTTTTTTCCTAGGATGTGCCTAGTTCGTCTGAAGCAGGAGGGACAAGAAGGGAAATACATGGTGCACTATCTGGTCATGTCAATGTGGCATGATATCCAGGAGAGGGGCAAAATAATGGGGGTGAGTATAGGGGTGTGTTGCTGTGTGCCTCACCGTGCTGTTGTATTATATTACAAGTCAAGTCAATTCAGGCATGTTGTCAAGTATTGACGACAGTAAATTTGTTAAAAAGCTAATTTCAAAACGAGTCTAAATGTCGCATTCTTGTCGGGTATTTTTGTTGTTCTGGCTAAGAATGCTCGCTGTTTAAACAAAGCTTAGCCTTGGGTTTCTGTAGTGCTGAAATACAATTTGGTTCTCAAAATGGCAAAAAATTAAAATTGCATAAAAGTTTAGTTCAATTTCATTTTTGGCAGACTCGAGTCAAAAAATGTTCAATTCTGAGTCAAGTTAAGGAATTTGTGTCAATGACTCAAGTCCAAGTCATTTGCAACAGTGACTCAAGTCGAGTCATTATGATTTGAGGTTTGAAAGTCAAGTCAAGTCGGTGAAAATCGGGACTTGAGTCGTTTCAAGTCCCAAGTCTCGAGTCAGAGTTGTTACAACAGAGTGTGTCACCCTGTGTCATATGCATTTGGACTACAACTAGTCAGTGAGCTTTCCTTTCATAAAGTAGATTGTTGTCATTTTGCCTCGAATTAGAATCACACCCAAAAATTTCCTCCTAGTTGTGTCCTACAGTGGTTTGAGATGTCCATGATTGGAAAATGATTCAAAAAAAAGACTTACAGAACCGTTTTTGAAGCCAAAATTTCCTCTTGCGTGGAATCCGGACGAGGATTTTCTTCGTAACTGTTAATTCTGAATTACTGGCTTTGGCTGTGGCTGTGGCTATGCTGTTTCTAAGGACCTTTATTGTCTACCCATGGCAACAGCAAAGCCATAGCCAAAGCCACTATTTCGTAACAGCGCCCTCTAGTGTCCAGAATTTACAATTACGAAGAAAATCCTCGTCCGGATTCCACGCAAGAGGAAATTTTGGCTTCAAAAACGGTTCTGTAAGTCTTTTTTTTTGAATCATTTTCCAATCATGGACATCTCAAACCACTGTAGGACACAACTATGAGGAAATTTTTGGGTGTGATTCTAATTTCGAGGCAAAATGACAACAATCCACTTGATGAAAGGGGTTCCTTCTGTCCCTACGGGAAATCCCGTAGGGACAGAATCAGTCTGTCTAGACTACAACATAATGGGGATTGCTTTTTGGTGTGTATTTTGCAGGTTCCATCCATCAAAATGAAAGAGGCTCTCGTCAAGATGGTGGAACAGTTCAATGCAGCCCTCTTTGGTTACGATGAGGTTAGTTTTAGACGCTTTTGTACTTTTGTTTTGTACAACTCTGCTGAACAGCTTGATGAAATTGGCCCCTGTTCACAGAGAATGCTAACCTAGTTTGGCTATTTCCCTTTGTCCAGCATAAGAGAAGAAATGGTCAGGTTTAGAGGTGGGGATTCATGTTAGAATACACAAGTGTCGATATTTAGTTTTGTTTCCTGTTACCCTCACAGGGCCTGCTGTCGAATGACCGTGTTTTAGCGGGAGCGCTGTGGCGTAACCTTTTCGCCAAGCGACTGGTGGAACCGGAACAAATGGCCGATATGGTGGAATACGTCAGACAACAGGTAAGGTTTGCGATGTTTAAAGCCGGCCGTACACCTTGCGTTCCAACTCCATTGCGATTGCACACACGCCAAATTTCGAGCATGAGCTTGAAATTCTGCGATTGCGTTCGTCGGACACGTACACAAAATCGTGACCACATCGCCATTGGAACGCATCGCAAAACCTGTACACCTTGTGATGCGACTGCACATGTGCTATCGTGATCGGATCACGGACGAAACGCAAGGTGTACGGCCGGTTTAAGATTAAGGGCCCTGTAGATGATCTGTTTTTGAGCGATTCTGCGAATAAAATTATAAATCAAAAGAAAGACATCAACAAACTCATCCGAAGAAATTTCAGCTTTGTCAAATGTACCAGGTTAAAAAAAAACCATGAAAATCCATATGCGTTTTCCTGGTCTTAGCGGGGTGTTTCAAATATTCGTTCTCAGTTGATCAGGTACTATGTGGCTTGCGTCTTGCACTCTGTGGCACACATTATATACTGCGTGTGCGCGCGATCCATAAAAATGCATCGCGTTGGAACACGCACGCGCATTGCACGCGAACCAAAAATAAGTAAATCGTTTGCAAGCGATCTAAATAATTTCATCTTTACGGATTATTTTCTGGTAAAATTACTTTTTTTGTATATCATTTTGAGCGGAAACCTTTCATTGGGTAGTTGCTATTAATTCAATCTTTACTTTCATAACTTTTTCCCTGTAAACTCGTCGATTACTTTTTGGGGTCATTGCAAATGATACACTGGGCCTTTAAGCACTGCCGAACGTTTGCTAGCTTCAGAGGCAAAATTTCTGAAGTATTACTGCATCTATGTGGCTGAAATTTCTACAAGGCAGTTTATCAACATTATTCTTTAGTTATGTAATGCTGTTGTTCCTGTTTTTTTAAAGTTCTCCGATCATGTAATCTGACTTTAAGATGTGTGAAAACTCTGTTTTGTATTTTTCCCCATTGCAGATTCAGTACTTGGAAACGCTGGACTCGGCGCAGTTGCTCCAAGTCGGACGAATCAAGTGGTTGCCTTTTAAAGGCGTCGTCCCCAACAAAACATCTCCGATACCAAAGGCCAGAACCGTAGAAGAGGAACTTGATTTTCCAGAACTCGACAAAGTTGGTGTATGAGAGAGTGAGTGGTTTTTTGTATAAAATTATAGTCCATAAGAAGAAAAGGTACCACTCGGAGTGATTAATTTTCTTTAAAGATAGTATACATGATTGGTAAACTGTTACAAATAGTTTTATCCCCCTGTGTGATTGAAGATATGCATGATTAAAACCAACCTGAGCAAAAACCAGCTCCGTACGTCGTCTAACTTTTGAGAAAACAGTCAAAACAGGGTTTGCAGTCATTTCGCCCTGAACCATTTCGCCCTGAACCACGGCCTGTGCACGAAGTGGTTTTGGGGCGAAGTAGCATTTGGGCGATGTAGTGTTTGGACGAAGTTATTTTGGGCGAAATGGCACTCGGGCGAAGTGGTTTTGGGGCGAATTTAATTTTCGTCTCATGAGACGAAAACTAATTGTTTTAGTCTTTTCTCAAAGACTATAGCACCTCAGACAAAACCATTTCAGGGGAAGTCTTCTACGGTCATCATGTTTATATTGTGTAAGTTAGGCGTAAATCTGTGAACATTTCTGATTTTCAAGATACCAATCATGTATACTGCCTTTAAGCAGGGCTCGAACATAACGGTGGTCCGGTGGCCAAATGCCAGTCAAAACTCTCGCGGGCCAGTCCAAACACTGTTCAAAAAGTCCGGGTTGGCCAGTCAAGATTCTTAGTACATGTAGCCTAAATATTAAATATTCACGCATGATTGACTGACGATCGACCAGGTTGTTTTCCTTCCTCCATGGATGTACAAAGTTTGTTTGTAAACATGCATGTTGCACGACGATCGAAGTGGAATAAAGCACGTGTTTCATAGTGCACATGCGATACGGTCATTGCACGTACGGCCGGGACAGTAGGCGCTGAATGATGGGTGTCGTTGAAACCCGGAGGTCGGAGGTAACCCGGAGGTAGAATTTGTTGTGACCGTGTAGTACATGCTACAACCTACCTCCGGCTTGTTATTTTAATACTGCGTAGCTCCGGGCCACCGTCATTGCACCAACTACACGTTAGCAAAAACAATCTACCTCCGGGTACCTCCGACCTCCGGGTTTTATAAATTTCCCTGAATGATTGCGCCGAGCTGAGGCGTAATATGAAGACGGTACCATTATAAATGCAGGGCCAGGGGTGCGCATTTGTGTCCTACACATACGACTGCAGCGGACATATTTCTGCATGCACCCATTTCGTAAAATTGTTTAGTGTAGATATTCGCCATGATGCATGGGAACATGTACGTGTACGAACCGTCACGATCTTGCGATGAGCTCGCCAGCTGCACACACACCGTTCATGCCCGGCCTAGCTAGTCCCCTTCGCTTCCCTTTTTCTGCAATGCGACGGAGTTTGTAAAATGTAAATGAATTTGACTTGTTGCTAGTCGAAGATCGAGTGAATACAATTTTCAGTGCGATCGTCACAGTGCGTGCGTGGCCCGTGTGCTCGGCAAACGCTGAATCGACGTAAAATGAAATCTAACACAAGGCCGATGCCATGCATGCTGCTGGTATGGTCTGTGCCACGCCGCGCACAGGACAACAAACATTTGATTTACACGTGGCGCGGGGCACTGGGCAAGTAGCACGTTGTAAGCCTACTTATGCAGCGGGCACTACATGTATGCTGAGGTGAATTTCAGTCTGTGTAGCACGTGCGTGCACGCAGACTGGACGCACCTCATGTCTGACGAGCCTCTCACGACGTAATTTGTGTTGTGGCGAATACTAGTTACAGCAGCCTCCGTGAGGAACATGTTAACCAGACACGAGGAGCGTCCAGGCTGCTAACTAAAATGGCTCTATTGCGTACTACGGAAGTCCCCGTAGTCTTGCGCCTACGGTGCGCGATACATGTACACCGTGTCCGTAAACAACTTTTTCGAGCTAATCAGGATGGAAGAACAGACGACAAACGACACAAGTTAGAGTTTTGTAAAGTTTATTATTCAAATAGGTAACTCAACAATGTTGCAAACAATGGAGGAAAAGATAAATGTTCATAGGCATTGCATCGCAATGCGTGATCCATTTTAAAATTTGGATTGCAAAATGGTGATCATGCGATACAGAAGAAATTTCTCACTGACAATACATGTACATGTATTCAATCTCGTGCAACATTACTGGCACGGCAAGCAAGTCACGCGGCCCCTTGCAAGTCACGGCCCCTTGGATGATTTTTCTCTAAATCCAGCAACCGTGGAATTATTTGTGCACATGGTTTCTGCACTCAGTGACAGAATTCTTGACTTGAACATCGATGTTTGAACCACACTACGGACAAAGAATATGTAGTCATTACATGGATATTAGTGCAAGTTTGCATAGTTATGGCTCCCCTTCACTACAAGTGGAAGCTCCATGGTTTCATTCATAAATTTAGCTGTGTGTGTGACATCATGGCAAAGCAACCAATCGGAATGCACGGATGGTGCACGATCGCGAGTGTATGTAGGTCGAGATGCGCGTAAATCCAAGGCTTTGCTGCAACAATAAAAAAAATCCACATCGACAGGCAGCCAATCAAACAAGTGTACATGGATGGCATTGTTTTTTTGGGGGGGGGGAGGGGGGGGGGGGGGGTTTAGGGGGTGCGGAGAGTAACCTGTAAAAATGACATGTAAAAAATGGAGGGCCACTCAAGATGCCGGCGGACCAGTCAAGATGTGACCACAGTGGCCCGGGTGGCCAGTGTTAAAAAAAGTTATGGGGAAGCTGTGCCTAATGAATCGAATATTCAGTCGTCCATCGAATATTCGAATAGCATTTTACCGAATCAAATATTCGGTATGTGCTTTTTCCACTCCAAACCAAACATGTCTTTCAGCTAGAAAGAAGTAAAAAACTTTTATCCTTTGCTGAAACGGCTGCTTTGATGTCATATTTGCCTCCAACCACGAGTCCAATGTACAAGGGCCGACGATAATTTCTGCAAAACCCTCTTCGGGCGAGAGATTGCTATGCACGTTACAACATGAAGTCTATAATTTGAGCATAGATTATTTTTTTTAGGTGGCAAATTCGGCAATAAAAAGGCTGCTGTATTCTTGTGAGCTGTGAGTTCGAATGTGCAAAAATCAACTAATTTCACGGCAAACTTTTGTCAAAATCATAGGGAATAAAATTCACGCATCGAATATTGAATATTCGATCGAAATTGAAACAAATTTTTCGAATAGTAAATTATTCGAAAATGCACCCCTGAATTTTCACCCCTATACGAGAGTAAAAACTGCCGAACAGATGGGCGTTCATTTTGGAAAATGCTACTGTACACAATAGGGCTACTGTCACGACCTAGATAGTCCAAAATCCTTCGTTTGAAAAAAAAAACAAACAAACAGCCCCGCATCACAATGACAGGCAATTTCTCCATTGGATCACACTCGTTCAGCTCTCAACTCTCTTTTATGAGCTCGGCGCAATGATCTTTGCCTATAGTTCTGTCTGCCTATAGAGATTTCTCTCAAACACGTAGTGATCGTCCAGCTTGTAAACATTTTACAGCTGTTTCCCGTGTACATGAATAAGTGTTACTCGCATAAAAAAATACATTGAATCTGATGCGGTGTTTTTAAAAATATAAATCGTAAACAGCCGTCGTCGTTTTTGGCAGAGTAAGGACCGAGAATATTTAATTCTACAGTTGGAAAAAGTCGGGGAAAACACCTTTAGCTACCGTTTCAGAAGGGTTATCACATTTTCTCGGAAATTTTATAATTTTTTAATCTTGAAAAGGGAATTAGTCACTCTGAGTACCTTTTACCCCTAAATTTGGGGTCTTGGCTCATGGTCTATTAGTCCAAACCCTTTTAACCCCGTGAGTGACAGGCATTTGGCCGCTTATTCAGTACCATGCAACCACAAACGAGCACATTAGGCAAACGGGACATGCATGATTGGTCATACATAATTCACAATATGATTAGAAAAGTGACATCGGCGATATTACTATCAAAATGAAATTGATGTTGATATATCGATGGACCTTAAAACCACTTCGCGATGGGGAACTGCATATGTAGTTCTAAATGTGAGTGTCTTGGGGGCGGTTATACAGAATTAGCCCATGAATTAGACCAGGGCAGAGCTGGTCTCTTATCTTGTTGGCTTGGAGTCAAGTTGGTTTTTAACCTGTGACTTGACTTTGGAGAAAATGACTTGTGACTGGACTTTGGAAATAAGATTGATTTACGACTTGAAATAAAAACTAGTCATCAAGTCTCCAGCCCCAGAGACATACAGTACATAACTGCAAGTGCAGTCTTTTGCTCCAGGAGAATAAATTGGAACCGGGTGGCCAAGGACCATATCGAAAGCGGTATTATGACTCTGGGAGTTTTTTACGAAAGAAACTGTAGTACGATGTGGGTCTGTTTTATTTCAACTGGACAGCCGGACCATTTGGGGAGGCTTTTCAGCTGGCCTGAGACGATTTCAACTGTCTTTGGCCAAAGGACCAGTGCTAATTCGAACGCTGCATAACCAAAACTGCTAGTGCAGTTTCCTGCTCCAGGGAATGAATTGGAAAATACCTAGTCATCGCAAAGTGGTTAACACAATAAAGACATGAAACATGTGTGTGCTTTATAAAATGGACATTTTAATATATTTATTTTGTTTGGTACATGTATGTAATTACAGACAATACTCGTTCAAGTAAGGGGTCATTCAAAATAGTCAATAGGGAGGTTTTGCAAGGTGACGAATACAGATACGGATATGATAACGGTAACCGTTCACGTCGATGCGCACACTGAACTGGTTTTCGCACTGTGTGAATGTACGTGTACATATCTGCTAAATCTGCTCTATCTGCTCTGCGCTTGGCTTTGTTTTCAACAGATTTTCCTCGCTTTCACGTGGGCATCACACATTAAATTTGATCTACATGTATACTCACGGATTATACATCAAAAAGAAACAAAATGCATACAACTTATTAAACCTGAGGGAGTATACCACTGTGCCTCAAAGCTCAGCTGGTGGAGCATCTTTCTGGTGTGTCAGAGGTCCCAGGGAAAACCTGAGAGATATAACACTGTGCCTCATAGCTCAGCTGGTAGAGCATCTGCCCAGTGTGTCAGAGATCTCTGGTTTGAATCCTAGTTATACCAAGCACGATATGGGATAAAGGGACTGAAAGGAATTCCTTCGAAATTACCAGGATGTTTGAGACACAATGGGGGAACAATAGTGCCATGAAATTGGCCCTGGGACCACATTATTTTTCTCTAGCCCTATGCTTCAAGCAGTGCAATTAACATATTAGTTTAATGAGTTTTGATTTGTACCCATTAATACCTGTATAGACCCTTTACATCAGCGGCCATGTTAGGGAGCACTTTTGTTACTTAAATGACGTGACATTACTAGGCCAGAAATCCATGTATGCATGTGTCGTGCGTTCTGGGTGAGGTGTAAACACCAGTCGTTCAAAAAGCAATATGGGTAATTCCCAAAATTAGGGGTCCAAAAGTGTGACATGCTTTTTAAGATTTCCAAGTGATTGAAAGTGGTTTCCCAGTAGATAATAATTATTTTTATTTCAACAAATGCCACTCAAATTTAATGTTTGTGTGTAAATATGGCACCAAGGTTAATGCAAACTCATTATACAGCCAATTTTCATTGGCGTAGGTAACCCGGGACACCAAACTCCTATTCAATACCATGGAACAAATTATAAGCTTTTATGGTCTTGTTTTAAATATTTTTTAGGAATCGGAGAACAAAATATTGAAGAAAATGATGCTGCCCCCTATGATCACAGGCCACAGTCCATTACTGAGAATTTGTGATCGGGAGGGGTGATTTTTACAGCAGAGAGTGTCGTACGTAACTGGGACCAACAATTTTGGACCCCTAATTTTGGGAATGACCCATGTCACAGATATGTCCATGTGTCTGAACTGCGCACTGCACTATCAGTGTTTCGGTAGTGGTTGAATCGGATGGCGCGCACACTACGCATAGGTTTGTGTGTAAAATTCACTGGAAAATGGCCTGAAATACGCTCCTTTAAACAGTTTTCAAGATTTTAATAAAGCGAGAGGCTAGAAATTGATTTAGCTTGCATCAGTGAGACTTAATGTTAATTAGGGTTTGTTTTGCCCTTACCCGACGTAATTATTAACACTGTATACTCGGTGCTTTCCCGAGACACTATGAAAAACTTCATAGCGTGCTCGGGTGGGACTCGAACCCACGACCTCCTGCAAACAAGGCAGGTGTCTTAACCACTCGACCACCGAGTTAGCCGGTGTTGAATGGCCCGTTTGAATCTCTTTGCAATGGGATCGCAATTAATCAGAAATTAATTTAGCTTGCGGAGGGAGACTAAATATTAATTGGGGTTTGTTTTGCATTTAGCCAGCGAGTGAGAGGCTAGTTAGACAAATCCTACTTTGTATGAGGTAAGAGAAATGACAGTGTAAACAATGTTAGTATTCTCACCAACTTACCACAGTCAATCCAACTTTGATGACAACTTGAATTTTAATCTGGTGCTTGTCACATCCTGTGCACGGCTTGCAATAGTTATACAGAAATGCGTACACATGGATTTTCAAAATACGCATCACGCATCCGTACGTGTTAACACACACACAGCGCACTATACACAGCGCATGACTGGTACACTGTACATGGATTTTTGGCCTTAGATCGACAAAAAACCTCATGCATTACGTATGGTGACAGTGTAGTTGTTCCCTAAAGCCGGCCTCCCACTGTGATATTTCTGCCACGAATTTCCAACGACTAGGTACGATTGTGTATGATTGTGTATAGAGTCTATAGATAGTCTCTGGTAATCTCACCAATTCGTACCTAATCATTAGAAAATCGCACAGTAAGAGGCCGTCTTAAAGCGGGCCTCCCACAAAGCGGGCCTCCCACTATGCAATTTTTGCCACGAATTTCCAACGATTAAACTTATACGATTTGGTGAGATTACCAGAGACTGTCTATAGACTCTATACACAATCGTACCAAATCGTAGCTAATCGTTAAAAATTTGTGGCGAAAATCGCATAGTGGGAGACCCGTTTTACAAAGAGTGCATTGAAAAACCAAGTGTAAACGTGTCTAACAATTTTAATAAACCTGTTTGCTGTACAAACTAAAGCAGTATCTCGTCTACGCGTCTCCATTAAATGCATATACATGGTATATTCAATATCATATTTTTACAATGCTACATACAAGTACATGTACACGTTTTTTGGTAAAAATTGCATACAAGATAAATAAGGCACTATTTAAAATAAGCGAGTTTAAAAGGTTTTTCGCATACTCTACCAAAAAAGTCTTGGGGGGAAAACCTGAGGGAGTATACCACTGTGCCTCATAGCTCAGCTGGTAAAGCATCCGCCCCGGTGTGTCTGAGGTCTTGCCGAAAACCTGAGGGAGTATACAATTGTGCCTCATAGCTCAGCTGGTAGAGCATCTGCCCGGTGTGTCAGATGTCTTGGGGAAAACCTGAGGGAGTATACCACTGTGCCTCATAGCTCAGCTGGTAGAGCATCCGCCCCGGTGTGTCTGAGGTCTTGGCGAAAACCTGAGGGAGTATACCATTGTACCTCATAGCTCAGCTGGTAGAGCATCTGCCCCGTGTGTCCGAGGTCTTGGGGAAAACCTGAGGGAGTATACCACTGTGCCTCATTTCTCAGCTGGTTGAGCATCTGCCCGGTGTGTCAGATGTCTTGGGGAAAACCTGAGGGAGTATACCACTGCCTATAGCTCAGCTGGTAGAGCATCCGCCCCGGTGTGTCTGAGGTCTTGGCGAAAACCTGAGGGATATACCACTGTGCCTCATAGCTAAGCTGGTAGAGCATCTCCCCGGTGTGTCGGAGGTCTTGGGGGAAAACCTGAGGGAATATACCACTATGGCTCAGCTGGTAGAGCATCCGCTCCGTCTGTCGGAGGTCTTGGGAAAAACCTGAGGGAGTTTACCACTGTGCCTCATAGCTCAGCTGGTAGAGGATCTGCCCCGGTGTGTCTGAGGTCTTGCCGAAAACCTATACCATTGTGCCTCATAGCTCAGCTGGTAGAGCATCCGCCCCGGTGTGTCAGAGGTCTTGGGGGAACCTGAGGGAGTATACCATTGTGCCTCATAGCTCAGCTGGTAGAGCATCTTCCCGGTGTGTCAGAGGTCTTGGGGAAACCTGAGGGAGTATACCACTGTGCCTCATAGCTCAGCTGGTTGAGCATCTGCCTTTTGTGTCAGAGGTCTTGGGGAAAACCTGAGGGATTATACCACTGTCTCATAAGTCAGTATCTCGTCTACGCGTCTCCATTAAATGCATATACATGGTATATTCAATATCATATTTTTACAATGCTACATACAAGTACATGTACACGTTTTTTGGTAAAAATTGCATACAAGATAAATAAGGCACTATTTAAAATAAGCGAGTTTAAAAGGTTTTTCGCATACTCTACCAAAAAAGTCTTGGGGGGAAAACCTGAGGGAGTATACCACTGTGCCTCATAGCTCAGCTGGTAAAGCATCCGCCCCGGTGTGTCTGAGGTCTTGCCGAAAACCTGAGGGAGTATACAATTGTGCCTC
Source organism: Henricia sp. BOLD:AAB3569 (assembly GCA_037783545.1). Classification (NCBI taxonomy): domain Eukaryota; kingdom Metazoa; phylum Echinodermata; class Asteroidea; order Spinulosida; family Echinasteridae; genus Henricia; species Henricia sp. BOLD:AAB3569. Next base: position 313,883 of record JBBELK010000266.1, on the reverse strand, counting down.
ATAGCTCAGCTGGTAGAGCATCTGCCCGGTGTGTCAGATGTCTTGGGGAAAACCTGAGGGAGTATACCACTGTGCCTCATAGCTCAGCTGGTAGAGCATCCGCCCCGGTGTGTCTGAGGTCTTGGCGAAAACCTGAGGGAGTATACCATTGTACCTCATAGCTCAGCTGGTAGAGCATCCGCCCGGTGTGTCGGAGGTCTTGGGGGAAAACCTGAGGGAATATACCACTGTACCTCATAGCTCAGCTGGTAGATCATCTGCCCGGTGTGTCGGAGATCTCTGGTTTGAATCCTAGCGATGACTATATAGGCTTATTTCTTTTAGAAACATGTTTGGTTTTTACTTTCGACAGTTTGAGCTTCTTTTTTAAAAATTTGCTTTATAAAAATGTGGTCATTCTATGGCTACAAGCCTCATATCCCCAGTAAAATTACCAAAATTCCCACTCATTGTAACATTGATGACATAGCCAATGATGTCTTCAATTATTTGCGGCATCTGCGCTGCCATTGGCTGGGACACGAGCGGTGCTTCTGTGACATTGGGCGACTGCGTGTGTGAGGGCGCTGTCTTTGCTGAGTCATCTGGTATCTGAAGGCCTATTGTGAATTCAATCAGCGGTCTTGAAATGTTGGCGAAAGACCTTTGCCATGCCCTGTCAGAAATGATTTGTAAAGATTTAAAAACTGTTACAAACGGCGTTATCTCCATGTGTGATTTATTTATTTATTTATTTATTCCATTTATTTACCCAGGGTGTGCCCAAACAGTTTACAAAAACTGGTTTCCATTGGGGCCCTGCAAACACACATAGAACAAATATACTAAATTGAACAACTTCATAATTACTAACAAACTGGAATAAGATACATTTGTACAACAACTACAACATCAAAAAACTAATGGTTACAGAAGAACAAAATCACAAGTAATTATTATACATGCACGTGACACTAAAATTTACGCTAATTACGGGAAGGGCGAAAAACCCGCAAAAACTCTTTTTTAGAGAAAACAAAATTTTAAAAATGATTGATGATGTGTGTGATAAAAACCAACCTGTGTATAAGGCCGGGGTCACACGAATAACGAGATCCAATTTATTGTAGTATTACTATAATACGATTACAAGATTGTCTGTGTGACCCCAAATCTATTGTAATCGTATCAACGACGAGAATTCTCATCATTAATGGCAAAACACACGTGTGACCCCATCTCGTAATTATCGTATTACAATCCATCCCATAAGCCCCTGTTTGAAAACGACGCTGGAATGTGGGGATATCTCATAAAAGGATATCTTGGGCGGAATCATTGCATTGGACAGTTGGAACCACTTCTATCTTCCGTTTGAGTAAGGTTTTTTTTCCGGTCAGTTGGTTAATTTATTAACATTTTGTGATACTGCAAATTCTTTATACATCCCATGGAGTAAATTCGTGTCAGTAATTTTGAGATAATTTTTCCAAATTGTATGCAGTACATAAACTCCTCAAAAAAAGTTCGGAAAGTCAAGTTTGACTGACGATTTATCTCTTGTTGCAAAATAATTTTCCTTGTATTTTATATCATTGGAAAGCCCTGTTATTCCTCTTTACGATGATGTGTCATTTGTTATAATTAAGCAATTGGGGGCGGGTGTAAAGTGAAATGTCACAAAATGCATTGCTATTGTCAAAAAGTGCATTGACACATTCCCATCCTCCAAGCAAAAGGGGAATGCACTGCATGACAATAGCAGTGAATATTGTGACATTTCACTTTCCACCCTTCCCTGTATTCCGCTATACTGCACATCCCCCAATTGATTAATCATAACAAATGACACATCACTGTAAAGAGGAATAACAGGGCTTTCCAATGATACCAAATTCAAGGGAAATGATTTATTAACGAGAGAGAAATCGTCAGTCAAACTTGACTTTCCGAACTTTTTTTGAGGAGTTTACTTAATTGTTAATTTGTGAAAACAAAAATTCTCTTGTTAGTGGGTAAATCCCAAAATTAGAGGTCCAAAAGTGTAACATGCTTTTGAAGATTTTCAAGTGTGTTTAGTGATTAAAAGTGGTTTTCCAGTAGAAAATATTTATTTTTATTTCCATAAATGCCACTTAAATTTAACGTTTGTGTGTGGATAAGGCACCAAGGTTAATGGAAACTCATTCTTCGGCTAATTTTCATTGGCGTAGGTAACCCGGGACACCAAATTCCTATTCAATACCATGGAACAAATTATGAGCCTTTATGGTCTTTTGTTTCAAATACTTGTCAGTAATCACAGAACAAAATATTCAAGAAATTGGTGCTGTCCCCTGTAATCACAGACCACAGTCTATTACTGAGAATTTGTGATCATGGGTGGTGATTTTTGAAGCAGGGTGTCGTACATAACTGTTTTGGACCCCTGTAATTTTGTAAATAACCCTATTATGAGTTGTGTACGAATGTGTGCGCATACGCGCAGGTAAATTCGTAAACCCAAAATTAATAATTCGCCGTTTTTTACGAAGTTTATGCCTCACTTGAGTGTTCGTGATATCATTTAAAAATTTAAACAAGAAATTAAATAAATTGAAAATAAAAATAGTTAACTTACCCAATACTGTCAACTGTGGTGTTCTCATAAAATGTGTCGTAGAGCTCACTGTTCTGAAAAGTAGAGTTCACCTATAGTGGAAAATAATACAAATTATATCGAGTATGTCATTAGCGGCGAATTATATGCGTGCACCCTATTAATTACTAGGCAGCAATCGGTAGGCAATCATCAATATTTTCTATGCCCTCAACCTTATTCTATAATTAGAGAGAGTTGAGAGCTGAACGAGTGTGGTAAAGTGTAGAAATTGTCCATCGTGTTGTGGGGTATTTTAAGTGGCCCTATTTTGCCCAGTAATATATGGGACTTTTTTTAAATCCAAAAATGGACGCTGGTCTGTTTCGGCAATTTTCACTCTTGCAGAGGTGGTATTATTTTAAATGGAAATTAGTGAATACAAGTGATAGACTCCCGCCATAAAATTAAACAGAATTGAGAAAATCGGATTTTAAAGCTACAGAACATCATTTGCAGTGACCCCAATTTTGTTCACGAGTTGACAAGAAAAACCTTACTAAACGTGTTAATAACAATGGTAGGCCTACTAAACACCACATGATTTCATTTCAGTCCAAAATGGTATTTTGTGTGAGAAATTGACAACTGAAGGTGGTTTTCTAAGTCTTTTGCAAAAGACTTTTTTACATTTTAACTCGACACAAAAACGTGCGGTATATTCTCATATCACCCTCAAAGCCATCCAATATTATATAAGTACTTTTTAGATCAAAAAATGGACGCTGGTCTGTTTTGGCATTTTTCACTCTTGCAGAGATGGTTTTCTTTCAAGCGGAAATTAGTGAATAAAAGTGATGGACTCCCCTTATAAAATTAAACAGAATTGAGTAATAATTTACTGTACATATGTTTTTTACCGTACATTACTGTAAAATCACAAACAAGGATGTAACAAATATTGTAATTTTTACAATACCTTACTGTAACTCTTACAGTAATTTACAGTACATTACTGTAAAATTACAAACAAGGGTACATGTAACAAATATTGTAATTTTTACAATACCTTACTGTAATCTCTAACAGTAATTTACTGCACATATGTTTTACAGTACATTACTGTAAAGTCCACGCCTCATTTACATATACAAAATCATTCGAAATGATGTTGTACCGTTGGACTAAGTGCGATTTTGTAATTATGCAAGTTTTTGTAATTATGGTGTTGATTGTGGCTGTTTAATTTGTAGACTATAGCACAAAACAAGTTCCTGTGTTCGTTTATTGTGAGCAGATGGCAATAAATTTAGTTTATTTCGATTCAACATTTGCACAGACCGTAAACGCTATGTTGTACTTCTCCCTAGACTACCTTTATCAAATATTAATGCAATCCATAATTCAAACGTACTATTGCACATAGGTAGTTTGAAACAGGCATTTACCAGTCTGTCTATCAGTACTGAAGCATAGCGAAAAAGCTTACTACTCTCGCTGTTTGATAATTACATACAAATATTAAAAAAAGTTCACACAATTCACTGCTATTGTCATGCAGTGCATTCCCTGCAGGAAGGGAATGTATCATAGCACTTTTTGACAATAGCAATGCATTTTGTGACATTTCACTTTACACCCGCCCCCGTAATCCGCTATACTGCACATCCCCAATTGCTTAATCATAACAAATGACACATCATCGTAAAGAGGAATAACAGGGCTTTCCAATAATATAAAATTCAAGGAAAATTATTTTGCAACAAGAAGGAAATCGTCAGTCAAACTTGACTTTCCGAACTTTTTTTGAGGAGTTTAGGTGGTTCTGCAGGAATTGGCTACTACTGTAGATTTTACAGTAAATTAGTGGCAGCTGAGTTGCTAGTACAGTGAAACTTGTCTATAGTGGCCACCCAAGGGACCCACAAAATGTGGTCAGAATAAGCAGGTGGCCCTTATATAGAGGTTTAGCGTACACATGCATGAATATTAAAACATGAAAAAACATACCACAGTGCAGCTAAAAGTGAAGTGTATGAAAGGTTTCCTCAATAATGTTTTAAAGCTCCTCATAAAATTTCCCAGAGTAGCTTGATTTATTGAGGCAATTTACTGTGTGTGGCCAGATTATCCAGGTTCAACTGCCATAGGATTGTACACACAGAAATCTTACTGCACTGGCCGCGTTAGAGAGGGGCCCTAATATCAAGGTTCCACCACCATATGTTTGTGTACAAACTGGTTTGGGACCGAACAAATGTGGCCACTTTAGACAGGTGGCCTCTTTATAGAGGTGGCCTTAAGAGCAGGTTTCACTGTAATTTACTGTAATTTACTACTGTAGAATTTACAGAAAATTACTGTCAAATTACTGTAAAAAATACAAGATTTTTTTGTTTACAGTGAATAGACTTGAAAGCTACACTACATAATTTGCAGTGACCCCAATTTTTTTTCACGAGTTGACAAGAAAAACCTCACTAAAAGTGTTAATAACGATAGTACCAAACACCACATGATTTTATTTCAGTCCAAAATGGTATTTTGTGTGAGAAATTGACAACTGAAGGTGGTTTTCTTTTGCAAAAGACTTTTTTACAATTCAACTTAACACAAAAACATGCATGAATTGTTCAAGTTTTCTGAAGTATTACTGCACCTATGTGGCTGAAATTTCTGCAGTGCAGTTTTATCAACATGGGCTTCTAATCACGAGTGGAAATAATGCTCTTTTTACCAGTTTGTGTTGTATACCTTTAAGGAGAGTGTTTTTTTGTTTGTCTCCGGAGATGCTATGAGAGTGCTAAATATTTTAAAATGATTTTTGAATATCAGGCATTTAAAGATCAGTTTTATTCCCCTTTTGTGTGATGGAAGATATGCATGATTAAAACCAACCTGAGCAAAAACCAGCTCCGTACTTCGTCTAACTTTTGAGAAAACAGTCAAAAAAGGGTTTGCAGTCATTTCGCCCCAAAACCACTTCGCCCTGAACCATTTCGCCCTGTGCACGAAGTGGTTTGGGGCGAAGTAGCATTTGGGCAATGTAGTGTTTGGACGAAGTGAGTAGGGGCGAAATGGCACTCGGGCGAAGTGGTTTGGGGGCGAAATGGCACTTGGGCGAAATGGTTTTGGGGTGAATTGAATTTGTCTCATGAGACGAAAACTAATTGTTTTACTCAATTTTCAAAGACTGTAGCACTTTAGACAAAACCATTTCAGGGGAAGTTTTATACGGTCATCATGTTTATATTGTGTAAGTTAGGCGGAAATCTGTCAACATTTCTGATTTTCGAGATGCCAATCATGTATACTGCCTTGAACATTGGTTCAAATGGGGTCGGATTTAGTGGGGTGCATCGAGGCGCATAACAATTCAGTTCAATGCAGGTTTCAGGGGCCGATTTCACTAACGAAAAAATCTGCGATCATCGTAAGAACGATCGTTAACTTCAATTCCATTGTACGTCAAGTTGCGATGGATTATGAGTTTAGCGATTGAATTGGGCATTAGCGATCACCGCTAAGCGTTAGTGAAATCGGCCCCTGGTCTACTGGTCATGAATATCGTATTTTAAAATAACTTACCGCGCGGACGAACTCAGTAGCAATGGTGCGGTAGTCACGTGATGTTACATTGCCATATGTTTCCTTGTACAGCCTGTTAGTGATGTAGAAACTGCCGTCCAGTATAGCTGGGAAAAGGGTCAAGGTAATTTGCTTTTCATTCACGGAACCGTCATATACATGTATACAAAAGCTGTGACCAAGGGCCAATTTCATGGCGTTGCTTAGCACAAAAATTTGCTCAGCACAGGATTTGTTTGCTTTATTTTGCAAAAATGGATTGCCAGCCAAAATCGTAAGTGATGTATATTGAAAGGTATTCTCCTACTCTTGCGTATAATTTTGGCTTGTAATCCATTTTATCAAGCAAATAAATCCTGTGCTAAGCAAATTATTGTGCTAAGCAACGCCATGAAATTGGCCCCAAGTCAGTCTTCGAATATTCGATCAGACAAGGTTCAATATAAACTCCTCAAAAAACGGTCGGAAAGTCACGTTTGACTGACGATTTCTCTCTTGTTACTTAATCATTTCCCTTGAATTTGGTATCATTGGAAAGCACTGTTATTCCTCTTTACAGTGATGTGTCATTTGTCATGATTAATCAATTGGGGGATGTGCAGTATAGCGGAATACTAGGGGTGGGTGGAAAGTGAAATGTCACAAATTTCACTGCTATTGTCATGCAGTGCATTCCCCTTTTGCTTGGAGGATCAAGATGGGAATGTGTCAATGCACTTTTTGACAATAACAATGCATTTTGTGACATTTCACTTTACACCCGCCCCCGTATTCAGCTGTGCTGCACATCTCCCAATTGCTTAATCATAACAAATGACACATCATCGTAAAGAGGAATAACAGGGCTTTCCAAAGATATAAAATTTAAGGAAAATTATTTTGCAACAAGAGAGAAATTGTCAGTCAAACTTGACTTTCCGAACTTGTTTTTAGGAGTTTATTTTCGAATAGTATAAAAGTACAATCTTACCTGGGCTGGTCGCCACAATGTCGTCTTCTTTTCCACCTAAGAGTAAAATAAATACATACAAATATTTCGGCATCAAATGCATGTCAAAAATTTAATGCCAAAAAGGAGAGTTATGTCAATATCTTTCGAAAGAAATCAAATAAGTGATATATAGTTACGCAGACAACGATATCCCTAACTTATTGCGAGTAGTGTATATCATATTTGTAACTGTATTTCAAGCTTTCACTTCGTGACGATTTAAAGAGCCTTTGCACGGCGGCCATGACAGGGAGCAGTCACATCGTCACTGTGTGTCAAGCATAAGTAGGCACTTTGTGGTTCCATTGTCACATCATTTAAATAAGAAAACCTGTCATGGCCGCCGGTGCAGAAGCTCTAATCAACCGTTTCAAACGAAATGTCTTGAACGGTTTCGGTGAGACCTTTCGTTTCGTATGTGCATGTAGTTAAAACTGCAAGTGCGTTTCTATACTGCGGGCATAATCATGAAACGGTTTTATGCCGATGCGGTGCGCAACGCCTTTAGGCCTAACCGTTTTCTTGTCTGTTTTCTACTGAAGACAAAATGCCAGTATTTTGCGTGTTATGCACAGCAATGCATAGTTCCGACCTGTCAATCAAGCCGAACACGCCGACCAATCACAACAGAGCTAGCAGACGGCGCCCACATAGGTCAAAGTGATGCAATCATTACACAATCACGCGATTTTCTGCCCATACAGTTTGTATGTTGTATGCGCCAGTGACCGGGTGAATTTTGGTTTCAATGTCGGGCGATTCGCTGTTCAAAGGTAGGAAAGCGCATTTTTATGTCATCCCTGCATTACTAGGCCCTTCGCTCAGTGTGTGCTACGGTAACTGTCGACCCTAAAACATAAATACCTTTGAGTTTTTTCCAATGAATCTGTGCTTTCCATGCCGAGTCCCGTTGCTTTGTACGTTGTGTCGCCATTTTTTTGCGATGGCTTGTGAGCACATAGCAACAATATCTAAGGGGTGGGGTTAACTGGGCAATCTCGGAACTATGCATTGAAAAGCATTATCGGCTGTTTTTACTGCTGATACTTGAAGATTCAGAATTTTGAACTTTCGGTGCATCGCGCTGTGCGTCGCGATAGGCCGTCCACAAGCGGAAAATCAGCTCCCATGGAAACCAGTGGCATAGGGCGCGATAATTTGAACGCCTTTAAAATGTTCTCATAGTTTGTTTAGCATTGCAAGACGAAACAGTTTTCACTCACCATTTATAATGATGTACGCAATCACCAGAATAACGGCAAAAAATGACGCGGCCATGATAACCAACATGGCCTTACACTGCACCGAGTGGACGGCCCGGTTGTACCCGACCGCTGGCCTCTGGTACTCCATCGGCTCCACGTCGTTCCTGAACCGGGGCGGCTGGCTCGACCCTCCCTTGGTCGGCGGGGCTTTGCCCGGACCGGGCTCGGGGCTACAGCTCCGGGAGCTCACCGCTGACGATGCCCGTGATGCCACGGGGGACGACTTCACCGGAGTCGCGGTGCGGTCATTTTCCTCGATTTTGACCCCGCTGTCTGGAGACGTCACATCGGGCCTCGGCGCCACCGTGATTATCTTCGAATGTGGACGGGGCTCCGGGTCGCTTTCCCCCGGGTGATCGCTGTCAGCATCACGATCCTCGTGCGAACTTCCTCCGTCGTCTGCGTCGTTAAGGTGCCCTCTTGGGTCCTCATCGGACAGTAAATCGTTTTCGAGGTCCCCATCTTCTGTAACTGCTGACTGGCCTTCAACCGACGGTGAGGGCGCACTTTGGGGTGAAGCAGCGCGTGGTATCTCCTCTAACGTAATGGAATCGTCCACCTGTAATTTCCCGATATAATGAAACATCTTATTTTCCCCTTATTCATTATGTATACCTCGATTTACCCAAAATCGTTTGTCCGATTTTGTCGTCTATCCGTATAGCTTGCAACCCTTTAAAGGTATACAGTCCGTGGTTCCCAGAAAATTCGATTTTGTTTTTATCTGAACGAATTGTTAAAGCATTTACTTTATTTTAACGAGAAAACATCAAACTTTGAACTTCAGACATCGGCAACCCTTTGAAAAACGCCGTTTTGTACGACCGTTTTTGCGCCTTGTCGACTTGCCCAAGTCTTACTTGGTATTTGGCCTGTGTTGTTAACACCATGTTAATTCTCTACACTGTACATAGGGCGAAGTCACAATTCTGTATTACGTGTTAGTGTAACAGATCTGTTAACTTAATCAGAATTGTGACCTCAGAACAAACACCGTGTTAACTCGATGTTAACATGGTGTTTAGGACGTGTTAGTGTTACATCTCATGTTAGTTCCACAGCTCCTGTTACAGATCGTGTTAGTGTAACATATCTGTTAAGTTAATCTAAACGAAGTGGGTGGTGTTCATTTTGATTATTTTAGAACTTTCATAATTCTCAATAAATTAAGGTTCAGTTTTCAGCATAATTTATAAATGTGTTCGGTCTTGCATTCTACCCACAATTGAGAACTATTTTTTGGCTCCGTGACGATTTTGAAATTTTCAATCACTTAGCAGTTAACCTCGTGTAACATTTACCGGAGGTCGCAATTCTACTATTAGTGTTAGCATTGAAAGTCGTGCACAACCCTACTGCCTTGATATTTCCCAAGACGTCGAGTCAACAGGGACCAATTTCATGGCGCTGCTTAAGCGCTAGCTGAAAACGCTTAGTAGCAAAAATGTTGGATCGTGTAGACGGGCCTTAAAGGGCCCCTTATTTAGGATTTTTATCAATGAAATATATGCTTTAAAACCACTCTACTCAGTTAGTCATAAAAATCCTATTTGGAGCTTGCTTTGGGGGTTAAAACAAAGGTTTTTAGTTTTTATGCTAATGAATATGCATATTCATGACCAAGGTCACGATGTCACAAGAGGCAAACACAGAAAAATCACATTCAACTGTGCACAAAAGATGCCACTTTTTTCTCAATTTTCCTGAAACTTTTGTAATCCATGGCTGTTTGAGTTTGTTTTACATGTTGCCTGCTGTAAGCCGTGACAAAACTGGTGGTAGAAACTGCAGCAATTTGCCACAAGTCCAACTTGAAGTCTTATGTTTTTTCTTAACTTTTCCCTTCCGTCTTCCTTACGTGATGCACTCCGAACAGCGCCCTCTGTCTGTAATTTATTGCAATGAAATCTTCAAAGTTGAAAAAGGCCACCTTTTATTGATTTTACATCCAACCGAACAATAGTATGTCTTGCTGAACAAGTAATCCGTCATTATGAAGCAAAGCTTAGGCACAAAGTTGTTTAGCATGTCACAGGCCTTTAAGGCGGCGTGCTTAAGCATGCACGTGCTTGGAAACGGGCATTGTTGAGTCACTAGTGTTTAGCAAATTTTGCCTCTGAACCTAGCAAACGTTTGGCAGTGCTTAAGGTTACGGTCTCCATGAAAAAGCCAGAGCCTCCGTTAGCACAAAATCGGCTGTTAAATAGCGCAATGAAATTTGCCCCAGATATGTTAACAGGGGCCAATTTCATAAAACTGTTTAGCAGACAAATTTGCTTAATCCAAAATGTGTTTGCTTTATAAAAATGGGTTAATAGTCAAAATTGTATGTCAACTTGTGTTTTTAGCAAGAATAGCAGATATTCTTGTGAAAAACACAAATTGACATGCAATTTTGACTATTGACCCATTTTTATAAAGCAAACCAATTTTTGATTAAGCAAATTTTTCTGCTAAACAGCTTGATGAAATTGGCCCCAGATCTGTTACACTAACACGTAACACAGAATTGCGACCTCACTCACCGCAATTTGTGGTCCTGCACACGACTTTAAACACTAACACGTCCTGTTTACACGGTATTTGTTCGGAGGTCACAATTCCGATTAAGATAACATATCTTTGAACAGATCTGTAACACTAACAGGTAACACACACATAATTGTGACCTCCCCAGTGGCGGATCCAGCGTCATTAAAATACAGGAATACAATGGATTTCAGGGGGTCCATTGTATTCCTGTATTTTAATGAGGCTGGATCCGTTTCTGCTGCCCCCAGTGTTGTGTGATGTGGTGGTCTTCAAATGTTTATTATTGTGGTCTTCAAAATGTCAAACGCTTAAGCGAACCAGTCAAATTACTCGCGGTAAAATTGCCTTGAACAGGTTTCTGAAGGGGTTGGTGATAATAACTGCTGGATATTAGTAATATCGATCCCTTACGAATCAAATTAATAGCGACCGTGGAGCACTTGATGCGTTGTCATGGTAACGAAAAACGCGGGAAGTTGAGACCGCGTTTTAGGGTAATTGCATCTTCCTTTCGCAACGGTCTTTCTTGCACACGTACCTAGTTTGCCAAGACCCTTGCTGAAACGACTTGAGCTGGGCTGTATTTCAGGAATAAATATGAATATTGATTAGCCAGTGACGGTGATCGCAACTGACCAATCACGCGCTGCGCATGTTTCTCGGTCATCGCATACAGTGCCGATATACTAAAGCGTGCGTGCACGTAGCGCGGTCGGGTTGGCGTACGGGTTCTTTCCTCGCCTTTCACCTCTGGCGTCCCGGGTTCGAATCCGGGGTGTGTATGTGGATTGGGTTTGCAGTCCCTACTTGACCGCGTGGGTTTTCCCCTGGGGCATTTCTCTGGGGGTTTTCCTCCCACTTCTAAAACTGCAACTCCTTCTTCGTCATCTCAAGTTGATAATATAGTATAGTTAAAGCTAAAACCGTATAGTTGATGGCATAAAGGGCCTTAGTTGCCGAAGATGCCATAAAATATACAACAACAACAACAACGTAGCGCGACATTCAAAATGCATCATAGCTAGAGCCAATCACGCGCCTCGCTCCGTTTAGTGGTAGCGTCCACTTTTACTAGGGGGTGGGGTCTAATGTTTAAATGAACAGTTACTGTATAAGGGCGTTTTTAATAGGCCTAACTTTATTCAGATGAACTGCGTTTAGCTTTTAGCGAAATATAGTAAGTATTCCTTCAGTTACGAACATTATACTGCGTGCAAGATAAAATGATATACATGTACATAAAAAGATCTCCCCCACACAAATTGTGGTAATTGCGGCTACGATGTCGCGAGATAAACAACACACGAGATGATTGTTCGAAACGGCTTCATTAAAAGGTCAAAAGATCCAGGTCAAAAGATATCTTGTCTCTCATTGGTCGAACAGCCCGAGGCCTGAAATACAGCCCAGCTCAAGTCGTTTCAGCAAGGGTTCTTTGCAAACTAGGTACGTGTGCAGGAAAGACCGTTGCGAAAGGAAGATGGGTAATTGTAAAAAAATTTAAACAATTACCAGTGTCGCATTTATAATTAATATTTTGTGTGTTTCACATGATTAGCGTCTGGTGTACTGACGTACTTCCTTTCACATGCACACTTAGTATTCAGAGGACCAGACTAAATTTGTTGTTGCTGTAATGCGACTGGGTGCACGCGGCAGGTGTAAAGTACAGAATCAATATCGTGTTTTCGGTAAGAGAGAATGGCATAAATTCATTCCATCAGTAATTTCAAGTCCCAGCTTAAGACACATCTTTTTGTTCTGTATTACCAGACTTGATGCTCTTGATGATGCTCTTTGGTTTTAACGTTTAATATGTTTTTTATCTATGTACATGTATATGTATGTTATTGCTTTGGTTTATACTGTAAAGCGCCTAGAGGCCCTGGCATTTGGCGCTATATAAGATTGCTGCTATTATTATTATTATTATTATTATTATTATTATTATTATATAAAGCATCAAGACTGTTGGTTGCTAGGCATGGGTGTGCACCACGTAGCAACAACAGCATAGTGTGTTGACCTTCGAAACTCCGCTTCCATTTGAAAGTGAAGAATTCGGGGCACCAGACATTGTTCAATTTAGGTTACACGCAAAAGGCCATTGTTTCGTGGCTTGGAGAAGGATCATTGTTGATAATTATTTTAACATTATTTTAAGCAAGCTTTACTGTTCAGAAAAGGCCTCTTAGCTTTTCATAAAATACGGAACTATACTGATACATGTATAAAGAAAATAATCCCATATAGGCCTACTGTTAAAGGTAATAGTAAAACCTCGATAAGAATACTGTTAAAGATAGTCTACTCGTTTGGTAATTACAGTGAAACCTGCTCTTAAGGCCACCACTATAAAGAGGCCACCTGTCGAAAGTTGCCATATTTGTTCGGTCCCAAACCAGTTTGTACACAAACATATGGAGGTGGAACCTTGATATTATGGCCCCTCTCTAAAGCGGCCAGTGGCCAGGGCACTACGATTTCTGTATGCACAATCCTATGGCGGTTGAACCTGGATAATCCGGCCACACACAGTAAATTGCCTCAATAAATCAAGCTAATGTGGGAAATTTTATGAGGAGCTTTAAAAAAATTGTTAAAAACATAAAAAAATTCAACTTTATAATGAGGAAACCTTTCATGCACTTCACTTTTAGCTGTTTTTAACTATAGACATGCACTGTGGTATGGTTTGGATATTCCTGCATGTGTACGCTAAACCTCTATATAAGGGCCACCTGCATATTCTGGCCACATTTTGTCGGTCCCTTGGGTGGCCACTATATACAAGTTTCACTGTATTTGCGAATTATTATCTAAAAGCTCACTTGTTATTAATATAGTATACTCTCCAACAAAAGAAACTGTGCATGGTAAAAATTGCTGTATTTTTTCAAGAAGGTGGAAAATAAACACCAAATTCACAGACAATATTCTCTGACATTGTTAGAAAAAGGTTATGCACTCAAAACCTGCTCATGGCATAGTGCAGGACTTAGGCATGCCGGGGTGTTGATTTCACAATAGGGGTCCTACAGGTTGTTATGTAACAGAATTTCATAAAGTTCAGGTCTCGTTAGCAAGCCGTATAAAAGGACTACCTAAAAGTCAATATTCTCTTTCATGCGCGTGTCATTGTCTCCATGAGGCGAAGATGCACAGCAGTGATTAATGCACAAGGGGGACACACTCGATACTGACTTTGTGACTTCAATATTGGCAAGTCAGTTTTCAGCAACCTCTGAGAACACGAAGAACACATTTTGTACATTTCAAGTTCGGTTAACCATTTGAAAGATTTCATGGACTTTCATTAACAGTTTATTCCAGCGAGTTATCTGCCATGGCTAAAAAAAAACAGCAATTTTTATCATGCACAGTTTCTTTTGTTGGAGAGTATATAATGAGACAAATGAAAAACTATTTGAATCTCCAAAGATTGCCTACATTGGAGCCATTCATTCATGCACAAAAGCCGTGCTTGGATTGTTCACGTTTTCTGAAGTATTACTGCCTTTATGTGGCTGAAATTTCTACAAGGTAGTTTTCTCACCCTAAGCTTTCAATTACCAGTAGAAATCATGCTGTTTTATATTAGCTTGCCAAACAAGTATACAGGGTGTTTTAAAAAAAGGAAACCGAGATTAATTTGTTAATTTCGTGGAGATGGCTAAATATTTTGGAAATTGGCAACCGCCATATATTAGCTAATGATGTCCTCTTTCTTATGACACCACGAAATCCAATTTACGGTCACACATGACTGAGCACGGAGCAGTGTAATCAACCATGTCAGAACTGGTCTTGCACCAAAAAGATGTTTTCATAAATCTGCCCAGTGCAGGGCTTTTGTTGGGCCTCCAAATTATGCAATCTTCGGCCTGTTATTTCATTGCACACTCCTTAAAAGGCTGCGGTCGAATCTGGTGCAAGACCAGTTCTGATATGGTTGATTACACTGCTCCGTGCTCAGTCATGTGTGACCGTAAATTGGATTTATTGGTGTCGTAATGCTGCTCTCACACTGTGGCGAATATTCTTGCGAATATGAATATTTGAATTTCGCTAGGTGAATTCGCCCAAAAATTGCGATTGGATAGTGAATATTTTCATCTCAGTCACCCCTCAGTCGTCCTCGGTCGTCCCTCGACCTCTCCTCACCAATATCTTACGAATATATTACGAATGCTTACCAACGCTTGCCAATGCTTGCCAATGCCTTACGAATAGCTAACGTTGCGAATGTTGCGAATGCTTGCGAATGCTTACGAATGGGCTTACAAACGTTACGAATGCACTTACGAATGTTACGAATGTCTTACCAACGTTGCCAATGCCTTGCCATTTTCTTACGAATATTACGAATATTTGATGACGCGGCCGCGATTGGTATAAATAGCGGAGCGAATCTGCCTCTGGCTCATTGTTCGTGGGGACCCGGCGAAAGTTACAAACGCCTTACAAATGCCTTTACGAACGTTGCCAACGCTTACGCACGCTTTACCAACGTTACAAATGGCTTACCAATGCTTACGAAAATCGACGGCGAATGACCGTCTTTACAACATTCGCTGAAATTTAGGAAGCGCTTTCTAAATTGACCGATCTTCGTAAGGAGGTGGATAATGACTTGTGAACGTTCCGAATTTGTTACCAACGCTTACGAAGACACGGCGAATGTTGCGAAGTTTGAGCGATTGTCAAATATTTCCATTCGTAAGCACATTCGCTAGCATATTCGCCACAGTGTGAGAGCAGCATAAAAAAGAGGACATCATTAGCTAATAGATGGCGGTTGCCAATTTCCAAAATATTTAGCCATCTCCACGAAATTAACAAATTAATCTCGGTTTCCTATTATACCTTTAATGCAACAGCAATATTCTGTTTATAGTCCGACTCATTGGTCGTCATTTTGTTCATTCCTGATAATACGAGGTTTTCGTTAAAACAAGGTAATCCAGAGTCCCATAAGAACCTCTTATTAAAGGGGTATGATTTTCCTGTTATTTTCAGAAATAAATAGATTTGGAGTAATACATATTGTGCAAACGATTTTTGTAACCACTCATTCAACACGAAAACCATGCATGGATGGATTTTTAAGGCTTTCTGAAGTATTACTGCATCTGTGTGATTGAAATTTCTACAAGGTAGTTTATCATAATTTTTCTTGAGTTATGTAATGCTGTTCCTGTTTTTAAAAGTTTTCCTAACAATTTCATGATCCATCTTTAAATATAAGTACTATGCATAACAAGAAACTGGCTTTAATTCTAGTGTTGTTCAAAGGTAATCATTTGCAGTGACTATACAAAAATGTTCACGAGTTGACAAGAAAAACCTTACTTAAAGTGTTAATAACAATGGTACCAAACACCACATGAATTTATTTCAGTCCAAAGTGGTATTTTGTGTGAGAAATTAACAACTGACGGTGGTTTTCTAGAAAAGTCTTTTGCAAATGATTTTTTTTACCAGAGCGTGATCCAATTCCGTCCTTCACGTGAGGGACGGAAATCAGGAGACAAGCCTTTCCTTAATCAATACAACAAATGAAAACTAAAGTGAAGCTGTATGTTTACCTGCTACTGATGTTAATACACACACCCAGTTTATCTTGTTGAAATTTACTTTACAATTTTGTGCAGAGGTTGTTTTTATGTGTGAGGGACGGACGGACAATCAATAAAATTGACAAAAAAACTACAATTTTTTTACATGCATTTTCAACTATTTCCTAAAAATGTGATTGTACAGTGTGCCCAGTCAAATTTATTCTGTTAATTTTTGAAATATGATTGTAAAATACGGACATTTCCTTACTGTTCAAGGTACATGTATTATTTTGATTAATTTAGGAAATGTTGAAATTTTCATCCAGTGTTTACCAGTTTTGGATCACGCTCACCATTCAACTCGACACAAAAACCATGCATGGATTTTTCAATTTTTCTGAAGTATTACTGCACCTATGTGGCTGACCTTTCTACAGGGCAGTTTTATAAACATGGGCTTCTAATCACAAGTGGAAATAACACCCCTTTAACAGTTAACCAATCATGTGTTCTACCTTTAAATTTGTAAAATCTCAGAGTTATCAATACAAATCAGAACCTTGAGAGAAGATATTTTTTAAATTATCGTTTCTGCTACACATTGGGTAGAACGTGTTTCAGACTGTTCTAAAATAGTGGACCCTTATGAGTATGACGCACAGTTGATTTTGAAACACTTGTTTGAACTGCGTTCATGTGAAATTCGGAAGACATCTCCATGTTATGCCTATGGACCGATATATTCAGGATAAACGGACGTAAGAATATTTTATAGACAATTTTAAAGACAATGTGTTCTCGTCGAAAAAAATCAAGAGCTTACCACTTTTTCGCTGTCCATTGCGAAAAGCTGTACCGCATCCACGGCCACAACCGTCGAGCAAAGTTCCACAAAACGGCAATAGCCTCAGTGATTCGGTGTACTGCAGATATCTGTATACTTCTGTTGAACCATTCTACCAGCACGCGAGAGGGAGGATTAAACACTTTGCGCTGTCAAAGCTACCTTTGTTTTAAAAAGTATATTGTCTGTGCTCAGGGCTTGTTTCACATAGAAAAATCAATATGAATAAAATAGGGTAATGTTTTAGGTTTGCTAAAGTCGTCGGCCTTTAAATGAGATGAGAAATCGGTCGAAAAATCCACCAAAAAATATTAAATTTTGTTAAAACAAAAAGTACATTTTAGACCGTATCGAATAGCTGCATTCTTGTAGAGCAGTTTCTTTGTTCCGTGAGGACATGCATGGTTGCACATTTTGTGCTTACATAGTTGCCCTACTAGATGGCAGCTTTTCGGTACGGTCTATTTTAAACCAGTGGCGCATCAAAATTTGAAAAATTGCAATGCATCTATGGATATTTTTATTCTTTCGATTACTTATTCAAAAATTTGAAACTTAAGACAAATCGCGACAACTATATTTTTGAAGGGTTTTCCATGCCTTGTTAAGCTCACGTGGTAGCCAGTCCCAATTTCGTGTTTCGAGACCACCAGTTGGCTTCATAGCTCAATTGGTAGGACATGTCCACGTTAGGCAGAAGGTCTGCGGTTTGAATACCGGTGGAGACAAGTTGTTTTTCACTGCATCCAGATTTCCCCAACTCGTAGACAGTTGCCCACATTTCTGTCGAATTTATTAGCCAGGCTGTCCCTGAAAGAAAAGCACCTATTCGTACAAAAATATTGTTAATAACATTTATATTTTGAGCTAAAATTGTCCCCGAGCAGAGACAATATACCTTTAACTTGATGTCACAGAAAACTGTAGTATAGGTACAATATTTCAGTTGTAAGTCTTTGACACGTGCATGAAAGCCTCTTTGTTCAACGTTGACAATCAAATGAAGATAACCGTTACATCGCGCGAAACATTACACTGCATCATCATCATCATCATGTTTTCAATAATCATCAGTGTTGCGTATAGTCAGTTTCCAAACGTAGTATGATGGCAATTGCTGCAAGTGATGCAAGACAATTCATGAACCAATGAGGCAAATTTAAAAATCCCCCTATACTCGAAAACGGCGCCGTGTTCCGTGAAGTTATCTCCCCCGAGTGTGTTGTCGTCTGGCCGTGCTGATATGAAATCCTCATCAATAACTTGTTGCTTCACCCGATGAGCCGGTATCTTAAAGCCACAGTACATCATTTGCAGCGACCCAAAATTTTACTTCATGATTTGACAGGAAAAACCCGACTAAAAGTGTTGACAGCATGGGTGACAAACACCACATGATTTTATGTTCGTATAAAATGGTACCTTTGCGGGAAAAATTTCCAACTGAAGGTGCTTTAAAAAAATTGTCTGCAGACAATTTTGTACCATTCATTCAACACACAAACCATGCATGTTTTTTTCAGGTTTTCTGAAGTATTACTGCATCTGCGTGGCTAAAATTTCTACAAGACAATTTATCAACATTATTCTTTAGTTTATGTAATGCTGTTTTTAAAAGGTTTCCAATCATGTAATCTGTCTTTAAAACGCTCCCCGGTGGCCGTGGGTTTATATATTATACCGTTGCCCCGACTACAAGGTCGTTGTGCATATAAGATGCTCAACAAAACAAAACACACGGCCTGGCTATTCCGTTGCCATGGTTACGTGTAATTGCTACCAATTTTGGCGATATTATACAGGAAGGCTCAACCTACCTTGACGTGAAAATTAATTTTTCAGTGGATTTTTTATGTGTGGATAATTATACTCGATTATAAATTTGATTGGAAATACATTTTGGGAGAAGTGTTTCATTTTGATCGTAGGAGAAACAACAGATAAAGTATACCATTTCAGCAATTCTTATTTCAGTTTTGAGTCTAATCTGCCACATTGATTATCAAGAGACAAATATTAACGGCAGAACACATAACTGGTAAACCGTTGCAAATAGTTTAATCTCCCTGTGTGGTTGAAGATGTGCATGCTTAAAACCAACCTGAGCAAAAACCAGCTCCGTACTTCGTCTAACTTTTGAGAGAACCGTCGAAAAATGGCTTTACGGTCACTTCGCCCTGAACCACGGCCTGTGCACGAAGTATTTTGGGGCGACGTGTCATTCGGACGAATTGGGTAGATTGGTTCCCGATCCTATCACTTATTGCGAAAATATAGGGATCGGTAAAGGGCAGCCATGACGGGCAGAATTCTGCCCGATCACGTGGTTATTAAATTAGTAAGTGCGTTATTTTGCATTGACATATTAGACAGTTTTGGCATCTCAGTTTAATGGTACGTGTTCGCAGACGTATTCGTGTGACATAATACTCATTTAGTGTAAACAAGTCGAGATTAATTGTATACGTTCCGCTCCCGTGTCAAACGGCTCCCATACGTTGTCCTACGTGTGGCTGATCCGCATCACGTACGAGGAAACCGCATAAAGTGATGACGTCAAAGCTGAAAATGGTACGGATACGTATACGCGCGCGGATTTTGAGCTTGCCGAAACTGTCTAATTGTAACCCGGCCGTGCGTGTCGAACATATCTAAATGTAAATAAAGTAACATTGCCTAAAGCAATTAAAAGGTCTTCGCAATTTTTTTAATATAAAGCACAATGCGCACGCGCAAAGACGACCAATCAAAGATCAAGATGAAGCGCCCTTTACCTGTCCCTATATTCTCCTATGTGGAATATGTGGATGGGAACCAGTCCAGAAGTGGTGTATTGGCGGGGACTGGAGTATAGCACGCCAAATAAACAATGAATCATAAACAGGTTTTAAAACGATAACGCGTTAAAGGCAGAGGCAGGTCAATGCGCGCGTCATGCCAAATTTGTGCCACGAAATACGCAGCACCATGCCTTTGCTATGAAGTTGCGTACTTCGTGGCACGAATTTGGCCTTACGCGCGCATTGACGAGCCTCTGCCTTTAAGCTGGCCTGAAATACTGAGCCAGTCAAAAGGAAGCAGTCTTTTATTTAGGGATTAAAAGTGGGTTTGAATGGTCTTAAACATACGTTTAAAACCGGATAGGGGCCTGGACGCTGATAATGGCCCAGGCCGAAGGCGCGGGCCATTATCGGCGTCCAGGCCCCTATCCGGTTTTAAACGGATTGTTTAAGACCGGCCAAACCCACTTTTAATCGCATTCATAAATACCTTTTTTTGTGTAAATCGGTAAAACTTACCAAAAATTAGCTTGTTGCATTCACTTTTTCGCTTCACCGCTTCATCTTGTTGTTTGTACGTTCAAACTGCGTCGAGTTGTTTGTTCGATCGCGCGCGTTACGCGTATAATACAGCTGTGTTGTGTACGCGCACGCAAACGACCCGGTAGATGTCGCATGCACATACAGTGCAAATTTTGCTGTCGGGAGCGTGCAGTTTCTGCGCTACGTACGTGTGCGAGTTCCATACGCTTACTAGGGCGCAGGCAGAAACGCGAGCCAGCTAGTTTTAAACACTGGTTATTATTATTCGTTTAAAACCGCTCACATGATGTGTTCTCAGCCAATGAGGATGCGTAAACTGTCCAAGGTATTTATGAATTTTCCCCTTCATTTTCGGTTCCAACATATTTCTTCACCAAGAGAAGGCCATAGAGTGCGCACTCCCAATACAAGATGTGCCGATATGGACGCCGCCATTTTTGGTGCACAGTGGGCAAAGGGGTGTTGCCCACATAGACTGGTTCCCGCTCCACATACGACTAAATATGAGGACCGGCATTTATTTTTATTCATATTCATTTGTGCACCCTGCATAATACAATAAATCCCATTATCATCTTACTTCTTTACAATGTAAAAAGAAAACACGATCAAAGGACACTTCCTCACTTCCAGGTTTGGAAATCTGAGATTTTGTTGTATGTAGCCTTGATCAAGGCGTTGGGCTTGTCTTCTATAGACGGCCCGCTGAAGATAAAACTGAACAAAGCGCTTACAAGCTACGGAATATGTTGCACGTATTGGCTCACAACGCGCCGCGCGCTACGACTATGCACACACGCACGTACATGTATCGGTACGGTCCTAAACCCAACGCCTTGATGGTTCTGCATTCAGCCAGCGAAACTCATTACAGTAATAGCGAAACCACCCCAGCGTGAGCTGAAATTTCATTGGTCGACGCACGGAAGGTTATGTTTGAAAAACGCTATGATCTGCGATCCCCAGTTTGTTCATCCGAGGCAGTATTAAGAGCTCCCACAAATCATTCAGGAAAGCTGTCATATTACGACCGTTGTCCCCCAGAAGTGTAATCAAATACGTAAACAGACGAGCACAATAAATGCTACGAACCTGAGAATATTTGTTGTTTTCGTCCATCGATCATGCCACGGTTCTCGTAACATGAGGACGCCATTACATGCATAATGCATGCACGCATCATTACGTGCTACTCATGAAGCTCTTGATTGGCTCAAGACAAATTTTAAATATTCATACCTTGCATACCCGCATACTCAAAGCCCGACCATTTTCGGCCGAAAAAATAAAGAAAAACATTAAACCCGGAAGTGCAGACTCGACAAGGCTGTCTTTCGAGCTAGGCCAGGCCGTACGCAGTATGTACACAGCCGGTGTGTTGCCGTACGGGTTTACTACATAAATCGTTATCTCACAGTGGCTTGTCTTGATGCCGTGTGCAGTTTGCATGCGCTAGACCCAATATTCTCTCGTACAGCAAAATAACCTGGAGACGGCCTTGGACAAGGCTATGTTGTATGTAGCTTTACGGGTACCCGAAAACTCGACAGCTACAGGATACCCAGTTCCAATGAAACCCTCTATTGCACACACTTATTTTTGTTCCCTGATTTGTTTTATTCTCAGATAACTGACGGCATGTTCTGGACCAGAGTTTTTATTCTCAGCCTCATCTGCATATTTGCTCTACTTTGCTTCATCTTCATGTTTATTTTTCATTGGACGGAACCCATCTATGCTAAGCCAATCACAAGCAAGAGATTCTGAATTATGCAAGTAAGTGTTTCGTTTCAAATTTGAACCTTGCTTGGAAAATCTGATGCAAGAAGTCTATGTCACGACTATTTTTTCTTAAACATTGACCTATAAACTGTTTTGTAATGCACCTATCAATTCCCCCCCCCCCCCCCCCGCGCTGCCCCACCCCCTAGGTGGGGGTTTGGTCACGTTTTTCATGCCCCAGGGTGGGGCATTTGACCCTTTTAAATAAAATTGTCTGTGCATTTGTATACAAGACGCGCATGTTTTGCACCCGAGGGTGGGGATTTTGGTCACCTAAATGTTGCCCCAGGGGTGGGGATTTTGTTAGGCAAAAAGTGGGGGGAGGGGGTGGGAGAGGAGTGGGGGAAACATTATTAATAGGTGCATAAGTTTCGAATGAATGAAGTTATATTTAACAAAACTTTAAAGGCAGAAGCTCGTCAGCATTGCGCGCACGCCAATTTCGTGCCACGAAATACGCAGCTCCATGTCTTTTGTTCTTCATTTCTTATAATGCAAGGTCCCACGAACTCTTTATTATATTTTCATAAAGATAATGGAATTAAGTTTTTATGTTTAAAGTTGCACTGCCCGTGTTTGGGCGTCAAATTTTTTTTTAAAGTTAAATAGGTATTTTTCTATAATAGAAAAAGTTATCAGCTTTCATTTGGTACCAAGAACGTAAAAATCCGTCAAGGATTAATGCCAGTCGATTAAAAACAAGAAATGATTAAATGGCTGGTTGGTCAATTAATCGACAGGGTTATGACGTAAATGTACATGTGCGCGTACATGTGTACATTGTACACATACTATGTACATATGAGCGTACGCGCACATGTACAACATGTGAAGCACGTTTCAAGAAAAAGGCTTGTATCTCCAATTCCCGACGTCGGAAATTTAAGTTTTTGATATTTTTCGTTACAGAGACACGTAAGCTTTCTAAATTCGTTCGCTTGTGTAAATTAATTTTTTAAATCCTTTCACCGAAACACGGGCAATCAACTTTAAGCTTTCAAGGTTAGCATTCACGTTTTCTAAATGTAAAGTCCCACGGTAATCTTCCCACGTTGCTTCAACTTAGCCCAATTCAGCAGTGTATACGTGACAGATATGGTTTGTGCCACTTTGTGGTGTTTAAGAAGTTTGATGAAACATGCAAATTTTATTTACTTAAGCTTGAAATTCAAATTATTTGATTTTACAAATTATAATGTAAAATGATTCATGATTTAAAGCTATTATCGCAAGAAACAGTATTTAAATGTATGCAAATGTCCTTAGAATGAATTTCAAACCTATAAGCCAGTTCGGGGTTAGCCCATGGAGCGTTGTGACGTCATTGGTCAAATGTCGTTTGTACATAGAAGCAGGATCTTGTACACAAATCTATGGGCTTCCGGAGTTCTTATCCGCTTCAAACTCGTAAAACGCGGTGATTTTGTGTTTTTGACAGAAAATGATAACTGGTAATATAGAGCTCAGATACAGATTCAACCTACTGTACTTCTGTTTTGGGGTTATATTGGTGTCTAGAGGTAGAATGTTTGAGATAACTGTCGAAAATCTGTGGTTGCGTGAAACCGAGCGTGCATTGCGTCGCCAGTCATGGGTAGTGAGTCCCATGACTCGCGACTCCAACCACGCTCGGCTTCACGCAATACCGTAACCACAGATTTTCGACAGTTATCTCAAATATTCCACCCCTAGATGCCCATATAACCCCAAAACAGATATACAGTAGGTTGAATCAGTATCTGAGTTCTATATTATCAGTTTGTGTCAAAAACATAAATTCACCGCGTTTTACAAGTTTTTTCATCATAAAACGCGCCTTTCACAATGCATTTGTGCACGTGGATCGTGCGTTTATTTTTTTTCTGTACAAACGACCTTGAAAAACACACTTGAAAATCTTTAAAAGCATGTCACACTTTCGGTCTAGATCATCTTATCATTTACAGCATATTATGTACAAGGATCAACTGTATTTGTTTTATTTTATAAAAACACTGAAATTAAGATTTTTGAGATAGGCTGATTTCATATTATTTTTAACAAAATCGGAGCTCTGTGAGTTAGATTAGCTTTCATATTTACTAAACATAAAGTCCACAATACCTTTCCATGTTGCTTCAACTGAACCCAATTCAGCAATGTATACGTGACAGATATGGTTTGTCCCACTTTGAACTTTGAAATTCAGAACGGTAAACATGCAAGTGTGGGTTAACTGAAGCTTAACATTCAAATTATTTGATTTTACAAATTCTAATATCAGATAATATTATGCTTTACAGCTATTTTTACAAGAAACAATGCACTATTCATGAAATGTAAAGTTATTTTTGTATTCATTCTTTGTATTTAAATTTATGCAAATGACCTTGACCAAGGCCCCTTAACCCAACTACATTCAACATTAAACACAAGACACGTATGGTTGGTACCCTTGTTGGCAGTAATGGACTAAGTTAGTTGAGAGATTGAATGGTGCACATGCATACATGTAGCTGGATAAAACGTATCCCCAATTTCTGAATTTATTTTATTTTCCAAGAAAACAAAATTAAAAAACAAATATTAAGAGTGGGGAATTTACAAGATGAAACAAACCATTTGTAAACTAACTTTTCACCCCATTGGTCAATCCTAGTTCATATTTAAATTTATGCAAATATTTTCCTGAATGCCCCTCCCAGGTTCTCCCAAGTCAACCACATTGAACTGCTACCCTTGTCCAGTCTACAATAGAGGTGAAAAACTTTCCGTCCACAGTTAAAGGTATTAAAACAAATCAATTTCTTACTTAAATACGTTTCTTAAGAACATCAAAATAGCACCCCACCGAGCAGTGTGATCCTTTCTCCAGACCAAAACAAGCATTCTGTCTGGAAGTTCTTCCGATTGATGGATACCGTTTTTGTTTTCCTTCCTCCATGGTTGCATAACAGTCATCTTTGAAGTCACATTTTGTGTCCAACCACGAGTCCAATTGTACAATTTACTTATAGTTTGTGCAGGGCGGAGCCAACATTAATTTATGCAAAAAGTGTACCTCGCCAACTATAGACATCAAGTTTAATTTGCCTAATGGCTCCATCCATTCAGGTTTTTTTTGTAAATAAAGTAATCCCAGCTGAAACCATAGCTTCAATGTTGTAACTTGTACTTGACTCGTGATGTGGTTAGAAGCAAATTAGCATGTTTTTGGGTGGCTGATTCGGCAACGAAGAAGACTGCTAAAAGTTTTGAAGAAAACAATTCCTGCAAAACACGTGCGAGAAAAACACTCCAAACAACTTTAAAACTGATTGAACATTTTTATTCCTTGTGTGGTTTGGATAAACTGAATTCGATAAAAAAAATAAAAAACACGAAGGAAAACAAAATGGGTGGGAAGCTTTAAAAAGTTCACGGACCAAGTTTTCCATCAAAAATTTCGAAGACATGTCAATTTTTCGACAATGTACATACATTGTACCTACATGTGATGTTTCTTATCATTAGTATCAAACGTTTTAGTCGGATTCTTCTTTGGGTAACTGCAAATGTTGTATTAGGGCTTTAATGTATATTTTCATTTTCTTTTATTGTGCAGGTCTATGTCTTACTTTGAATGTGCCCGGGCCGTTGATTCCACACTTGACATCATCCACTGGTACCCCTTCTGAGGATATTTTTTTAGTACATGTACATGTATACTCGATTGTGACCATCATTACACAAATAATGGGGGAGTGGGTGGGGGCGAGGGTGGGTGTTTCAAATAATCTCTCTGAGCTAATCATTCATTGAGCAAACGTTTTCTTTATTGAGCCAATTTCGCAGTTGATCATTTGTGTTTTAAATTATTTCTTTTTAAGCCAGATTATTACAATATGATTTTGCCACAAAACAGGGGCCAGTAAATAGTTGTAAAGACTTATGTGCAATGCTCTCGATCACTCACAAAATGGTAGTTTAGCGTTTGTAATGTAGCACTTTACAAACACACATTGTATACGTTTTTATAAAACGTTGAAATTTAGCACAATCAGTCACATTGCCAACTATGCTGAAAAGTACTGCATTTTAAAAATAAAACAATCTTATGTCTTTATTCTATATGTACAAATTGAAGATGTTATTTTTGATAATGTAGCTGTGTTCTGAGTAAGTTTCATTGCGATGGATTTAACATTAGCATACATGTATATTGTTTCTGTTTGCATTTCAAAATAAGCTGTTTTGGTATATGCAAGAAATGTTGGTAAATTCTCTGCATTATTAATGTGAATAATTTTGTTTAATTTTCAATTGTTTTATAAGACAAAAGTTGAGAATGTTAAATATTAGTTTGGCCTTTCATATGCATATTTCTTTAAAACACACAGTGTCTAGTACATGTATTTGTACATTGCTTTGTTTAAATAAAAAATATTCAGATTGTAGTTACATTATTGGAAATTGTTTCAAATAAACATTGATAAAAAGTAATGTTCTCACTTTGTCTTTTGTTTTATTATAGTTTATGTAAATTTTATGCAAATTTAATTTTTAATATATTTTCAGTTACTATTTTTTTTGTTTTCTAAAAACGTTTATTCTGGGTTAACCGTTTTCGACTCCGCACATTAGCGCTTATTCCTTAGTGTGGTACTTCCACTTTTAAAGACCATGTGTTTTTTAAGTTCCTTGATGAGGGCGCTATTTACGCCACGAGAGGGCGCCCTTTACGTCACTAGAGGGCGCCCTTCATTGTTGCTTTTACATGGTGTAGTTAATGCAGTCGATTCATTCTAATATTCATCAGGTCCAAAATTCTTAACCTGGTGTGGTCAGCGCGGTGGTCTAGTGGAGAGAGCAGAGGACTCGAGATCAGAGGACTCCAGGTTCAACTCCCGCGGCGAGCACGTATTACAAACATGACTGATATACTAACCCCATGATTGATATACTAACCCCATGATTGATGTGTATAATAATGTACTAACAACTAACCCCATGAATAAAGACAGCGGAGGAGACGACACAGAGGGGACAACACGGGGAGGGTCAGAGGTGGGAGAGAGAAAGAAGGGGGTTGGAGGACGAATTTTTTTGTGGGGGTGCAAATTTGTCTTTTTGTGCACCATACTTTTTTTTTTTTTGCGCATGTAGACCAAGTTACGGTCAACCTGCACCATACACTCAATTACATTAGGTACAATAAATGATGGAGCGCCAAAAAAACAAAATTACAAATAATCTTCGAAAAGGGAAAAAAAATGACAAAATGACAATTATGGGGCGACAAAATGACAATTATGGGGCGCCAAAATGACAAATTTACAATAAATGATGGGGCGCCAAAATGACAAAATTACAATATATGGCCTGAAAAGGCAAAAAATTGAAAATAATTAATGGGGCGCCAAAATGACAAAATTACAATAAATTGGCTAAAAAGTCTAAAAATGAACAATATTACAATAAATTGGCTGAAAATGACAAAATTACAATGGAAACCTGAAAAAATGGGCCAACGGTAACTTAATTAGAATAAAATGAAATGGGTTGATTGGGTAAAACATGACAAAATGACTTATGGAAACACAATAAAATGAGCCGACCTGGCGAAATATGACATACTGAAGAACAATATCCTCAGCAGGGATACCAGTGGATGATGTCAAGTGTGGAATCAACTGCCCAGGCACATTCAAGTAAGACATAGACCTGCACAATAGAAGAACATGAAAATATACATTAAAGCCCTAATACAACATGTGCAGTTACCCAATGAATAATCCGACTAAAACTTGTGATACTAATAATAAGAAACCCTACATGTAGGTATAATGTTGAACATTGTCGAAAACATTTTGTTTTCTAAAATTAAACTTTTCCCCCCGACACATTACAGTGGAAAATTGACATAATGAACACCACAATAAGAAACTTTCTGCTAAAAGTAAATATCACTCATGACTTTTGACTCGGCCAAAAGAAATCAAAACAAGTCTGTTGAATAAAGATAACTTGTGGGAAACATTAACAGGGCATTGCTCGAATGGCTTTCAAGACTATTTCGTATTTGTGATTTTATCCAGATCCAAGGAGCTGTTTGTACAAATTGATTCTCACAGGAATATCGAATAAAATGTGTAATTTTCTGATTTTTAATCGAGAGGTCTCTCAAAAAGCCAAGTTTGTTTGGTCATCAACCTGATGACCTGTGTGGGGTGGGCTGCATCGCTTGTTGTAGATCACATGATGTTCGTTATAACAACTTTCTACTGGCAGGTCAACAACCTTTTATGTGCTTTTTATGCATAATATACAAACATGTACACAGACAGTCAATGAAAACGCATCACCCGTATCTGTTTTGCAATAAACATGCTTGGGCAATTAGTGACGTATAATGCATTCAGCTGTGTTCATTTAGTCTAGACACAATAGTCTGAGTACTCAGACCAGTGAATTTCATGCTTCAATGTTTTTGTGTTTCTCATTTGTTCACAAGATCTATTAAGATATTTTCAAATTTTAAGGGTGATGTGTTTTCATTGACTGTCAGTGTAGTTTCACATTAAGTTAATTCTCTTTAAAAGTAACAAGTAAAAAACAAATAAACAAGCAAACTTGTAACTATTCCCTGTAACTACCCGGTACTTATTCCTTAACATTAATGTTACAACTACACCGGGCAACTACAGCCAATAGTTTTAGCCAGTTGTGTATTTGGATATTATAGATGCCTCTGTGCTAAGTTACTTAACCCTTTGGGGTGTTTTTGCATATCAACTGAAGTACATCTAGAAACCCCCTTACAGTGTAGCTACTTTATTGAACTTACTTGGGACACCCATAGGCTGCTTCTTAGAACTTGGAACATTCCTGGGCTACTTCAGATACCCCTCGGCTACTTATGACATCCCAATGGATATACTGTGCACACCCCTTGGGCTACTTTGGGTATCCCTGAGCTACTATGGAAACCCCCTTGGGCTATTGTGAACACCCCTGGCCTACTTTAGACATCCCCTGGGCTATTGTGGACACCCCAGGCTACTTTTTGACACCCAGTAGTTTACTTTAGACACCTCTGGGCTAATTTTTGACACCCAGTGGTTTACTTTAGACACCCCTGGTCTACCTTTTGACACCCAGTGGTTTACTTTAGACACCCCAGGCTACTTTTTGACACCCAATGGTTAACTTTAGACACCCCTGGTCTACCTTTTGACACCTAGTGGTTTACTTTAGACACCCCAGGCTACTTTATGACACCCAATGGTTTACTTAATACACCCCTGGTCTACCTTTTGACACCCAGTGGTTTACTTTAGACACCCCAGGCTACTTTTTGACACCCAATGGTTAACTTTAGACACCCCTGGTCTACCTTTTGACACCTAGTGGTTTACTTTAGACACCCCAGGCTACTTTTTGACACCCAGTGGTTTACTTTATACACCCCTGGTCTACCTTTTGACACCCAGTGGTTTACTTTAGACACCCCAGGCTACTTTTTGACACCCAATGGTTTACTTTATACACCCCTGCGCTACTTTTTGACCCCCAATGGTTTACGTTAGACACCCCATGGCTACTTTTGACACCCAATAGTTTACTTCAGACACCCCTGGTCTACCTTTTGACACCCAATGGTTTACTTTAGACACCCCTGGTCTTCTTTTTTACACCCATAAGTTTACTTTAGACACCCCTGGTCTACCTTTTGACACCCAGTGGTTTACTTTAGACAACCCTGGTCTACCTTTTGACACCCAATGGTTTACTTTAGACACCCCTCGTCTACTTTGTGACACCCAATGGTTTACTTTAGACACCCCATGGCTACTTTGTGACACCCAGTGGTTTACGTTAGACACCCCATGGCTACTTTTGACACCCAGTGGTTTACTTTAGACACCACTAATCTACCTTTTGACACCCAATGGCTTACTTTAGACACCCCATGGCTACTTTGTGACACCCAGTGGTTTACGTTAGACACCCCATGGCTACTTTTGACACCCAGTGGTTTACTTTAGACACCCCTGGTCTACCTTTTGACACCCAGTGGTTTACTTTAGACACCCCTGGTCTACCTTTTTGACACCCAGTGGTTTATACTTTAGACACCCCAGGCTACTTTTTGACACCCAGCGGTTTACTTTAGACACACCTGGGCTACTTTTTGACACCCAGTGGTTTACTTTAGACACCCCTGGGCTACTTGTTGACACCCAGTGGTTTACTTTCGACACTCTTGGGCTACTTTAAAGATCCCAGGGGGTACTGTGGACACCCTTGGAGTACTTAAAACACCCCTAGGCTACTTTGGACTTTGGCTAAAACATTGGTCTACAAAAATACACTAGTAAGGGAAGGCACACAAATCTAACTGCTGGTACAGACAGCGGTACTGCTCGAGAACAGCTCACTTCGTGCAGGCGGTACCGCTAAAATCCGCCAGTTGGTACCCGCGGTTAGATTTGTGTGTCTTCCCTAAAACTGCTGCCTGATATACCGTACACGTTCGCCACTAATTCTTCCTAATGATATGACATGATAATGACACAGAAAGTGTAAATTTGGTCAGGATTTTAGCAAGTTTTTCGTTGAAAGCACTTTATGCTCCATTGACTTAGTACATGATGTCTCAACTGGCGAACGTGTATAGTTTTTTTCCTGTTACCCATACCTCCCTCCTAGCTGTCAGCATTATACTCGGTCCTTTCTTTGTCTTGGTCATGCATGGCCCAAATCTTGGAGGCTTATTTGACCTGTCAAATAAAGAAACAGATAACTTTTATTTTATGGAACAATTTGTCAGTTTGTTTTGTTTTTCATCAACACTTTTTTTCATCAACACTGGTTTTATCTCCCTGTGTGATTGAAGATATGCATGATTAAAACCAACCTGAGCAAAAACCAGCTCCGTACTTCGTCTAACTTTTGAGAAAACAGTCAAAAGGAGCTTTACGGTCACTTCGCCCCCAAAGCATTTCGCCCCGAACCACTTTGCCCTGAACCACGGCCTGTGCACGAAGTATTTTGGGGCGAAGTGTTTCAGGATGAAGTGTTGCAGGGCGAAATGGTGCAGGGCGAAAGTGAATTTTCGTCCCATGAGACGGAAAATAAATGTTTTACTCATTTCTCAAAAACTATAGCACTTTAGACAAAAACATGTTATATTGTGTAAGTTATGTGTAAATCTTTAAACTTTTCTAAATTTTGAAATTACCAATGATGTGTTCTAACTTTAAACGTGTTTAAAATCAAATAACTTTAATACACGAGGCGAACTGGATGGGCAATCTGGGTAATTCTGTTCCGAATGTACAAGTTGGACATCGCACTACTGCTTCCTAAACAAATGCACTAAACCTATGGGGCAACTCAAAAGAATTATAAGTTTTTCCTTGTAAAATCTTCATATTTCCCCCTCCATTTTTCTTTTCTTTTTCATTAGATTTGCACTTATTAACTTGTGTTAAAGTACAAAATTTTAAGGAAAAAATAGTGATGTCCGAGTACTAAATTCTTACATCAACATACCTGACTATAGCCACTCAGCTGCGAAAGTGCACAGGCGCCGACTTTACCTTGGAGAGAGTTGGGAGTAGGAGCGCAACGTCGTTGACGAACATGACCGGACCATGATGGTGCACGAATGCAAGAAAAATCGATCGTGCCAACTTGTTATTATGTTAAGTTGTTGTCTTTGGCGCGCCAATGGCGTGAGCAAATAACGAGCATCTTGTTCAACAAAGTCCAAAAAACAGGCAACATAATCCGCAAATTTGACACAAAACACGGTCCATTGCTTATCCAATCGTCCTTGTTATTTGGCATTCTGATCGAAATACGCGAGTTCTGAGCACGTGCGTTTGTTTACACAGTTTGGAGAACACTGACTGAAAATGCGCATATTTTCGTCTGTTTTTTTATGCGTCGATGATTTTGTCCCGCGCCCTCAAGAGTTTACAAGTTTGGTAGACTGGTTCACGGACCTCATAATCAACATACTTCGCTCGTACTCACCGTCCTTACAAGGCGCTGGGCCGGGACGGGCTGATGTGCCTTTACAGATTTCTGTGAAGGAAACACGTGACGCAAAGGTCACAGCAACAGACACGCGGAGCATTGTGGCTTGCTTGCTGCCAGACGAAAAATTAAATAGTACGTTAGCGCTTAATATATCCAGTGCAGATATCAAATTTACGAATAAAATGAGAGCACTGTGTGTGAGACTTGGCCTGTCTGCTGGAAAACTGTTTTTACGTCCCGTTTTACAAGAAAAAGCGTGACCTCGTGGTCACGTGTTGCCAACATTTTGCCCAATAAGAGCTCAAAACGGATTAGCCCGTACGTCCCATTCATCGATATATAATCACTGGCTGCGGCAACAACCTCTAAATTTGAGGCCACCGTCCGCCATCTTAGTACTCCAAATACAATGCCTTGCCTAAACTGGTCATACTGTTTTTACTAGTCTACATGTGTCAAATGGAATGTAAGCGATCGCATGGACCGGGGAGCAGTCTAGACAAAGCATTGTTTGGGGAGTACAATGGCGGCCGGCGCATGGTTTCAATTCTCGTATAGCCAACTGCTATTGCATACCTCATTGATGGTCCCAGTGCCCTGTAAGAGATGGGTACGAGCGAATCCATACCCTCGTATACGGATATGAGGACCGAAAACCAGTCTAACAAGTTCTAGGACTTAAACTATGGCTGCATCCGAATAGGCCGTATTCCTGAACGTGGAGGGCGCTGTCAAGTGGTCCGCGCCTGGTCCGCGCCCATCGTGCGTTATGTTCGAACACAAAACGCGCTACGCGCACACGCCTTCTGAACGTTTATTTTGAATGGAAATCTGTGCGCGCGACACAGGTCTGCGCGCTTCGCGTACGCGACTTTTCCCCACGTACGTATGCACGTACCCCCACTTTTCTACAGTCGTCTATGGACATTTTCCCCCAAATCACCTTGTTCGAGCGCCCTCATGCGTTCAGGAATAGGGTCTATTAAAATGTGGTGGCTTTGACTGTGACTATAGCTGTTGCTATGCTGTTACTAAGGACTGCTACTGTCTGCCCGTAGCAGCAGCATAGCAACAGCCATAGCCACAGCCAAAGCCACTAATTCGGATGCAGCCTAGTATTCAGTCCACTTCATTGTAGGGGATTATCTTACAACCAGCTTCGTGGTCTGGGCCCAATTTCATAAAGCTGTTTAGCAAAAAAATTTGCCCAATCAATAATTTGTTTGCTTTATAAAAATAGTTTAATACTCAAAATGTTTTGCCAACTTGTGATTTTGACTGCTAACCCACTTTTATAAAGCAAACAAATTTTGGATTAAGCAATTTTTTTCTGCTAAACAGCTTTATAAAATTGTCCCCTGGTTGGAAGATATCTCGAATTTCAATCAAGAGGTCGGTGGTTCGATTCCCAGTGTTGGTTGGGATTTTTGTAACTTACTTGCTAGATGAGTGATACTAATGATTTTCGAGATTACCAATGATGTGTTCTAACTTTAAAGGTACATTATATCATTTGCAGATGAAACTTGTTCTTGCGAAATCCAGGAACAACAGCATTGCATAACTAAAGAATAATGTTGATAAACTGCCTTGTAGAAATTTCAGCCACATAGGTGCAGTAATACTTCAGAAAACCTTAACAATACATGTATTTTTTTGTGTTGAATGAATATTAAAAAAAAATTGCAAACAATTTTTAAAAGCACCTTCAGTTCGCAATATCAACGACAAGGTTTACCATATCAAACTGAGAAAAAAATCATGTGGTGTTTGTCACCATTGCTATCAACACTTTTAGTCAACTCGCTAAGTAAAATTGTGGGTAACTGCATATTATGTATTGGGGCTTTAAAGGCCCTATGTATCATTCGCAAGATAACACTTTTTGCAAATTCGTGAAATAAGAGTGTAACATATCTAAGGAAGAATGTTGGTAAACTAGCCTGAAGAAATCTTAGCTACATAGATGCATCAGGTCTTCAGAAAACCTTGAAAATCTATATATGGATTTTGTGTACAAGTGAATGGTTTTTTAGAAACCCACCTTCGGTTGGGTTTTGGACGGAAATAAATTCATGTGGTGTTTGTTCCTATCCATAGTTCCGACCTGTCAATCAACAGAACCCGCCGACCAATCACAACAGAGCTAGCAGATATCACTGACATAGGTCAAAGTGCACCGTCTCACAATAACATGATCACGCGATATGTTCTGCCGGCCCCATACAATGCGGTGATCCGGGTGAATTTTTGGTTTCAAGGCCGGTCGTTTCGTTGTTCAAAGGTACGAAAGCACGTATTTCATTATATGACATCCCTGTATTACTGGCCCTTTACTCTGTGTGTTCTAAGATAACTGTCGACCCTGAAACATAAATGCCTGAGTTTTCTCCAATAAATCTGTGCTTTCCGTTGAAAGTCCTATTGCTTTGTGCGTAGTGTGTCGCCATTTTGACGATAGCGTGTGAGCCATAGCAACAATATCCACGGGGCGGGGCTAACTAGGCAAACTCGGAACTATGCATTGCTATCAACACCTTGAGTAAGGTTTTTCTTGTCAACTCACGAAAAACAAAATTGGGTCATTGCAAATGATACAATGATGGCCTTTAGGCGGAGTGATGTCAAAAATTATAAAATTGAGCTGCCAAGTTCTAAGCAATGAAAATTCATTCTTGTTTTATTCCTCTTGTAGAAACTTTAGTACAAAAATTAATGCACTGAGTATGTTAAATTTTTACTGTTTTTCATCAATATTGATAGAAGTATAGAGACTGTAGAGTTACATATTACACATGTACAATTTTTGTTTAGTCTGAGTAAAACTTACGATAACATTGCCAATAATTATTTTATAATTGTTAAATATAAAAATACAAAGTATCTGTTTTGCAAATGCAAGCATATTCTAGGTTTATGGTTATTTTTTTGGGGAATTAATTCCATGCAAAACACTAAAAAACTACAATTACTTAGATTTGGCCAATCTTAAACATACGTTTAAAACCAGCTATATATATTTACGCAATTGCGCAAGTCCACTTACGCCATAAGTTATTGCGCAAGTAATGGCGTAAGTGGACTTGCGCAATTGCGTAAAGTTTCGTGAAATCGGCTGCTGGGCGCTGATAATGCCCGAGCCGGCAGGCCCAGGACCCCTAGCTGGTTTTAAACGGATTGTTTAAGATTGGCAAAACCTACTTTTAATCCCATTCATAAATACCCTTTTCGTGTAATTCGGGAAAACTCAACAAAATTAGCTCGTCGTTTTGCCATGTTTTGCATTCACTTTCCTACAGTGTCAACACCGCGTTCGTACAACTGCTAGCTGTGCGTAAAGTTGTTTTTGTTCGATCGCGCGCAATACGCGTAATGCAGGCGTGTTTCGTGCACAATTTGCTTTCGGGCGCGTGCAGTTTCTGTGTGCATATGCGTGTTCCGTGTATACGCGCTGACTAGGGCACAAACGCGGGCCAGCCGGCCGGGCATTATCACTGGTCATTATCGCTAGTTTAAGACTGCCCACGTGACGTGCTCTCAGCCAATACGGATGCGTAAACTGTCTAAGATATTTATGAATGTTAATTAATGTTAAATTTATGTTATAAAACGAAACGTGTTCCGCAATTTATTGTAACCTCTAGAACTCCTCTACATGTAAAAATTGAATAAACTTTACAATTAAACAAAGATTTTTTAAAATACAAATATTATAAGCATTAAAAATATACAAATTGCATCGATCCTTTGAACATACCAAGACATATGCACTCGTGTTTATGAGGGCGCTCTTTTGGTCATTCCACTTTAGTCTCGTACTCAGACCTGGGCTGCGTTCCAAACACGCGAACATTGCAAACGTTTTCATCGTTCGCCAAGAACTGGTACCCGGATTTTCATGGACGAGTGCACAAAAGCACTGTAACCAGTGGCGAACGTTGGCAACGTTCGCGTGTTTGGAACGCAGCCCTGCTGTGGATGCTCGCACATCAGGTCTGCGGAATCACGATGAGAGCTCATCACTGATTGGTTGGGGCCCGCACTAAATTTCTTTGCGGGACCCCTGCGAAGCTTTTAGCAATGATCATAAGCACCGCGGGTAAAGCTCAGAATACTGCAACAAATCAGTACCTTAACACACCACAAATGGTCTTTATAAGAAACATGACACGTACCTTCTTCGCCCACATTACAGCTGGCACTTCTTTATGACGTTGTCCTCGTCAAACACGAAGAATTTCCTTCCAAATTCAATCACAACAGGAACCGCATAGTATTTGCAGCACTGTACCAATGAGCTTTCACCGTGATTCCTCAGACCTGATGTGCCAATATCCACAGCAGGAGCCAATTTCATGGCGCTGCTAAGCACAACAATTTGCTTAGTACAGGATTTGTTTGCTTTGTTTTGCAAAAATGGATTGCCAGCCAAGATCGTAAGTGATGTGTATTAAAAGGTATTCTCCTACTCTTGCGAAGAACAAAAGTTGGCGTATAATTTTGGCTTGTAATCCATTTTATAAAGCAAATAAATCTTGTGCTAGCAAGCAAATTTTTGTGCTTAGCAGCGCCATGAAATTGGCCCCTGGTCTGGGTACGAGACTAATTCCACTTAGGCCCGCTTCAAATGTCGCGCTTATGCCGTGTTGAATTAAATTCAACTTGGCTCGACGTTGGCACGACGTTAGCACGGCAGTAGCTTCAAAAGTCGAACTTAATTGCAAACTCCCAGTCGAGCTTAAATACATCCAACATGGCGGATGAGTATTGTACACGTGCGTTTTCCAATCTGTCAATTGTACGTCGCCATTTTATTATTTTGATGCATTTGTTTGTTGGTTATTTCTTTACTCACATACGCGCTGCGAGCATGCGCATTCCTAGTTGTGAACAAAATTGCGGACCAACTTCGAACTGGAATTAAATTCGACACGGCAGCAGCGCAGGAGCACGACGTTTGAAGCCGAGCCGTGCTTGTGCCGCACTAAATTAAGTAAGCACGGCAGACCCTGTCGAGCTAAATTTTTCTTAAATTGCTTCTGCCGTGTCGAATTTAATTCCAGTTCGAAGTTGGGCCGCAATTGTGTTTACAATTAGGAATGCGCATGCTCGCAGCGCGTATGCGAGCAAAGAAACAACCAACAAACAAGTGCATAAAAATAATAAAATGGCGACGTACAATGGACAGAATGGAAAGCGCACGTGGACAACGTCCTTGACGTGCACAAGAGTCATCCGCCATGTTGGATGTATTTAAATTCGACTGGGGGTTTGCAATTAAGTTCGACGATTGAAACACCTGTCGTGCTTACGCCGTGCTACCGTCACGCTAAATATAATTTTAATATGATACGGCACAAGCGTGACGTTTGAAACGGGCCTTTTAGGGATCTTGGTATGTTGGTAAATTTCGGATTTTTTTCGAATGACTGTTTTCACCTATTCCTGTGACAAAACTTGTCTAATCATATACAAAATCATTCAAGCGGAATGCATACCCCTTAATAAAATATCTGCGTACACCCCCCACAATATCCCTAACTTATTGTGAGTAGTACTAGTAGTCTATGAAGGCGTAGGGGGCGGTTCACTCTGCCACATCGTGCTGTGTATAAATATTTAATAAAACCCTTCGCTAATTCAGAATTCGGGCGTAATGGTTTCCATGGCATTTGAGCAATAACAACTATATTAGGCCAGTATAGCGAAATGCCTCGTCTGTATAGGCGTAGAAAGCCGTGTCCTTGATATTAAAAAAGCTGGCAACAGACGTTTGTACATGTAGGTTTAGGCTAAGAAATGGTACACTCCTTGCACGTAAAAACAACAGTACTAAAAGACCAAACGTCGGACGGCGTGAGTTTTTACCCATTACAAAATGTTATGCGCCTATCAATTGTTTCCCCCACCCCTCCCCCGGGCTACCCCACCTAAGAGGTGGGGATTGTCACTTTTTGCGTGACAAAATCCCCACCCCTGGGGCAACATTTAGGTGACAAAAATCCCCACCCTCGGGTGCAAAACATGCGCAAAAATGCACAGATAATGGGCAAAATGCCCCACCCTGGGGCATGACAAATGTGACAAAACCCCCACCTAGGGGGTGGGGTAGCGCGGGGGGGGGGGGGGGGGGGGGAACAATTGATAGGTGCATTACGTTTCGTGCATGCAAAGCCTTATGTTGAATGTAACCGTACAAGGAACCTAAATGAATAAACGAATTTGTTGTTAGCTAAAATGGCGGTGTGATGTAACGTGTTACTGGGTCACGTGGTACAAGGGCACTTGTTGAAAAAAAATCTAAAGCCCCGTGGAAATTTGTGCTTGATTTTTCCGCTAAGCTGCTTTCCATTGTTGCCGCTTTTGAGTTTATTTTCACCGTTCTGTGTATTAACAGATGCATTTTGTCAAACGAACTTGTAACACGGTGAATTTGCCTCGTGGACATACATGTCTATGCAATAATATATACCTTGGTGATTTGTCTTGATGGTTTCTTTACATGTGCGTTTTCCTATGCCTTTAAAACTGTTTTGTGCCATGGGGCTCCGATAGAAATGCGCACATGCAAACAAAGTTGTTTTTCCATGTCCTGGACATTTTCATATTTAGTTAGGTCTCAGTTTTGTTGGGTGTATTTAGCCACTGAACCAAGCTCAGGTGCAAAAATGATCGACGTCTGTTGGCTCAATTCTAAGGCTCTGGCAAATGCCCGGGGTGTATCGCCCCAAGATAGCAAACAACGGGCGACATTCTGAGAATACCACCTCGCAGAGCGATCGACAGGGCGTCCTCATCCGATGGTGTAAGGCGCCCTCATCCGGCGGCTGGAATTCCCGGTGGACCACGGCGCAGAATAGGAGATTGGCGTTGTCGCTGCAGGAGGCCAAAGGCTCCACCAAACGCCAGTTTAGTACCCTGTCGGTGTCTGCGATAGACGTGTTGTATGGGAGGATGTCTCTACATTGCCTTATGTCGATCGGAGTCAGTCGCAGGGGGCCTAATATTACAAAAATCTGATTTAGACTTTGCAATGTCCAAAAATGTCATTCAACCGTTTCACCAGATATACCTTACTCAAATGGAATATAGCAGTGGTTCCAACTATCCAATGCAATGATTCCGACCGAGATAATTTTGTTTTAAATAAGAAAACGGTAATTGAAGATGCATTTATATAAGTGTGTGTGCACAAGGGCACCCTAGCTCATGTGAACGAAAACTGCCAATTTCCTGAAATTTTTCCATTTGTTATGACCTATAGATAATGTGCCCTCTGACGTCACGCATCGTGTTTTGCATAAATTTGGCAATAAGGTCGGATGTCAAATCGTCTTTGAATTTTATGACCTTTGGCATCATTAGCAAACCAAATTTATGCAAAACAGGATGCGTGCGCATAAAGACGACAAATGTTTCACTAGAGGGCACTTAAATGTAAACAAGGAGCACATGGTATATAAGGACGCATATATCTTCCTGTCGCAAGACCGTTGCTCCCACACCGAGTTGTCCACAACGAGCCTTGCTGAAACGAGTTGAGCTAGGCTGTATTCACGATTCAAAATTGCATCACTGCTAGGGACGCTGTTACCATAGCAAGAGCCAATCACAGTAATTCACACGCGCCTCACTCCGTGTAGTGACAGCGTCAGTTTTTACCGGGGGATGGGGAGGGAGGTGTCCAATGAAATACGTATCTTTATTCAGATGAACTGCGTTTAGCTTTTAGCGAAATATAGTAAGTCTTCTTTAAGTCACGAACATGCATCTATACTGCGTACATAAGTGCACGATAAAATAATGTCCCCCTTAAGAATTGTGGGAATTTTAGCCTTGCTGAAAAACGAGCCTTGCTGCAACGCGCGAGATGATTGGTCCAAACGGCTTCATTAAAAGGTCAATGCTGCCGGGTCAAAAGTGTTCAGTATCTCTCATTGGTCGAACAGCCCAAGAGTCTAATACAGACTAGCTCTACTCGTGTCAGCAAGCTAGGGCTCGTTGTGGACAACTCGGTATGGGAGCAACGGCAAGATGTAAGGACGTAACCATGATTGTACATTATTTTACTTACTTTGAGTTACCGGAACAACCGGAACAACCGGATCTCCCGGATCCTCCGAGCCTGAAAATAAAATACAACAAATTAGTGATTTTTAAAAAAACAACGCATAACCGACCCCAGTACATCGAACAAAAATCCAGCCCTTTTCCTCCCCGACAGTGCACGGTGCCTTTTTCAGGCTTACATAGTTTATAAGCCATAAACCCTATAGACTCTATTCACGCGTTCGAACGGTTTAGTCGGGCCTATCATCACTTCGATTATTTTTTTATTTCTATTTTTAAAAATTATTCATAGTGTTGGAATAAGCAAAAGTATAAAACTGTCATCATAAAAGATGTGCTCATCCATAAAAGATTGAATGCATAGTGATGATTGGAATGCATAGTGATGATTGGAATGCATAGTGATGATTGGAATGCATAGCGATGATTGGAATGCATAGTGATGATTGGAATGCATAGTGATGATTGGAATGCATAGTGATGATTGGAAAGGTGCAAGATGCGTTCCAAGCCTCGTCTTCAGATCGAGGTTTGGAACGCATAAGTAACTGGTACCTTTCCATTCAGCAGTTTGCACTCTATTCTTGGGTTTCACTTTCTTGACAACCGGTTGCTATCTGCCATTACTGTGTCCATACTATGGCACGCCAAAACGAAAAATAATTCAACACTGATACTTTAATGTTGAAGCATACTTTCGCAAATGCGCAAAAAAAAAGGTTGGTATGACTTTTAAATGTTGATAGACTGTTTGGAACTGGCATACCGTGATTTTGTTGGCAATTTAAAAAAAAAGAAAAAGAGACCTGTTTTTCAGGGTTGATGGCAAAATTATCAGTGTTGAATTATTTCCGCTTTGGCGTGCCATAGTATGGACACAGTAATGGCATCCTGAGATCTCAGGGAATTTCAACTCTGCTAAGCGACGATACAAGTTGGGGAGTGCGTTAAAGGGGCAATGTTGCAAGATGATGCAGTAATGGCGGATATGATAGTTGTTGACGTCACGCGTATGGCACGCCAAAGCGGAATAATTCAACAATGATAATTTTGCCATCAACTCTGAAAAACAAGTCTCAACATTTGTAAAAACAGTCTATCAACATTTAAAAGTCATAGTATGGACACAGTAATGGCGGATAGCAACCGGTTGTCAAGAAAGTGAAACCCAAGAATAGAACTGATTCAGGGACATGATTGAACCGTTCAAACGTGTGAAGAGTGTCTATAGGTTCTATCCAAGCGTCCATTATATCTTGAAGTGCTAACTTACTCAGCTCACAATGTACTCCGTAGAAACCCTCGGGACAGCCGCATGCATAGGAGACGATAAAATAGGCATGACCCATGCACGTAGCTCCGTTTTGACAAGGGCTGGGCGAACACGGATCTACAGAAAAACGGACTTGCATTAATCAAATGCATACCTCAAAATTATAAGCGTTAAGAAGTCACACTGTGACCGGCAGATCAAGAAGGCTGAGAGATGTAACATTATCGGTCGGTAATGCGTATAAAAACGTCTTGTGACCAGGCTGCGACTGCACCAGCCTCTGTAAGAGCCGCCGAGGCAGTGTGCGCCACTCTGCCTGGTGCGCCACTCTGCCTGAAGCACCGTCTGCACTTCTGGGATGTTTCACAGACTTGTGCGGATGTTGTGATCAGCTCATTCCACGCACATTTAGTAAAGTTGGAAACCAATACAATTGTATACTTGCGTAGCTATAAGAGTATTTTCTTGGTAAAATACAATGTAGTTAAATACACACCACAGACCAAAATGTATACACGCACTTATCTGGCACTGAGCGCCGCCGAAACTCGTTAGACATCGGCAGAAAGCGCGGTTGTACAAGACAAAACAGGAACCGCCGTTTTGGCAAAATGCGGAATGGCACAGTCTAGCACTGAGCGAATCGTCTGGGGGAAAGAGAGAAGAAAGTTGCTGCAATAAACACAACCCTGTGAAAAAGATCGGACAAATTCTCAAATTCTAATGAAAATCTGACTTGCTTGCAAGGCGTGCACCGCGTGGGGCAATTTTAATTGACGACTATAATTAACTATTTCCAACCAAACGCAGTCTATATAGTCAACGATTGTTAGACGCGTCGACCATTTGTAACCAGCCTAGCCCACGGGGCACGGTTGCGATGGTCACTGGTACCCATCGGGTATTGAATTGATGCAGTGTTTTGCGCGGAACCAGTTGACTAACCAAAGGCGTTCGCACTTGAACGTTAGTGCGCACGTGTGTTGCTTTAGATATATGACGTTTGACCGGTGGTTAACTCTAGTCGTGAATCGAACTACACTGCTAGTCGGAATACAAATAGTTTTTAGACGTATTTCGCGAAAGTGACATTGGAAATAGTTGTGAGTCAGAACATATTCAGGCGGCACAGAGTCAAAAGGGTACAATGTCCACTCACCATAATCGTTGTTTGCACTGGATGACCTAAAGCAAATGTCTTCTGACTCCGACTCCGGAAGCGATTCATTACACACAGCATCCAGCTTCCGTATCTCAGCACTGTCCTCCAAGGAACGTACCGCTTCCAAGCACGCCGACCGACACGGCAGAGAGCTCCCGAGTTTGCTGCCTTTACACGGCGGTGTCAGAAGGCTGCAGATGACCCTTAGAGTGGAGTCGACCCGGAGTGGTTCCGCGGAGAAGTCCCGGGTCACTTCTGCAAACAGACGCAAAATCTGGGAAGTGTTGTTTCCAAACCCAAACACATTAGGCGTCCTTGTGGTGTTCCGCGAGTAACTTCTGGACACGCAGATTTCCAGCGGATTCGGAAAACAACCCTTCAGGACCTCATCTGTAAGTATCGGAGTCTCAGCTGCTGGTAATTGCAGAGTGTACAGCTTCGATATGGAAGGACCATCTGAAATCACCAGGGTACTTAGTTTCTGTTCGGTGGTTGAACCGCTGACTTGTAGGGTCGCTTGAGACATGCTTGTTTGGTCTTGTTTGTCTGGGTTGAGTGGACTTGTAAAGGCTATGTTTAGAGATGTGGTTGGGGATTGTTTGTTTGTGTTTGTTGCCAAATTGTTGTCAGTTTCGCCGGTTGAGTGTCCGGTGGAACGAAGTGTAGTGGTTGTGGGCGGCTGGTTTGTGAAAACTGTTCCTGTTTGTGAATTGTCAACAACTTGACCTGTTGAGTGCGTAGTGGACTGACGGAATGTTGGTTTATTGTTTGGAGAAGGGTTAGTGGACAGGTGACTTGTAGTAGATGTTCGAGTAACAAATGTAGATGTTTGGTTTGTGGAAACCCCAGTTGTAATTGGTGTCTTCTTGTCAACGGGTTGGTTTGTTGTTGTTAATTGTTGAGTTGGGTGATGTTGGGATGTTGTCAGCGTCATGTTGACTGCAGATTGGCTGCTTGAGGTCACGGATATTTGATCAGTTGTTGGTTGACTGCCTGTGGACATTTTTGTGGAGTGTCGAGATGTTGTGGATGTATTGAGAAGTGCTGTGAATAGTGGGTTTGTGGAAAGCCGTGTTGCCGGGCTTGTCTTTTTGTCAACAAACTGACTGCCTGCAGTCATAAATGTCTGGCTTGTTGTCGAACGACTACCTGTGGAGCGTTTTTTGCGGCTATCATCAGCCGTAGGGGATTCTGAGGGTGTATAGATAATGGTTGTGGATGGTTGATTTGTGAGAAGCTCATGGGTTGTCATTGCCTCTGTCCCGTTGTCGCTTGTGCTAGGCACAATGGGTTGCGTAACTGTTGTCGGTTGAGTGCCCATGTCTCCTGCGGTAGATTGGCGAACATTTTGGGATGTGTCGGCTTCGATCGTGTATGACTGGTTTGTTGGAGGTCGAGTGGTGCTCGGAGTGTTGGTATATACTGAAGTCATAGTTGTTGTTGGTTGAGTGATCTGGAGCTGA
Source organism: Henricia sp. BOLD:AAB3569 (assembly GCA_037783545.1). Taxonomy (NCBI): domain Eukaryota; kingdom Metazoa; phylum Echinodermata; class Asteroidea; order Spinulosida; family Echinasteridae; genus Henricia; species Henricia sp. BOLD:AAB3569. The sequence continues at coordinate 269,464 of JBBELK010000266.1, read as the reverse complement.
GATGTTCCGCTTGTTGAATGTTCAGTTGTTGTCACTTGTCTTCGGGTTGTGGACGTAGAATCGGGGCCGTCAGAAGGTTGTTTCACTATTATGGTGGATCCTGTGAAAACGCCAGAAGGAGAATGCTTTAATATCCTAACTGCTGTCTTTATAAGGATCCTAGATTAAAATTTGTTTGCACACTCATAAGTCCCCGAGACAGTTTGCGGGAATCAGATACCCCTGTGGCCCTGGTTCGGATCACGCGAAATCACGTATACAAGTGTAGTACGTCATGGCGCCGTTTTAGTAAGCAAACTATAGACGCGCCTCGTGTTTGTTTAAAGGCACGGACTCGTCAGCAATGTGCGCGCGCCAAATTCGTGCCACGAAATACGCAGCTCCATATGCCTTTGCTATGGAGCTGCGTATTTCGTGGCACGAATTTGGCGCGCGCGCATTGCTGACGAGCCTGTGCCTTCAACATGCCTGTGCCTTCAACATGCCTCTAATGGTGCAATATGTGTTGTGTCGAACAGTTACAGACACGAGGCACGTCTAGTTTGCTTACTTAAATGGCGCGTGACGTAAGGGCAACACACCCCTGAATTTATCTGTAAGGTAAGGTTTGAAAAGAAATGTTGTGTTCTTTCATGACTTCATTGCGCTTATCCCACTTTCAAGTGAAGTGCTATTACTTGTCACAGTGATGATTTCACCACCTTTCATAATGGCCATGTTTGCTCAGTCATGCATGACAGTTACATAATGACCCTGGTACCATTGGACAGAGGACAGTCTGGACTTTTCCTACATACACACGTTTTTAAAAAGTATTGCATAGATTTCTGATAATTTGCATATAAAGATGGGTTTCCGTTTTTTTTATGGACACCCTATATTATCGATCAATACTTTTTCCATCGTAAAATAATTTTTAAAAGTGATTCAATATCCTTACCAAGATAGAGACGGAGCTCTATAACACGGATGTCGTATTGGGTTGAGTTAACTGTGATTGACTCGAAGGCCTTTTCCAGGTATGTTTGAGCGCTTTCGTAGTCATTTTCACCCGTTGCAGGTTTTAGCTTGGTAAGCGGTTTAAGCGACACCACAAAATCCACGATCACACTGCCTCGTCTATAAAAGTTTAAACAAAAATGGTAGGGAATTTTAAATTCATATTTTCTGAAGTATTACTGCATCTATGTGGCTGAAATTTCTACAAGGTAGTTTTCTCGACCCAGGCTTTTAATTACCAGTGGAAATCACGCCGTTCTTAAAAAATACGTATATAGCTCTGTCCTTCGTAAAATTATGTAAAATTATGTACAAATCCGTACAATTATGGAAATTCAGTAAATTTGTTTTTAAAAACCCGTATAAAACATAATGCGTATAGACAACTAAAGTGTGACCATAACGTCTGTTTCCAGCATAACTGGATCTAAACTTTCGCTGGTAATCTGAAACGTCCATTGCTAAAGCACAGAGAAACAGTTTACTGGTTTTAGTGCAGACCCAGTAGCCTTGGCAACACACAAAATACACATTTTTGTTTACAGTGGGATCTGTGCAAACCATGAAAAATAAATTTGAGCAAAATTGGTACACTTTTCTCGATAGCGTTAAACTAAGCTAATTTTGGGAATCACGAATTTTAAATGAACGTCAGAAGTTGCCTACCCAAGTCGAAATACTCTTGTACTGTTGTAGATATTGATGTAGTTACTTTCTTTGAAGAAACCATTCACCTGGAAGAAAAAAACGAAACGGATGGCTTTTGTCTTTGATCGGACTAAATGATGACGTCATCATGATGTCATACTATATATACATGTAGTGATTAGTATACTAATGATTATTATACGTGTGATTAGTATACTAATCACACGCAACATACGTTTAAGAAACCAAGACGTTGCATGCACCGAAAAACCTTTGACTATAGTGCACATTTCGTGGTAAGATTTGATGACGTCATAATGACGTCACACTTTCGGGCACGGTATTTTATGTGGCCTGCTATAAACAAATCATGCAAATATCGGTCTTTTGCACTTAATATCGGTCTATTACACTTAAGATATGACTCGCGTTCAGTTTTAAATTTTGTTCATGGGCAATGCATAGTTCCGAGATTGCCCAGTTAACCCCGCCTCTTAGATACTGTTGCTATGTGCTCACAAGCCATCGCAAAAAAATGGCGACACAACGTACAAAGCAACGGGACTCGGCATAGAAAGCACAGATTCATTGAAGAAAATTAAAAGGTATTTATGTTTTAGGGTCGACAGTTACCGTAGCACACACTAAGCGAAGGGCTAGTAATGCAGGGATGACATATATTCATAAAAATGCGCTTTCCTACCTTTGAACAGCGAATCGCCCGACATTGAAACCGAAAATTCACCCGGTCACTGGCGCATACAACATACAAACTGTATGGGCAGAAAATCGCGTGATTGCATCACTTTGACCTATGTGGGCGCCGTTTGCTAGCTCTGTTGTGATTGGTCGGCGGGTTCGGCTTGATTGACAGGTCGGAACTATGCATTATTAACAACAGAACAACTGTGCACATAAATTATTTTGATATCATAAAACAGCTTCATTTTGGCACCAGTAGCAAGTCAATTGTTGCTATAACATTTCAAAATATTTTTACCATTTTCACGAAATCCCTCTCCAACGACTTGTACGTTTCCGATGAGCTATCGTTGTACTGGTCCGAAAACTCCAGCTTGTCTATTTTGACCTTGCCAATAATTCTTGCTAGATTAGAGGAAAAACGTACACACGATTGAAATAAGATAATACGCAAGTCGTCAATTGGAACACATTTGTGATAAAGAGAACCCTTGTCTTATTTTGTTCAGAGATAATTTGGTTATAATGACACCAACTTACCATTTGTTTTTGTAGTTCCACCAGCCCGAGATCCTGTAAAACGATCAAAATCGTGCTTAAAATTTTGAAATAATGTCTACTAGCAAAATTTCCAAACTATTTTTGTATCATATACCCGGCTTACAATCGCTAAAGGCACAGTCACACAGAGCACGATCTCAACACGATCTAACAAGAATTCAAAATTTGTTGAGATCTTCATAGGTCATAGTATAGACATTTTCGTGTGGAGTATAGAAATATTGGGCATAAAAATGGAACTGTGTTTGAAAGTGGGCCAGGAATCGGACCTTGAACTGGAAATGGCTCTAGAACTGGAACAGGCCCAAGATGTGGAGCTAATAGGAACTGGAACTAAGCATGCATGAACTGGAACAGCTGGGACTGAGACTAGGTCCAAGAACTTGAACTGGGTCCGGAACTGGAACCAGAACTGGGTCTGGAATGAGAACCACAACTGGAACTGGTTCCGAAATTTAAAAAACAGCTCCAAATACCGAAAACAGCTCCAAAACAGGACCTCGCTTAGGATCTGGGGTGGATTGCAATAAGAAAGTTAGGACATCCTAACTCCTAGGACGTGCTAACTCTGACATCACTAAGACATCATAGATGATTTTGCCTTGCAATAAACATTTATGTATCCTAACTTGTGTCCTAGGACACATCAAATTTAAGACACCTAATACGTGTCCTAAGTTATGTTTTTAGAAAATTGTTCAAAATGTCCTGCTCAATTCACACAAAAGGAGCATTGTGACTAGGATAAAAAGTTTATTTTTTGATAGTTTGTCTTTCTTAAACTCAGTTTTCACTGAAAGGAAATTACGATTCAAGCTGGGCCTATATTAATTCTGAAAGTTTTCACGATGTTTTTCACGCCACTGTCACGCGTACGTACGGCAGCAACAACCGGCTAGTAATGTAATACACATGCGCGATGGTATGCAAACACCCCAATGCGATTGAAACGCCGCTCACAACAGTAAAGACATACAAGCTTTTATGTCTTAGCTATTAAGACATCTTAACTTTTGGATATTGCAAGGCATTTTTCAATGTGTCGTAGCTAAGATGTCATAAACTCAGTTAGGACATATGATGTGTCTCAGACTTAAGACTGTTATATTGCAATCCACCCCAGAACCAGAGCCACTACTACCGCTACCGCACGACGGTGACCACGACCAAAACTGTTCGTAGAAAAACAAAAAAAGAGAAAAGTTTCAAACCAAGGATCCTTGACAGCAGCACCAGTCCCACGGCTACCAGGATCAAAGAGGCAGTGGCGATGGCCATAGCACAAAGAACATTCCGCTTTATTCGGTTGGTGTTTCGTTCTTTAGGATCCACGAACATAGCGCCCAAATCCGTGCTGTACGATCGCAGATTCACAGCGGTGGGCAGACTGTTAGAACGCACGGACTCGTCACGTAGGACAACGACGTCCGGGTATATTTCAAGATTAATTTCGTCACGTGTTTTGTCTCCTTGTTCTTTTTTAGTGCCATCGTCTTTAGCAGTCACTTCATCTGATTTCAATGGTTGGTCTTGATCGAGCTTCGTAGTCGTGACGTCTGAAAGACTTGTGGTTTGCTCGCCGTTGTCCGCCTTCGGTGCCTCATCTATGGTTGCCGGGGAAGACAGTTCGGCGGTCAATCCGGTTGTTGATGTAGGATGACCAAAAGTTGACAGCTGTGAAGATAATAATAATGATGATGCTCGAGTCTTATAAGGGGTGCCCCAAAGATGTCAAGATCAAACCAGGCAACATCAGAACCCGTTTCCTCGGATTATAAAAGGGAATATAATCTTCTTGCATAAAAAATAGTCCTTATTGCATTAACATAATTCAAGCGAATCAAACGCTGTCATTTCTGGTGTAAAGTCAGTTTAAATGTTGAGTCCACTCGCCAGTCCGGCCAATCCTGGGAAGTATGTGCCTCTGGCCAAGCCCCGTTCCTTTGTGTATAAACCTTCATGTTAAGCCTTTGAGTATAGCCCTCTTGCCACACTGCGTGCTATCAATCATCCTATAGGCCCAGTGACAACAAAGCAAACGGCTGTTTGCAACCAATGGCCTGACAGAGAAATAGCTGGTGGCCTTTACCTTTTGTGGGTTCTGCCTTCCGGAGTCTCCCCTTTAAGTCTTCGTGTAATGTTTTGTGCAGTGCATGTCGGAGGGTGTGTTAAGTTATTGACAGAACACATCAGTATGCAATATGCATGTGGTTAGACCAATCGGAAACAAGATTGTTGGAACATGTCCGCATACAAAAATGCAACCGGTTTCTGAATTCAACCAAAGGCACCAATTACGTAACACTTACTTTTGGTGTATCGGCGGCTTTTTCACGTGGTAAACTATTGCATATCGTTATTTCCTTTGCATCAGATTGTGGCTGACTTGCGCCTATGTTGTTATTTAATTGTAGATCTTCGTCTAACTTGATGACTTTAGTATCGATTATTTTCTCGGTACCCGTGTCGTTGGTGTTGGTTTGAAACTGAAATAACAGAAACACAGAAAACAACATTTGCAATGTCAAAAACATTACCAACCGTTATTGACAGAGAAAATAAAACTTTCTCAATGGACCTGAAACATAATGACGTCACGGTTTGTTTACATGCGCGCAATTCTTAGTATCGGGGTACCAGACGACATAGCCCGTGTTTACACTGGTCCCGAGTTCGGGATCAAGATGCGTCAGTGTTAACCGCAATGATTCGGAGTGCCGCGTTCACATTCTGTAATGAATCTCGAGCTCGTCGCCAGAAGTTGCAGTCAAAGGTCATGCTGTATGTGTGCATGTATAGAACTCGGTGTACATGTGTGCAGAAAGGCCACTTGAATTTCGCGGGCTTTTCCCCTGCAACGGCTATGGAGCGGATGCGGTTGCTTATCTAACCGCAAACTGATCCCGAGCTAGGTTTCGACCCTCCGGCGACGCGAGACCAAAATCTCGGTGTCTGATCCGGGGCCAGTTTAGTCCCGAGAGCGTTTACACCCGGTTTGTGATCTGGAGCTGATCCCGAGCTCGGTGTTGGACCCGAGCTCGGGATCAAGTGTAAACAGGCAACTATAGGAAAGCACGTATGTAAACAAACCGTGACGTCATTGTGTTTTAGGTCCATTAGAAGATAGAAGTGGTTCCAACTGTCCAATGCAATGATTCCGCCTGAGATTTTTTATTTTTAAATAAGAAACCGACAAGTGACAATAGATGCGTGTAAACGTGCATTTTCACAAGGGCGCCCTCACGAAACTAGGCCCCTGTCTACCGTGGTATTATGGCGCAGTTTTCCGTACAGTACAGCTAGGGAACCAGCCTAAATATGACAGTGGCTCCGCACAGTTTCTTGAAAGCATAAACTCAGTTTCTCCATTGTTTTCTCGGAACGTAGATGAGGTACTGTGCCGACTTAAGCCGGCCGTACACCTTGCGTTTCGTCCCTGATCCGATCACGATAGCGCATATTGTGCAGTCGCATCACAAGGTGTACGATTTTGCGATGCGTTCCGATGGCGATGTATGGTCATGATTTTGTGTACTATAGTCCGTCGCAACGCAATCGCAGAATTTTAAACATGCTCGAAATTTGGCGTGTCTGTGCAATCGCAACGGAGTCGGAACGCAAGGTGTACGGCCGGCTTTATACACATGTTGGTTTTTTATCATACACATTCTCAATCACACATGGAGATAATGCTGTTTGTAACATATTAGGCCCGCTTCAAACGTCGCGCTGATGTCGTGTCGAATCAAATTAAACTTGATTTTTTAAATTCGACACGGCACAAGCACGACGTTTGAAGCCATTTGGCTCGGCAAAATGAGTTCGACACGGCAGAAGATTTTAGCTTGACGGGGTCTGCCGTGCTAACTCTATTTAGTGCGGCACAAGCACGGCTCGGCTTCAAACGTCGTGCTTGTGCTGTGTCGAATTTAATTCCAGTTCGAAGTTGGTCCGCAATTTTGTTCACAACTAGGAATGCGCATGCTCGCAGCGCGTATGTGAGTAAAGAAATAACCAACAAACAAGTGCATCAAAATAATAAAATGGCGACGTACAATGGACAGAATGGAAAACGCACGTGTACAACGTCCATGGCGTGCACAATACTCATCCGCCATGTTGGATGTATTTAAGCTCGACTCGGAGTTTGCAATTAAGTTCGACGTTTGAAGCCACCGCCGTGCTTACACTGTGCTAACGTCGTGCCTAATTGAATTTAATTCGACACGGCATAAGCGCGACGCTTAAAGCGGGCCTTAGGCCCGCTTCAAACGTCGCGCTTATGCCATGTCGAATTAAATTTAACTTGATTTTTTAAATTCGACACGGCACAAGCACGACGTTTGAAGCCATTTGGCTCGGCAAAATGAGTTCGACAGGGCAGAAGATTTGAGCTCGACAGGGTCTGCCGTGCTAACTCAATTTAGTGCGCCACAAGCACGGCTTGGCTTCAAACGTCGTGCTTCTGCCGTGTCGAATTTAATTCCAGTTCGAAGTTGGTCCGAAATTTTGTTCCGACTAGGAATGCGCATGCTCGCAGCGCGTATGTGAGTAAAGAAATAACCAACAAACAATTGCATCAAAATAATAAAATGGCGACGTACAATGGAAAGAATGGAAAACGCACGTGCACAACGTCCATGACGTGCACAATACTTATCCGCCATGTTGGATGTATTTAAGCTCGACTGGGAGTTTGCAATTACGTTCGACGTTTGAAGCCACTGCTGTGCTAACATCGTACCAACGTCGTGCCAAGTTGAATTTATTTCGACACGGCATAAGCGCGACGTTTGAAGCGGGCCTTACTTTCCAATGCTGTAAATCTTTAAAGGAGTGTGCCTAGATCACATTTTTAGCCCCGTTTTTTCCATTGGTGTTGAGATTTTAATAATTCTCATTACCATTCTGAAATGTCACGCTCTCAATCGGTATATTTTCAAGGATATCGTCAAGAAACGACCAATGTTTTGTAAATTAATTTATCCAGTTCTATAAAGCAGTGCAGTGATCACACCAACCTTTTTGCTTCCACATCCAAATTGGAGATTGCAAATGTCCTGTTTTCTTCCCATAGTATTTTGGAGGTATTTTATATTACCGTTAGAACAAAATTCATTTTTTGGGAAAAATATAATATCTAAAAATCGTATATTAGTTATTAAAATCTGAAGAATATAAAGTCGGCCCACAAAAAGGTAATGCCCACCACCCTCTCACCTCACCGCCCCAGCTGTCCGCGTTGGGAGTCGGCTGACTGGCGTCCGCACTGTTTTTCGATTCTGCGTCTAGCTTGACAATCCCAGTATCGTTTATTTTCGCCGTTGTTTCGGAATCTCCGTCCTGGATACTAATTTTGGGACTGAAAGTTGTCAACTGAAATGAAAGAAATAACATCATTTTCAGATTAAAGGGCCTGAAATGCCCAACAACTTTATGCACAGTTTCTGCTGCATATGAAGGATTACTTGTGTAGAAAGACAATACTACTGTTCATTTTGATGCCCCATGAATAAAAAGTGGCATTTTTCTTTGAAAATTTCTTCACATAAACTCACAGAAAGAGGGCGCTGTTTGGGGCATGTCACTTTAGGAACACACAGCAGAAAAGCAAAGGAAAAACATAGGACTTCAAACTGGAATTGTAGAAAAATGCTGCAGTTTCCAGCCTTAGTTTTTTCATGGTTTACAACAGGCAACATGTCAAACAAACCTAAACCGTCATGGGTTACAAAAGTTTCAGCAAGATGGAGAAAATGGTGGACATTTTTTTGCACAGTTGAATGAGATTTTTCTGTGTTTTCCTAGAGTGACATCACCACTTTGCTCATGCATATGTAACTTTTCATTAGCATAAAAATCAAAAACCTTGATTTTAACCCCCAAGTAGGATTTTTATGATTGTAAATTAATGGACTAGTTCTAGAGCACAGATTTCATTGATAAAAATACAATTTCAGGGGCCCTTTCAACCTTTTACGGATTCCTGCAATAACAGTGGAATCTAGACTCAAATACAAATCGTCGTTTGATGGATCTGTTGTAAAATAGGGTCATATTTGGTATAAAATTATCGCCTTTTGAATAGACTTGACAGAACAGCAATTGTTTGTTGAGCAAACAGGAGTTTTCTGGAGTTTTCCCCTGACAATATCGTATATATTTAGTGACCGCATAACACCTCGAGGGTGGAAAGATTACAGCTAAATTTCGATACATTTTTCTTTTTAAATGATGAAAAAATGCTAAAGTCATTGCAAAATGTGGGTTCTATTTGCATTACACAATTAGTCTTGAGCATTGACGACTGCAGGTGCATTGCGCACTACAGGGTGTCCCAGAAAAAACGAAACCGAGATTTATCGATGTTTAATCATACTTTAATCATATGAAGCAGGGCTACCAAAAAGTCGTTTGCACAACGGTACCTGAATTTCAAAGAAATCATCACATTTCTAAGAAGTTCATTTTCTGCCCTTTCGTATGATACCTCAGTCAGGAAAAATGAGCAAGGGATGACAGAGATATCCTGCATTTAAATATGGATTGAATTTCCATGTTTTTTTTAAATCATTCGGTTTTTTTACACCTGACCGATTTTTCGCATGAATGAATTCGGAGATAGTAACGTGTGCATTAAAAACGTGCGTGTCGAAACTCCTGAAATTCAAGTATCGTTGTGCAAACGACTTTTTGGTATCCCTGCTTCAAATTGTCTTTATTCATTCATGCGTGAAGTATGTATCATATGAGTGGTAGGCCTATCAAATGAAAGATGAGGAACTAAGCTTTCCAAATATATGTCATTTATTATTCAAGATTGAGATTAAAGTATGATTAAACATCGATAAATCTCGGTTCCGTTTTTTTTCTGGGACACCCTGTATAGAGCAAACCTAATGCACATACAGCCAGTTTGCTGCAGACATAATGTGAGGCCTACCCAGCGCCTTTACACAGGGAGCTGGTACAGGTTCTCTCGTACCCAGCGCCTTACAGGGCGCTGGGACAGGCTAATTTGTTTGCGCCCTCATTGGTCAATTGTTTAAGGACACGTGACCACGAGGTCACGTCTTTATTTTGTAAACGGACGTAAAAACTAATTTTCCCAGCAGACACGGCAGGTCTCGCACACAGTACTCTCATATTTTTGCACTGGATATATAAGCGTTATACTATTTATTAATTATTCGTCTGGCAGCAAGCAACTGTATATGTGACCTTTGCGTCACGTGTTTCCGTCCCAGAAATCAGCCCGTACCATAGGGGCGTTCGAGATGCTTACACCGGGTAACACCAACTTACACCGGAGCGTTCTTTTAGCCATCACGTGATACACGAGTCTACCCCGGTGGCAGCCACCACTGCCCTAGCTCGCGGCTGGGTCTCTGGTGTAATGACGTCACCTATAGTAACCGCGAGTAGTAAAACATGGCAGACAGTTTCGAATCGCGACGTGAGTACGAAGAAAAAGACATATTTATGACACAAAATAAAAGGGAATAGGTCTGTGGGCATTGACAAGGTTTATTGCGGTACTTTAGGGCAACTGTTTTTGCGTAGCGCCGGCTTAATTTTTCATCGTGAGTCAAACGATAACAGCGTTTATAAAGCTCCACCCGGCAACAACCTTTGACATGTGTTCCCAGAAACCCCGTGTCGTTCGTTTTGCATCTTCTGGAGGCTTCCCCGGGTGTAAACCCCGTGTTACCCAGTGTAAGCATCTCGAACGCCCCTCATGTAAGTGCTGGTACAGGCTGAAGTGCCTTCAGAGATTTTTGTGAAGAAAACACGTGCGCAAAGGTCACATATGTGGACGCGCGGAGCATTGTGGGTTGCTTGCTGCCAGACGAATAATTAATAAATAGTAGGCCTATATGTTAACGCGTATATATTCAGTGGAAAAATCAAATTTACGAATAAAATGAGTGTACTGTGTGCGAGACCTGCCGTGTCTGCTGGAATTTTTTTTAACGTCCGTTTATACAAGAAAAAGACGTGACCTCGTGGTCACGTGTCGTAAATAATTGACCAATAAGGGCGCAAACAAATTATGCACCTATCAATTGTTTCCCCCACCCCTCCACACTCCTCCCCCCCCCCCCCCCCCCCCCGCCCCTGGGCTACCTCACCTAAGAGGTGGGGATTGTCACTTTTTGCGTGACATTTAGGTGACAGTGACCAAACCCCCACCTAGGGGGTGGGGCAGCGCGGGGGTGGGGGGGGGGGGGGGGGGGAGGACAATTGATAGGTGCATTAGCCTGTCCCATCGCCCTGTAAGGCGCTGGATACGAGCGAATGTGAATCCACGCTCACCAAACCACTCCAATCCGAGTCGGTTTTCGGCTGGCTGGCGTCTGTACTGCTTTTTGATTCTCCGTCTAAATTGACAATCTCAGTATCGATTATTTTCCCCGTTGCCTCGGTATCTGCGTCCTTGAAGGTAATTGGCGGACTAAACGTTGTTAACTGGGAAAAAAAATACAGAATGCGAGTTAAAGACAGATTACATGATTGAAAAACTTTTAAAAACAGGAACAACAGCATTACATAACTAAAGAGTAATGTTGACAAACTGCCTATTGTAGAACAATTATGCCACATAGATGCAGCAATACTTCAGAAAACCTTAAAAATCCATGCATGTTTTTTTGTATTAAATGAATGAGAAAAGAAATCGCGAACGATTGTTTTATTAAAAAGCATCTTCAGTTGGTAATTTCTCCCACAAAGGTACCATTTTACAAGGGGAAAAAATAATATGGTGTTTGTAATACCATTATAGGTCTACTATCAACACTTTTAGTCTGGTTTTTCTTGTCAACTCGTGAAGTAAAATGTTGGGTCACTGCAAATGATGTATTATGTCTTTAAAGGCAGTATACATCATTGGTAATCTCGAAAATCACAATCAGAATTGTTCACAGATTTACGCCTAACTTGCACAGTATAAACATGATGACCGTATAAAACCTCCCCTGAAATGGTTTTGTCTTAAGTGCTATAGTATTTGAGAAATGAGAAAAACAATTAGTTTTCGTCTCATGAGATGAAAATTCAATTCGCCCCAAAACCATTTCGCCCAAGTGCCATTTCGCCCCAAACCACTTCGCCCGAGTGCCATTTCGCCCCAAATTACCTCGTCCAAATGCCACTTCGCCCCAAAACCACTTCATGCACAGGCCGTCGTTCAGGGCGAAGTGGTTTTGGGGCGAAATGACTGCAAACCATTTGTTTTTAAGGTTTTCTCAAAATTTAGACGAAGTACGGAGCTGGTTTTTGCTCAGGTTGGTTTTTATCATGAATATCTTCAATCACACAGGGGGATAAAACTATTTGTAACAGTTTACCAGTCATGTATACTATCTTTAAGAAATATGTCTGCTTGATAATTTTATATTTTTTCTTCGTTTTGAAATTAAATACAAGTGTGGTGTAGATACAGCTATAGCCGGCACGCCCATATACAATTGTTTTTATAATCGCCTCTGAAAAAACAAGTATTTTGTGTGAAACACTGTTATTTTGCGGAAGTACATCTTTCGCACCACAAATTTCAGCCCGGACACAGCAGTTATTTAATATTTCCCAGTTCCGTATACAGAACGTCTTGTTTTTAATTTCCTTTTAGGGCGGACTTACATAAATTGCATTGTAATTGGGAAATGTTTGAAATGTTCTACATTGTGTCAATTTCTAAAAGCTGTTTAACAGAAGAAATTGTTATAAGTGCGACAACATTTATTTGCTTTGTTAAGCCCTTTCACACTTAGACGATTTTGGATACGATGACGTCATAATGATATGCATTGACCCCCGCTACGTCTAGCGAGGATACATAGCGAGGATACATGCTTTCCGCTTAGCATAAACCACCAGTCGTTATTTTTCTGTAAAAGTTTCAAAGTTTTCGGTGTATTTTCTCAGTGGTTGTTACACTGAATTCATTTTTGATATCAATAAAATGCCAGCTTCATGCCTTGGTGGTGGCAACACTTGCAACTATGTGAAAAATCCGCGGTTCAGTGCGTGCATACAACGTGTACGTTTTTGTTGCGAGGAGCTTGGTACACATGATGCAGCTCTGTCTCCTCGCTATGACATCACACACATATCTCGAATTTATTGACGTGACCTTTCGTTTTCAGTTTCGCGTGAAAAGAGTCTCGGAAAAAGACTGAAATTTTCTGACTTTTCCAGGATGAAATTCTGAATAAAATGTTCTTAGTACATAAAGGACTATATAAAGAAAGGAATAGTGTTGAAAAACCGTGAAAGTGAAGGGAGATTTCCACCCAGCTTTAACGATTTTGAATCGTGAGCATTCGTAAGGGCATTAGTAAATATGGGGTGGGGGGCAGGGGGTGGGCTAATATCATATTTGAAAGTTTCGGAAACTAACAATTATGTATATTTTATACTTAAATCTGGTCCTGAGCAGATACAATTGTTTTTCACCAAATCGACAGCATCATCGACACAAAATAATGATTGGTATTTGAGATATGAGGAAGAAATATTCAATTTTAAAGATGGGAGGAAAACCACACAGAGGTTTGTGGGGGAACCCCCATGGTATCAAGCAGAGACTGAAATCCCCGTCCATAGAAGTGACTTGGACCAGATTTGAACCCGGTCCACTGAGGTGGAAGAGAAGTAATACCGCTAGTATACCTCCCTCATCCCATGCACACCACCCCACACCACCGGCCCCCGGCCACCAAATCCCCCACCCACAAAATCCCCCCCCCACCCCCACACACCCCACACACCCCCCCCCCCCCCACCCCCCCCCCCCCACCCCACCACCCCACACCCCCCCAGGCCACTCCACACCCCACCCACACCCAGAAATCAAACCCACACCCCCAAATCACACCCTATTTTGTGTCTTGCATCTGGCTATGGCCGGCACTGCAGTGTGTACAACCTCACCAGACACGGAAAAGACGATAAAATCAACTTGTAACTAAAAACAATGAATTATTTTAACCCCAAAAGTGTATAAATATGTTATTCTTGGCTGGGCACAGAAAACGTGTCCTGATAGATAAATGAGTTAATACAAGGAAAGAAACTAGAAAAAAATAGGCCTACAGACAGGATTTAAATTTTTGGTCCTCAGCTTAAGGGCTCTTTGTACAGTTTTGTTCCAAAAAAAAAGGAGGCTAATTTTGTCATATTTTATAATTAAACACGCAATCTGCAGATACGATGAAATTTTTGCTGCAGCACGCAACGAGAAAGAATCTATTACGCCAAATGTTGTATAACTTAGGTCTTAGGTCTGGTAATGTAGCACTCGAGCCCTGGCGTTGTAGCACTCAAGTACTAGTGTTGTATCACTAGAATCCTAGTGTTGTATCACTAGGGTCCTATACTGCAAAAACTGTGGTGTTAAATTAACACCAGTGGTGTTGTCTTATATATATATACCAAGCCTGGTGTTAAGTTTTAACTAAAGTATTAGTTTTAACACCTAGGGTGTTAAAAATAATGCATATATTCCGATTGAGGAATAAACACCAGACTTGGTATTTATATAAGACAACACCACTGGTGTTAATTTAACACCACAGCTTTTGCAGTGTAGTGTTGTATCACTCGAGTCCTCAGTGTTGTATCACTCGAGTCCTCAGTGTTGTAGCACTCGAATCTTAGTGTTGGATTACTCGGTATTACACAGTGTTGTATCACTCGAGTTCTAGTGTTGTATCATTCGAGTCCTTGTGCTGTATTACTCGAGTCCGGATTCCTATGTATACACTCGAGTCCCAGTGTTGTTTGATTCAAGTCCTAGTGTTGTAGCATTCGAGAAAGGTCCTAGTGTTGTAGCACTCTAATTCTAGTGCTGTATCTACGCGCGTCCTACAGTTGTAGCACTCGAGAAAGGTCCTAGTGTTGTAGCACTCGAGAAAGGTCCTAGTGTTGTACCACTCGAGAAAGGTCCTAGTGTTGTAGCACTCGAGAAAGGTCCTAGTGTTGTAGCACTCGAGTCCTAGTATTGTATCACTCTAGTTCTAGTGCTATCACTCGCGTCCTACAGTTGTAGCACTCGAGTTCTAGTGCTGTATTACTCGAGTCACAGTGTTGTCCTAGTATATTGCATCACTCGAGCCTAGTGTGTAGCACTGGAGTCCCAGTATTGTATCACTCGAGATGAGCGTTGTTCAGTAGCACTCGGGTCCTTGTGTTGCAGTTTGTGTTTCAGCATTTTATTCCTAGTGCTGTATCACTTCTAATTTAAAGTTAGAGCATTAATTCGAGTCCCAGAGTTGCAACAACCGAGTACCGTAGCATTCGGGGTCTAGTGGTGTAGCACTCGAGTTTTGGTGTTGTATACTCGATCCTTAATAATAGACATCCGCTTGAACATATGTATTTCACCTTTGTGTGACCACGCCAGTATTGCCCTGTCACGTACTTGCCGCATTGTTTAAATATTTTGTTATCTGCAGGTTGGGAGTGCTTGACTGTTTACACTTGTTCCTTGACATTTGTATTTTGTAAGGAACAATTGTAATCAAGGTGGTGCCCCAGCTGCATATGGTATTACTGGAATGTTTTGTGCTTTGGCGAGCTTGGAATTCCTTTGCCTGGCAGTCTCCTTGTATAATGGAGTGGCGGCCACTAAGCTTTGGTTTGGGTTTGTAGTCCCTACTTGACCGCGTGGGTTTCCCCCTGGGGCATTTCTCTGGGGTTTTCCTCCCACTTCTAAAACTGCAACTCCTTCTTCGTCATCTCAAGTTGATAATAAAGTATAGTTAAAGCTAAAACCGTATAGTTGATGGCATAAAGGGCCTTAGTTGCCGAAGATGCCATAAAATATACAACAACAACAACAACAACAACTTTGGTTAGGCTTTGCAGTCCCTACTTGACCGCGTGGGTTTTCCTCCCACTTCTAAAACTGCAACTCCTTCTTCGTCATCTCAAGTTGATAATAAAGTATAGTTAAAGCTAAAACCGTATAGTTGATGGCATAAAGGGCCTTAGTTGCCGAAGATGCCAAGAATCAACCACAACAACAACAACCTTTAGTTAGTTCTTCTGTTCTGACCACTGGTGGTGCACACAGGTTGCCGGTTGGCATGTGCATGAGCCGTAGTGCTGCCTTGCATCTTTCAAGATGGCAACTGAATCTACCATGGGTTTGCTTGACTGTCATTTTAGTCTTTTAATACATTTCGACTGTATTTATATGAAAACCATGACATTTTAAAACACTGTACTGGAACTAATTTTTGGTAAAATAAAGTTCCACAAAGTCGTGCAGAGTTTGTGCGTCACTTTGGGCACTGCCCGTTTCCTATATGGGTAGTTCCCAAAATTAGAGGTCCAACATTTTTGGTGTCCCAGTTATACGTACGACACTCTCTGCTTCAAAAATCACCTCTCATGATCACAAATTCTCAGTAATGGACTGTGGCCTGTGATTATAGGGGACAGCATAATTTTCTTCAATATTTTGTTCTCTGATTCCTAAATAATATTCAAAACAAAAGACCATAAAGGCTTATAATTCATCCCATGGTATTGAATAGGAGTTTGGTGTCCCAGGTTACCTACGCCAATGAAAATTGGCTGTAGAATGAGTTTTCATTAACCTTGGTGCCATATCTACACACAAACATTAAATTTAAGTGGCATTTGTTGAAATAACAATAATAATTTTTTACTGGGAAACCACTTTCAATCATTAAAAACACTTGGAAATCTTAAAAAGCATGTCACACTTTTGGACCTCTAATTTAGGGAATTACCCATATTTAGCATATCAACTCGGTTACATTTGCGTAATAAAATCAGATTTTAATCAGCAACATTTTCTTTATTTCGTTCCCTGCGAACATTGGTAAATTAATTACAACGAAAATCGAAACATTCAACAAAATAATTAAGTTTTCTGAATATTAGGCCTATAATGGGTTTTCTGAAGTATTACTGCATCAAGTTGCTGAAATTTATACAAGGCAGTTTTCTCGACATATCGTTTAATTACGAGTGGAAATGACGCCATTTTAAAATTTTACCAAATTATGTACTGTATCTTTAAGTAACTGTGGCCGAGTGGTTTGGGTCATTGACTCGCAGTCATAGGTGAAAACCACACTTGCTCCATCCTTCGGAAGGGATGTAAAGCCGTTGGTCCAGTGTGTTAGGTAACGGTAACGCACTTTAAAGATCCCAGAGCATTCTTTCGTGAAGAGCAAGGGGATTCCCCGGTGTCTCTAATTTCTAATTCTTCATGGGGTTCCTCACGCTTGCGAGTGACAGTGCAGTGGGCACTTTAGAGGAATCCTTGGTATGAATACCAGAAAGAAAGAAAAAAATAATAATAACATACAAATACGGGGTCGAGGAAAATACAATCAACTACATCAAAATACACAAAACAAAATGTTCAACATTGCAAATTGCCCGTAAACTAGACGGGCAGTAAACGCTCATAAACCAGACAAAAATGGTTAAGAAATGTGTAGAACAACAATACAATTTGAAATTCTGGGTGACACCGAACATTACTTTATATCAGGCATTTTCCGTGTTTGCATTATGGGCATGTCGTCACGCCCCCGTATTTGTTTTGAGGTAAACAAAAATGTGTATCCGGGTTCTCTATGCCCAGTTTTGCTCAGTAGGCCTACTCCCAGAAGACATTCTTTCTGACTTTGGAGAAATAGACCTCGACAGATTTACAACTTGTAATTTGTCACTTAGAAAAATCGGTTGTTAAAGAAAGTGCCTCCTGTGCGTTCTCATGCCGGCATTTTTATCCCGGTGACCTGGGATCTTACGCCCCCGAGGTTGCTGCGGCAGGAGAGTGCTCGTTGCCTCACAATCCAGATATTGTGGGTCATAGGCCTAAGAGGTTATCTTATACTTGTTACATTGTTTCGGCTTTTGGTTTGCATACTTGTACAGTCTGGTATTATTCGAAATAAACAGCAGGGCGAGTCAGAAAAAAATCTCCCAAACTTGCTTGTTTTTTTAGGCTTTGACAATGCAGTCATGTTGATATATTGGTTACAGAGCATGTCTGGTGAATGGTTCATTGATTTATGATATCGCATAACAAAAATAGACACAATTCTTTTCTGGGTTCTGAAATAGCTACTAACACAATGTTTTGCCTCGATGTTGTCTTCCGGCTCGACGTTTAAAGGCACAGGCTCGTCAGCAATGCGCGCACGCCAATTTCGTGCCACGAAATACGCAGCTCCGTGCCTTTGCTACGGAGCTGCGTGTTTCGTGGCACGAAATTGGTGCGCGCGCATTGCTGACGAGCCTGTGCCTTTAAAGGCCCTGTAGATGATCTGTTTTTGAGTGATTCTGCGAATAAAACCATTATAAATCAACAAACTCATCCGAAGAAATTTCAGCTTTGTCAAATGTACCACGTTTAAAAAACGTTAGAAAATCCATATGCGTTTTCCTGGTCTTGGCGGGGTGTTTCAAATATTCGTTCTCAGTTGATCGGGTACTATGTGGCTTGCGTCATGCAAGCCACATGCGAACCAAAAATAAGTAAATCGTTTGCAAACGATCTAAATAATTTCATCTTTACGGATTATTTTCTGGTAAAATTATATCATTTTGAGCGGAAACCTTTCATTGGGTAGTTGCTATTAATTTAATCTTTACTTTCAGAACTGTTCCCCTGTAAACTCGTCAATTACTTTTTGGGGTCATTGCAAATGATACACTGGGCCTTAACCTGGCCTCATATCAAGCGCAGCTTACCGTCTGTGTCCTGCGTAGTGCCTGGATTTCACCAGTGCCTGGATTTCATCCTAAAGGGTATATTCGGAAGAGCCTGGGTTTTTTTTTTTCAATGTCACTTTTCTTAACAGAGTCACAAAATGTAGTTATTTCCGAATCCAGGGAAGAAATATGTCCATATCTTTGTTATGCAATACAATATGATTCATTCACCAGACATGCTCAGTAACACTAACCATATCAACATGAGTCTATAGACCGTATCGAATAGCCGCCATTTCGTGGGGCACCTTTTGTTACTTAAAGGCACAGGCTCGTCAGCAATGCGCGCCCGCCAAATTCGTGCTCGAAACACGCAGCTCCATGCCTTTGCTATGGAGCTGCGTATTGCGTGGCACACATTTGGCGGGCGCGCATTGCTGACGAGCCTGTGCCTTTAAACCGTTCAACAATGGAAGCACAATTTGTGCAACCATGCATATATTCAAGGAACAAAGAAACTGCCCCACGAAATGGCGGTTGCCATGGCAATGCATAGTCCCGAGATTGCCCAGTTAACCCCGCCCCTTAGATACTGTTGCTATGTGCTCACAAGCTATCGCACAAAATGGCGACACACAACGTACGAAGCAACGGGACTCGGCATGGAAAGCACAGAAACATTGGAGAAAACTCAAAGGTATTTATGTTTTAGGGTCGACAGTTATCGTAGCACATACTGAGCGAAGGGCTAGTAATGCAGGGATGACATATATTCATAAAAATGCGCTTTCCTACCTTTGAACAGCGAATCGCCCGACATTGAAACCAAAATTCACCCGGTCACTGGCGCATACAACATACAAACTGTATGGGCAGAAAATCGCGTGATTGTTTGTGGTATGATGCAATGCACTTTGACCTTTGTGGGCGCCCTCTGCTAGCTCTGTTGTGATCGGTCGGCGGGTTCGGCTTGATTGACAGGTCGGAACTATGCATTGGCTCTAAACTATCATGGCCGTCGGAAAAAGTACCATTGCAAAGCACAGAGGGACACGGTTCATTCAGTGATTTTTAGTTTAGAGCCAATTGACTAGGCAACCAACAAAAAATGACGCATTCACTTCGGCAGTCTATACGGTCTATAGTTAAAGGCACAGGCTCGTCAGCAATGCGCGCTCGCCAAATTCGTGCTCGAAACACGCAGCTCCATGCCTTTGCTATGGAGCTGCGTATTGCGTGGCACACATTTGGCGGGCGCGCATTGCTGACGAGCCTTGCCTTTAAGTTGTGGAGATGCACATTAAAGGCAGTATACATCATTGGTAATCTCGAAAATCAGAAATGTTCACAGATTTACGCCTAACTTACACAATATAAACATGATGACCGTAGAAAACTTCCCCTGAAATGGTTTTGTCTGAAGTGCTATAGTCTTTGAGAAATGAGTACAACAATTAGTTTTCGTCTCATGAGACGAAAATTCAATTCGCCCCAAAACCATTTCGCCCAAGTGCCATTTCGCCCCAAACCATTTCGCCCCAAATTACTTCGTCCAAACACTACATCGCCTAAATGTCACTTCGCCCCAAAACCACTTCGTGCACCGGCCGTGGTTCAGGACGAAATGGTTCAGGGCGAAGTGGTTTTGGGGCGAAATGACTGCAAACCCTTTTTTGACTGTTTTCTCAAAAGTTAGACGAAGTACGGACCTGCTTTTTGTTAAGGTTGGTTTTAATCATGCATATCTTTAATCACACAGGGGGATCAAACTATTTGTAACAGTTTACCAATCATGTATACTATCTTTAAGTACAAAAAGAGCGTGACTCGCCCTGTATCTTTAAATCCTACTTTGTAAGTTCTTTGGGGCATATACGTCCCGAACTACGTGCCGAGTCAAAACAACACTTAAAAAGGTTCGGGGGTAAAAATCTGTAAACATTTTCCTAAAGATTTTTGGAACGAGCTCGAATAGAGTGGGGATGAGGTTTACATTTAGACTTTATGTGTGTTCTGTGATCATAAATGTTCTGTGATCATAAATCAGGTTATGAAATATAATATCAGCCCTATTTCTGACCCGTGAGATTGAGGTTGTCAAAGTAAAGTACTGATAACATTAATAATAAGATTAACATTTTTTTCGAGCAAAGTTGTTCTCACGCTCGAACCACGTAGCCTATAGAGTAACTGTTCCTGCAATAGAATTGTTATCACTAAAGCCCCGGGCACAACGGATCGTACGAAATGTTGTCGTGGTAGACCCATAAAATATTTGTCGTGGCCAGATCTTGCAACATGCCCGAAATCTATTTCAAGTGGTCACAAGGGCTACTAGACACATTAAAGATGGTTTGGCGATGGGGACGAGACAGAAAAAAATTTTTGTCGTGGTTATGTCGTGGGTGTGTCGCAAGTCAGTCGTGCGACAGTCGTGGGACCATCGTGAGTTGTCGGGCATTGTCGGGGGCTGTTTTTCACGTGATCAGGTCGTGGTTCACTCGTGGGATGCGCGTGCGACAGTCGTGCGACTGTCGCAAGACTGTCACACAACAGTCGTGGGTCACTCGTGAGACGCTCGCGCGACCGTCTCCCGACTATATGTCGTCGGACAGACTCACGACAGCCACAAGACATAGATACCACAAAAACAAAATCGTCGAGCAAAAAAGTGCATGTCCAATTTTACCTCACGACGGCAAGTCGATGCCACGATAATCAAAATTTCGTAGGACTGTCTCGTGACGACCCCCGATGACCCACGATTTGCCCAAATTTTCTGTCGTGTCGTGGCACAAATGCGTGGTGGGTTCGTTGTGACCAAGCCTTTAGGCCTAAAGGTAGTCTACATGATTTATTTATTTTTATTACATTTATTTACCTAGGGTGTGCCCAAACAGTTTACAAAAACTGGTTTCCATTGGGGCCCTGCAAACACACATAGAACAAATATACTAAATTGAACTAAATATACTAAAAATATTCATTGAAATTATTTTCGATGTCGGTAGGGTCATCAACATATTCTCCGTTTGAGGAGATGATTGAACTCGGGACACATTTTTGTTTATTGGGAAGGACTTCTTTAAGTTTCTTCCACAAGAGTGATGAGTTATCCTTATTTTCCTCAATTGCCGAAGTGAAATATTCGCTTTTCTTTTGTCTAACTTTGTTAGTAACATAATTTCTTAACTTTTTGTACATATCCGAATTTTTCGATGAGCGCGACTTTTTAGCTACATTATGTGGACGATCTCGATGAGCGCGACTTTTTAGCTACATTATGTGGACGATCTCGTTGGCGCATTAGTTGGAGCAATTCTCCATCAAGCCATGGTATAGTGCCGCTTCGAGCACGCTTGGACTTGATTGGAGCATGGTGGTTAATAACAGCCATAAAAATCGAGTGCCAGATAAACCACGCTTCGTCAACATGTTGACAGTTAATAACATACTCCCATGGAGCATTGCGGAGGTCATTATGAAACGTTTCGATATCAATATCCTTCAGGCGTCGAAAATTAATTAAACGATACCCTTTGCGAGGCGTTTTCCAATTATGTATGCCGTAAATAAGAAAATTATCACTTATGAGGGTTTATTGGTAAACCGCATAGAGTTGTATACGGCTTATACAACTCTATGGTAAACCATTACAAATAGTTTTATCTAGTCTGGTTCCCAGACCAAAATATTTCGACTAATCTAAGATCATCTTTAGGTCCGGCAGCCGTCAGTCCGCCATAATGAAACGGGAAAAATTCCTCCCGTTTCCGAAAGTTTCCGGAGTTACCCGAATGCGCGTCCGGACGTTATCGTTGATCGTCAGATGTGATTCGTCAGTGTTTCGAGAATTTAAATGGCATGGACGCCGCGCACCGCTTAATATGATGATGTAGACAAGATTTCAACTTGAATTTGTGATCCCAACAAGTTCTATAAGAAGTCTTGATATTTTTTTCCCTCCAAATATATAATTTTTTATCATCAAATCTTTACACAGTATACCCGGTACATACGTGAAAGGTTACATTTGTATTGGCCATAATATATGGAATACAACCCCTTTGAAAGTGTTATATAGGGCCTACTGGCTGCGATTATACGAACACTCGGCGGGCCAGTAGCGCAGCGCGCTTTGAAAATTAACGGTTATAAAAAATAATCGCATGACGTCATGTTACTATTTTCGACGTGTCGGCTGCCGGTCCTCATAATTCGTTCGTTGTATGTGAAATATGTGGAGCGGGAACCAGTCTACATTTATATACCTCCGGTGTGTTCTATGTCACATAACGGTCCATGAATCAGGTTATGAAATAAAATATCAGCTCTATTTCTGACCCGTGAGATTGTCTTTTCCTACCTCCATGGTAGGAGCAAAGCTTTTTTTAGTCGGCAACTTTATAGAACGCTTGAACCCACTTATAGTGTCACCGCAATATAATATTTATCACTTAGGCCTAACAACTTTATGCCTAGTCTTTGCTGCATATGATTTATGACTTGTTTAGCAAGACATTACTATTGTTCGTTTTGATGTAAAATCAATAAAAGGTAGCCTTTTTCAACTTTAAAGATTTCATTGCAGTAAATCACAAAAAAGGCACTGTTTGGGGTGCATCACTTCGGGAAGACACAAGGGAAAAGTAAAGGGAAAACAAACAATAAGACTTCAAGCTGGAATTGTGGCAAATTGCTGCAGTTTCCCTCCCCAATTTTGTCATGCATGGCTTACAACAGGAAACATGTAAAGCGGGCCTCCCACTGTGCGATTTTTGCCACGAATTTCCTACGAAATGGTACGATTATCGGAGACTGCATATAGACTCTACACACAATCGTACCCAATCGTAACTAATTCGTTGCATAAATCGCACAGTAGGAGGCCCGCTTAAAACAAACTCAAACAGCCATGGATTACAAAAGTTTCAGCAAGTTTGAGAAAAAGTGGAATCTTGTGTGCATAGTTGAATGCGAGTTTTCTATGTTTGCCTCTTGTGACATCACAACCTTGTTCATGAATATGTATATTTACATTAGCATAAAAGCTAAAAACCTTTGTTTTAACTCCCAAAACAAGCTCCAAATAGGATTTTTTTTATGACTGTAACTGAGTAGAGTAGTTTCATATTTCATTGATAAAAACTCCTAATCGTGGTCCCTTTAAAGACAGATTACTTGATTGGAAAACTTTTAAAAACAGGAACAATAGCATTACATAACTAAAGAGTAATGTTGATAAACTGCCTTGTGGAAATTTCAGCCACATAGATGCAGTAATACTTTAGAAAACCTACAAAATCCATACATGGTTTATGTGTTGAATGAATGGTAACAAATTGCCTGCAGACATTATTTTTTTAAAAAGCAA
Organism: Henricia sp. BOLD:AAB3569; assembly: GCA_037783545.1. Classification (NCBI taxonomy): domain Eukaryota; kingdom Metazoa; phylum Echinodermata; class Asteroidea; order Spinulosida; family Echinasteridae; genus Henricia; species Henricia sp. BOLD:AAB3569. Next base: position 245,475 of record JBBELK010000266.1, on the reverse strand, counting down.
CCATACCAGTTGATACTGGACGTTCAGATACCAACAAATGTCAAGACCCAGTTACACTGCCAACTGACCTCACGCTTTAGTAGTCTATTATCTACACATACCAACAATAATACTTAATGAAACAGGACACAAGGACATAAAAATAACAAGAAGAATCATAAGAAAATAAGATATAAAGTTACAAAAACACAAATTACGGAAACGCCCTTGGGGGAAAAGAGGAAATTCGCACGATTTTATGACGATCAAGTACTAAAATCAACATTGTATGTACATGTACATGTCTTTAAAAATGTTAATAAAACGATTTATGAAAAACAAGTGCAATTCGTTTTTTTTTTTTTTAAATGTAGGTTAGCTTTTCTCATTGGAGTTTGCAGTGATTTGTTGAATACAGTGAACTTGTGGATAACAAGGCACTGATCGACCAATCACTTTGGAATCGCTTCCAATATCGTTCCGCATCAGTGATTTTCTCCCGGTCCAATTATTATAGACAGCCGAAGTGTGACGTCGTTGCCATGGCAATTGGCTCTAAACCTCATTGCCGTCGGAAAAAGTGATTTTACAAAAGCACAGGGACACGGTTCGGTGATTGTTAGTTTTGAGCCAATTTACCAGGCTAACAACAACTGAAAATATGACGAATTCACTACGGCCGTCTATAGAGGACCTGTTTGAACAAAGTGATTACTACGAAGACCCAGAGGGGACATTTAAGTTTTATATTTGTTTTGATTTTTAATACGTACGTATGTGATAATAATACGTACGTATGTGATAATATTAAGTACGTACGTATTATTATCACGTACGTACGTGATAATGTGTTCCTTGGTTTTGAACGTACGTATGACGGTCGTCTACGTCGCAGCCAATGAAAAGCCTTGCTACGTTTAGATGTCTGTCTAATAAAACAGTGCAAACCAGCTGAATCGTTTGTCCTCCAATACTATGGAGTTCAGTTTTTTTTAAATTATTTTGTTCCCAATTTTACAGAAAGTAGATTTTAAAAATTTCAACCAACTGGCCAATTTGAAGACACAAAGGGGTTCGAAGTAAGAAATTAAAGGAACCGTCCATAGGGACATTATAATGACATAGCAATGAACAAGACGTAGAAACGAAAAGCTCATGTCGTGTATCCCCTTCGATCACAAGTCTATCACAAGTCCCTGTGTCTTAATTCAAGTCACAAGCTATTTAAACGAATCCTTTGCTTTTATCGGCTCTGGACTTGTGATAGACTTGTGATGGACTCGCCTACAACCATGCAAGAGATTAACAGGTCGACCTGAGGGCGGGTTCAGAATACCACACATCTCATTCAGCAAGGTAGAACGGGCGTGATTTTGCCCTAAGTTCAGATCCTTTCCTGAACTTTACTCGTCCGTCAAAGGAAAAGGTCAACTATAATGTCAGAGGGCCTATCGCATTCCACCTTTTGCGGCCACCTTGTTACTTTCGCTAACAGATGACACAAAGCACAGTAGAATGGGGCTAGTAAGTTACTGTAACGTGAACACACCCTAGGTGTTAAAACTAATACTTGTGGTGTTAAAATTTAACACCAAGCTTGGTATCTATACAAGACAACACCATTGGTGTTAATTTAACACCACAGTTTTTGCAGTGTACTGATACAGCCGATAAGATTATCGCGTTGTTATCGTTTTAAGGAGCTTTTTCAGATTTGTTTCAGAGGGTAGCAAAGGTTGATGCGTTTGATTAGCCGTTGAGCGCCTTAAGCCCAATTCATACTCGCTCGGCGACCTACGTGCGGAACGGAAATTTTGTCCGCCGAGTAGGGTCAAACAAGTTCAACAGTGCGCGGTCAGTATTAACTCTGCAGCGACTACACTCGGCGAAAGTGCGGCGAGTATGCGGCGAGTGAGTTCGGCGGAGAAGTATGAACCTAGCTTAAGGCAGCCGGTGCTGCATACTCCCCAGGGAGCTGAGATGGTATATGGAGTGATTTAGTGGAGCCATATGATCTAAATTTTCTAAACCTAACAATCATAATAAATACCTCCCAAAAATACCATCAATGGAAAGAAAACGGAACATTTGCAATCTACAAGTTGAATGTGGAAGCAAAAAGGTTGGTGTAATCACTGCATTGCTTTATGTAACCGGATAAATTAGCTTACAAAACATACGGATCGAGAGCGCGAAATTTCAGAATGGCAATAAGAAAAATATGATATGGTCTCAAAATCTCAACACCCATATGGAAAATAAGAGGTCAAATTGATTTGGACACACTCCTTTAATATTGTGGGAAGGTGGAGGGATGAAGGAGGTTATCGACTCAATTTGGACCGATAAGTTTGGGCCGATATATATTAAAAATTAATAAAGGCATGGAGCTGCGTATTTCGTGGCACGAATTTGGCGCGTGCGCATTGCTGACGAGACTGTGCCTTTAAACAGTGCAATTACACCAATCTTTTTGCTTGAATCCACATCCGATCGCATGGTGGTATTTTGGGGAAGTATCTTATACGATTGTTAAAAAAACAAAATCCATTTTCTGGCAAATCTGATGTGAATTCTCCAAAAATGTATGCAGGCTAGTTTTCCAGCATTCCTTTTTAGATAATAAAAAAGTATGTTCTCGATAACGCGCCAAACATGTCTGCTTATGCAGAGACAGTGCCATGAGCCTTTCGCCCGAGGGTCGGGCTTAGGATCACAACCACACCGTAGTCGTCCCGAGGTGCGACCGCAGGCACCCCAGGGTGGAGAATGGGGTTAATATTAAGTGCAAAGTATCGGTTTACACCTAAACGAATTCACCTCCTCGCCCTGGGCTCCCAAGCGCAACATGCGATTTTATTGAATTTGCGAGAAGGGCAAGGACCTGTAACACACACGAAGTACGTGCCTGCAGTCGACAGTCAGGGGCGCGTTTTCGCGTTCACAACCAGAAACATCTTTCTGACGTAACTGCGGATTTAACCAATGACAACTTTGGTCGTCGGCGACTGGCGCCGTTCATTGGTTAGACCAGTAATTGTCAGAAACATGTTTATGCTTGTGGTCGCGAAAACAAGCCGCTTATATGTTGTGCAGGGCTGGCACTTCCGTGTAGGCCTATTTACCGCGACTTTTGGATGATTTTTCCGGATTCGAGGGGGGGGGGGGGGGGGGGGGGGGAAATGCGGGCTACACGGGGCTACATGTATCTTATGTTGGGCTTATTTTATACCGAGGTTTAATCAAAATTTAAAAATTTATTTTGTAATTAAGTTGACATCGAAATATTCACATAACAGCCTCATTATCCGTGGCTAATGTTGAAAATGTCCACTCTCAGATTTACTGCTTTTTAAATCAAAAAGTGGAGAATCGTTTTGCGTTTCTTTTGGTGCTCGGTATGACTTTTTTCAGCTTCTGGGCACAAATTGTCAACTTTGTCACCAAATCCGTCCATACCTTTGTGAAAGACGACTTGTAATTCGCTCGTATGCATTAAACAGCTAGTATCCCCCCGTCCACATTTTTTAAGTTTTCCTGTTTATCGATCATGAAGGTGTATGTGTCTACAACACCATCACAACTTGTTTTCCACCAAAAAAAATCGACAGGCTTTTGCTTAAAACGCAAAGCAGTTCCGACCCTCTTCACCCGAAATTCTGAAACGCTTGGGGTCACTTGGTTTGTTGATAAACGTCATCCTGAGAGGAACACAAAACGGCCTGTGCAGTATTGAATGGAAAATATACGTAGCGAATGTTCATCATGCCTGTTTTGTCCTTGTAATTCAAAATACAAACGTGAAAAACACTTCGTGTAATATGACAATAATCTATTACCTGTTTTGTGAAAAAACGGTGAAATTGTGGCTCACAATGAAGCACTTTTGAAGTAAATACTGGTGCATTGCGACGGGTGGTTTTGTCCCGGAACGAACGGCATTCACAGCGGTCTGTGTACAGCAGTGGGAACGGTCCCTGCAGGCCGTAGTTCCCACGTGTTTGAACATCGGCCGGTACAAGTTAGAACGAGCGACTCAATTTTCTCTCTCTTGGTAATAGAAAGGAAAATCTTTCTGCTCTTTTTTTCATGGTGTCTGGTAAAGCATACAACCACACAACTACTGGGCACATCTCTGGCTTTTTGCACAAGAAAAATTCTTCAAAAAACACCATCGAACAGAGACGGTTTTAGGAGTTTTTTTGCGTGTAAACGTATGGAACTGCCGACCGTGTTTACTCGTGTTTTTTAAGGATTGCGTCACGGGGTCACGCGCATATCATTAATACCTAATGAGCGTTACAGAAATCGCGAAAAAAAATCATTTTCGAAAACCGCACTTTTGCTTGCGATCTATCCACTTAAAACGGACAATTTGAAATAAACAGCGGTGTAAGTTGGCTGGAGGGATATGTCGAATGTCGAAAAAGGTGCAAATGCTGGATTTTTCGTCAAGGGGGATTCTAGCTCTTTAAGTATTTTACTTTGAGCACGTCTCCGCAATTGGAAGGGCACTTTTCTTCACAGCTTGACCCAGACGTTTTGCTACTTTTTGTGGCAATGTAACTTCGATGCACCTGTTTTGAACATTCTTGGAACTTGTAGGCGTACGCAATCAGACGGTTTACTGTGTGCGTATAAAATAGCCCTTTGACAAGGCCTCGTAAATTTGGGCGATTTGGTGACTTGAGCAGAGTCTACACACGCCGAATGGCGTATATGTTGCAATATGAGACCGATAGCCGATTTCACTAATCCGTACGCACTGCGTAAGCCCGATTGCGCAACGTTTTATTGCATAAACTGCGCAACATTCCTGTGATAATTACACGCAAGCCTATGAGGCTTATGCCATTTTCAAAAGTTGCGCAAGCTTCGCAATGTTTCGTGAAATCGGCTGCGAGTGACTTCCCCAGCTCCTACTGCCCCCCATTCTTGGGTTTCACTTGGCTTGACAACGGTTACTATCCGCCATTACTGTGTCCATACTATGGCACGCCAAAGCGAAAATAATTAAACACTGATAATTTATTGTTGACGCATATTTTCGCAAATGTTGGCATGACTTTTAAATGTTGATAGATCGTTTGGAACTGGCATGCTTTTGTTGGCAAGTTTTTTAAAATGTTGAGACTTATTTTTCAGGGTTGATGGCAAAAGTATCAGTGTTGAATTATTTTTCGCTTTGGCGTGCCACAGTATGGACACAGTAATGGCGGATAGCAACCGTTGTCAAGCCAAGTGGCGTACTGTGGCGGAGCGGTTTAGTGGATCGTATTTAAAACCTGGGTTAGTTCCAAAGGTAGTGGGTTCGAATCCCGGTCCGGTCCATCCATGGTGCGTGTACCCTTGGGCAAGGTACTTTGCCACGCATTGCTTCTCTCCACCCAGGAGCAAAATGGGTACCTGAGAGGGTAGCGAAGGTTGATGTGTTTGATTAGCCGTTGGGCGCCTAAGGCAGCCGGGGCTGTATACTCCCCAGGGAGCTGAGATGGGCCTTGATCGGGATTTCCCCGGATAAACCCAAAAATATAAAATATTATTTAAAGGCAGTATACATCATTGGTAATCTCGAAAATCAGAAATGTTCACAGATTTACGCCGTACTTACACAATATAAACATAATGACCGTAGAAAACTTCCCCTGAAATGGTTTTGTCTGAAGTGCTATAGTCTTTGAGAAATGAGTAAAACAATTAGTTTTCGTCTCATGAGACGAAAATTCAATTCGCCCCAAAACCATTTCGCCCGAGTGCCATTTCGCCCCAAACCACTTCGCCCGAGTGCCATTTCGCCCCAAATTACTTCGTCCAAACACTACATCGCCCAAGTGCCACTTCGCCCCAAAACCACTTCGTGCACAGGCCGTGGTTCAGGGCGAAGTGGTTTTGGGGCGAAATGACTGCAAACCCTTTTTTGACTGTTTTCTCAAAAGTTAGACGAAGTACGGAGCTGGTTTTTGCTCAGGTTGGTTTTAATCATTCATATCTTCAATCACACAGGGGGATAAAACTATTCGTAACAGTTTACCAATCATGTATACTATCTTTAAATGATGTGACAATAGATCCACAAAGTGTCTACTCGTGCATGACGCACGGTGACAATGTGACTGTCCCCTGTCATGGCCGACAATGCAAAAGTGTCTATTTCCTGAAAAGGGTGGAATTCTTGTGTCAATTTCCAGCGATGATCAGCCGAGCTAGCAACGTTAGAAACATCATTTTTTTCCCCTAATACTATTTCCAATTTTGCCAAATTGGATTAGGTCACATGCAATAATTTGCTATGTCGGATATTTGATTGGCTTGCGTTCCCTATCCACTGAGCTCTATATCACTGGACTGTACACGAGAAATAAAGTAACATGCGTCTGCCATCTTGCTCAAGGCACAGCACTGCTTTGTCTAAAATGGTCCCCGGTCCACATGATCGCTTGTATTACACTAAATAATAAAGTCACATTACCATTAAGAAAACCTCTGTTCTAGAAAATGCGATTCGGTCGATGTTTTCTTAAAATCGATATTTTAAGAAAATTACCTTCTTTTTTTAACCGTAGCATTAACCCAAAATCCATTTATTTCTCAAAATAGAAGTAAATATAAATCCTGCATATTCTTTTCAAATATACGATTACGAGGAACTGAACATCATACATCTTGAGTTATAGACCGTATCGAATAGCCGCCATCTTGTAGGGCATTTCTTTGTTCCTTGCGAACATGCATGGCTGCACATTTTGTGCTTACATTGACCAATTTATATATCAAGTTGTCCTGCAAGATGGCAGCTATTTGATACGGTCTACAGGAAACAAGGATATAAGCATTTTTTACTTACTGTAATAGGCTCCGCCATTTTCGGCCGAAGTTTTCCTGACGAAGTTTGACCGTGTCTGGAATGCAACTAATGGACGCAAGAGCCCCGAGCAAATCGCAACTCCCAATTTTCGTCTGACCCCGAGTACAGTTTTCGTCCCTGAAGACGTTGTGAGGAAAAGTGAAAGTTTTCCTGCGCTCAAGCTTGTATTATACCCATCGCTTGGTTATGATTGGCTATGGCCTGTGACGTCATCACAAAGGCCTCCTAAAAGTAAGTTGACTTGTCTTATTTTTCCAGTTACGAATGATGGAGACAGATAATATATTTGGTTTGGCTCGAGGCCAACTCTGTCTTAGCTTTTGTTTGAAGACAATTTATTTCATTCTCTCGGACATAATGTTGCATATACTGTACTCGTCCAAAAGAACACTATTGGACAAAAGAAACGCAAAAATGTTTTCCACTTTTTTATTAAAAAAACAAAAAATTAAATAAATAAATAAATACTCAATTTGAGAGTGGGAATTATCAGCACAGAGAAGCAGAAAAGAAATTATCAAATGTTTAATAACTGAAAATTTGCGTTTCTTAAAACTTTCTTTAGTTGCTCGGTATATATTTCCGCCATTAAGTGTGGTGTAATGGATAGAGCACTTGACTCGTGATTGAAAATTGCGAGTTCGAGTCCCATTGCAACCAATGTATTCTGCCCTTGGGCAAGACACTTTGCCTCACTTGCCGTTCTCCATCCAGGTGTATACAATTAAATGGGTACCAGCATCACGCTGGGAAGGTTGGAGGAGCGGCGAACCCCCACAGCAAACTTGGCATACACAGAATGAGATAACGAACAAGAATTTTATGAGAAATATTTCGACAAGTAGGCCTACATGTAAGTAAATAACCTAAGTACACGTGTTCAGAGATCAATGGCCACCGTTAAAAGTAAACAGCGCCCTCTTGTGTTTTACAACCCGGCGTTTTCTTTGTCTTGTTCCCTGTCAACAATGTAAAACGTACGTTATTAGTCGATGAGGATAATATTTTAGCGAGAAAGGCACCCATCACGATGTAACTTCTGCACAAACTTCGCAGTGTAATCATGGCGTTCCACGGGGAGAGAGTGACTTTCTCGCGGTTCTTGTCGATTTTTTTGTTTATAGCGGCCAATTTGATTTCCAGCATTTCGGCGGATTTCAGTGACAACGGGGGGACCGAGAATGAATACAACGAATTCATGTTCACGCATGCCATCTCAACATCGCCGCATTTTATTATGTTTTTCGCTCCTTGGTAAGTAACTTTTCGAAAACAGTTTTGCCAACTTTTGCTCATGCCGCAGTGCAGTCCATATAATTTCCGGTCACTGGGACTGTCTTCATTTCGATATTTTTACAATTTAGTAGGGCCAAATAAAAAAGAAAGAAAGAAGGTATTTTAAAGAAAATAATTATTGGAATCGATAGCTTAGAAGAATCTAAGGTATTTTTTTCGTTTACATTGAACAAAGATTTTAAGGAAATTACCTCCTGGAATCAACACATAATGCAATTTTAAGATATACTTCCCCCTTGCACTTTTGTCGCAAATGTTGCTTTTCTGTAGAAAAATTACATTTTCTCCTTAAAAAATTGCCTTTAGTTAGTGCACAAGATAACCATTCACGTGCGCGTACAGCGCCCTCTGTTGTCGCGCTTACGCACAGACCGCTCACCGCGTCATTTTGTGCATTGCTTTTACAGTAGTTTTATCGTTTATTTATCTCAGAAATTATGCAACATTTGCGACAGAAGTGCAAGTGGGAAGTATATCCTAGAATTTGATGATCTGTTTATTCCAGGAGGTAATTTCCTTAAAATTTTTGTTTAATGTATACGAAAAAAATACAGAAAATAATTATTGGAATCGATAGCTTAGAATAATCTAAAATACCTTTACCATTTTTACCATTGACATTTCTGTCGCAAATGTTGCGTTTTCAAGAAAATTGTGTTTTACTTAGTCACACCCACTTGCATACAAAAGTGTGTGAATATTCTACCACGAGGGGAATTCGACCAGACTTAATTAAAAATGTACTCGATATCAAACAAATGCTAAAATCGTTATTAACCTACAGACTGTGTAAGTCACAACCATCAATGACGATTTGGGTACTGACCCAATATAGCTGAAACAATAAAAATAAAATGAGTTTGAAACATGAAATGAAGAAGCGTCGTGATATAATTTGATCGCCTTATGGGATCCAGTAAGACGTACACGCTATTCTGTGGCGTCAGTTTGGACGTCCTTTGGATGGAATGGTGATTTTTAATGAACCTTTGGTCATTTTGCATGCTGCTCATTTGATCAGTAAGAAATTGCCGGTCTAAAAAGCTGTCTTGTGTTTAAACAATTGGTAGTCGGAAAACACATCACTATTTCACTTTAGTGCTTGGATATTCGATCACTTTATGCTTTGCTGAAACATGTGTGTAAAATCTTTATATTTTGTTTCCGGTCCAAAATGTTTGTTTTTCTAGATATGCGCTTATTAATGGTTAATTAATGAGACATTTTTAAAGGAAAAAATAGTGGTTCGCCTTGTAAATTCTTACCAAGTTTTCCCTCATAAATTTTTTTTTTTTTTTAAATGGTCATTTTTTTTAATATTTTATTTTTTACCATGTAGAAAATGTCACTGATCGTTGTTAAAAACAATTTAAGAGAAAAATAATAATGGCTGAATTCCAAGTTCATACCAAAATTGTTCATTATCATGAATCTACATGTAATCTGTTCTTTACACACCTTAGCTCGTGCACCTGTTGACTAACTCAACTCTGTTTATCAATAAATCAAAGTTGACTAATCGATACAAGCTCCACAGTCACATACTAGTTTAATATATTTTTCTCTCTGCATCTGGCCAAAATATTATGCATGTTCAAACAAAAGCAACATTATTATGTGCATAATCAATTTTTGAGAGTATGTAAAGAGTAGAGGAAAAAACAAAACAAAAACATCTGTACAATTGTAGTAGCTGAATACGCGAAACCAATACTTAAGTTTTCTGAATGAAATTTATTTTAAAAGAAAAACGTGGCAGAATAATTTATTAGCCATGAGGCCAATGAAATTAGATAACTAGTTTCTCGTCAGCGCCCGCATGTGATTTTGAACCCGCACCAAAAATTTCATTATTCAAAAATTTCATTATTTTGCAAAAAAACGGGGGAAATCCGACTCAGACTACTCCCAAGCGAAGTTTCTGTTTCGGTTGCGCGGTCAGTGTTGTGCAGCTAACTTCGCGAAATGTATCACAGAATGCAGTATACCAACCGTACAGCATATCAGCGCTACCCCTGCACCCAGTATGGGCGGTGGGTACCAGCGAAAACCGTTCGTTGCAGGTCTAGTTCGGGCGGTCTGTTCTTAACACGGGTAACTCGTTCTCATGATTTTTGCCATCTCAAGTTCTTCCTTCAAACACAAGCTACATGTATAACTCCATGGAACTGATACTGGCACTAACTTTCTGGGCGACTTTTAGAGCCTAAATCAGTTTCAAAATAGCATTTAGTGTATGTATAACGGGTTGCATTTTTCATTGATAAGAAAATAATGAATAATGAATAATGAAAAAAAAACCTCATCCAAATTTGAAAAGTGGTTGACGAGAAACTAGTAATCTAATTTCATTGGCCTGAAGTGCAATAAAGATTGAGAAGAGATTTATAGGGTGTCGACCTTTGGATCATTGTAAAAATTTCAACCAATCAGGTGATGACATTACATTGGCCAGTTGACTCGACAGCCAATCAGGAAGTAACACATTGGAATTAAGATCCAATCAAAATGTTCCAGGTTGACACTGTGCCTAAAATCTACAGGTGTTTCCTTATGGGGTTTATTTAATGTAAATGGCTGCTTTAGTGCACAACAATAGATCTCTATGCAGTATACTCCAGTTTAAAATATTTCCCATTTAAAAGGACACACCGGCTTTGTTGGGCTATTTTGGGCTCAAAATGGACCCATACAAGATTCTAAAAGTCTTTCAGAAATAAACTAAATAGATCCTGAAAAGAAACCATCAAATTTGGCCGTTTGAGCATTTGTCAAAGAAACCAAGGTCACGTGATTTTCTGGTACCAGATTTCGGTTCCAGAAAATTACGTGGTTTTGGAGTTAGTTTTATTTCCAGCCGTAGAAACCAGCGTGAAGTGCGAGTTGCTATTTTTGTCACTCGCGGTTGGTTTCTCTTCTTGATGGAAAATAATGTCCTACGAACACTATTTACATACTGTATTTTCCAATTTGTAGACAAATCTGCCAGCAGGTTTCATTAGAAGGGTTTGTGGGTGTTGTTTTGTTAATTTCCTGGGTGTTGATTTTAAAATTTTTTACTTACTTACGTGACATCTTGATTATTTGTTGTCACAACGACCATCAAAAAACTATTGTCAGTCATGCTAAATCACTAAATCATGTTAACGGTAGGCCGGTGTGTAATAGTACCTTTAAAGGGCCTGTGACATGCTAAACAACTTTGTGCCTAAGCTTTGCTTCATAATGACGGATTACTTGTTCAGCAAGACATACTATTGTTCGTTTGGATGTAAAATCAATAAAAGGTGGCCTTTTTCAACTTTGAAGATTTCACTGCAATAAATCACAGACAGAGGGCGCTGTTTTGAGTGCATCACATAAGGAAGACGGAAGGGAAAAGTTAAGAAAAAACATAAGACTTCAAGTTGGACTTGTGGCAAATTGCTGCAGTTTCTACCCCCAGTTTTGTCATGGCTTACAGCAGGCAACATGTAAAACAAACTCAAACAGCTCAGGAAAATTGAGAAAAAAGTTGTATCTTTTGTGCACAGTTGAATGTGATTTTCCTGTGTTTGCCTCTTGTGACATAGTGACCTTGGTCATGAATATGCATATTCGCATTAGCATAAAAACTAAAAACCTTTGTTTTAGCCCCCAAAGCAAGCTCCAAATAGGATTTTGATGACTTTAACTGAGTAGAGTGGTTTTAAAGCATAGATTTCATTGATAAAAATCCTAAATAAGGGGCCCTTTAAGTAAAAGTCTGCATATTTTCTATTGTGTGGCTCGGTAATCCTCGTTCTTTATTAGAATAGTGCTGTTTTACGCATTAAACGTACTTATTTGGTACAAAATATTCAGGGATGACAAATTGAACTAGTACATTACTGTGGGACACCCCATATATTCATATTTTAAAAATTTAACTCCCCCACCAACCCCCCCGCCCCCCAAACAAATTTATGTAAAAAGCCATCTCATCACATTTTCCTACACATTTTATTTCTAATACAAATTTCTCATACAAATTGATCATAAAATGTTAATGTTCTCACAACCATTTAAAAAAAAAACTTTTAGGACCCCTGTTAAATTGTTGCCACTAGGCGTGGGTGACTCCAGCATTTTGGGAGTCGACTCCGATTCCAAAAAAGAATCACGATTCCATGTACATGTACATTGTACGCTCGTAACCGGGACAGACACTTGTGTTACATTTAAGGCCATCCCGGTTACGAGCGTATATTGGAAATTTGTTTACATGGTTTTTAGAAAGGCATGTTGTCACACTATTTGTAACCCTTATTTCTCTTATTTTGAGACCTGACAAAAGTATTTTCTGGAAAATATAGTCTGTGTTGCCAAAATGCCCCCTTTACTGTGGAAAGACCCACTTGTAATATTAACCCTTGCGTTATTAACTAAAACGTGGAAACCCTAACCATCATTGGCTGGAAAAAAAAGGGAAAAAAATATCTACCCACCCTATTTTTATGTAACAGTAAAAAAAAAAGCCCTTTTTGACCTAATTATCAGATTGAGGTCATACTGAGGTCATACTGAGGTCATACTGAGGTCGTACTTTTTCTATCTTCTATGCAGGTGTGCCCACTGCAAGAAACTAATGCCAGTGTGGGACGAGCTCGGAGAACGTTACAATTCCGATAAATCGGTGTCTGTCACGTTTGCAAAAGTATGTAAAAAACAATTCATTGTTTTCTTGAAACATGGAAACAGAATTACCCATACATGTATGTACATTGGTCATTCAATAAAGTCGAGGCACGAAAAATGTTATGCGCATTTGCAAAGGCTTATAGGATTGGATGACGAGTATTGCCTGCGAAGTGTGTGTCAACCTAAAGAGGCGGAGGCCCAACATGGCGGCTTTTTAACTGATTTCCACATAAACCAAAGTAATACTGCATCTATGTGGCTGAAATTTCTACAAGGCAGTTTATCGAGTTGCTGAAGAAATTTCTTTTAACGCTATTATAATTTAAAGGCAGTATACATCATTGGTAATCTCGAAAATCAGAAATGTTCACAGATTTACGCCTAACTCACACAATATAAACATGATGACTGTAGAAAACTTCCCCCGAAATAGTTTTGTCTGAAGTGCTATAGTCTTTGAGAAATGAGTAAAACAATTAGTTTTCGTCTCATGAGATGAAAAGTCAATTCGCCCCAAAACCATTTTGCCCAAGTGCCATTTCGCCCCAAACCCCTTCGCCCGAGTGCCATTTCACCACAAACTACTTCGTCCAAACACTACATCGCCCAAATGCCACTTCGCCCCAAAACCACTTCGTGCACAGGCTGTGGTTCAGGGCGAAATGGTTCAGGGCGAAGTGGTGTTGGGCCAAAATTACTGCAAACCCTTTTTTAACTGTTTTCTCAAAAGTTGGACGAAGTACGGAGCTGGTTTTTGCTCAGGTTGGTTTTATTCATGCATATCTTCAATCACACAGGGGGATAACACTATTTGTAACAGTTTACCAATCATGTATACTATCTTTAAGGTCGACTGCACAGCTGAAACCAAGGTCTGCCATCAGTATGACGTCAAAGGGTACCCGACTCTCAAGTTTTTCAGCCCTGGATTTCACCCGGATAAGTACACTGGCAAGCGGGACTTTGCAAGTATTGAGAAATTCATGAAAGAAAAATTCGAAAAAAAGACGGTAAATACATAAAAAAATGCAATAAATGCCATATCCAAAACATTTGAGATAATGGGGTTAGTACATGTACATTCTTGATTGGAGACGTGGTGGTCTAGTGGATAGTGTGTCTGACTTTCGGTCGAGAGGTCCATGGTTCGAAACCTGGCCACTGCACTGCGTTGTGTCCTTGGACAAGACACTTCACTCCATGTTGTGTCTCTCCACCCAGGTTTATTATATTATTATTATTTCTTTCTGGTATTCATACCAAGGATTCCTCAATAGTGCTCATTGCACTGTCACTCGTAAGCGTGAGGAAACCCATGAAGAATTATAATTATAAATGGCCAGAGACACCGGGGAATCCCCTTGCTCTTCACGAAAGAATGCTCTAGGATCTTTAGAGTGCGTTACCATTACCTAACACACTGGACCAACGGCTTTACATCCTTTCCGAAGGATGGAGCAAGTGTGGTTGAGTGCCTTGCCCAAGGGCACAGGTACCGCAGCCGGATTCGAACCCGGATTCGAACCCTCAACCCCAAGTTTTCACCCATGATTGCGAGTCAATGGCCTTAACCACTCGGCCACGGTACCAGCAAATACGGTTGGGGAAACCCAACTAGTTGCTGGGGGGTAGCCTTGCGATGGACTGGCATCCCATCCAGGTGGAGTAGATGTAGCATTGCTCCTAGTCATTCCATGCCACGGAAACCGGGGATGAGTACCGGCCGTATGAGCTAATATTGGCTCTTAAACGACTTACATGTACCTACATTCCTGATTGGTGGTCCACACAATACGGGGAAAGCCCACTGCAAAGGACTATGGGATGGATTACAATACGATGACGAGATTGTGTTGCTCGTGTGACCCCACTTTATTATAATACGATTACAATCCGATTATGATAAGGCCAAACAAAATAAATGGTGTGTTTACGGTAACACGACCTACCTGGAATTATTTAGGCCAAAATACCGACCTCAAACCTTTTATTGCCAATTTTCAAGTTGATAATTTTAAATGAGCACTATTTGCAATAATTTCCAACGAACATAACATTCTCTGCACTTGTACATGAACATGGTTAATAGTGATTTTTAAACATTGCAAAACGACACGCAACTGAATGAACTAAAATGTAAAAAAAAAATGACAAAATAAAATTATTTTCCTACCTGGATTTTTTTTAGGCCGTTACCGTAAACGCTCCATTTATTTTGTTTGGCCTAATTTTGGCGTGTAACTCCGGCAATGGTTGGAAATATTACAATTGTATCACAATCAAGTAATTACGAGAATTTTCTCGTGTGACCCCAGCCTACGTAAGTTGACATCAAAATATTCAACAGTTTCCTTATGCATGACTGCATAAAACCGATAAAAGCTATATTTGTTAAAAGCATCAATTCCTTGGCCCGCAGTATATGTCAAGTCTATTTACACCATACGTACAAACTCCAGAAACTCGTCAATCTGCCGAAAAGACACTGAAAATTCCCTTTGCACGAAAGGAGTCTTATGCCTCAAGTTTTGTTGTAACTGGCACCGCAATTTGGAACAGCCTTAGTTCCCACCTTAGAACTACATAATCTTTGAGCTCATTCAAATCGGCACTTCGCCAAACATGTACATAATATTCACATGATCAACTTCAAGGGAGAAATGCTAATTTACGGAGTCGTATGACTTGGTTGCCATAAAATTAAACTTTAATTTTGGAGCTGGAGGGAAAATTGTTTTTTGCGGGTTTTTTGCCCTAAATTTCAGTGTCACGTGCATGTATAATATTTCTTGTGATGTTCTTCTGTAACCGTTAGTTTTGTCCAATTGTGCGAGTGTTGATGTTTTGTGAATTTTTGTTGTATCTTATTCCAGTTTGTTTGTGGTTGTGAAGTTGTTTAATTTAATATATTTGTTTTATGAGTGTTTGCAGGGCCCCAATGGAAACCAGTTTTTGTAAACTGTTTGGGCACACCCTGGGTAAATAAATGGAATAAATAAATAGATAAATAAAACCTCTGTGTGCTGAAAATTCCCACTTTCAAAATGACTGCATTTTTCAACCAAAAATGGAGAAAGTATTTGCCTATCTTATTTTGCTCGGTATAAGAAAGTCAAAAGAAGATTTTGTTTCTGCTTTCAGGATGTCCCACCACCACCAGAGGCTAAACACGGGCTGTACGAACTCACGGAAGACAATTTTAAGGAGCATGTCGCTAAGGGCAACCACTTTGTGGAGTTTTACGCCCCCTGGTGCGGGCACTGCAAGAAATTGGCTCCGATATGGGAACAGCTAGCAGAGGGGTTTTCCCACAATGAGGCTATAACGATAGCAAAGGTAAAGTTGGATATTTTCTGTCTAAAACGCGTAACCCAACAATACCCATCTAGGTACATGTATACTACAAAATTTGGGCAGATTGCAGTTAGCTAAGACCAGTCTTGGCACTTTGGTTAAGACCATAATCACTTAAAGGCAGTATACATGATTGGTATCTCGAAAATCAGTAATGTTCACAGATTTACGCCTAACTTACACAATATAAACCTGATGACTGTAGAAAACGTCACCTGAAATAGTTTTGTCTGAAGTGCCATAGTCTTTGAGAAATGAGTAAAACAGTTTTGTCTGAAGTGCCATAGTCTTTGAGAAATGAGTAAAACAGTTTTGTCTGAATTGCCATAGTCTTTGAGAGCTTTGAGAAATGAGTAAAACAAACAGTTTTCGTCTCATGAGACGAAAATTCATTTCGCCCTAAAACCATTTCGCCCAGGTGCCATTTCGCCCCCAAACCACTTCGCCCAAGTGCCATTTCGCCCCAAATCACTTCGTCTAAACACTACATCGCCCAAATGCTACTTCGCCCCAAACCACTTCGTGCACAGGCCGTGGTTCAGGGCGAACTGATTCAGGGCGAAGTGGGCAAAATTACTGCAAACCCTTTTTTGACTTAAAAGTTAGATGAAGTACGGAGCTGATTTTTGCTCAGGTTGGTTTTAATCATGCATATCTTCAATCACACGGGGGGATAAAACTATTTGTAACAGTTTACCAATCATGTATACTATCTTTAAAAGGAGCTTGTCCAGATTTTACGTTCACGTTTTACGTGCATCTAAGCCTCCCTAATAAAAGTTTGAAGATTCCAGCTATTGGATTTTTCTGCTGAATGAACTCATCTCTTTCATTGTTTTGTTACTGTGTGTTTGACCCACAGATTGACTGCACAGCCAACAGGCCAGTGTGCGTTGAACACGGAGTCAGCGGTTTTCCAACACTCAAGTTCTTCAAAAATGGAGAAGTGGTAAGCAGCATTGTCATCAAGACCTGCGTAAAGAACGCAATGTGCTTGGAATACCAAGACACATTCGCAGTGCGACAAAAAAGGGTTTTCAGAGCGTGAAATTACTGTCAGACATCATAATTTTTCGATCACTTACTGCATTTGTCCGAAAAATTGTGGAAGTGCTCGGACAAAATCCCTGAACCGCTTTAGAAAGTGAAATCATCTAAATAAACCTCTTTATTTCTTGTAAACAGTATTCCAAGTAAATATTTCCATTTTCCTGTTTTTATTTACCGTAAAAATTGGGGTATAAGGCGCACTTTTCCCTCATAACGGCCGATCAACCATTGCCGTGCCATTCCCGCACGGTGAGCACACTGCAAACACGGTACCGGTAAGTAGGAAGCATGCGCACAAATCGTGCAGTGCTTCAGCAAGGGGCTGGGACTAGAGAAGTACATGTATGTAGGGGTGCAATTTTGGTGTCCCCCGTTACATTTTACATCTCGTTTTTGTAAATTCGGGACACATTCTTTAAATACTTTCCATCTCAAAGAGTGAGTACATAAAGTACAATTCATAAAAAATGGTTTAAAAGCCATTTTAATAATTTTTGTAAAACAAATAACACATATCAGGTGTAACGGGGGACACTAAATGTCACACTTTTGGACCCCTAATTTATTACCCGTATGTGCTTCAGTCGATAGAGGGTGCTCTAGTCTGGCCTCACTAGCGGCCAGAGTGTGCGGTGTCGTGCATTGCATGCCAATCTAATTGCTGGGATAAAAAGTGGGGGAAAAACGATTAAAACGTCCAGGAATATGGCCAAGAACTAGGATAGAAAGGATCGCGTTGGCACAGATGCAAATTCTAAAGTATATTCAGTGCCTCACAGCCGAAATTGTGCCGTTAGTTTGCTGCATTACTGGCAATATTTTCCCCCAACACTTGTCAAAGTTGGGAGCGCGAGTGTGCCTAGTTATAGCCCGGTTCTTACTACGGTATATTTTTTTTTATTAACGAACGACATTCATGCTGACTTCAGTAAATGGCAGATCGAAAGCTCACAATGGCAGATCTAAATTGTTTTTGCTAGGACATTTTGTCCAACCACTTTTGTGGTCTAATTTCATGCTCTGGTTTTCATAGCTCATTGTCGTTCTGTTGTTGCATGGAGGTAGGAAAATAGCGACACTTTTGAGAATTTTGACTTATTGTGGTTTCACTGCGTACGCATTAACAGATTGATACTTACGGCATGGGGAGGGACCATCAGTCACTGAAGGAGTACGTCAGCAAGATGATGGCCCCACCCACTGAAACGCCTCCGCCCATGCAAGAGGTGAAGAAAGAAGAAAAGGTGCAGGAGGAAGAGGTTACTACATTATCACCAAAAGACTTGAAGGTACGCCGAGTACACAGAACAATTGACGAACTTATCTTTTGCAATGATCCAAAATGTTAATCAACGAGTTGACGAGGAAAACCTTTCTCAAAGTAACGATTGAACTGGTAGCAACTATCCAGCAGGGTTGTAATCGAGTCCATCACAAGTCCTCACAAGTCCACCACAAGTCCACCACAAGTCCTCACAAGCCTTCACAAGTCCACCACAAGTCCCTGGGTCTTAATTCAAGTCACAAGTTATTCAAATGAACTCCAACAAAGGCATTTTTTTTTGTGCGTGTTCATCCTTTGCTTCTTGATACTGGACTTGTGACGGACTTGCGCGGGACTTGTCATGGACTTGTGATTTTATTGGCTCTGGACTTTTGATAGACTTGACTATAACCCTGCTATATCCAATGAAATGTTTCCGCCCAAAATGATGTAATGTCATTTTTCCAGAAAATAATCCACGAAGATGAAATTTATTTAGATTGTTTGCAAACAATTTACTTAGAAGCCTGCCCTCATAAGATTGAAATAACTCGGTTAGCTTGCACCTGGGCGGTCCGGAATGAGCGCTGTGTATATACGCTTTCCGTAGGTAGGTGGGTTACACTATGCATGTGCACAGTATGCCGCGAGCCAGAGAGTGCATACATATGTACACGACCAACTGAGAAGGAAGAGACAAATTTAGAAGAAGTCACGAACGATCATTTTGAGACTCCTCTTAAAGACCGGCAAAAAGCACACGGATTTTCATGGTTTTGGAAAACCTAACGCACAGTGTGGCGCTGACATGCAGTAGTCTTTTCGCAATCGTAATTTAAGCTGTGCACATGATGGCAAAACTGGATCCTGTAAATTTATTTATTTTTTTTCCAGGTCGTGATCTTAACTGACGACAGTTTTGGTGAAAGAATTTCCAAAGGCATCACGTTCGTCAAATTCTTTGCTCCGTGGTAAGTAAAGAAATCTACCAAGGCCAATGGCCTCATGCCCTGCTGAGTTGGCACTGATGCCCCTTCAAGATATACACTTTTTGAGGCCAACTTGGCCAGCATGCCCTATCCTTTTAAATTTCATAGGGGTTGTATACACTAACGGCCAGTACACATTTATTTTTATTTATTTAATGGGTTTAATGAACTTCAATTCGCAGCCCGTAGGCTGAATTGCATGAACCTTACAAGTGTCTTCCACATCGAGATACATATGTGGGTGGCGCCATTGGCAGCCAACGGCCAGAGACACCGGGGAATCTTCTGACTCTTCACTAAAGAGTGCTCTGGGGTCTTTTAAGTGTGTTACACAAAACGCTGGACCACTAATTTTATCCATACCTTCTGAAAGATGGAGCAGTTGTGATTAAGTGCCTTGCTCAAGGGCACAGGTACCACAACTGTGTATCAAGTTTTCACCCCAATACTGCGCGTCAACAACCAAAATCACTCGGCCGCGGTACCCCCAATTTGTTTTGACAAATTCATCCGGGGGAACTCATGAAAACAAATCGGCGATTTTTCATGAAATGCATGAAACCCTGATTTTGTATATTTAGACTATTTGGTCATGTTTGCCGATATTGGTTTCATGAATAGGTGCGGTCATTGTAGGAAACTATCCCCCACCTTTGAAGATCTGGCACGGAAAACTGACGCCATTCCAGGCCTTATGGTGGCTAAAATTGACTGCACAGTTCATAAACAAGCATGCAGTAAATATGAGGTAAGATTTAATGGTTCTTATATCCTGCGCAAATGATCAAGCAAGGTGCTAATATCGTTCGTTACCCCTGGTCATTGAGCTCGAGTATATTATTAAACCTTCTAAGCTCGAGATACATAGGCGGCTGGTGCCTTAGGCAGCCAGGCCTAAGGGGATAATTCCCTTCTGTTTACGAACGAATGCCCTGGGATCCTTGAAGTGCATCACACTGGATGCATAGCTCAGGGATGCCAGTCTTCCGGCTATAGCCGGAATTCCAGCTTTTTCTTATTTTGGAAAAAGAAACCCGGCAAAGCCTTTTTTCCAGGCTGGAAAAGCAAACGGCTGGAAATATAAGGAGAATATATTTTCAACTCTTCAAGTCCAACAAAAACGTGGAAAATTTTCTCACTTACTGATCAACGATGTCCGGATATGACATGTATGTACAGCCTATGTGCATGTATGTACACGCACGTAGCACGTTTTCCCAATGATTTGCACACATGCAGTATGTCTGTATCCCGGCCATAATCATTCACGGCTAAAGTATCGCGAAACCAGACTATCGATCAAAAGTACATAGAGGGCGCTGTATCCATACAGCAGTGGTTAGATCACATACATACTGACATATCCATTGCATTGCACTCATATTGTCAATGTACATACTGTACAGTATACTGTGCTGGCGGGTCCATGTGCACACATACATGCAGTTATGATAGTGGATTTTTTTCGGCCCTGAAGGTAAGAGCCACTGGCATCCCTGATGGCTTTACATGTACACCCCATTGGAAGGATGAAGTAATTGGAATTAAGCGAGTGTTTTCAAACCCAGAACCTCGGGGTGTTGCTACCCGCAGTTTGCGAGTCAGTGACGTAAACCTCTCGGCCACAGTACGTACCCCTCGTCCCTGACGTCAAGAGGTGCATTCCATTATTAAATTCCTTAGTACTAGTTGTTTAAACGAGTTCGCCTCAACCACTTTCTCTTTGTATGCTAATCCATTGCTGTCTTACTTTGATTCCGACAGGTTCAGGGGTACCCCACCTTACTCGCATTTAAGGATGGCAAGTTCCTTGAGAAATACAGCGGAACACGCAGTTTAGAGGATATGTACTCATTTATGCTATTGAAACTCAAGGAGAGTCAGAAAGAAGAGCTTTAAGGGTTATTGTTCAAAATAGTCAGGGGCACCCGGTTATGTAACTGGGTCTTTCCACACTAATGGGAGCGAGTGTGGTCTAGTGGGTATGAAGCGGGACTCCTAATCAGAGGTTGGGGGGTTCGAGCCCCACTTCGACCAACGTGTCTGTGTCCCTGGGCAAGGCACTTAATCCCAGTTGCCTCGTCAACCCAAGCGATATATGGGAAGCTGTTAAGGGGAATGCCACAATCTAACTGCTGATAGGGTTGTGTGCCTGGCCAGCAGCACGCACCTAGTTGAGGCGAAATAGTTCTGGTGATTCCCTGACGGCAGCGGTAATAATTGCAACAGCGCCAGGAGTACGCCCAGCGTAGACATGTGCGCTATATAAGAATTGACCATTATTATTATTATTTGAAAAATAAGTCAATAATTCCTTTTAGATGTCTTCAGTTTATCTCAAACTTAAAGAAATTCCCCTGTACCGTTCTCAGGAGATAACTTTTGCCCAAAAAGGTAAGAAAATGCTGCCACAACATACATTTATGAAAAGCTTGTGTACAAATTTCCCCTTATACGTATGTAACTGGACAGACAAAATTGTGACATTTTTGTCTGTCCACTGTTACATACGTATATGGAAACATTGTGCACAGGGTTTTCAGAGTTGTATGTTGAGGAAGCATTTTCTTACCTTTTTGGGCAAAAGTTATCTCCTGAGAAAAGTACAAGGGAATTTCTTTAACTTTGAGATAAACTATAAAGACATCTGAAAGGAATTATTTACTTATTTTCCAAATAATAATAATAATAGTCAATTCTTATATAGCGCACATGTCTACGCTGGGCGTACTCCTGGCGCTGTTGCCATTATTACCGCTGCCATCAGGGAATCACCAGAACCATTTCGCTTCAACTAGGTGGCTGCTGGCCAGGCGCACAACCCTATCAGCAGTTAGATTGTGGCATTCCCCCTTAACAGCTTCCCATATATCGCTTGGGTTGACGAGGCAACTGGGATTAAGTGCCTTGCCCAGGGACACAGACACAATGGTCGAAGTGGGGCTCGAACCCCCAACCTCTGATTGGGAGTCCCGCTCCATACCCACTAGACCACACGCGCTCCCTAGGCCTATTAGCGTGGAAAGACCCAACTGCCAGTAGTAGAGTTGTAGTCAAGGATTTTACAAGGGTGTCGTTAGGCCGTCGCGAGGCTATCAAAACACTTAGCTGAAGAAACAAATTTTCGGTGCAAAAATTAAAGGAGCTTGTTCAGATTTTTCCAGAAAATGGATTTCGTTTTTACCTAACAATCATATAAAATACCTCCCCAAAATACTATCCATGGGAAGAAAACAGGAAATTTGCAATCTCCAATTTGGATGTGGAAACAAAAAGGTATGTGTAATCACTGCACTGCTTTATGGAATGGATGAGTTTACAAAACATCGGTGGGTTTTTATGATGTCCTTGAAAATATACGGATTGAGAGCGCAAAATTTCAGAATGGTAATGAGAAAAATATGACAAATTATATGGTATAAAAATCTCAACACCCATGGGAAAAATTGGGGGCTCAAAAATGTGATCTGGACACGCTCCTTTAGGTTAACCGTCTATGACCCGGTTCTCACTAGAGAAATCGCTTTGTTCAACGATGATTCGACGAAGAGTTTTCCTGATGTGAACGCACGCCTCTTCATTCGACGATGATTAGAATCGCTTCATTCGATGAAGACATCGCTTCATTCGATGCAGACATCGCTTCATTCGATGAAGCAAATTTGTAATGAGAACGCTCCCTTCATTCGACGAAGCAATTTGGCAGGCCTGGTTGCACAAGCGCATTGTGTGTCAAGCGCCCAGCAAGCGTTGTTTTTGACGCGCCACCGAAAAAACCACACATCGCGTCTAGACGACCTCCAACAGCTTCATTCAATCTTCGTTAGCGGTCGCTTATTATATAATGTGTACGGTACTGCTGTTTGTTTGATCTTCGTCAAGTGATATGTGAATGCATGCTTCATTAACTAATGATGATTAACTAATCTTCGTCGAACAAAGCGATTACTCGAGTGAGAACGGGGTCTATGATTTGCATGCTATAAAAATATGTGTAGCTTTCATAAGTGGGTGAATCTTTTATTCTTATAGAAAATTTAACGGGTTTTTTTTCGTTTTCTTTTCACCGTAAGTGCCTTTAAAGCGTTTTTGTGGAACGTAAAATTTATATTCTACTAGAGCATTTAGTTATCAAGGAATAGACAAATTTCACATTCTGCGCACTTCCGCATTGAAACTGAGGCTCTCTGTGTCAGGTCGGCAGTACGCGTGTGCCTCAAGTACAGTAACATACAGTGACTGAGTGTGTACGTGTGCTGCTCTGCGTGGTATTTATGAGTCATTGCGCATTCACGTGTGTACATTAGTTCACTTCAGTTGCTTGACACGAAGAGCCTCGTTATCAAACCCGGAAATGCGCAGACCGGTCTCAAATTGGTTAATTTGGGATTCGTCTCTTGGGAGGTAAATTGTGTTAAATGAAAGTTCCAACTCAATTAATTTTACCAAATCATAACATTTATGCTGACTTTATGCGAACCGTTCTATTTTTGTACCCATTTTTCCTGAGTGATTTATCCCATTTTTAAAATTGTTTTTTCCACACTAAATTTTAGGGACGTGAAGTTTAGAATTCAAACTGAAATTGTAATAAAGTACTGTAGTTTTCACCCCAGTTTTTCTTGACGAGAACTTTGAAGTTTTATTTAAAGGAAAAATATAATCTACAAAAAACCTTTCAAAACTGAAGAAAACGAGTGTATATGCACACAAACCAATGGAAAATTACTATTAGGTTCTTTCTACAGTAAAGGGGGTATTTTGGCAACACGGACCATATTTTCGAGGAAATACCTTTGTCTGGTCTCAAAATAAAAGAAATAAGTTTGTTGTTCTGAAGAGATAACTTAGGCCCCCAAAGGGTTACAAATAGTGTGACAACACGCCTTTCTAAAAACCCTGTGTACAAATTTCCAATATACGCTTGTAACCGGGACGGACACTTGTGTTACATTTCGATTTTGGTCCGAACCAAAACCCCGCGACAGTCCACTGCAACGCTATTTTATGTCGCAGGACACCCAAATATCGTAGGACAGTCTCGCGACTATCGTAAGACTTTCCCCTTTTTTCCATCCTGAGATATCAGGGAATTTCCACTCTGCAAAGCGACGTAACAATACCCACGCAAATCTGTGGAGTGAGCCGGCTGTTGTCTTGAGCCAACTCACGCCCGAGTCATTTTGATGTAATTTAATCAATTCGGTCATGTTATGCCGAAAAGAAACGATTTATATACTTTCCAGAAATTGTATTGGGTTCCGTTTCTTATGACTGTCCCATTCCTACCAAACTTTCAAACGACGATATTAATTTACTCTGCAGTTTTTCAAATTATTAACAGAGATGCATGCTGACGAATGTAATGGAACGGATTCCCCAGTATGCTTTAAATAGCAGCCAATCGCCGACGCGGACAACAGCCAGCATTGTCGAGTACATGTATCACATGCATGCACGGTGTTTACAATCTGCGCGCGTTACATTTTAATGCCTGCAATCATGCTGCAATGCACTGCCAAGCGTCCTGATTGGTTCAGCAGAGGCGATAAGATTTCTGTCGCTAGTCCCACCGCGAAATGGGGCCTGTTTCAACAGGGCCACTGTACGCAGGAGTTACGGAGTGCGTTAAAGGGGCACTGTTGCAAGAGGGTGCTTTTTTCTGTCGTGGACCCGTCGTAACTCCGTCCTGCGACGTATGTGACGAGCTTTAAGGAAATGGAATACATGTACAATATTGTTATCCATTGTTACACCATAAGGTTAAATAAAGACAATTGTCATATTTTTATATAGCCACCAATTTAATAATGTACAAATGTACTTGTATTTTTAAACACACTGTGTTCTTTATAGACAACTTGCAGCAGAAAATTTATTTAAAAATTTATTCCGAAGTTACACTCGCTCATGCGTTTTCTTGTGTCTTTCTTGCAAAAAGTAAATCATCCGTATACATGTAATTTAAAGTCAAAATAACCCTGTATATGACTTTTTTATGACTTTTTTTTATTACTGGGTCTATACAAAAACCAGTGATACTGAATTAAGACTACTAAAGTGTGACGTCAGTTACCAGGGTAACTGGGTCTAAACATTAGCTGGTAACATATACACTGTATGTAAAGACTATTGCTAAAGCGCAGGGAAACAGTTCACTGGTTTTAGTATAGACCCAGTAACCTCGGCAACACTACACAGGGACGTTTTAACTTTATTAGTATTATATTGCCTCCTATCCTCTTGTTAAACATGTTACAGTATGTAACTGTGTATACTGTACATAAAGGTACCGGCATTACGTAACCTTATAAAAATAATCTTTACCGTAGACATTTATTATAGGTATAGACTGCCAAAGTGAATACGTCATCTTTTGTTAGTTGCCTAGGCAATTGGCTATAAACGTAAAATCACTCAACCATGTCGCTGAACCTAAAGGCCCGGTCACACAGCACTCCACGTCTAAATCACGTACAAAAAGTTATGAAAATCTGGTGGACGTGGTCGATCGTAAGTGGTAATTTTTGGTCAATTTTGGCTTGGCCGTGCTTTGTACGGGTATGGCCGTCGGCGGCTGTTTTACTGCTAAAGCACTGCCTAAGCACAGCCTAAGCACAGCTAACCACGTCCAGCCACGTGTAAGGTTAAAAATGTACGCGGAAAAATCCACTTGTCAGTGATAAGCCGCAAAACACACGCTATTTCCCTTGATACCAACGCGTAACACCCGTCCGATGACCGTGCTCTGCCCGTGACAGACCGCTAAACTTTCGCGTCTTACTGCGTCTTACTGCGTCTCCCCAAGTTTTAATCACTGCCGGAACACGGATTATCACGTGTGTTTCACGTGTGTTGCACGTCTTTACCACGTGTGCCACCCGTGGTTGTCCGCGGGCTAAAATTTTGAGCAGTTCAAAACTTTTTGCCGCGTCCGACGCCGTTCCGATTTCTCCCCGCGTCCTGCCACGTCTATCAATCGACTGTAACTCGTCTTAAACTCGACATCAACGCGAACAACATCGTCTGCTTCACGGGAGACCACTTTTGGACGGGTTTTGGCCGTGATTAAGCCGTAAAGCGCTGTGTGACCGGGCCTTAAGCTAAACCTAAAGGAACTGAAAAACGTTCTTTTACTTGCACAACCAAAAACCGGGGAAACTCTCCCATACCACCAATGTACAAACCCTAACCCAGTAAAACGGAACAATTGGACACACTAACATTTTGAAATTAAAATAACATTTTATTTTAAAACAATAAAAACAAGTCGACCAGAACGGCCGTGTCACTGAATGGGTAAGCACCATTACCCCCCTTTTACTAGAGCCATTTACCATGGCAACGCACGTCACACTTCGGCTGTCTATTGTCTGTACATGTTTATACTTGTGAGGTCGTTCCACGATCTTGGGTCAAACCTGCACATTTCGATAGACTGCCGAAGTGACGTCACCTTTTGTTGGTTGCCTAGGCAATTTTATCTAAACTAAAAATCACTGAACAGTGTCCCAGTGCTTTACCAATGGTACTTTTCCCGACGGCCATGATGGTTTAGATCCAATTGCCATGGCAACGCACGTCACACTTCGGCTGTCTATTTCTGTTCCTTTACAAAATACACACTCTACATGTACTTTTAGAAATATACAAATTACGAAAAATAAACATTAGTTTGGATAATTTTTTTACTTTCAAATATTTTTCTTTGGGTATACCATTTACACTTGATGACCAACCCAGCTGTGCAAATAAGTCATGCAAGTTGCAAAACGTTTAAAACTTTAAATATACACCTTCTGAAGGTACATAAACGCACGTATAGACTTTGTCAAGTGAACGCGTCAACTTGTTTGTTGCCTATAGGTAATGGCTCTACACAAGAAATCACTGAACCGCGTCCCTTTGCTCTTGCATTGGATGCTTTAGCCGACGGCTCAATATTTAGAGCCAGTTACCATTGCAATACGTCATACTCTAAATCCACATTGCACACAAACATCAGACACTAAAATACAGAAAGATGCGTCTTTGGCCTCTCCTTCAAACATTAAGCTAATATTTGTCGACGACACCACATTTTGCAAAAAGTTAAAAATACCCTTTTTAAAAATTATATTACACGTTCAAAATGACGGAATGTGTCATCTATCCCACCGAATATGCCTCTCTGAAGCAGGAGGTACCGGTAAAAAATTTTGCAGACATCCACTACCGGGGTAGGTCCTGTCGTTTTCAGACTTATTTCAAGTCCGACTTGGTGCATAATGTACCAGTTATGCATAGGATACTTCCCATAATTGGTGAAGTATACGCGATCTCAGACTTGAAATAAGTTTAAAAACGACAGGACCTATCCCCGTAGTGGATGTCTGCAAATTTTCTTACCGATACCCCCTATCTGAAGTACACTGCCACCCTTTGCAATTATGTAAATTTAAAATCGTCGTCACTGAAGTTAAAGTTTCTGAGTCGAACATCCTCGGCTGGTACGTTTCCTGTGTTCACTGTAAAAAATCCCAAAGAAAAATAACTTTGTTAATCTACTTTTACGTTACTTCCAGCCATTTAAAGACCGCTTGGTCAAGCCTGTGCCAAGTTTTTACCAGTTTATCACTCAAAAACCGATACCCACAAAGTTATGCCCTGAAACCAAATACATGTGTAGTACCATGGAACGTTCAGTTAAGCCTTTCTAGTTGGACGTTGCCCTGTGGGTGTTTGTATGACGCGCGTGGTTGATTTCCCACGATCGGCAATGATGAAAAGTGCCAAACATTCGTTTAGCTAAACGTGCTTGTAATAAAAGGATGATGGACAGCATGTTCTATGTTTACACAAATATTATTTGGACATTTGTTCGTTGCAAACTATTTGTTGAAAGAAATGTGTAGTGCGTTGATCTTACCGGAATCTCCATTTGCTTTCATTGCATCGGCCCGTTGCTGCCTTTGGCGCGTAGACACTGGGACCAATGGAACGACCTAAAATAAGTAGAAAATATTGTTAATTGGGGTTTATTTTGCTCTTACCCGACGTAGCTTTATTAGCACTGTATATCAGTGCTTTCTCGAGACACTGAGAAAAACTTAATAGCGAGATGGGTGGGACTCGAACCCACGACCATGTTTTAGAAAATACTGACAAAATCAAGGGCGAAGAGAGGCAAGCGAGGCAAAGTGCCTTGCCCAAGGGCACAATACATTGGTTGCAACGGGACTCGAACTTGCAATATTGGGGGTGTTATGGCCGAGCGGTCTAGTGCGTCGAACTTAAGTTCCTGTGCTAGTACTAGAATGTAGGTTCGATTCCGGGCCGCGACGGGTTGTGGCACCTGTGCCCTTGAGCAAGGCACTCAACCACACTTGCTCCCATTCCTGTAATTGGCGGTCCCTCCACTGTTGGATGTGGTAAATAAATAAATATTCAATTACGAGTCAAGTGCTCTGTCCATTACACCGCATTTCTCCCTTACCTTGTTCTTGTTTTTGGTAATGTTGGAATTCAGATTGATGCTGACAATGGCTGATGTGACGGCAAGGAAGAAAACCACGATGCCTATGCAAAGTAGTATGGTGTTGAATGTTAAGCAAAGTCCCTGCAAATGTAAACAGACGGAAACTAGAGATGTGCAAGTGAAGATGCATGCACAATAATGACACCCGATTGGTCTTTCTACTTTACGTACTGTGGTAGAAATGCAAATCTAACTGCGGGTTGTGAGAACCAAAGATATTATAGCGCTGTATAGGTGTAAGGTAGACCACTCATGTGAAATCACGTACAATAAAGTGCAGTACGTCACGGGCGCCATTTTAGTAAGGAAACTAGACGCGCCTATAGTGTCTGTTTGACATGCCTTTCGTGGAATAATTTGTGTTGTGGCGAATAGTTAAAGCGGCATCCGCGAGATGCATGTCAAGCAGACACTGCAAGACGCGTCTAGTGAAGTCGGAGAGAGTGGTCTATCTTGCGCCTATGACGTTATAATCTTTTTGGATCAAGTACTGAACCACATCTCGAGAAAGATCCCAGAGATCTCAATCAGAATCTGCTCGAAGTAAACGAGTTCATCGCAGATCTGCGCAGATCGGAATCCGGATCCTTCCGAAACAAACACGCCAACAGTTTGCCTCCTTTTGAACACAACTGTGCAAGGCCCTCATTGAACTGTGGACGAGTTTCATGCGCTTACCGGACAAACGTTTGTGATATCCTCGCATGCAATCAGGTCTTGGATAACTGACAGTGCGTGGAGTGACGTAAGGGCGGTACCGAGGAGAATACCAATTATCGACATCAGATGGTAGCAGGATAACTGAAAGCAAACACAGTGGGGGTTTCAATAGGACTAAGACACATGACGTCACACTTTGTTTACGTGTGCGAATTTCTATGGCCGTCCCAGATGACTTGTCGGACCACAGTGAAAAGCACATGTCATTATACACGTCTTTGATCGGCTCAGCCGGAGCATCTGTCCGGTGTGTCTTGGGGAAACCCGAGGGATATACCACTGTGCCTCATAGCTTAGCTAGTAGAGCATATATGCATGCCCGGTGTGCCAGAGGTCTTGGGGAAAACCCGAGGGAGTATACCACTGTGCCTCATAGTTCAGCTGGTAGAGCATCTGCCCGGTGTGTGAGAGGTC
Organism: Henricia sp. BOLD:AAB3569; assembly: GCA_037783545.1. Taxonomy (NCBI): domain Eukaryota; kingdom Metazoa; phylum Echinodermata; class Asteroidea; order Spinulosida; family Echinasteridae; genus Henricia; species Henricia sp. BOLD:AAB3569. Next base: position 215,368 of record JBBELK010000266.1, on the reverse strand, counting down.
TTGGGAAACCTAAGGTGGTATACCACTGTGCTGCATAGCACAGCTAATAGAGCATCTGCCCAGTGTGTCAGATGTCTTGGGGGGAAAAACCCGAGGGAGCATATACTGTGCCTCACAGCTCAGCTGGCCGAATATCTGCCCAGGGTGCAGGTCTCGGGTTCGAATCCCGATGAGGACAGTATGATTTTTCTCCCCTCCATGTTTGGTTCTATCAGTATATATATGCATCGTTTGACTAATATATAATGATGGTGGAGTTCGTAAGTTTGATTGGATGAAATCGGCAACTATTGTATTCACCTGACATTGATCTTTACTGGACCCAGCCGCAATTCCAAGTACACCCGAGACGCCCACCTTAAAAGGAAAAAAGATAAACCGCCGAAAAGATGAAACCGAAAGAGAAAAAATGTATTTGCAAATGTTCATTACTTTTAAAGTCCTTAAAACAGCTCGTTATCAAAACCAACGTTTCCATACCAATATTTTCATGTTATTGTTTTCCATAGTATGTTAATTAGGTAAAGAACAATGCGCCAGGTGTGCCCTATTCGCAATCAGCCCATTCGCAATCAGGCCATCCGCAATTGGGTTATTCGCAATCGGGCCATTCTCAGCGTAACCGAAGTATATTTCTATGAAGGAACATTTTGTTCGAGTGTGACTTTTTAAAATGCATTTCTTTCAAAAATTCTGATTTACATTGTAATTATGTTACAGAGGCAGAATTATATTATATAGAATAAATAAGTGCAATACCTGCATTTACACCCAAAAGTTCGCCCTCATATTAATTGTGTCCGCCATACTTCAAAAAAGGCTGAGCCAGAGGCGCGCGCTCCATTATTTTGTACGAATAGTTCGCGTGTTTGTTTCAGTAGAAGCATGGAGCTATAGCTCCAGCTCCATGGTAGAAGCACGTGGATTACGTAAGTTCACGCAAGGCTTGGCACAGTTTGTGAACAATAGAACCAGAATGACACATTCCACGTGCACAGACAATGTGCACTAGTTGGTCACAGCTTTCATTCACGAACAAATTGCGTACAGGCTAGAGTAGAGCATGTTTCGCCCCAGACTACTTTCCGAAAAGTCCGTGTCGTCTGAATTTCTCGCTGTTACAAAGCTACAAATGTTGGAAAGCTGTCGTGTTGATTTCAGCGGATAACCAAGGGAAATATCGACCATCCCCGGGACGATAACATGGATCTTTGGAATAGCTTGCCTTCGTAGTTTGTTTTCACGAGGAGAAAACTACGAAATACATTGTGCACGTGTGTTACCAACGGACGACATGTTGCGGATTCCGAGTTCTATGGATCATATATGGAACGTGCTTCACTTGCTGATTCTGCACAACAACAGTGGTGTTGAAATTGCATCGTTTTTGTGGTGTAGTTAGCTGAAATTCGAGGATATACTCATTCTGTCAGAAATTAGGATGACCGTTGGAGAGCGAAGAGAGCCAACAAAACGGTAAGATTTTAGAACTGTTTTTCTGCCAGAACTATAATTAAAGTTAAAGGGTCAACTCGTACCCGAGTTAACTCGCACCCTGGGTCAACTCGCACCCTGGTTCAACTCGCACCCTGGGTCAACTCGCACCCTGGGTCAACTCGCCCCTGGGTACTCGCCCCTGGGTCAACTCGCCCCTGGGTCAACTCGCCCCATATCTGTGACTCGCCCCTGTGTCAACTCGCCCCCCCGGGTCAACTCGCCCCCCGGTTCAACTCGCCCCCGGTTCAACTCGCCTCCCGGTTCAACTCGCACCCTGGTCAACTCGCACCCGGGTCAACTCGTACCCAGTAATTTTCTAAATTTAATATTTGAGATGTGGAGAGATGTGTATAACAGTTTAACGTACGCGGCTATGTATTCGCCACGTAAAATTTATTTTATGTTAGAGTAGGGCCTGCTGGTACTATTCTTTGAAGGTCTCATAACCCAGGTTCTAACTTTGGTCTGTTCTAAGATTTCCCCAAAGTAAACGACCAAGTGCTCAAAATATCTGTCGCGTTCACGTTCGTTTGACGTGCATCTAAAAAAGTGCGACACCAATTAAAGGCCCAATTTATCATTTGCAAAATGAAACCTTTTACGGATTCCTGGAATAAGGGCATAACATATCTAAAGAAGAATGTTGGTAAACTAGCCTGCAAAAATTTCGGTATAAATACCATACACCCTCCCCACTAATTCTTCATAATATGGCATAACACCCAAGAAAGTGTGAATATGGTGCTGAGAAAACATGAATTTAGCAGTGAGAAAATTTCAAGTTTTCCTTTGAAAACGCTTATAATTTTTATGTCATGCACCATAGAGTGTATGGAGTATCAACTGGCGATGGTGTGTGGCATTTTTTCCGTGACAATGTACGACATCGCAGATTTTTGCAAAGATATTTGCAAAGAAATGTACGACATCGCAAATATTTGCAAAAAAAATGTGCGGCATCGCAAATATTTGCAAAGATATTTGCGAAAAAAATGTGCGACATCGCAAAATTTTTGCGACATTGCAATTTTGCAAAGATATCTTTGGAATGCAATGTATGTCACCATACAAAGTGGCAGAGTGTTCACATGCGAGGTAGTTCTAAATGTACCAATCGAAAATAAAATGTAACTTACGATGGCTCCGCTCCAAATTCCCGTCGTAATGTATCCGTACCGACACTTAACCAGCAGCGTACCAACACCAAGCGCAACGCACGGTACTCCCATGAGAAACTGTGCCACTCCGAGGGCTTTTACGGCTATTGTCATTGACGATGCAGACTCGACCGGCTCGTACGCAGCACGGCCGGGCGGTAGCATGACGAAAACTGGGGGTTCTGTCTGGTGTTCGCCCGGCATCGTGTGACAGGGCGGCGAAATTTTGTATTTTTAGCTGTGAATGAATATTCAAAGCAAATAAATAAAAGTTAATAACTGCAGATCTGAATTAAAATGGATAATGTCCATGAATTTGGGAAATCTGGATGCAGTGAAACACAACTTGGCTCCACCGGGATTTGAACCGCGGACCTTCTGCTTAACGTGCAGTCGCCCTACCAATTGAGCTATGAAACCAACTGGTGGTCTCGAAACACGGTATTGCAGTTGTTCCTGACTGATTGCGATTGGCTATCACATGAGCTTAGCAAGCCCTACAGAGGGATAAACCCTTCAATGAGATAACCACCCATCCCAGAGATCACTTACTAGTAACTGCATCTGAATACTGCACTTTCACAATTTATAATTTCTATAAATGTAGGCGTAGGATACTTTAGATATGCGTTTAAAATAAATAAATAAAAAATAATCTGACCTAAAGAGCAAGGAGACTTATAAACTGAACAAAATTATAAACGCCCCATGTGACACTTTGAAACTTTTATTAGCCTTAGGGGTTGCAAAATAAACTCCTCAAAAAGAGTTCGGAAAGTCAGGTTTGACTGACGATTTCTCTCTTGTTGCAAAATAAATTTTCCTTGAATTTTATATCATTGGAAAGCCCTGTTATTCCTCTTTACGATGATGTGTCATTTGTTATAATTAAGCAATTGGGGGATGTGCAGCACAGCTGAATACGGGGGCGGGTGTAAAGTGAAATGTCACAAAATGCATTGCTATTGTCAAAAGGTGCATTGACACATTCCCATCCTCCTGTGACATTTCACTTTCCACCCACACCTATATTCCGCTATACTGCACATCCTCCAATTGATTAATCATAACAAATGACACGTCACTGTAAAGAGGAATAACAGGGCTTTCTAATGATACCAAATTCAAGGAAAATGATTTAGTAACAAGAGAGAAATCGTCAGTCAAACTCGACTTTCCGAACTTTTTTTGAGGAGTTTAGCATAGGCCTATTTGTTATTTTGTTCATGACACCAACATCATACTAATAGGGAGGTTTAGATGCATGCACGTATTTACGCGAACGTGAACGAGAATTGCTTTGAGCACTTGATCGTTACTTTGACGAAATCTTACAACAGACGAAAACAAAAATCTACAAATGTGACTTTCATGGCAAGATAACTCTTTTGCCGTGACCAAAATTTGAACTTGGGTTCTAAGCTCTTCACATGATATGACCATTGGCCATGTCCTCAAGCCATTTCGCGTTCACGTTCGCGTTTTACGTGCATCTAATCTTCCCTATTATCGACAAGAGTAAAAACAAAATCATCCGTACGTTTTACAAATCAATGTAATACTAATACTAACTGTATAATTATACACCTTTAAAGAACGCTGAATGCCGCAATGGGGCGACATTTCATGAAGACTCTCCCCGGGGACCACCGAAATTTCGGCAAGAATCACTCAAAATGACACCTTATTTTTTTACCCAAAGCTTCCAGAGATGGTTACAGACCGAAGAGAAACAACTCCAGTCCCAATAAAAATGGTTCTCGACCTTAAAAAAAAAGGTTTTTGACCTAAAAAAATGATTTTTAAACTCAAAAATATTAGGGCGACACCAAAATGTCGCCCTATTGAGCACGTCGCCCTAATATACCTTTTTTACACACGATTTGTCGCCCTATCCTACAATTCATAGTTTTTTTCCAGAACTAGATGCGTAAATTCAAATTAATTATAATTCAGACATACCACAAATGCACTCGTCGTTTTTCGACCGCACTGTTGTAACTACATGCAACACCTTCCCTACAGCAGCATATCAGTCCGACGCACGAATTGAAATACACGTTCAGGCGTCAATTTGTTGACTTCGCTTTGTTGCGAGTTAATAATTAACGGAATAACATTATGTGTTGGAGTTTGTATCATAACAACCGCATAGGATACTGTGAAACTATTTAGGGAAACGACAGGGCAGATATGGTTAATGATTGTCGAAACTGTATTATGCGCGTCTTGTTCGTACTTGACATTCTGTTGAAAGGATTTGCACTCGCTAATGTTTGAAGATGGCTTTATAGGAAAATGACAATTTCACATCTGACTTCATGTAAAATAGCAAGACGCACAAATCATATACACATGCAAATGTCCCCCTTTGTCTATAATACCTGTTTTAATATCACTCTTTATTAAACGTATTTAAACAATATGTGGCCTCGTGATTTCGAACAATATCTTATACCTATTCAATTTACCAAAAACATGCCGAGAACCAGTGCGATCTTATATATAACTTTTATCGAATGATTTTGTTGAAATGTTGCTTGAAATGTTGAAATGTTTTTGGTATCGAATGGCCGCCATTTCGTGGGGCAGTTTCTTTGTTCCTTAAGGACATGCATGATTGCACATATTGTGCTTCCATTGTTGAATGGTTTAAGGAACAGAAGGTGCCCCACGAAATGGCGGCTATTCGATACGGTATAGAGATAGATAGATTTTGCTTATGACGTAATAATAATTAAAATGCTACATGGGGTAAAACGAGCAGCTACCTTTCCAGAAATGAACTTTTCCAGAAATTATTGTTCAGTATAAAATATTCCACACGAATCATCAATTACAATTGGTAGCTTAGGAAAAAACATTTTTTTTACAGATGGGCAATTCTATGATTAGTTACGTTACATTTTTAGGTGCCTTATATAATGTTTGGCCGCTATATGAAGATGCATAAATATTATCTTTTTTTCATTTTGATGGTGTCAATACATCTAAACCTGACCTACTTCACACTATCAAATACAAATCACGAGACACATTTCTGTGAGTGATATCAAGAACTTTAACTTTGGTTAGTTACGTTACATGAAGAGGACACGGAAGAAAAAAATGAGTTTTTGTCCCAAGAGTTTCCTTAAACTGGGTTCATCTGAAACAAAGTGTGGCAATCATATCGTTGCTGGTGTCGTGGCAAGTTATTTGATATATGACTTGTAACAATGACTCTTGAACAACAATTTATTATGGTTAGTTACGTTACGGTTAGTTACGTTACAATGCATAGTTCCGAGATTGCCCAGTTAACCCCGCCCCTTAGATATTGTTGCTATGTGCTTACAAGCCATCGCAAACAAATGGCGACACAACGTACAAAGCAACGGGACTCGGCATGGAAAGCACAGATTCATTGGAGAAAACTCAAAGGTATTTCTGTTTTAGTGTCGACAGGTACCGTAGCACACACTGAGCGAAGGGCTAGTAATGCAGGGATGACATATATTCATACCTTTGAATAGCGAATCGCCCGACATTGAAACAAAAATTCACCCGGTCACTGGCGCATACAACATACAATATGGGCAGAAAATCGCGTGATTGTTGTGATGATTGCATCACTTTGACCTATGTGGGCGCCGTCTGCTAGCTCTGTTGTGATTGGTCGGCGGGTTCGGCTTGATTGACAGGTCGGAACTATGCATTGTGCCTGGTCGTGCATGTTTGGCTCATATTTAGTGTGCATATGTATACTATAGGCATCCATTGCTTTCCAAACAAAGTCAACTACCATCTGTATAGTCCAATTTAGGATATGTATTGGCCTACCGTTTTCTATACATTTTCAAGCAACCTACATGTATTAACACACTTTTTTGCTTAAATTCAGTGTGTAGGTCTAAAGACTTGTGAAATGCCTCTTAATTGCTCGAATCCGTCGAACTTCGCCGAACCCTTCAGAAATTTACGAAATAACAGTTTCCCCAAAACACTTCCGACGGGTATACACGTTATACATGAAAAACGAGAAAGTGACAATTTTAACATTTAGGGTCATGTGCCCAGATGCACCAAATATCACAGAAAAGGTTTCGGCTTCTGTTTTAATATAATGGGAAGACTCCAGACACCTTTTTGCTTCATAACCAAGTTCACCAATATCCAACGCGAAAGCTACACGTTCGGGAGTAACTTCACGAAAACGAAACAAAATAAGGCCGAAAAATAGAGACTTGGGAAAACATTTGCAGTATTTAAAAAATATCTATTGCAACATACCCAAATTCCCAGACACCAAACAGTCGTATAACGTGTATCACCACAAAACGGGGAGCTCCAAAGTCCGGAGCTCCAAATCAGCATAATTGATAATTGGCAACGGTAATTGATTATCTGACTGATAAGAACGTTTGGTTATGAAAATAAAGACTTGTAAAACAACAAATGACAGAAATACATTGTAAAACATTAACAATGCATCATTATAAAATTGAGGTAAATGCATGGCACTGACGTTTGGTCATGACATTTAGTCATGGTTATTTGTTTTGAAACAAGCCTTGTATAGGTACGTTTCATTGCGGGAGTGCACCCTTACTGGGTTAAAGTTACGCATGCGTAAACTACATAAGGCCACCATGGTACCCCCAACCCCCTCGACGTCCCTATACCTCAAGACATAAAAATTGCGTTCCAACTTTTTTGGTTTTAGGGATTTTATTTTACGTAATCACTCTTGAAGGAATTAAAGGCAGTATATATCATTGGTAATCTCGAAAATCAGAAATGTTCACAGATTTACGCCTAACTTACACAATATAAACATGATGACCGTAGAAAACTTCCCCTTAAATGGTTTTGTCTGAAGTGCTATAGTCTTTGAGAAATGAGTAAAACAATTAGTTTTCGTCTCATGAGACGAAAATTCAATTCGCCCCAAAACCATTTTGCCCAAGTGCCATTTCGCCCCAAACCACTTCGCCCGAGTGCCATTTCGCCCCAAATTACTTCGTCCAAACACTACATCGCCCAAATGCCACTTCGCCCCAAAACCACTTCGTGCACAAGCCGTGGTTCAGAGCGAAATCACTGCAAACCCCTTTTTGACTGTTTTCTCAAAAGCTAGACGAAGTACGGAGCTGGTTTTTGCTCGGGTTGGTTTTAATCATGCATATTTTCAATCACACAGGGCTGCACAGGGGGATAAAACCATTTGTACTAGTTTACCATTCATGTAGGCCTATACTATCTTTAAAGAATGTGTCCTGAATTTACAAAATCATACATCGACAAATTTAAAATTAGAATCTTAGCCAGACCCTCGTTTTCGCTGACAATTTGAAATTCCTCTGTTGGATGTAGCATTGACACAGAAATTGGACCCTAGATTTCTGAAATTACCCTTATATTTCCAGGAGTGCGCTAGCAGTATAGTAGCAAGTGGCAAGTACCGTACTGTAGAAAAAAGTGGAAAATAAAATCAACGCTTACGCATGGGGGAAAAAGCGAAGATATGTCGGGAGAAAAAAATTAATGTTGGCATATTAAAACAAAAAGCTGAAATCAGCTAAAAATCTGTATATCAATGGAGCGTCATCTTCTTTGCTACAGCGCGTAGACGACGGTGGCCCCACACGGCCGTTTTACGCATGTGCGTTATTGATTGGAAATGCAACATACTGTATAATAGTACAAAATGTTGCATTTCCAACCGGCGCAGTATACACATATGAGCCCCTTGCGTTGAAAACGAGGCTAGATATGTAGACGCCATGTTTTATAATGAATTTATTTTATTTATCCATTTAGTTACCCGGGGTGTGCCCACTGCTCAAACAGTTAACTATAACTAGTTTCCATTGGGCCCTGTAGATCATTAGGCCATAAAAGCCTCGTTATGCCAATATGGCGGATCCGTGCATGGATTAGCATTAGACAACACGATGATTGTTGCAGACATTTTAGGAGCATAGAGTGAACAGTTAAAATGTTTTTGGCCGTTTTCGCTTTTTCTCTCTCCTTTTGCCGCAGCCCATAAAACTAACCATTGTCCGTGCCGTTTCGCGATCGGCCTTTGTCACACGACTGAAGTCTAGCGCCCTCAGTTGGGGAATCTTCGTTAGCACGTAGTGACGGTAACCTTTTTCACCGTCCATGGGATTTCCATGCAGTGTCAGACTCATTAACTTCGGCAAAGCAGCTAGTTTATCGATCTCTTTCAAATCTTCCACGCTGTTGCCGTGCAGATACAAAATCTTCAAATTGGTGAACTCCTTGATGACGTCATCGATGGTCACTACATAATTGAAGGAAAGGTCCAGCCAGGGCTGCTTTCGAGCGCGGCACCAGGTGCTCCATGGTGCTCCATGGTGCTCGCCCAAAAGCGTGTGTAAGCATGCGTGTGACGTAACGTTTCCACCACCTGGGAGCACCAGGGACGAGCGCTCGAAAGCAGCCCTGGTCAGCTCCGTGGGGTCGGCCAGCAATGACGTCACGAATTTGTAGAATCCCATCCATTCTTGGATGAGATTGTTGTTCAGTTTGAGCGATACGCTTGCGTATTTGCCGTCCTGCGTTCTGCGCAGACTCTTGGGCGCGAGACGAAGCTCTTCCGACCAATCGGAGTCCGTTTCTAGGTTGCTGACGTGTTTGAATGATAGGTCGATGGGCGGGGCCGTGTAGCGCGCCTCCCAGGTGCCAGCGGCCGGGGTGACTGCTCGAGAGGACTTGCTTGGGAGACGCGTGTGGATTGACGTCATTGTGGGCTAGTCAGACCCTTTTGCCTCAATGTCGTCGGTAAAAGACCTACAATATTCAAACAAGCCACAGAAAAAAATATGATACCGCTTTCTTACAGAGTTTAAGCTGGATTCACACTGATCCTTTTAAGGTGGATTCACACTGATCCTATTAAGGTGGATTCACACTGATCCTATTAAGGTGGATTCACACTGGGCCTCTTAAGGTGGATTTACACTGGGCCTCTTTTGAGGTGGATTCACACCGATCGAGCCTTTTGAGGTGGATTCACACCGAGCCTTTTTAAGGTGGATTCACACTGGGCCTCTTATAGTGGATTCACACTTTTGAGGTGGATTCACACTGAGCCTTTTGAGGTGGATTCACACCGATCGATCCTTTTGAGGTGGATTCAAACCGATCGATCCTTTTGAGGTGGATTCAAACCGATCGAGCCTCTTGAGGTGGATTCACACCGGGCCTCTTGAGGTGGATTCACACCGAGCCTTTTAAGGTGGATTCACACGGCCTTTTCGCGCATGTAATATGACGCGCGTCGCTTTGAGAAAAAGCGGCATGGAGGGATTTTGGAATGAAATGACGCCCTGAAAACCACAGAATCGACCACGATGGATTTGTACGTTGCTCAAAAATTGTATCGTTTATTATAATCTTATTAACGACACAACAATGAACCAACATCATTCATTCAGTAAACATGTAAGCTCAGTATGTAGTATGCGATCCGGCGACCGATGCACGATTCTAGTTTGGTTATGTTATGTTTGTGATGATTTACCCGATGTGGATATACCATGAAATCTTCTTACCTCGCAAACATCTAGATGTATGCCACGTTCACGGAGGCTATAGAGGTGTTACACTTCCCTGTAACAAACAAAATTGAGTAGGCCTAAGCAATCATATCATCTAGGCAGACATGACCGTGCAGCAATCGTGCAATCAAAGATCAAAGTAATTAGTGAAATAAACAAACATAGAATAAAGCAAAGGGCATGGAATAGACTGAATACTGCGTTAGAAATGACACGATCACTATCTTTATTGCAAAACGATTACAAAATAAAAGAATTGACAAAAGCTATGGCAGCAGCAAAAGCAGCAGCGGCAACGACGTCATAAATGGCAACAGCACTCGGACTCGACACTCCGGGCTCGAGTCGACTCGAGTCCCGATTTTTACTGACTTGACTTGAGAATTGCCGCATGTTTTCTGATTGTGAATTTTCTGCAGAATGGGCTTTTTGACTGAAGCACAGGCATTATAACAATTTGCCATGGGCTCTCTGCTGGTCATTTCACAACATCATGGTGCAGTTACTACTCATCAGCAACTTGAAAGGTCATTTGTGGTGACTGAATATGCACGACTTTTTGGAAGCCTTGCAGCAGTCAGAAATGCTTTTGCACTTCGTTACCATGGCCGCCGTGTCCCTTCAAAAAGTACCATTCTCAGGAATTATCAAAAGTATCATGTGGAAGCCGGTACCAGCCTGAACTTAATCAAGGGGCGAAGTGGCCGTCACCGCACGGTACGCACCGAGGAGAACGTGCTAAACGCCATAAGAGGAATTATCTGTGTTTCTTTAAGCACACATGTTTTTGTTATTAAACGAGTCTGAAATCAAGCTGGTTGTGTTGTTCATTATTCATGGATTGAAACATGCGGCAAATTGTCTTTTTACCTTACCTCAGTCGAACTAATTGTGCAGCCATCCGGAACTGTACCAACATGAAATTGGTATGAAAATGAAGCTATATGCTCTGGCACATCTAGCAAAACCAATTTTACATGGTTGTGATATTTGGTTTCCCCAAAATCACGATTTTCCTAACTGGGACATCCTGTAGAAGCAATAACACAAGCAATACCAAAAATGATAATTTCTTTTACCCGGACGAATAATACTGTCACAGTAGCAGCAGTAAACAGCAACGGCGATGTTGTAGCAATTAAACCGTAGTTTCTACACATGGGCTTAAATACAAATAGGGAGACGGAATATCAGGCCAGGTAGAGCGACAGACGTTATACATAGACATGCATACAACAATTAAAAGCTTGTCATGGTTGTTGAGCATGCACTGTCAATTCAATACATGACTCGAGCTTCTGTTGTATTCATGTTTATGTATATAACGTATGTCGTTCTACCTGGCCTGATATTCCGTCTCCCATAAAAATGAGCCATCAATTTGGAACGTCGGTGACCAGACTGGAATGCTTTAACTCGCTATAAATCATTATAAGGCTCGCACACAGTCGTAAATAATGTAATATAAAACAGTGAAGGAATGCCCCTAGACGGAATTCTAGCTCGAACAAGAACATTCAATCTTGAGAATTCTGCTCAACTTCCAAGTTTGAAGAAAGGCTCCTGTGTCTGTTGCGTTGCCGAGGTTGGGACCCCGTTGCTAAGCGCGCAAAATACGTGACACGGTGATCACTATAAATATATACTGAGAAAATTGTAGTACCACTGTATCGGCATATATTGAACAGTTATATTTTTAGTGTTACCATGGAGTGTTAATTATAAAGTTATTGTGCATTTACGTTGGCTTTTGGCTGTTATTTTAGAAAAGGGTAAAAACTTGATATTGGGAAAATATAGGATATATAGGACATTGTGGGAAAATATAGCACAATGTGGGAAGTGTGGACAACATGGGAATTGTGGGACAATATGAGAAATAAGGGACAATATCACATGGGAAAATAGTGTGAAAATTGGAAAAGTGGCAAACAGGACAGTTGAAAAATAGGACAATTGGAAAATGGGACAATTGGAAACGGGGAAATACAAAATGTAGGAAAATGTGGGGGAAAACGTACGAAAATATGGTAAAATTTAGGAAAATATGTGGGAATATGTGGAAAAATGTAGGACAATGGAAAAATGGCAAATTTGAAAAATATGAAAATAGGAAACTTGGAAAAATGTAAATGAAAAATAACATTTAGCAAATACAGCTATTCCCAGATATTTACTCCAGCGTGCTCCCATATAATTTCTTCTTTCCCAGGATTCTGTACCAATCCCTAAAATTCTGGTATACCGGTGCAGCCCCACTGGGGCAAAAATAGGTCTAGCGTCCGCTTGAAGAACATTATTAACATCTTATTTAAATAAATTCATATTTTCTAAGTTAAATAATTTATCACGAAACTACAAGTTACTTACTTGTTTGCAGTCCATTGAGTCTCCATAATTTACGGGTTCGAAGTTGGACTGAAATAAACTAGTACTAGGCCTATATATGTAATGTGGATCCTTAAATACACACGGAGAACCAGACGAAGTAAATATAGTAACTCTGTAATGTTAAAGATTGACAATTTATTTTCCATCGATGACAACTTGCTTTCAAAAGCTATTGACACACTCTGGATGTGGACAAAAGGGAGGTTGACTGTGCCACGGCGAACTGATAACGTCCCTATTGAAATGGTGTTGCGCTTTTGTTCACCACACTCAAGTAAAGTCGCAGACATTGTATGCTACACGATTGGCTTAATTTTGCTGTCATTTTTAAACATGGGATGGGAAAAAAAATCATAGCTCCTCATTGGGATTCGAACCTTAAACCTGTGACGCACTAGGCAGATGCTCTACAAGCTGAGCTACATGTATGAGGCACAGTGGTATACTCCCTCAGGTTTACCCCTGACACGCCGGGCAGATGCTCTACAAAATGAGCTATGAGGCACAGTGGTATACTCCCTCAGGTTCCCCTCTGGTACACCGCGCAGATACTCTACCAGCTGTGCTATGAGGCACAGTGGTGCATGCACTGATCCCTCGGGTTTCCCCTGACACATCGGGCAGATGCTCTACCAGCTGAGCTATAAGGCACAGTGGTGTACTGCCTCAGGTTTTCCCAAAGACCTATGACACACCGGGAAAATGCTCTACCAGCTGAGCTATAAGGCAAAGTGGTATACTCCCTCAGGCTTTCCCCACAAGACCTCTGACACACCGGGCAGATCCTCTACCAACTGAGCTATGAGGCACAGTGGTGTACTCCCTCGGGTTTTCTCCTGACACATTGGGCAGATGCTCTACCAATTGAGCTATAAGGCACAGTGGTGTACTCCCTCAGGTTTTCCCCCAAGACCTGTGACACACAGGGCAGATGCTCTACCAGCTGAGCTATGAGGCACAATGGTATACTCCCTAAGGTTCCCCCAAGACCTCTGACACACTGGGCATGATGCTCTACCAGCTGAGCTATGAGGCACAGTGGTGTACTCAACTATCGCTTCAACTAGGCGAATAAAGTGCACAATATTATGACATTCCCTCTATAACAGAGCCCCAAATATCGCTTTGCTTGACGAGGTTTTAGGGTTAGGGTTTAGGGCACGTTTGCCATAGTGAGACTTGAACTCACGACCTCCCGATTGTGAGTTAGGTTTCATACTCACTAGACCACACGCACACAAAATCTAGACACTCCAATACGACATTTACTGAAGATAAAAGTTTAATTCAATTTGTAACATTATTTACATTCATAATGCTTTCGATTATACACACAGTGAAACAATTAAACAAAGTGGACAACAGCAATTTTCTGTTTAAGACGAGATTTTCATGACTGTGTTTTTAAGGCACTAGGTGTGTGCTCCATACACGTGCATAATCACTGTAAAACAGTATAGCGTAAAATGTGACTTGGGCCCAATATTTAAATAAATTTAGAGCAGTTTGCAGCAGATACATTTCAAATATTTAAGAATGTTCATGTAGTTTTTACAATACTTGTACTACAAAAAAGGTAAATGAAGGTAGATAATACCGAGCAACAAAAAAAATGCAAATTTCCAGTTGAATAAAAATTTGAAAATGTTTTTGTAAGTAAGTTGACATCGAAATATTCACATTGGAGCTTCATTATGCATGGCCGCATAGAGCTTCTGTGTGCTGAAAATTCCCACTCTCGGATTGACTGCTTTTTCAATCAAAAATGTGCGTTTCTTTTATTGCTCTGTATATAGACACATTGCACGGGCGGCCATGACAGGATCACTCATGCGTCATATACAGACGTTGTTTGGACACAATACATCGGCAAACACGTGACCTCATTAGCATATGACGCAATCACTTCTACAGCGAAATTGTTTCTAAAGATATGAAGTAACTCAATGCATACGTTTTAAAAGGCACTTCAGAAGCATACGTATAACATTAAGTAGGATGCCCGGAATGCTTACCGAAAACTACATGATTTATACCTAGGACTAATTTAACATCTTTAGATGCTTAGAAGATAAATATGCTAAATTAAATAGGCTAAAATAGAGTAAACCTTCGTAAGCAAAAATTGGCGAAGCTATAGTCCGATGTAATTCAGGGGAAATGATATTTTAGCCGGTAATGTGTTTTGCTAAGCAAATTTTCCTGTGCAAAGCAGGTCTATGAAATTAGTCTATGGAGCCAATTTCATGGAATTGTTAAGGAATTTCTTTTGCTTATTTTGCTCAGCAATTTGTTGTATTTGCAAAAATGGTTACCGGACAAAATCGTGCGTGATGTGTGCTACAATTAACTGGTTCTGTGCTAAGAACGCAAGATGACCCACAATTTTGCCAAACAATTTTGCCAAACAAATACATTTTTTTGCTGAACAAATTTAAGTAATTTACCCCTGGGTGTTTACAGTCGCAAAGCAACACTATAACTGCACTATTCCATAATGCTATACATGATTAAAAGTGATTTTTGTTGTTGTTACCCAAACACTTCCTGTAATTGATGAGTAGGTTGTTTAGCACTGAAATGATTGATTTAGCTCAAGTGGATTTCAGGATATGGCTCATTAAACATGACATGTACAAAACTGGCCTGTCCACAGGAGCCTCATTTCTCATAAGCACGATTGAACACAATGAAGACCCCCTAAGTGGTAAGAGGCTTCCATGGACAAGACAGTTTTGTACATGTCATGTATAATGAGCCATATCTTAAAATCCACTTAAGCTAAATCAATCATTTCAGGAATAGTGCTAAATAACCTACTCATGAAAATTGGGTAAAAACAGATTCTCTTGAATTACAGGAAGTGGGTGAAAAATCACTTTTAATTTGGGTTAACTTTTTTTTATGAACAACCCTGTACTTTTCAATCCAATTACAGAAATGGCGTGTAGGTAGATTGCATATAACTATGTTATCGGTATTATTAACAAATTTAAATACTTGACGAAAGGAATGCTGGGGAAATTTGTATAAAAAAGCAAATATATGATACTAAAATACCACAAATATAAAACGACAATTGCATCGACAGAAACAAAAACTATACAGACGGCTAATATTCAACCATTTTGATACTTCAATTTCAAATGGTAGTATACAACATGGTTTAATGGGAAATAGTGAAAACTAATGATCCCTCGGTGTTAGATGATTGGGACTATCTCCCGAGGAGCAAGCCGAGGGAGATAACCCTAACCCTGTTTTTCTTTAAACCATGATGTATTTGTTTTACTATACCTCATAAATATTCTGTTAGCAGTGGCGGATCCAGCCTCATTAAAATACAAAAATACAATGGATTCCAGGGGGCTGTAGCCCCCGATTTTCCTTTGTATTGCTGTATTTTGAAGAGATCTGGATCTGCCACTGGTCAGGCAGCCGCGATAATTTATAGATCAGAACCTCCGTTTCTAATATCGCAAAACGATCGATTTATGTTGTAAATTACAACTGTGTTAACCACTAATCTCCACGGGCATGCACGTAATTAACGCATGCATCGTTAGTACATTTCACTGAAAATATCACGCTGCGCTGTACTGGGACAAATCTAAACTCCTCAAAAAACGTTCGGAAAGTCAAGTTTGACTGACGATTTATCTCTTGTTACTAAATCATTTCCCTTGAATTTGGTATCATTAGAAAGCCCTATTATTCCTCTTTACAGTGGTGTGTCATTTGTTATGATTAATCAATTGGGGGATGTGCAGTATAGCGGAATACAGGGGTGGGTGGAAAGTGAAATGTCCGAAAAATTAACTGCTATTGTCAAAAAGTGTATTGACACATTCCCATCCTCAGAGAAAAAGGGGAATGCACTGCATGACAATAGCGGAAATTTTCGGACATTTCACTTTCCACCCACCCCTGTATTTCGCTATTCTGCACATCCCCCAATTGAAATTGATTAATCATAACAAATGACACACCACTGTAAAGAGGAATAACAGGGCTTTCCAATGATACCAAATTCAAGGGAAATGATTAAGTAACAAGAGAGAAATCGTCAGTCAAACTTGACTTTCCGAACTTTTTTGAGGAGTTTATATAGGCTCTGATTCAAGTGTGTGATAGGTACCTGTGTAAAAACTTTCACACAACCGAGTTGCTGGAATGGACCAATCAAATACCGCGACTGCCTCATGAATAGTTATGAGGTATAGTAATATTAACTCGCGACAACACGAATAACACTTATGGTATTTTTTACAAATTGCACTGTTTAAATTATATTGCAGATGTTAAATATTTTATGCATATACTCCCTAATATTCACACAAATATTCCGTGATATTCCGCAAAGTCGTTTCTTGATCGCTTGTTATAACATACATGTACAAATGCACTTTTGTTTATAAATGAACGAATTTGTATATTCATTGCGTATCTGGAAAGTTTTATATTACAGTACATTTAAAAGTTTTTCTTTTTACAAATGCATGGATATTAACAACATTATTCTCTAGATATTTTTTCCTTCATACATCGCATTGTCAATTCTTCAGTTAGCCTCGGAAAATATTTTGGCAGCAACATTTCCAGAACTTTTGTCTGTTCCATTAAGTTATATCTACAATTTTAAAGAAATAATTCCGTGCTCGTTTCAAGTTGCACTGTCCGTGTTTAGGTGAAAGGATTAAACAAAATTAATTCACACAAGCGAACGAATTTAGAAAGCTTACGTGTTTCTGTAACGAGAAATAAAAAAAATAAATTATATTTCCAACGTCGGGAATTGGAGATACAAGCCCTTTTTTTTTCTTGAAACAGGCTTCATATGTTGTACATGTGCGCGTATGCTCATATGTACATAGTATGTGTACAATATACACATGTACGCGCACATGTATAATTACGTCATAACCCTGTCAAATAAAAGATACGCCACGAAACTATTCCTGCCCCAAAATGAGACTTTTTTTGCAAGAAATGGAAAAAAGTGAGTAGTTGATCACGGTTTGAAACCTCGTGTACAAAACATATGAGACAGGCTGAAAATTTATAAGTGTTTCCCGACAAAAAGCAGAAAATTTTCTCACTCCTAAATTTGTTTCCCCCCCCCCCCCATAAACTCTGTACTTACCTTTGCCTATAGTTGCGCTACCATGCAACACCGAGAAAAAAAAAATGAGTATGCGCACTTACTTTTTTGGCAATTCACTCAACACAAAAACCATGCATGGATTTTAATGTGCAGCATGTTTTGGGTGCCACGGCAAGAATTTGCAATATTTACTACTCAAACGAAACAAAATTGCATTTTTAAACATTTGTACCACACTAAAGTAATTATTGTGAACGTTTTATACCACCATATTAGGCAGCATACCGTCCTTCGTTTCCTTTCCGATGAGGTAAAATGTCAACAGTTCACCCTTGCCCTTGACGCGGACGTAACCTCGCTGTTGGAATTTGAACCCGAACCGCTTGAGAACTTTCATGGTTTCTTCGATAACCTGCAAATAGAGAAACCTAGTAATTTAACTCAAGTTAAAGCTGGTAGAATTTGCAAACATCAAAAGCAACCTTGCCAAATGAGTGATGGGTCATTCCGTGTCAATTCAACGAGCTTTTGGACCTGACCATCACAGATTGAAATGAAATTTGGTGTGTTGATTGGACTCCTTGAGAAACCCCGAGAACTTACATCAAAATTGTATCTCGTACCACAAAAAAGTTATGTGATTTTATAACCTTTGACCTTGATTTGCAAAAATGCGTATTTGTCAAAATGCGTAATTCTTTTTTATTTGTTAGCTAAAGATGTAAGGAACATTTCCAGAAAGATTTGGGATGGGCACTCTTACAGTTTTTGAGTTACGATAATTTAAACACTAAATAACATGTAAATGCCGGGTACAGCAAATGTACATACACAGTTACATTTTATTTTAAAAACCGAATTTCTAAATCCGAACTTAATTTAACTGATCGATTCGGCATTTCAACTGGAACTAAAATGAATGAAAGACGTTTTCGAACCTATAAATGCAACTTACGAAAGCGCAAGCAGAATTGATCCAACCACAGCAGCGCTATCATTTAACAATATATAAATTTAAGGCAAAGTGCCTTGCCAAAGGGCAGCCCTGGAATCGAACCTACGACCTGTAAAATTAACCAATGTCTGACTTCCATGCCGTATACCACTCCGCCCTAATATACTCCACTAAAACATTAAGATGGACTTGGATGAAAATTATACCTGAATATAGCCTGTTTTGCCCGTGCTTTCCATGCGGCTGGCCACGTTGACCGTATTACCCCAAATATCGTAGTGGGGCTTTCTAGCGCCGATAACTCCAGCTAGCACAGGACCGTGGTTAACTCCTGTTAACAATGAGATAACAAGATAATTATATATTTTGAACTTAACATGAATAAACGTCAACCTTTTTGTGGTAATATATTTGAGTGTTAATGTTAGTGTAACAGATGTTAACTCGATGTTCAGGACATGTTATGGTGTTACATCACAGTTTGATATCTTCCATCACAGATCATGTTAGTGTAACAGATCTGTTAAGTAAATCTGGACGAAATGGATGGGGTTAAAGTTATATTGTCCGTGGTTTTCAGCAAATCTCGATTTTTATTTCTCTCCGAAGGAATTTTTTAAGCAATTACTTTATTTTAACGGGAAACAAATTCATACTTTGTATTTTAGACATCGGCGGACCGTCAATAATTCGAAATATTGACAGTAATGCATAGTTCCAACCTGTCAATCAAGCCGAACCCGCGACCAATCACAACAGAGCTAGCAGACAGCGCTCAGATAGGTCAAAGTGATGCAATCATCACAAACAATCCGCGATTTTCTGCCCATACAGTTTGTATGTTGTATGCGCCAGTGACCGGGTGAATTTTGGTTTCAATGTCAGGCGATTTGCTGTTCAAAGGTAGGAAAGCGCATTTTTATGAAATATATGTCATCCCTGCATTACTAGCCCTTTGCTCAGTGTGTGCTACGGTAACTGTCGACCCTAAAACATAAATACCTTTGGGTTTTCTCCAATGAATCTGTGCTTTCCATGCCGAGTCCCGTTGCTTTGTACGTAGTCTCGCCATTTTTTTGCGATGGCTTGTGAGCACATAGCAACAATATCTAAGGGGCGGGGTTAACTGTGCAATCTCGGAACTATGCATTGGTCGATAACTAAACGTTAGTCAATTTTGGCGTTGATGTCTCATTTGAAAGCGAATAACTTGTATGTTTATACAAAAATATCAATTCAAGAAAAAACAAACATTTTTCAAAGTGCCACACCCAAAACGAACGGACAATGCATCTTTAATTTTGAATCATTTAGAACTGTCGTGAGTCTCAAAAAATTGAAGTTGAATTTTCAAAATACAATTTACGCATGTGTCGAGTCTTAGATACCTCGTGTAAAACAGACTGCAGGTCACAATTATGTTAGTGTTAGTGATGAAAGTCGTGCAGATGTGTATTTCCCTTCTGTTTGAGATTTCTTGAGATGCCGTAAACTTTACTCTGTAATTCTGGTTCGAATCCCGCCCGAGTCAGTATGTGGATTGGGTTCTCAGTCCCTGCTTGATTCCGTGGGTTTCCCCTTTATACATATGTCATAATGTGTGCAGTGGTCCTCCAACCTCTAAAACTTAGCATTTCTTCAAGTTCTCTTCACATGTTTCTTCAGGCTTACGAGCTACAGTGCAATGGGCACTTTTGAGGAATCCTTGGTTTCAGTATCAACACGAATTAATAATAATTATTAATTAAAGAAATTGTCCTTACCGATTTTCATGACAAAGTTGTTGAACGACTGTTGGTTGATGGTCTCTAACGTCTCCCGGAGAGCGAACCCGAAGTCCACCAAATCGGCCAGGTGTTGCCATCGTTCCTGCTCCCCTTCGTAGATAATCTTTTCCGGCTCAGCAACCATACCAGACGACGCCATATAAGTACTGCTGATGGTCTTAATCTTACAGATGCTGCGGAACCGCACGGCTTTCAGAAGCTGTATGTAAAGAACCAACAAGTTGCAAAATATAAAGCCCGCCGCACACGAGAGCTATGTGCTGAGCCAAAATTCATTCGTGGCCGATGGCGTAAGGAGATAGCTCTCGTGTGCGGGCAACTTTCGTGAGCATTTGGTCACTCGTGCCACTTGAGACAAATATCTAACGTGTTTGATAATTTTGGCCTCGCGTGGCCAAAATCTCACGTGTGCGGGGGTGATGAGCCAAGTGCTGAGCTAAAATGAATGTAGCTGGCCAATTAAAACCACGCGCGCGATACGAAAACAGCGCGCGCACGCGAACCCCGCCAAGGTCACCACACTTTAGCAAAAGTTTGGTGACCTTAGCGGTGCCCGCGCGCACTGTATTCATATCACGTGAATATGGGGATGGTTTTAATTGGCCAGCTACATTCATTTTAGCTCAGCACTTGGCTCAGCACCCCCGCACACGTGAGATTTTGGCCACGCGAGGCCAAAATTATCAAACACGTTAGATATTTGTCTCAAGTGGCACGAGTGACCAAATGCTCACGTAAGTTGCCCGCACACGAGAGCTATCTCCTTACGCCATCGGCCACGAATGAATTTTGGCTCAGCACATAGCTCTCGTGTGCGGCGGGCTTAAAACAAAGTAGGTTTTTTGTCAGAAGCTTTCGACTGGCGTCCTCCAATGTCAAGGAAATTGTCTATGCCATTGGTCCCTTTGCACCTCTTAATGGGCCGAATACATAAAAACTAGCAATTGCTTTTACTTCATTTATATTTTAAAAAGTGCTATCGAGCAAAAGCATCTACTCTTAAGTGAAAGCAACATTTTGCTTTAGCCGACAGGTTTTTAAATGGATTGGTTCCCGATCCCTATAGATTGGTTCGCTTATTGCGAAAATATAGGGATCGGTAAAGGGCAGCCATGACGGGAATTCTGAATTCTGCCCGTCACGTGGTTATTATTATTTTATTTTTCGCAGATTTTGCATTGACATTTGTAACTTGGCCGTGCGTGTCCAACATATCCAATTATGTAAATAAAGTACATTGCCTAAAGCAAAGGGCTTGGCCAATTTTTAAATATAAAAAACACAATGCGCACGCGCAAAGACGACCAATTACAGATCAAGATGAAGCGCCCTTTACCTGTCCTTATATTCTCCAGTGTGGAATATGTGGACGGGAACCAGTCTAGTTTTAAAAAAGCTTTTCTAGCAATTGTTTGGAGCTCTTAACAATAGCGCTATTCATCAAGGGGCGTGCGCATTATGTAACGGCTTTGTATAGACGCATGAGTTTGCTTCATCCTCATCTGGGACCCCGACGTCCGGGGCGAAGGAAACCCTACAATTTTCATGTATAAATGTTTGCGCCATGCCGCCATTCGCCGCTATTTTATTATATTTTGCTAGTTTATACCAATTTGTCAATTTTGGTTTTTGCTGTTTGGAAATTATACTTACCGTGTCGAAGTCGCTAATAATTTCGTTCAGAAATCTTAGGCATTCCGTTCCTTGATTGTTGACCGCGTCCTCGCTGTAAAAGTCTGAGAAATTGGGAATTGACGCAAACATGACGCCAACTTCCGGATAGTCCTGGGCGTACAGATCCTTTAGAAATAAAGAAAAAACCCAAAATATTTAAATTTCGATAAAAACTGGAGCCAAATGTACACATTGTACATGGGTCGCAATCAAATTTCCTGACCACCTCTATAGTCGAACATGTGGATGGGTCCAAGAGTGGAAGGTTTATATCAGAAAATGTGCCCCTTGCCAAAGTATAACATTTTGATGCATTTGTAAAAATTATTGTTGCAAATTCACTTGCAATTTCTAAACAATGTATGTAGAATATTTAAACTAATTTAGAAAACAGACATAATTATTTTGTTATCATATTTTTGATAATATTCGATAAATTTGTTCGACGGCGTAAGGTGGACACTTTTGGGTCTTTCTATTAATTAGGGGTCCAAAAGTGTGACATTTGGTGTCCCCCGTTACACCTGATATGTGTTATATTTCGTACACAAATCATTAAAATGGCTTTTAAACCATTTTGTATGAATTGTACTTTATGTACACACTCTTTGAGATGGAAAGTATTTAAAGAATGTGTCCTGAATTTACAAAAACAAGATGTAAAATGTAACGGGGGACACCAAAGCTGGACCCCTGATTTATAGAAAGACCCTTTTACGATTGCATTTCAAGGTTTTTGACGAGTTCCTTTCTGAAAACTATACCTTGTCAATTAATGAGCAAAATTTAAACAAAATTAATATGTTAATAATAGTTTGAAATAGTCGCACTCGCACTAGTTTATTGAATCTTTGTCATCGTGTTTTGGGTAATATCAACAAGTAAAAGTGTTGCTCGATTCACGAGGCCAATTTATGCTAAGAGTAATCGTTTTCTAAAGCCCGTTTGTTAAAATAGAATGTAGTTTGAGGTATTTTAATATTTTTTTCTTCTTCTTCTCGACAATATTACCTCGTCTTTCCGTTTGCTTTGAAGGAAATGTTTAGCCACGTGTATTGGCATGATGTTCAACACCAACGCCTCGTTCCGTATTCGCAGTTTCCCTACTTCTTCCTTTTGTTTTCGGGCTTCGTATTTCCAAAAGAAGAGCAATCTGTTGGTGTTTTCCAACTGCAAAACAAGAAAATGAAACCACTTTTAGAATCTATACGGTTCAAAAACTATAATGCAAATTATTCTCCGACCTAAAGATTAGGGAGCCAGAGAAATGTGATATTTTATATGACCTCCTCTTATGGCATAGCTGACTGCACCAGTCTCTGCAAGACTAGAGCCACTGTCGCGACCAATAAATATTCGAAAATAATAACTAAATATTCGAAAATAATAACTAAATATTCGAAAATAATAACTAAATATTCGAAAATAATAACTAAATATTCGAAAATAATAACTAAATATTCGAAAATAATAACTAAATATTCGAAAATAATAACTAAATATTCGAAAATAATAACTAAATATTCGAAAATAATAACTAAATATTCGAAAATAATAACTAAATATTCGAAAATAATAACTAAATATTCGAAAATAATAACTAAATATCAAGAAGAAATAACTAAATATCAAGAAGAAATAACTAAATATCAAGAAGAAATAACTAAATATCAAGAAGAAATAACTAAATATCAAGAAGAAATAACTAAATATCAAGAAGAAATAACTAAATATCAAGAAGAAATAACTAAATATCAAGAAGAAATAACTAAATATCAAGAAGAAATAACTAAATATCAAGAAGAAATAACTAAATATCAAGAAGAAATAACTAAATATCAAGAAATAACTAAATATCAAGAAATAACTAAATATCAAGAAATAACTAAATATCAAGAAATAATAACCAAATATCAAGAAATAATAACCGAATATCAAGAAATAATAACCGAATATAGTAAAATATTTAAATAATACCTACCGAATATTCAAAATATGAAAATATGAAAATGTGTGTTTAGACTTACGAATCTGTTGTAGAAGATAAGTGCAAAGCCGGCAGCCAGAAGTTGGTATGTCACGAGATACCGACTTGCTAATGTATTGTATTCTAATCCTAATTCACTGGGGGAAAATATAAAAATAAAGGAACCATTTTTGTCGAGTTAAAGCCCATTATTATTATTATTATTATTATTACTTTCTGGTACTAAAACCAAGCATTCCTCAAAGGTGCCCATTGCACTGTCGCTCGCAAGCGTGAGGAAACCTATGAGGAGAAGACGATGAATTAAAAACGGCCAGAGACAAAATAATGCTATGGGATCTTTAAAGTGCGCTACCTAACACACTGGACCAATGTCTTTACATCCCTTCGGAAGGATGGAGCAATTGTTTAAGTGCCTTGCTCAAGGGCACAGATACCCCAGCCGGGTATCGAACCCGCATCCCAAAGTTTTTACCCGAGTATTGCGAGTCGGTTACCTTAACCACTCGGCCACGGTACCCCATTACATGATTTGCAGTGACCCAACATTTTACCGACTAAAAAAACCTGAGTGGGGTACCGTGGCCGAGCGGTTTAGGTCATTGACTCGCAATCATAGGTGAAAACTTGGGGTTGCAGGTTCGAACCTCCCCACGGCTACGGTACCTGTGCCCTTGGGCAAGGCACTCAACCATACTTGCTCCATCATTCGGAAGGGATGTAAAGCCGTTGGTCCAGTGTGTTAGGTAATGGAAACGCACTCTAAAGATCCCAGAGCATTCTTTCGTGAAGAGCAAGGGGGATCATCCCCGGTGTCTCTGGCCAGGTCTAACTCTAATTCATGGGTTTCCTCACGCTTGCGAGTGACAGTGCAATGAGCACTATTGAGGAATATTGGTATGAATACCAGAAAGAAATAATAATAATAATAACTAAAATGTTAATAGTAATGGCAACAAACCACTGCCAGATTTTCTTTCATGTAAAATGGTACAAGTGGGAGGTGGTTTTAAAAATAAATTGTCTGCAGACAATTTTTTTTTACCATTCATTTAACACAAAACCATGCATAGATTTTTCAGGTTTTCTGAAGTATTACTGCATGCATCCGTGTGGCTGAAATCTCTACAAGGGAGTTTATAAACATTATTTTTTAGTTGTGTAATGCTGTTGTTCATGTTTTTAGAAGTTTTCCAATCATGTAATCTGTCTTTAATATACACTCGGCAAAAGAAGTTCTTGGACACTGGTAAAAGTTCAAATAATTTTTAAAAATAATTCATAAAAAGCACATTATTGTATATCAATATGACCACACAATAGTTCTCTACCAGCATGATATGGAGTTAACGCGTGAGCAATCGTGCATGGCTGGTTACACGCATTAAACAATAGCAAGTACAGTAACAGAAAATTGCAAGAAATGGAGCATTCAAATGCTAATAATCATGTCCATCCTGCAGGCCTAAATTTTGTTAACAATTCCAGTGGAATAATGATGCATCCAAGATGGATAATTTCCTCTTCTTTTCAAAATGGCATTTAATTTTGACTTGACAATGTGCACGGGATTTGTTCAATAATGAACCCCCAGCAAAGAAACATACTGCTTTTTTCTTTCAATGGATCATTATGCCACATAAACTGTTTCACAATTGAATAACTGAATGCTCCATTTCTTGCAATTTTCTGTTACTGTACTTGCTATTGTTTAATGCGTGTAACCAGCCATGCATGATTGCTCACGCGTTAACTCCACATCATGCTGGTAGAGAACTATTGTGTGGTCATATTGATATACAATAATGTGCTTTTTATGAATTATTTTTAAAAATTATTTGAACTTTTACAAGTGTCCAAGAACTTCTTTTGCCGAGTGTACAAACAATGTTATTTGATTAGTCACTCACTTGGTCCGTTTCTTCTGGTAGAGGTCGTATTTGCTAAAAATTTCATCGTAAAAGAAGAGATTGAGTAGAGAGTACACTATTCCGGTCATTATTATAAGACTCATCTTGACGAACTGAGTGACTTGAATCATCACGGTTATTGTAACCTGAAACAGGAAAAAAGTAAAAACAACTTAGACAAGTCTATTTTTAGCTTAAATAAAATTGCACCATTCCTTATGGATGTATTGCCAATGCAAAAACATGACACTGGACTAGTTATCGAGTCTAACACTATAACACAATACTAGGCCTAACGCGCATGTCTTTTGGCCACCCAAGATGGCGGAAGTGCCGACGTTTTGTTTCTGCACCAATAAGTCTTTTGTCCGATCGTTTTTGTGTCTCACACAAACAATTAAACGTAAGAAAATGCTACTATACGTTGATCAAAATGTGGATAAGTTACCACAGTTATAACTGTATTAGTAGTTTCTGTTTTAATTTAAGAAGTTGTCGAGATTTTTTCCAGAAAATGGATTTCGTTCTAACCTAACAGTTATATAAAATACCTCCCCAAAACACTATCCATGGGAAGAAAACAGGAAATATGTAATCTCCAGTTTAGATGTGGAAGCAAAACGGTTGGCGTGATCACTAATACACTGCTTTGTGTAACCATGCAGATAGTTTAACAAACATCGGTGTTTTTTTGGCGATATCCTTGAAAATATACGGATTGAGAGCGCGAAATTTCAGAATGGTAATGAGAAAAATATGACAATGGGAAAGGTTGAAGGGGGGTTCGAGATATCATAAAAATGGTGACATACCAAAACTAGGATCCCGGAGTACGTGTAATAGCGCGCGTAGATACATGAAGAACTCTGTGTGTCTATTTTGTCTGTGATGTTTGGTGGCATTGGGTTACAAACAACCTGAAAAAAAAGAACAGACATTTAAAATGGAGCTTCAAAAATATTTTTGAGTCTAGAAATTCTGCCAACCCAGTGCCTATTTCCTAGTTTACGAGGCAAAGTGATGTGATCCCTTAAAGCCCCAAAAGAGGTGTGTACGTATAGGGAAAGTCCAGACTGTCCTCTGTCCAATGGTACATGTACCAGGGTCATTATGTAGCTGTCATGCATGACTGAGCAAACATGGCCATTATGAAAGGTGGTGAAATCATCACTGTGACAAGTTAGCACTTCACTTCAAAGTGGGATAAGGGCAATGAAGTGTTGAGAACACGCATTTTGAAAACTCCGCCAAGACCATGGAATGATAAGACGAGCAGTCATAGACATGAGGAGACGATGTGAGCTGTGTATAAATGTTGAGGCACACACCCCTGAATTTATCTGTAAGGTAAGGTTTGAAAAGAAATGTTCTTTTATCACTTCATTGCCCTTATATCCCACTTCCAAGTGGAGTGCTAACTTGTCACAGTGATGATTTCACCACCTTTCATAATGGCCATGTTTGCTCAGTCACGCATGACGGTTATAAATGACTCTGGTACCATTGGACAGAGGACAGTCTCGACTTTCCTTACATACACATCTCTTTTTAAAATATTGCACAGATTTCTAATAATTTGCATTTAAAGATGGGTTTCCTTTTTGTATGGACACCCTGTACATCATTTGCAGTTACCCACAATTTTACTTCATGAGTTGATAAGAAACACTCGACTAAAAGTGTCGATAATAGCAACACCCCACTAAATATAGGCAGAAATCGGTGTGCCCTCAACTATATTTTAGAGAAACTTTTATGAGAGCTGAATTGGTTTAGTGTAGAAATTGCCCATCATCGTTCTGTGGGGTATTTTTCTTTTGTAAATATTTGGGACAATTAAGCTCGTAAACGTGGCCTTATTTTGCCCAGTGGCGAATGTTTTTTTTTTTTTTTCAAAATGGACGGTGGTCTGTTTGTCAGTTTTCACTCTTTGCAGGAATAGATTTATTTCAAGCTGAAATTAGTGAATAAAAATGACAGACCCCCCAATACAATTGAACAGAATTAAAAAGATGAGACTTGCTTTTTGTCACGAGATGCTGAGAGAGTTTTAAGTATTTTAAAATGATTTTTGAATAATTAATAATTTTTTTAGATATATCAGTTTTCCAGTTTTACCATATCTACGACGTCTGAAGATGCCACGGTTAGGGCAACAAGCGAAACGACGAGCGTGCGCGCCATGTAGGTGCTCTCCATCCAGTTAGCTAGAATAATGATACACTCAGGGTACCGATTACGGAAACTGGTAGCCATGGATATGTAGAAAATGATGAGTACTAGAAAGGTGCCCAGGCCGAAGGTCAAGTAACTAGCCGTCGTCCTGGGGGGAAAACAGAGAGAGAGATGTAACATGTTTCTTTTTTTCTGGTCGCTATAGTCGAGTCTGGTTGTTAAACACACAACACATGCTTTATATCCTTCGTATGGCATGTATAGCCATAGGTGCAATGTGTTGTGTAATGCACTTAAAAGGATCTAAGATCGTTAGTCCGCAAAAGAGGAGTGGGGGTGCCGAAAATATGCTCTGGTAGGGGGATCCGGAATTGTTTTGAAAATAAGGACGGTGCTTCCTCCTGCAATCTAAGGGACTTTTGAAAGGTTTCAGGAGAGGGATTTTTAATGCAGTATTTTATATATTTCTTTGTTAAACGTTAGTTCACCACTCCCCCTCCAGATCCGCCAATGCCAGATTAAATAGGACAGGGGCTTTGTACAATTTCTTCAAAACACAGAAAGTTTTTCGTTGTTTTCCCGGAACCTAGATGAGGTACTGAGCTGACTTATACGCAGGTTGTTTTTATCATACACATCCTCAATCACACATGAATTGATAAGTGATGTAATCCTGTAATATATATTTTTTTAAAACTACCTCGGCAAAACCATGATCTCCACGGCGAAGGCAAAGACCATGACAATCAAGGCGCAGGCGAAGCCCACGGGGCCTTGGCGCTCCTTCTCCCGGTGGAAAGTCTCTTCTAACGTCTTGTCACGGAACCACAGGCTTATCCATCGCAGTCCACTCGTCTTCTCGCTTTTTACAGAAAAATGTGATGAGATTTTTTAAGAAAGTGTTCAGATTAACCACTTGACGCCGGAGGAAGTGTATACACATTCTGGCAATGTATAGTCACAGGGGTGGTTGACGAGTTAAAACGTCAGCTTAATTTGCCGCCGTCTTCCACTGTTGACGTGTACACACGTCCATTGCCCACTATTCATTTGTACACACCGTATTTTGAACGTGACAACTGTGGACGCGGCCTGTCGGTGCATAGCAAATTAAAATTTGATTATATGAAACCTGGTCAAACAGGTTTCGCGAGTTGGTCCAAAAGTGTCAACTAACCACTGACACCTGGTCAAACAGGTTTCACGAGTTAGTCCAAAAGTGTCAACTAACCACTGAGACCTGGTCAAACAGGTTTCACGAGTTGGTCCAAAAGTGTCAACTAACCACTGACACCTGGTCAAACAGGTTTCACGAGTTAGTCCAAAAGTGTCAACTAACCACTGAGACCTGGTCAAACAGGTTTCACGAGTTAGTCCAAAAGTGTCAACTAGCCACTGAGACCTGGTCAAACAGGTTTCACGAGTTGGTCTAAAAGTGTCAACTATAACCACTGAGACCTGGTCAAACAGGTTTCACGAGTTAGTCCAAAAGTGTCAACTAGCCACTGAGACCTGGTCAAACAGGTTTCACGAGTTAGTCCAAAAGTGTCAACTAGCCACTGAGACCTGGTCAAACAGGTTTCACGAGTTAGTCCAAAAGTGTCAACTAACCACTGAGACCTGGTCAAACAGGTTTCACGAGTTAGTCCAAAAGTGTCAACTAACCACTAAGACCTGGTCAAACAGGTTTCACGAGTTAGTCCAAAACTGTCAACTAACCACTGAGACCTGGTCAAACAGGTTTCACGAGTTAGTCCAAAAGTGTCAACTAGCCACTGAGACCTGGTCAAACAGGTTTCACGAGTTAGTCCAAAACTGTCAACTAACCACTGAGACCTGGTCAAACAGGTTTCACGAGTTAGTCCAAAAGTGTCAACTAACCACTGAGACCTGGTCAAACAGGTTTCACGAGTTAGTCCAAAAGTGTCAACTAACCACTGAGACCTGGTCAAACAGGTTTCACGAGTTAGTCCAAAACTGTCAACTAACCACTCAGACCTGGTCAAACAGGTTTCACGAGTTAGTCCAAAAGTGTCAACTAACCACTGAGACCTGGTCAAACAGGTTTCACGAGTTAGTCCAAAAGTGTCAACTAACCACTGAGACCTGGTCAAACAGGTTTCACGAGTTAGTCCAAAAGTGTCAACTAACCACTGAGACCTGGTCAAACAGGTTTCACGAGTTAGTCCAAAACTGTCAACTAACCACTCAGACCTGGTCAAACAGGTTTCACGAGTTAGTCCAAAAGTGTCAACTAACCACTGAGACCTGCTTGACTCTGGTATTAACTTTTGGCCAATCACATCTGCCTTTAATCCCGGCGTGAACTGATTAGGAGTATTTAACACTTGAAAAGACAAATGTTTAAACACGACGCTCACTACAAAAATATATGGTTCAAAAAAGAAATGCAATGTTCTTGACATGTCGATTCTTGATTAGAACAGAAGTTTTTTTGAAAATGGTGAACTTTTGGACAACAAGGCACTGATCGACCAATCACTTTGGAATCGCTTTCAGACTGTTCCGCTTCAGTGATTTCCTCCAGGTTCAAGTGGACCTGTTTAAACAAAGTGATTTTCACATCAATAATTGTGACATTTCCTGTTTCTGTGGGAATCCTGCAGTTGAAGGCAGAAGCTCGTCAATGCGCGCGTAAGGCCAAATTCGTGCCACGAAATACACAGCTCTATATATAGCAAAGGCATGGAGCTGCGTATTTCGTGGCACGAAATTGGCTTTGCGTGCATTGACGAGCCTCTGCCTTTAATGGCTCTCAAGAAACTTGCTGGGTTTTCGAACTGATTGGACCCGCGTGGGATGAAAAGCTACGTGTTTCCCAAACAGCTCTAAAAGTGCAGGAGCTTGGAAAGAGCGGCGCACCCTGCCTTAGCGGCTCTTAAGAGGTTACGTCTCTCGGCCTCATTGTCTTTCGGTCAAAGGATTATTTGTGTTTATTTTCGGAACCGTATATATGACGTGCGTCTATAATGGGTTACATTTGTTTAGCGACAAACATGCAACAAACTTGCTAAGACAGCTAGCTTTACACACAAGAAGGCACCCATAATATTCTGAAATTCCGAATATGCTAAGTGGATTTTTTTTTTTTTTTCACTTACGCGTCTGTTTCTCGCTCGAGTAAGGCCTCGTACAGTTTGCGATTAGTAATTTCCTCATCTGGCTTCGACTCCGCTGGTTGAGCCTCAAACGTGACCGTCTTGCCGTTCGCCATGTCTTCCTGCAACGATGTAGTTGATAGTTAAAGCATGTTTTAGACACTTCATTAACAGTTAAAGCCCCCAATTGCAGCGCACGAAAATTTTACTTAACGAGTTGAGAAGAAAAACACAGCTAAAAGTGTTGATAGCAATGGTAACAAACACCACATGATTGTTTCCCCCCCCCCCCCCCCCCCAGTGTAAAATGGTACCTTTCTGGGAGAAATTGCCAACTGAAGGTGCTTAAAAAAATTGTCTGCAGACAATTTATTTTATTAATTTTTCAACACAAAAACCATGCATGGATTTTTCAGGTTTTCTAAAGTGTTACTGCATTTATGTGGCTGAAATTTCTACAAGGCAGTTTATCAACATTGTTCTTTAGTAATGCTGTTGTTTCTGTTTTTCAATCGTGTAATCTATCTTTAACATGAAATTAAAATATACTGAAACGCAAAAGAAGCTTACCACCTTTTAAACCTTTAAATAGCAACAATAACACTGCGTGTAGTAATGTGTGAACTTATTTGTGGACAATAGTGTCCTCACTGTCAGACCAAACGGTGTCTGAAGGTCACTTGAACCTTTAATGGTCACTTCATGGCACAGCTGTTTTGACTGTCAGTGATTAGCCAAGAGGTATGGGATGATTGTAATGAGCTGCACGTGATGTCTTGATGTTGGCTTTGAAAAGGCCAGTGCAAAATAGGCATTTCAAGCAACTGGTAGGCAGTATGCGCCGACGATGCACTGCCTGTATCCAAATCAATGGTGGCCACACACGCTATTGAAAGGGGACTGACATTGCACCCTCTTCTGTTCTTTACTGTAGAACAAACTGATGAGATGGTGTATCTTGGTCAAAAACTTGACATGTCATCAATAAAATGCCAATGTTTCAATTAGCAATTGTTGGTTTGTTTTATTTTGAACTGTTACAATTTCATTACATTTTAAACCAGTGGTAAGTTTCTTTTGCGTTTCAGTACAGTAATTAGAACACTTAAATTGTTGGTCAATATGCCTGATCAGTGTAAAGTGCATAATGTAACCTATACCTTTTCGTCGTCTATGTCTTCGTCTAATATCTTCGTCGTTGAGCCAGTGTCTGACAAAATAATCGATGTAAAGGCTGCGGCCTTCTGGAGTAAAGATAGAATGAGAAATGCCAAAATGTCAAGTAAGTAGAAACAGGTCAAGCGCAGTATAGCCAAACGAAGGTTTTACCGTTCTAATTAATTCACCACAAAAAGTGCGCTTACAAAGGAATTAGTTTAACAGAAATCCGTTAAAGACATCTCAGCTCATCTCATCACTAGCAAAACCAAAAATAAAGTACATCGCAATTTGTATACATGTATATCTGTTAATTTTAATAATAATAATAATAATAATAATAATACTTTTACAGGATCTTACGGCAAGCGTTTACGACTATACGTAGGACACCGGGCTTAATTCTCTTTTGTCCAAAGAGAAATTAAATCATTCAAATAAAGACCAAATTTCTTTTTGACTCCGAACCAAAATAAACACCTGGTTGGTATAATAATATTTCATATAGATTCTGTCTTAATAGACCTCGGACAAAATGACGTTTTGCTTTACTTATACGTGTGAACGTTTTTATGGGAGTCTCATGAAACCAGACGCATGAAAACAAACCGTGACGTCACGATGACGTCATCGAAAGAATGACAGAATGACGCTTGATGATCCTTACCTGGACGCTGTCTTTCTTGATATTGACAAGGTACGTCTTGATACCTCATGATAAAACCAGACGCATGAAAACAAACCGTGACGTCATGATGACGTCATCGAAAGGGTGGCAGAACGACACTTGATGATCCTGACCTGGACGCTGTCCTTGACATTGACTAGGTACGTCTTGATACCTCATGATAAAACCAGACACATGAAAACAAACCGTGACGTCACGATGACGTCATCGAAAGGATGGCAGAATGACGCTTAATGATCCTTACCTGGACGCTGTCTTTCTTGACCTTGATAAGGTACGTCTTGATACCTCGGTCCTTGATGTAGTCATTCCGAGTTTCACCCTCCCCTGGCTCCACCTCGAACTCCCCGCTCAGACAGTCAAAGGTGCTTTGCGAGATGTGAACGCGGCTACAAAACAAACGTACAAAATAGGGAATTAAATGTTGAATTTATCTTGGACTTTATATCCTCCTCCAAAAACAAACAAACAAAGGAAGCACAAATAAGTGTTCATACACCTCACCGATCGATAAGATATGTTTCATTTTTCAGCCTCCTCGATTTGTTATGGGTATAAATCCCAGAGAGGTTCAAGTATACCCGAAAAAAAATCAACATGTATCCACAGAAAATCTCAAATAAATACAACTTTTAACAAAAGCCGTCTTCACAAAATTCTGCCCCAGAAATTGTCACTCAGCCGTAACAGCGAACTCCGACGGTAGATTTCCCTAGAGAAAAATGGACTAAATATCCCGCTCTATAGCAGGGACACAGCTGTGTACATACACCGGTATTAAGGATTTGCACGTCAAACACGACATTTACGTGGGGGCTTTGAGGCTAAGTATTTCCCCGTAAGGTGAATTAAATTTCGCTAAAAGGGACATGTTATAGGCCAGACAAGAAATTCGTAAAAAAGCTTGTTGATATTTGTTTCCAGAAAATGAATTTCGTTCTAACCCAACAATCATATAAAATACCAATCCAAAATACTGTCCATGGGGAGTAAACAGGAAATTCGCAATCTCCAATTTGGATGTGGAAGCAAACGTGTTAGTGTAATCACTACACTGTTTTGTGTAACCGGATAAATTAGTTTACAAAACATCGGTGGTTTATTTTGACGCGACATCCTTGGAAAATGTGGACTGGGAGCACAAATTTTACATTGGTAATGACAAAGAGAGACAGATAATATATGGTATCAAAATATCAACACCCATGGGGAAAATGGGGGCTAAAAAATGTGATTTGAACACGCTCCTTTAAACCTTAATTCCAGCAGTTCCTGACGATAATTCCTCGTTGGCGAGTGGAATTGTGAGAAATTTGCTGTAAAACCGGAAATTGCGATTACTTCTGCTGATTCATATATGCCGTCGTTTCAAATGTCATGTTGGATCAACCGAACATAAACCATTGCCCGCTCGGAAATTAAAACTCAATGCATACACGAAACACAATCTTCAGGCCTGCGAATTAATCGAAAACTCAGAATAGCAGTGTTTCCTTGAATAAATCCAGTTGTCATGCCAGCATGACAAATTAAAATAAGGCCTTGTGAACCAAAGTTCGTATTTTCTAGCTATGCTGCCATAAGGCCAGTTCAAATCGTTCAGACAGGCTAGGCTTGTGAAAAGCCTAGCCTGACCCAGGCCATCGATCAGGCCTGATATCTTGCTACTGTCTGCCCCATGTCCCAAGGCCAGCCCAAAAGGTCTGGTAAGGCCCTGTCAGTGAAAAGCCAAGCCCAGCCTGGCCCAGGCCATGAGGCCTGATATCTTGCTACCGTCTGCCCTACGGCCAGTCCAAAATGTCTGGTAAAGCCCTGCCAGTGAAAATCTTAGCATTGCTCAGGCCATGGGCCTGATATCTTACCCTGGTATGCCTCCAGATTCCATGTTATTGGCCAACACTACGGCCGTACTCCAAACATCAAACTGCCATCGCTGTTGGCCCATGACTCCGGCTAAAACGGCACCCGTGTGAATCCCAACGCGCATGTCCACGCCCGATTGTGTTTTCTCCCTCACTGCACTGTAATGTTAACAAAAAAATGTTACCTTAATACGATTTGAAAGCTAGCTTCCCTCCGTATATTACAAGAAGTGCAAATTTATCTGTAACAACTTTAGTCTGAGAATATTGTTAATCCACCTATTTATACTTAATAATGGAGGCAAGCCGGGCAGGGGGTTTAAGTTGTATCTTAAGTGATCTCTGGGAGGGGAGTTTATCTCATTGAAAGGTTTATCCCTCTGTTCGGCTTGCTAAGCTCACGTGATATAGCCAATCCCAATCAGTGAGGAACAACTGCAATACCGTGATTTGAAACCACCAGTTGGCTTCATAGCTCAATTGGTAGGGCGTCTGCACGTTAAAGGGCCCCTTATTTAGGATTTTTATCAATGAAATCTATGCTTTAAAACCACTTTACTCAGTTAAAGTCATAACAATCCTATTTGGAGCTTGCTTTGGGGGTTAAAACAAAGGTTTTTAGTTTTTATGCTAATGAAAATATGCATATTCATGACCAAGGTCACGACGTCACAAGAGGCAAACACAGGAAAATCACATTGAACTGTGCACAAAAGTATCCACTTTATTCTCAATTTTCCTGAAACTTTTGTAATCCATGGCTGTTTGAGTTTGTTTTACATGTTGCCTGCTGTAAGCCATGACAAAACTGGGGGTAGAAACTGCAGCAATTTGCCACAAGTCCAACTTGAAGTCTTATGTTTTTTCTTAACTTTTCCCTTCTGTCTTCCTTATGTGATGCACTCAAAACAGCGCCCTCTGTCTGTGATTTATTGCAATGAAATCTTCAAAGTTGAAAAATGCCACCTTTTATTGATTTTACATCCAAACGAACAATAGTATGTCTTGCTGAACAAGTAATCCGGCATTATGAAGCAAAGCTTAGGCACAAAGTTGTTTAGGATGTCACAGGCCCTTTAAGAAGAAGGTCCGCGGTGCGAATCCTGGTGGAGTTAAGTTTTTCACTGCATCTACAATCCTGGACAAAATAGCTTGGGACACTCTGGCTAACCCCGTGCAACCCCCGCGCCCCCGCGCAATGTTGGGTCGCTGGGGTACTGCGCGCCACCGAAATCTGCACCAGTCGGCGTCAACATTGAACGGGGGAGCGGGGGTACACACTTCAAGTGTCCCAACTATTTTGTCCAGGATTGTAGATTTCCCATGCTTTCGGAAATGTTTACACATTTGTATCGAATATCTTTAGTCTTGACTTACGCTATTGCGACCACCACGTCCAAGCCCATCTGTACACAGCACGCGCCGTGATCGGACCGCTGTTCCGGCACACCGCATATGCAGTAGTAACAGTCGCCTAAAATCTTGATTCGGAGTTGATGGTTTTTCTGAAAACAAAACATCATTATGAAGAAATTTCAACAATGGTAATTTGGAATTTTGGCGAAACGCATATTATTTTTGCGCATCACGCGCGCGTGATTCGCACTGAGCTTTTTTTGCGCGTAATGTTTCACTTTTATGGGAATTTGGAGTGAAAAGATGCTCTTACAAATCAAACCATGCACAGAATTATTTTCGGTGGAAAGTGTTACCGCTTTTTTGTCAAAGCGTCGCGTGTCGAATTTACGCGCGAAAAGGCTCAGTGTGAATCCACAGGGCCCCTTATTTGGGATTTTTATCAATGAAGTCTATGCTATAAAACCAATATGCTCAGTTACATTCATAAAAATCCTATTTGGAGCTCGTTTTTGGGGTTAAAACAAAGGTTTTTAGTTTTTATGCTAATTTTTTTAGCTTTTTCCAGCCAACGCAGGAATATCACATTCAACTGTGCACAAAAGATTCCACCTTTTTCTCAAACGTTCTGGGATTTTTGTAATCCACGACTGTTTGAGTTTGTTCTACATGTTTCCTGTTGTAAGCCATGACGAAACTGGGGGAGAAAACTGCAGCAATTTGCCACAAGTCCAACTTAAAGTCTTATGTTTTTTCTTAACTTTTCCCTTCTGTCTTCCTTACGTGATGCACTCCAAACAGCGCCTTCTGTCTGTGGTTTATTGCAATGAAATCTTCAAAGTTGAAAAAGGCTACCTTTTTATTGATTTTACATCCAAACGAACAATAGTATGTCTTGCTGAACAAGTAATCCATCATATGAAGCAAAGATTATGCAAAAAGTTGTTTAGCATGTCATGGCCCTTTAAACACAGTCGTGTTGTTGGAATTGGCCAATGAAATACCGCGGTTGCCTGATGAATATTTATGAGGTATAGTAATTGTTATTGATCTCACCTCTGCTAACTTGTCGAAGTTTGCAAACAGTGCGTTGAGCGTCTTAACCAATTCCTTGGCTGACATCTTAGAAGACATTGCCGTAAACCCAACAATGTCTGCAAAGAGGATGCTGAAGAAAGAACACGGCAACATGTTATAAACAAAGAAATGATTACAAATTTAAAGCCAAATCCATCATTTGCAGTGACCGACAATTTTACATGAGTTGACAAGAAAAACCCGACTGATAAGTGTTGATAGCAACGGTAACAAACACCAGGGGCCAATTTCATAGAGGTGTTTAAGCACAAAATGTTGCTAAAGCACAACAAAACTCTTGCTTAGTAGGGAACTTTACCAGTGAAATCCTCATGTGATAGAAACAGTGTATGACCAGTGTTATATGACTGTTTCATTACCATGACAATCTCATGAAATTTTTGGTGGTAACCTCATTTTATCAAGCAAAGTTGTTCGTGCTTAAGCAATTTTTTATGCTTAAGCAGCTCTATGAAATTGGCCCCAGATGATTTTTTTCCCGTGTAAAATGGTATACCTTTGTGGGACCTTGCCACAATTATCCTAGCAAATCATACCTTATGTAATGTTTTCTTATTATAATTACCTGTGCATTCATGTTTATAGATGTTTACTTGTTTTCTTTGTCCGTTGTGTTTTGTTTACATTAGCAAACCTGCCACAAGCTTATGCTTTTTAGGCTTTGCCAACTCTTCTCCACTGTCTAAATTTGATTTTTTTCTTCTTAAAGGCACAGGCTCGTCAGCAATGCGCGCCCGCCAAATGTCTGCCACGCAATACGCAGCTCCATAGCAAAGGCATGGAGCTGCGTGTTTCGAGCACGAATTTGGCGGGCGCGCATTGCTGACGAGCCTGTGCCTTTAATCACAGGATTTTTAATATATTTATTACATTGTATGTCCACTAGAAACGTGACAACTGGCATGAAAAGAGAAATAAATGTTGGAAATGGAATTAGATTGAATTAATAGTTTGCAAACGATTTTTCATACACCATTTATTCAACACAGTACATACACACAAAAAAAATAAAATATGAATGGATTTTTCAGGTTTTTTAATGCATGTGGCTGAAATTTCTACAAGACAGTTTATCAACATTATTCTTTAGTTTGTTCCTGGGATGATGTGCCTGGTATTTGTCAAGACGTTTCATATGCAAATGATATACTGGGCTTTTAACCAATTTGTTAAAAAAAAAGTAAGTACATGTAAGCAAAATATAGGACGTGTGAAATAGGTGTTTTTTTTATTAAATATATTAATAGTAGAGGGTGTGTTTTACACATTTCGGTCAATTTCAGACAATTTGATTGTTCAATTTTGGTGTAATTGCAAGTTTTTTATTTTTATGCTGATGAAATTTCCATATTCATGAGCAAATCCGTGATGTCATCTCATGACAACAGAGAAAATATCCATT
The DNA here is from genome assembly GCA_037783545.1 of Henricia sp. BOLD:AAB3569. Lineage (NCBI taxonomy): Eukaryota > Metazoa > Echinodermata > Asteroidea > Spinulosida > Echinasteridae > Henricia > Henricia sp. BOLD:AAB3569. The sequence continues at coordinate 176,480 of JBBELK010000266.1, read as the reverse complement.
GACTTGTGTACAAAAGTGTTTGTCATTTTCAGTGACTTCTTGGTGTTATGATCTGTAACAGTTTACTGAGTTTGTTTAGTTTGTCATTTGCAACAATCCCAACAAGTTAGTTTGGGTCAGAAATGGATCAGTGGGCTATTGCTACTGTTTCAAATGTAATGTTCTTTCTTTGTTTTTCAACTGTGGGTTCCCTCCATGACTAGCAATAAACAGCGCCCTCGTCTGTCAAGAAAAGTTTGAAGTAGAGAAAAGGTCACTTCTTTCTGAAATGAACACAAATTTGAGTTTGCCCCTTTGTCTGCAACACTTTAATCTTCTGATTCGTGTATAAAAACAGCTGGTTGATAATTTTTACTTCACTAAACCTTTAAAAGGTGAGAAATCATAACAACATATTCCGCGGTGACACTTAACATCAAAGCACCTCTCTCGCGGCAAATTGAAACTCGAAAAAGCTCTGACCTCTTTCGTAATTGTCACTTCTTTAAATAGGTGGAGGCCTAATATGTGATATGGAAAATTCCGTGCATGGAAAAACACGAAACTTTTTTTCTTCTGTTGCCCTTGCCGACCTAATTTAATTTCGTACGAGAAAGTGTGTTGCTCCGTTCCTTGCAGGAAGCGTTAAGTTAATTAGTCAGAATCGTGATACAGGTTTGGCTATCGAAAAGAGAGCCCTGTAGTTTCTTGACAGTTCTATCTTGGCTATTAAACCCACACAACATATGTCAAGTTTTGATGTGGAAGAATATGTCATGTTCAGTGTGGACGAACCTGCAATTTCCCTTAAAAGCCCCGTAGATGATCTGTTTTTGAGCGATTCTGCGAATAAAACCATTATAAATCAAAAGAAAGACACCAACAAACTCATCCGAAGAAATTTCAGCTTTGTCAAATGTACCACGTTTAAAAGAACCATGAAAATCCATATGCATTTTCCTGGTCTTGGCGGAGTGTTTCAAATATTCGTTCTCAGTTGATCGGGTACTATGTGGCTTGCGTCATGCACTCTGTGGCGCGCGCGATCCATAAAAATGCATCGCGTTGGAACACGCACACGGAGTACACAGCGCCCATGCATTTTGGACCGCGTAGATGCGAACCAAAAATAAGTAAATCGTTTGCAAACGATCTAAATAATTTCATCTTTACGGATTATTTTCTGGTAAAATTATATCATTTTGAGCGAAAGCCTTTCAATGGTTAGTTGCTATTAATTCAATCTTTACTTTCAGAACTTTCCCCTGTAAACTCGTCGATTACTTTTTGGGGTCATTGCAAATGATCCACTGGGCCTTTAAAAGACTGAATTGAATGACTGAAAAACATAAAGGAGCGTGACCAGATCACATTTTTGACCCACCCCTTTCCCCCATGGTTTTCAAGATTTTGATACTTTATCAATTGTCATATTTTTCTCATTTACCATTCTGAAATTTCGCGTTCTCAATCCGTATATTTTTTAGGATATCGTCGAAAAACCTGTAAACTAATTCACCTGGTTCCATAAAGCAGTGCAGTAATTACACCAATATTTTTGCTTCCACATCCAAATTGGAGATTGCAAATTTCTTGTTTTCTTCCCATTGATAGTATTTTGGGGATGTAGGCTATGTTATATGATAGGGTTAGAATGAAATCCATTTTCTGGAAAAATCTGAACACGCTCCTTTAAGGGAGCTTTGTTCAGCTTTTTCCATAGTTGTCATATTTTTCTGATATTTTTCTGATATTTTTCTTACTATACCATACTAAAATTGTGCGACCTCGAACCGTATATTTGTAATTTCCCGTAAATAACCAAAACAAATAACACCAATAGGCATACTTTTCAAAGGCGTTGAAGAAAAATACTGAGCAATCTCTTATCATTTTAATTAAGTATCCACAGACAAAAAGCCCCACCGCTGGAGACAATTTTCTGAGTTGAATGCATGCGTACAATAATCAGGGGAAAAAATGTCCAACACACCTCCCCGCTGGCAGTATTATTTTAATAAACCTCTCTATTTTTATCGGAGATGCATGGCATTGAGCACGTCACTCCGTCATCGGACGCATGCACGAGAAAATACTATCATCTTCTAAATGAAAGATTTGAAATATTTGACACGAACCGTTGTTACGAAATCGCCCGAGGCGTTTTATTCCTTTATGATAAATGGTGTGATTGTAGGCCTACCCGTTGCTGAATTGTCTTGCTTAAAGGCCATTTTTTTTCTTACGAATTTCTGAAATAGAGCCATAGTGAACTAGCCTGCAAATTTTTAAACGACGTAGATACGTACCAATGCTTCAGAAAACTTTTAAAAATCCATGCATGGTTTTTGTGTTAAAGTTGCACTGCCCGTGTTTGGGCCGATTTGGGCGTACATTTTTAAAAACAAAGTTAAATAGGTATTTTTCTAGAATAGAAAAAAGTTATCAGCTTTCATTTGGTACCAAGAACGTACAAATCCGTCAAGGATTAATGCCAGTCGATTAAAAACAAGAAATGATTAAATGGCTGGCAGGTCATTTAATCGACAGGGTTATGACGTAAATGTACATGTGCGCGTACATGTGTACATTGTACACATACTATGTACATATGAGCGTACGCGCACATGTACAACATGTGAAGCACGTTTCAAGAAAAAGACCTGTATCTCCAATTCCCGACGTCGGAAATTTAAGTTTTGGATATTTTTATATATTTTGAGTTGTTTGTTTCTAAATTCGTTCGCTTGTGTAAATTAATTATTTTAATCCTTTCACCGAAACCGTGACGGGCAATGCAACTTTAAGTGAATGGTAAACAAAATGTGTGTGCATAGGCTACACATTGTTTTAAAAACCACCTCCAGTTGTTAATTAAAGATAGATTACATGATTGGAGAACTTTTATAAACAAGAACAACGGCATTACATATAACTAAATAACAATTATGTTGATAAACTGCCTTGTAGAAATCTCAGTCACATAGATGCAGTAATACTTTAGAAAACCTGAAAAAAAACCCATGTATGGTTTTTGTGGGGAATGAATGGTATAAAATTGTATGCAGCTAGACAGTTCTTTTAAAGCACCTTCAGTTCGCAATTTCTCTCTGAGTTGTTTTTTACCGTTGCTATCAAAACCATTAATCGGGTTTTTCTTGTCAACTCATAAAGTACATGTACATTTTTGGGTCACTTATTTAATTTTCAATATAAAAAGGAATACGTGCAATAAATGAAGCTATGCATACAGTTGTAGTCAGAAGTTTACATACATGTACAACTTTGCTAAAACTGGTGTGCCTAAACTTGCGTTGTCACCATTTTTGTAACAGTCTTTTATACTAAAGTCGTGATTTTGTGGAATTCCTCACGTGCTTGCAGTACTTAAAACATAGCTTGCACACCTTGCGATGGTTCGGGTAGTCCTGTTTACCATTTTGGATGATGATGATAGTGGTGTACATGTATGTATACCTCTGACTCAAACTGTATATGCTTTGTTTGTATCCTAAGTTGAAGAAATCAATCCGCTCCGAGAAATTTCCCTAAGAAACTAGGTGTCGAATGGCTGAGCAGGTGGACAAGTATAACTTCATGAAAATTCGACATCTAAGTTTCATAAATGTTTTTTTACAGGACTCTTGCTGGTGGACTTTAGGTCACTATTTCATTCTAAAGCTAAAAATAAAATTCGACAAACAACGAAAACCAATTTTAGTCAAATCTATATTGATCATTTTTTTGTATTATTATCTGAGTGCTCTGTGCACATTCGGCGCGCGGTTGCCTTACATTAATCGAAGCCGTTACTCGAGTAATAAAAATAAATGACCTAGAAATGACAATCGTATCTGTCATATTAGTTTTTGCGCCGTTCTTCTGTGGCTATATATTTTTCCCGCCCACACTTGTATAATGGATATTGCCACCAGGACACATGTTGATCAACCCGCTAACTGCCATAAATTAACCCAATTTCGGCACTGTAATGGTCTTGATTGAACAGTGTACTGCCCTGCGATGGAAAACTGCAATATCTGCAAATATGTCAAATTTAAAGCCCCAATACAACATTTGCAGTTAACTAAAATTTTACTTCCCAAGTCGACAAGAAAAATCAGACTAAAAGGTTTTATAGCAATGGTAACAAACACAACATGATTATTTTTTTCGCGCGTAAAATAGTACCTTTGTGGGAGAAACTGCCAACTAAAGGCGCTTTTAAAAAGATTGTCTGCATACAATTTTTCACCATTCATTCAAACAAAACCATGCATATACTTTTCAGGTTTTTAAAAGTTAACTGCATCTATGTGGCTGAAATTCCTTCAAGGCATGTTCTTTAATTATGTACATGTACATGTATAATGCCGTTGTTCCTGTTTTAACTGCAAAAGCCACGCTTGTGTCTGCGCTTACCGTTTTGTATAAGCTTCTCGTCGCCGATTTTTTTTCTTTTCAAAATGGAAAATTCCATACGTGTTCTGCTGTGATACACAAACCGTGACATGATGGCGAACTTACATATTGTCTGCGTATCACAGAACGCCTTGAAGGACGTGTGAAATAGGGTTTTTATTAAATATAATAGTAGAGGGTCTGTTTTACACATTTCGGTCAATTTCAGAAAATCTGATTGTTCTGTTTTGGTGTAATTGCAAGTTTTCTATTTTTATGCTAATGAAATTTCCATATTCATAAGCAAATCCGTGATGTCATCTCTGGACAACAGAGGAAATTTCTATTGACTTGTGTACAAAAGTTGTCATTTTCAGTGACTTGGTGTTATGATCTGTAACATTTTACTGAGTTTGTGTAGTATGTCATTTGCAACAATCCCAACAAGTTTGTTTGGGTCAAAAATGGATCAGTGGGCCACTGTTACTGTTTGAAATGTAATGTTCTTTCTTTGTTTTTCAACTGAGGGTTCCCTCCATGACTAGCAATAAACAGCGCCCTCGTCTGTCAAGAACATTTTGAAGTAGAGAAAAGGTCACTTCTGTCTGAAATGAAAACAAATTTGAGTTTGCCCCTTTGTCTGCAACACTTTGATCTTTTGATTCGTGTATAAAAACAGCTAGTTGAGGATGTTTACTTCACTGAACCTTTAAGTTTGACAAAAAAACGGACTCGGGGCTTCTCTAATACCTCATTGGCTGCGCAACGGACAAGTGACCTACCTGACATTTTCGTGTCGCTTGATGTAGATTCGGTTGAACTGGCCCTTGTTCGTCGTGCCTATATCATTCATCATCTCGTCAGCCACGTGTTTGGGTAAAACGGAGAGCAGTAATTCCTCCTGCAGCGGTACAAATAGCGAAAATATAAATTAAAGGTTGTTATCACCTTGAAAATAGAATGGGAAAAAAAAAGTTTCCCTGTGTTTTAGCAATAGACGTTTCAGGTTACCGGCGAATTTTAGACCCATTCATTCTGGTAACTGACGTCACACTTTAGTCTATTCTTTGTTACTTTGGACTATCTTTTCAATGTTGTCGATCTTACAGATAGGCCTATATTAGAGGATTGTGCACAAAAATGTCGGTATTTTCTCAAATTTGCTGAAACTTTTGTAACCTTTGGTTGCCTGTTGTAGGTCATGAAAAAAAAAAAAAGGCTGGAAACTGCAGCAATTTTTCACAATTCCAGTTTGAAGTCTTATGTTTTTTCTTTGCTTTTCTGTTGTGTGTTCCTAAAGTGACATGCCCCAAACAGCGCCATCTTTCTGTGAGTTTTTGTAATTTAAAAGAAATTTTCAAAGTTGAAAATATGCCTTCTTTTATTCATTGGGCATCAAGATGAACAGTATATAGTATTGTCTTTCTACACAAGTAATCCTTCATATGCAGCAAAAACTGTGCATAAAGTTATTTAGCATTTTAGGCCCTTTAAAGTCCGAACATGCATGGATAATACTATTTGCCTTGGTTAGGCGTTCATCGATAGGGCGTGAGCTAACATGTGCCTGTTGTCCATGGCAGTGGCGCGCTTCTCAAGCGTAAACAGCGACCTCAGTGGCACGAGTTTATGCAAATTACCTTCAGCAGTATGAACGCCTTGTGTCAAGCGCGACGATAACCTTATGTTTTTCTTTATTTCTGCGCTGGATTTCCAGTGCACATACAATGAAACTTGTGTATAGTGGCCACCCTCGCATTATACACATGGCATTTGGGACCAAAGACGGGTGGCCACTAAAAGCAGGTGGCATGTTTATCAATGTGGCTTTAATAGCAAGTTTTACTGTAGATGCAATTATTGATTTTCTGACAACGTCAACCGGTTCATTAAACAATGCCCCCGTACGGGGTTGCCAGGGAGCATAGCTTCAGTCCATAAGTCGTTATATATATGACTTGAAATTAACTTTTAAATGGCAGGTGAAAACCTTGCAAGAATTCGATACTTTCACACGGTAACGATTCCGCTCAGTCCGGTGGTTCAGACTTTGTCCACACAAAATCCAGCTGCAACTTAAGATTGCCACGAAGTCTAAACACAATCGTATCGACATATCCATAATCATGGTTAAGTTAAACGAGAAAGGATTTCAAATAAAAGTTAATAAGTAAACAAGAGATCTGAAACGTCTGAAACGAGTTACAGACGCGAGGTGTTCGGGTTATAGGTTAAAGAGAGAGGTTCAGAGTTTGAATGAAAGTATCATCATGATTATAATGAGGTCACCATGACATCATCTTGTCGTCAAACGAAAGTCAGGAAGCCCAATCTGAGATAAGAGTTATTCCATGAGGTTGGGTATATAAACAAAAGCGGTGTCTATGTTGCGTTGGTACAAGTTCTTTTATTTAAAGACTGGATAATTATTTATCTGGTGAAATAAACTTCTCAAAAAAAGTTCGGAAAGTCAAGTTTGACTGACGATTTCTCTCTTGTTACTAAATCATTTCCCTTGAATTTGGTATCATTGAAAAGCCCTATTATTCCTCTTTACAGTGATGTGTCATTTGTTATGATAAATCAATTGGGGGATGTGCAGTATAGCGGAATACAGGAGTGGGTGGAAAGTGAAATGTCACAACATTCACTGCTATTGTCATGCAGTGCATACCCCTTTTGCTTGGAGGATAGGAATGTGTCAATGCACTTTTTGACAATAGCAATGCATTTCTGAACTGTTTTTTAGAAGTTTATTTGTTGTACTGAATATGGCTAGGTGTCCCAATATAATCATGTTGTTTTCACTGACCAATCCCTCACAGATCATGCAACATTTGTCTTACCTATACGCAACATGGACACCACATATGTTTAACACTACGAGTGCATCTTGGAGGTCTGTAGTTTTGTTACAATGTGATGTAAATACTTCTTTATAGTGTAACATGTGTTTCTTTATGAAATGAATATACTTACTAAAGTAGCTGGGCTGGAATGTTACTCATATTTAAGATCTGTGGTATGTCACACCTTTTTGTACCCAACCTCGTGGAATGACCCATATACGAGTAGCATACCAAGTTTGAAGCTCATGCATTGTTCTGTTTTTAAGTTGGAGTTAAATATTGTTTAAATATATTTAGCCAACCCATGACGTAATGATGACATCACACAAACGTGGGGATCCCTAATCTAAGGTCTAAGACTGTGCCAAGTTCCAAGTTCATAACCCGTTTCGTCTTCGGTCAGGCTGCATGTTGTTATACAAATGCCGTTTTTTGTGATTTTCAAAATATTACAATTAATAGGTATCTCATGACGTCGTCATGACGTTACACAAACAACGAGACCATCCCTGGTCTAAGTTCTAGGACTGCACCAAATTTCAAGTTCTGTTTTTAGTTTAGGTGCTTTTTGTCCAAAAATCCACATTTCAAATTATTATGAGGTCACCGATGACGTCATCGGCTGCTTGGTATAGTTACTACAAGTGTATTACATCTATATCTACCCCCGATCATCAAAACCCTAAATTTTATTTCAACTAGGTTTGATTGAAATTCTAATGAAATTACCAAACATATACTTTTCCCTTGAAATAATCCTTCGGGGCCACAATACAGTCAACATGAGTATTCAAAATAAAAAGCCAATCATAAACGAGAACAAAATACCATCTCGTTAACAATAGCCACGGTTTCCCTTGCGGCCGTTTTTATGCAATTCGCGGAACGGTGTATTGTCGATCTCTTTGTTAATGACAGCAAATTTCCACTGCTCTTATACGAGCCATAAATTGTGTTTTCTGTAATAAATGCCGAGTGTCTTGGGTGGTACACAGCTTGATACATTTTTTTGATGAAGGATGAGTTACCGGCATTATGATGAGCGGGGTTTTTCATTAAATTCCGTATACAGAATTTGCAATAGACTTAGTTGACCTCGCGAACGTACGAGCCAAATCAGGTACATTTTACATTTAATCAAAATTTCGAGAACAAGGATGAAACATGTCTCATTTTGAAGCTTGGAGCGTGTAGATTCCGGAAATTCGAGTAATTTTAGATAAGAACGCAGTTTATTTAATAACATAATACATTTACAGACGTTAGAATTGAGTATACGTATTCAAAGGAGACGTTTCTGCTTTTGTTGAAAAGACATTTAAAAAAAATAAAAATAAATACAACACCGGCGGTAACCAATCACAACGCCGTTTAGATTCAGAAGCCATGGTAACAACGCACAATGGACATGTACGAACGAATCTGATTGGACGCCTGTTTGCCACATTGCAGATATTTACATGTAGTTGTTTGTTTAAGTCGGTTCGGAGACGGCCCGAAATTATTCTCCACGAAAGTATACACGTGCTCCTAAACATCCAAAAGGATGACCATCGCTCTAAGATGCTTTTAAAGTGTCCCTGGCGGATTTTATCTCAAAATATCAGCCGTTTGTCCTGGGATTTCGCTCTCGGCTCTGCGTAAAAGGTGCAATGGCCGCCACACAAAGCAATATTTGATGTGCAATGACAGAAAGTAGTTGTACACTTAAGTATACGCTATAATTATTGTACACAAATTATATGCCTAATATTCGAAAATTCATTTTAAAAATACTTTAACTCTTGCGGCAAAACACTCCTAAAGCCTTTCAGTTCTATTGAATTTTATTGGGGGAGTCCGTCACTTTTATTCACTAATTTTCACTTCAAGAAAAGAACCACTCCTGCAAGAGTGAATATTGTCGAACAGACCAGCGTCCATTTTGGAAAAAGTCCCATACGCTACTGGACAAAATAGGGCCATATTTACGAGCTAGATTGTCGAAAGTACTTATTAAAAGAAAAATACACTAGGCCTAGATCCACACCCCTTCGGCTCTCAACTCTCTCCAATATAGAACAAAATATTAGGGCATACAAAATATTCATGAGCTCGGCGCACCAATCCTTGCTTTTTTGTGGGGTGCACTCTCTCAGTGATAACATGCACCGAAATTTTTAGACCGCCACTAAAACTGACTAGAAATCTACGAAGTAAAAGCCGAAAAGAATTACGAAATTAAACATGAACAATTTATTCCATTACAGTAGAAATATAGATGCAGGCATCTCGAAATAGACACATAACTCAATTCACACGCAGAGGCACCAATGTAATACAATTTTCTTGCGCACCATCGATGAAATGGATTTTTTTGTTCCGCAAAATTTGAGCACATGTGCACCGAAAATAGCGCGAAATAAATTCATTATTCGCGTGTGAATGTAATTGCGCTTTCAGTACAATGCTTATTTTTTTTCCCTAGTTGGTTTGAATAAAGTTTCCATTCGCGCTTGTCAATAATATTAAATAATTCCTCAGTGTACCACAGGGAGTTCAAAATCTAAGGTAGATTGCAATATAACCAATATTAAGGACCATGTTATCGTTTTGCAAGCTGGAACATGATTTAACGGATTGCTGGAATAAGGGCATAACATATCTAAAGAAGAATGTTGATGAACTAGCTTGCTAAACATAGCTGCATAGATGCATAAATGCTATCGACACTTCAGTCGGGTTTTTCGTGTCAACACGTATCGGAATTTTTAAAAACCATGCATGAATGGGTTTTGAAGGTTTTCTTAAGTATTGATGCATCTATGTATCTTAATTTCTGCAGGTTAGTTTACCAACATTATTCCTTAGATATGTTAGGCCTTTATTCCAGGAATCTATAAAAATGTCCATCTTCAAACGTTATAAGTACATTGGCCTAAGTAATACATATACACATGTAGCAGGAATATGCTGATAAAACTTGCGTTTATTAAAGGTACACACCGGCCTACTGTTTACATGATTTAGTGATGTAGCAGCATTGACAATACGTTTTTGATGGTCGTTGTGAAAACAAATCTTCAAAATATCCCGTAATTTACTAAAGAAGTGCAAACTTAACAAAAACGGTCAAAAGACGGGTTATACGCTTTACCAGCCGTTGCAACTACGCGCGAGCTTCACGACTTTGTCACAAACGATTTGCTCTTTTCCTACTCGGGATATCTCAAATTTTCTGATCACGATTTCACTGGACAGCCCGGACATTTCCGCTTTCTCTGGAGAAGTTAGCGTCATGTTTTTTCTTTACGAACGTACATGTACACCAACCAACCCGCCGTGTGTGCACTCCGGATATTTGCCGTGCTGCGCGGGGCGATCCACCGTAGTTTGGCATACTAGCACGCGCTCGCTGAGTCCCATTCTCCGGACTCTTGAAACAAACATTTCTGTTCGAATTTTCATACTTATGTTTAACTTTGTTTCATACCTGTATAAATAGTCTCTCTTTTGTGAACTACTTATAAATATTGTGGACAAATCAGAGTTAAATTTGGTGCAGTACATGCGACTGGACACAAAACTAAGTCGCAAGACCAGAATCTGGTTCCGAAAAGTAACGTGACCTGTGGTTTCTTTTTAGGATATGTTCAGTTTATTTCGGAAGGGCATTTAAAATCTGGTATGGGTCAATGATGAGCCCAAAATACCCCAACGAAGCCGGTGTGTACCTTTAAACTTTATAATTTAGCGTGTACCTTTATAATTTAGCGTGTAATTAAAACATCCCCCACACAGCACCCTTGGTAAACAGTCTTCTCCGGACAGGGCCGCTCACGATTAACATCTTGACAGTTCAATCAACGATCGCAAATTAAGTTGCATTGCAATCAAGCATCTGTGCCTTTGCCGATCACTGATTGCTTTTGGCCCGGTGCCAATATTTCGTGTTCCATACACACATGAAGACTGTTTACTTTAATTATACATTGATGCATTACTTGGGCGAAAAGCCTTATATTAAAAGCAAGTTCAACTAGCCACTATTTTCCGACTAAATATAGTGCTTTCTATAAAAGCTCATGTACTGCATGCTCAGTATCTCATATACGTTCTGAGAAAACTATAAAACATGTGTGCATGCTTTCAAGAAACTGTGCAAATCTGCCGTCCTGTTTAGGCTGGTTCCCATTGCTCACGTGCCAAACGAATTGAATATTCGATCTTCCATCGAATATTCGAATAGCATTTTACCTAATCGAATATTCGGTTCGACCTTTTTTCATGCGCAAACTGGCCTAGACCAGACCAAACATATCATCGGAAGTGTTTTAGAATGAACATCCTGTGGGTGAATTACCGGATGTTTTATTGAATAATGCGGCCCTTTTAGTTGCCGAAACGGCCGCTTTCTTTGATGTCACATTTTGTGTCCAATCACAGTCAGTGTAGCCTACAAGTTACAACATGGGACTTACGGTTTGTACAGGGCGGAGCCAACATTAATTTATGCAAAAGGTGTGCCACCCCCAACCAAAGACCCCACATTGTAATTTGCATAGGGAGCGCGTGTGGTCTAGTGGGTAACTGCTGATAGGGTTGTGCGCCTGACCAGCAGCCACCTATAGCAAGTTCGGGTGGGCGACTATAGTTAACTAGACTAACCTACCCCCGGAGCTTGGTTCCTCTAGTCGGACTATAGCTAGTCAAACCACACAGCGTTCGGGTAACATCTAGGAGCAAGTTCGGGCGGGCGACTGTAGTTATAGAATAAACCATAGGATGTAGATGCCATCCGAACGCTGCGTGGTTTGACTAGCTAGTCTGACTAGAGGAACCAAGCCCCGGGGGTAGCTAGTCAAACCACGCATGCTGCGCTTGCTCCGTATCATAGAGTCGTATGCTCCGTAACGACAATGGTCTAGTTAACTATAGTCGCCCGCCCGAACTTGCTCCTAGTTGAAGCGAAATGGTTCTGGTGATTCCCTGATGGCAGCGGTAATAATGGTAACAGCGCCTTGAGCACCCTGCAGGGTGGATATGTGCGCTATACAAAAACTATGGATAGGGATAGGGCGACAATTTGTGTGTAAAAGGTATATTAGGGCGACACGCTCAATAGGGCGACATTTTGGTGTCGCCCTAATATTGTTTTTTTTTTTAAATCATTTTTTAAGGTCAAAAACCATTTTTTTTAAATCGAGAACCATTTTTATTAGGTCTAGAACCGTCTCTCTTAGGTCTGTAACCATCTTTGGAAGCTTTGGGTAGAAAAATAAGGTGTCATTTTGAGTGATTCTTGCCGAAATTTCGGTGGTCCCCGGGGGGAGTCTTCCTGAAATGTCGCCCTATTGCTGCATCCAGAGTTATTACAAATCTAATCATTATTATTATTATTATAATGGCTCCCGCCCATTCAGTTTTTCCCGTAAAAAAAAAAATTTGTTTCTTCCTCCAAGAGTAATCGAAGCTCAAACCATAGCTTCAATTTTGTAACTTGTACACTGGGCTCGTGGCTAGAAGCATATCGAGCATGCGGGTTGGCGTGTGGTTCTTTCCTCGCCTTTCACCTCTGGCGTTCCGGGTTCAAATCCGGGGCGTGTATGTGGATTGGGTTTGCCTCCTACTTTTGAAACTGCAGCTCCTTCCTCGTCATCTCAAGTTGATAATAAAGTATAGTTGATGGCATAAATGGCCTTAGTTGCCGAATACATTGCAAATATTATTTACGGGTTTTAACTCTATAATTGTGACCTACCTGTTGCGTGCTTTGTTCCTGTAGTGTCAGCTTAATTTCCAGGGCTGCCTTCGTCTCGACGAAAGCTCTGCGTTGTTTCCAATCCGCCATTAGGAACAAAATGCAGCCCACGATCATTGAGCACGTGTACAGCAATAGATTGGCGCCGAGCTGTATGGGGTGTGAAAGAGAGGGGGAAAAAGCAAAATACATAGGTTAAAGATTCTTTCAAGAATTGGTGTAAAGCCGCCCACAAGGGGGTCTAGTTTTGATCACAAAAGGGCGCCCTCTTAAAAAAGTGTGTTCACCAACATTTATACAGGGCGTAGTTACTAGTAGGTATATGTATTGAAGTCGTTTACGAGCCAATATTGGCTCATACGGCCGGTACTCGTCCCCGGTTTCCGTCGCATGGAGTGACTATAGGACCAATGCTACATGTACTGATCCTCTTGGCTGGATGGGATGCCAGTCGTCCATCGCACCATTTAAAAGACATGCACCACTTTGTGAAATGCATACCGCCTACAGGGTGTATCAGAAAAAAAGTAGAAACTCATAAAATTGTAGATAAAATGAACATTTTATTATTTTTAGAAAAGTGGCTCACTAATATCGGTAGACATAGGTTTCGTGTTTTCATTAACGTCGTCATCATGTTGGGAATTTCATGCTAGTTTTGTAAACAAAGCTAAAAATTGAAGATGCAAAACAGGATCAAGAAGCATGAGAGGTCAACTTGACATGTCTTTTTTTTGCTATCGGCTTTCGAAAAGTTTAACTATCCCCTCAGTCGTCTACGTGACTATCTTTTTCTTCACACAGATTTGCACGCTTAGCGTAACACCGAATGCATAGTTCCGACCTGTCAATCAAGCCTAACCCACCGACCAATCACAACAGAGCTATCAGACAGCGCCCACAGGTCAAAGTGATGCAATCATCACGCAATTTTCTGCCCATACAGTTTGTATGTTGTATGCGCCAGTAACCGGGTGAATTTTGGTTTCAATGTCAGGCGATTCGCTGTTCAAAGGTAGGCAAGCGCATTTTTATGAATTAAGTCATCCCTGCATTACTAGCCCTTCGCTCAGTGTGTGCTACGGTACATGTCGACCCTAAAACATAAATACCTTTGAGTTTTCTCCAATGAATCTGTGCTTTCCATGCCGAGTCCCGTTGCTTTGTACGTTGTGTCGCCATTTTTTTGCGATGGCTTGTGAGCACATAGCAACAATATCTAAGGGGCGGGGCTAACTGGACAATCTCGGAACTATGCATTGCACGCCTAATCACTGCTCTGTGTTGCCTGGGAAGGGCAACTTTGGTTTTTATTCGTCTCTTCGTTATCCAGCTCCATGCATTAACAGAAACTTGGACTTCAGGGCCCATGTGCATAAAAGGCTACTAGTTTAGCTGCCAACTAGTGCTTAGTAAGATTATAAATTCCCTAGTTTATACCTACGGAGTTGGCAACTAATTTGTGTTGCATAAAACCTCACTGGGCACATTGCTTACTAGTTGCATACTATAGGACAATTTGGTTTGTAACTGATTTGGGTGCTATGGCCTTGGAGAGGAGGTGATTATGTCGGATACAATAGGCTTGTAGACAAGTTTATTGTGTTTGAGCTTCGAACCACATTCCAACTGAGCATAACTCATTTCTAAGGGTCTTTGTAACATTGCATTACTGCCCAGTACTTACAAGTAATCCGTCATTGTGAAGCAAAGCTTCCATGATTCTCTACGAGCCATGTTGTCCAAAGGCAGACTGATTAGTTGTCATCTAGTGACTTAGAGGTACCCCAGATCAACTCTAACTTTTGCCAGAATTTTAGAATGTTACTATATCTAGTTGGGTTTTAGTAATCAACTAGGCTTAGTAAGCAACTTAAGTCCATTTTAGTTGCCAACTAGGCCTAGTAGCCTTTCATGCACATGGGCCCAGATGTCTGGTAATTTTGTGAAATGGACCTAACACCACTGGTCTCGGTTTTTCTTGTGGGGACATCTAAAGTTTTTGTTACTGCCCATGGAACTGGATGACCTGGAGAGACAAATAAGAACCAAAGTCACCTTTCTCGGGCAGGACAGAAAAGTGATCAGGCGTGCATTTGGTGTTAACGTTATAACCGTGCAAATGTGTGTTCAGAAAAAGACGGTCACGTGGAGGACTGAGGGACTATAGCTAAACCGTTTGAAAAGCTGATCTATATAGCAAAGAAAGACATGTCAAATTAACCTCTCATGCTCCTTGGTCCTGTTTTACATCTTCCATTTTTATGCGCAAGTTATTTTTAGCTCTGTTTACAAAACAAGCTCTTGTTCGGTCAGGCGTACAATTCCCAACATGGTGACGACGTTAATGAAAACATGAAACCTATGTCTACCGATATGTGTGAGCCAATTTTCTAAAAATAATACAATTTTCATTTTATCTACAATTTTATGAGTGTGTCTACTTTGTTTTGATACACCCTGTATAGAGTGTATGATTTGTCCTCACTGGATATTGATTATAGAATCCACTCCAACTTGGGAATCAAAATCGCGATTCCGTCTTTCGGAGGAATCGTTTCTTGGCAAATTACCGGGGAAATCTGAATGCTGTGTTCTGTATCAGGTTATAGCGATATTTTTTTCCTTCAAAATTAAGTCCCACCTATGTATCTCGATGTTTAGGTGGAGGATACTTGTAAGCTTCTGTAGACTCATAATAATGTACAGCGCATGTGAACATGCTCATATGGAATGTGCACTTAAAGAAATGTAACAATCAATCAATAATAATCAATTTAATGGAATTGATTTCGAATTGAATTGCGATTCTCAAGTTGCATCTGTATCAATTTTTAAAAGAATTTGGAAGCAAGCCTAGCTCTAAGTTCGCAGTCGGTTGTTAAATTACAGTGTGGGTTTACATTTCTTTACCTCTTTCGTGCAGTTATCCTTATTAATGCACAACGTAATAGAAAATGCATTAGTGAATATTCAACTTTACGTCCATTACCAAGACTATTTTTACCATATAAGTGGATTAAAATGTTTATTGTTCTGTGGAGACGGAATTAAGGTAGGCCTATAGTATATAGTATATGGTTTTTATTCCCAACACTCAAGAAGCGAAGGACGCATGATATATGGCTAAAATGCCATACAAATAGTTAGTACTGAGTGGAGATTATTTTATTGAATTCATTAACAACATTTTATGCATGCATCAAAAGTAAGCAATCTCTGTCTTGGATGTTTATGTTTTTTTAAAATTACTATCCCCATATAACGAATAACAGAAACAATAAAAATAGTTTTTAAAAGTTAGCAGAAAAAATATTAAACTTGGGAAGAGAGAAAAATATTAGAAAAAATATCAGAACAAAATCTTAACGTCACTTAACCGATTTTTGTCAAGTTCGAAGGAACTTGCTAAAAAATGACATGCGCAAATGATGAAGACTTGCAGTTGCCTGATAAAGATTTGAAGTTTCGCGGTCCGTACAGCAGATTAGTATTAATTATAGCGCAAATTTTGTTTTGGTATCACAAAATTGGCATTTATATTCTCTTAATATTTTCATGAATAGACCTGAAACGTAATGACGTCACGCGATGTTTACCGCGGTGCATTATGGGTGAAAAGTGGGGCCGAAATCGCTAGTTTTCGAACTTTGCGTGCGTTGCATGCATAGCGCCTAGCGTATTATGCACGTAACTTTGTGAACTTTACTAACCGCTTCGCTGGCGAAAAACGTCCAAAACAAAGATCGTAAATTTCTAAAATGGTTCGTGTCAACTTAGTTGTGCCTGCTTGAGTTTTAAGCGCACGACGGACGCCGGAACTATGGTTTTAACTTTTAAGGCTTCAAAAGGCGGCGAAAATGGCCCTGCAATAATTGTGCAAACTAGCGATGCAGAGATTTCGTCCCTACTTTTCACCAATAATGCACCGCGGTAAACATTGCGTGACGTCATTATGTCACAGGTCTATTAAAAATGCACTTGCATCCGGATGCGACTTTTCCATTTTTTAGTCAAACTTGCAGGGTCTTTTCAAAACACTGGTCTAAACCGTACTGAACCGAACCGAGCGGCAAGTTTGGTTTTCAACCCCATTAAACCTGCGTGGAATGAGCTGTCCACCTAAACAACCGTCTCTCCTACAGTTATAAACAGCCATAGACAGGTTCTCAGAGAGCAATTTAGGCAGAGTGGCGCACCCTGCCTCAGCGGCTCTTACGGATTCTGCTGCAGTCAGCCTTGCCTGAAGAGGTGGTCATACACATTACTGACCGATGAAAAAGGCTGTCGGCCTTCTCGGCCTTTCGGTCAGTGTGATTTGCTTTGCTGTTTTTGAACCGTATATATTCTCTATTCAATGCATAGTTAGTTCCGAGATTGCCCATGCAGTTAACCCCGCCCCTTAGATACTGTTGCTATGTGCTCACAAGCCATCGCAAAAAAATGGCGACACACAACGTACAAAGCAACGGGACTCGGCATGGAAAGCACAGAGTCAGTGGAGAAAACTCAAAGGTATCTATGTTTTAGGATCGACAGTTACCGTAGCACACACTGAGCAAAGGGCTATATATAGTAATGCAGGGATGCCATATATTCATAAAAATGCGCTTTCCTATCCTACCTTTGAACAGCGAATCGCCCGACATTAAAACCAAAATTCACCCGGATCACTGAATACAAACTGTGTACAAACTGTATGGGCAGAAAATCGCGTAATTGTTTGTGAGGCAATGCATTTTGACATATATGTGCGCTGTCCGCTAGCTCTGTTGTGATTGGTCGGCGGGTTCGGCTTGATTGACAGGTCGGAACTATGCATTGTCGTTACCATATGAACCAAAACGGATCGGGAAGTCAACCAGATAATTCGTTAAAAGGTTCTTAGCGCTCTCGGCTCTCAAAGGGACGTTCGTTAATTGAAATTGTGAGTTGGGCCGGAGTGTAGTTGGACTTCTGGGGCGGACTGCATTAAATGGTCTCTGTTAACCCTAACACTCATCAATCCTCCAAAATCAATATGATTTTACACACACCTTAAGGAGTTAGGGTTAAGTGACTTAAAAGCCCCATGCAGTACATCATTTGCAGTTACCACAAATTTTACTGAACGAGTTAAGTAAAAAACCTGACTAAAAGTGTTGATAGCATTGCTACCTTTGTGGGAGAAATTGCCAACTGAAGGTGCTTTTTTGAAGAAAAAAATCGTTTGCCATTCATTCGATCGACACAAAAACCAGGCATGCATAGATCTGTACGATTTTCTGCATGAAGTATTAAATGTAAAGTATTTCCACTAATGATTGAAAGCCTATGTCGAGAAAACTGTCTTGTAGAAATTTCAGCCACATAGGCTTGGACAAAATAGCTTGGGACACTCTGGCTAAGCCCCGTGCAACCCCCGCGCCCCCGCGCAATGTTGGGTCGCTGGGGAATAGCGGCCACCGAAATCTGCACTAGTCGGCGTCAACGAGGGAGCGGGGATACACACTTCAACTGTCCCAACTATTTTGTCCAGGATTGTAGATGCAGTAATACTTCAGAAATCCAATCATGGTTTTTGTGCATGAATGAATGGCTCCACAAATGGCCTACATTAGGCGATCTCTGCAAATTCAAATAGTTTGACATTTATTCTCATCAGTGGGGGCCACTTTAGACGAAATAAATTCACAGGACGAAAACTACCATTACCATATTGATAACAAGTCAGCTTTTATATGTAATAATTCAGTCATTAAGGGGAGGGTAATTACCAAACTGGCGCCTTACCTTTAAGGGTGCACCCAAGTAAATAGGCAGTGATCTGTGCGCCGAGCTCATGAATATTTTGTATGCCCCCTCAAATTCTTCTTTATTAGGGAGATTTGCGAGCTGAACGAGTGTGGTCTTGTGTGGAATATGACTATCGTCGCGATGTGGGGTATTTGTTCTTCCAACTATAAACATTTTAGACACTGTAGCTCCTAAAAGTGGCCCTATTTTGCCCAGTATGTGCCTTGTCCCAAAATGGATGCAGGTCTGATTAGCAAGTTTCACTGTTGTATGGGTAGTTTTGTTTCAAGTGGAAATTAGGGAATAAAAGTGACGGATTACGGTTACCCCCATACAATTGAACAGAATTAAAAAGATGAGAAATCAGTGAGTATTCTGGTTGTTGTCCTGAGAAGCTGAGAGAGTTGTGAGTATTTTTAAATGATTTTTGAAAATTGGGCATTTAGCATTGGTTCCTATGGGAGCCCTATTTACTGGTGTGCAACCTTAATGCATCTATGAGCAAGTTCGGGCGGGCGACTATAGTAACTAAACTAACCTACCCCCGGGGCTTGGCTCCTCTGGTCAGACTAGCTAGTCAAACCACGCAGCGTTCGGGTGACATCTAGATCGACTATGGTTAGTCTAGTTAACTATAGTCGCCCGCCCGAACTTGCTCTGTGTAGCTGAAATGTCTACAAGGCAGTTTATCAACATTATTCCTTGGATATGGGCATGAGATAAACTAGTCTGTATAATTTCAGCTGCATAGACGCATCAATGCTTCAGCAAACCTTTAAAATCCACACATTATTGTTGTCTTAATTGAATGGTAATAAATGTGTGTGCACTGTGCACACACATCTTTAAAAAACAACTTTAATTGTTAATTTCTACATGTAATACAAAGGACCATCTTGGACAGAAAAAAATCATGTGGTGTTTGTGACCATTGCTATAACACTACGTTTTTTTCTTGTCAACTCGAAGTAACATTTAGGTCATTGCAAATGATGTTCGGGGCTTTAGGCATATACGGGGTGGATACAAAAAACGAAACCGAGATATCATTGCTAGTTGTGACTAAAGTAAGGCACATATGAATCAAAGGGAGATATCATCTGTTAGGGTGGAATCTCATCTTTAAAATGACACCCTGATTATATCATTATGTTTTCGGTTGACTGAGCGGTGATCAATGATATGCAAGGGTCTAGTTTGGGATTTGCGCCACTTTCTTTAATGCATGGCATAACCTGTTTGGACGACCAAGTATCAATTGGTAACCAATGACGCCTCAGAAATTAACATACCGATAAAAATGTTGGTTGGGGAAAACCTGCATTTTCTCAAACATAACACCTTCAGTCCTACATGTGAATGCAGCGATTTTTTGTTGAGTCCAAGGTCTGGGCGAAGGGTAACTGGTCGGTCATCCGAGAACAATAATGCAATTCAGCAGGCCCTGCAACATAATTACTTGATCAGGGTGTCATTTTAAAGAGGAGATTCCACCCTAAACGAAGGATATCTCCCTTTGATTAATATGTGCTCTAGTCACAATTAGCGATAATATCTCGGTTTCGTGATTTTTTTCTTTAATAATTGTGGATTCTTGTATAGCGCATTATCTATACCCTACACGGGGGTACTCCTGGCGCTGTTGCCATTATTACCGCTGCCATCAGGATACAATTTCACTTCAACTGCTGCCTGGCCTTCCCTCTATAATAGAACGTATCGAATAGCTGCCATCTTGTAGGGCAACGTTTGTCATTTAAATTGGTCGACAATATAGGCACAACACGTGCAGCCATGCATGTCCTCAAGGAACAAAGAAACTGCCCGACAAGATGGCAGCTATTTGATACAGTCTATAGGCTATATAGCTCCCTAAATATCGCTTGGGTTGACGGTGTCTTGCCCACGGACACAAACACGGCTGCTTTCGAGCGCGGCACCAGGGATCCCTGGTGCTCCATGGTGCTCGCCCGAAAGCGCGTTGGTGCACCAGATGGTGGCACCAACTGCTCCCGACCTCCGAGTAGTCGGGACAATTGGAGACATGCGCAGATGCGCGTACTCATGCATGAATCGGCAAAAATGACTGGCGCGTCGTAAAATGATTCTGGAAATTTGGGTTGATATTTTGAATGTTCAAGCTTCCACATCGAATACAAATGTTGTAAACATTTTCATGGTTTATTTTCATCAGATACCTGTGATTAATTTTGTGGAAAACTAAGCTTTTATAAGCAGGGATGTAATTTTTAATGACTGTGGTGCACCAGGGATGCCGATAACGCTTTCGAGCGCGATTGTGTGTATGCATGTGTGTGACGCAACGTTCCCAACGCCTGGGAGCACCAGGGACGAGCGCTCGAAAGCAGCCCACGTTGGAAGATAACTTTCATGTCTAGGACTTTTTTGTTTCAGCTATCATCAGTTGTGAATCGAACCCACGGCCCTTTAATACAGAGGGAGTAGTAAATGTATTTTCATTAACATTGGCAGGATATTAAACAACAGACTGTCGGGTATCCAAGGCAGAATCAACAATACCAAGGTATTGGCGCTAGATTATATTGTGCGCTAGATTATATTGCGCGCGCTCCTTTTGTATCGAGATAGCATGCAATTTGATTATCTGGCGCAAAAATTGATGGGTTTCTAGGAACAGAAAAATAGACAAAAAGCTTGGAAGTTTGTTTTTGATGTATATTCTCTGACTTTAAACAAGATTATACAGAAAAAGTCGTTGCCCATGCAGTTAAAGATGGATCACATGATTGGAAAAACATGGACAAAGGCATCACATAACCAAAGAATAATGTTGATAAACTGCCTTGTAGAAATTTCAGCCACATAGATGCAGTAATACTTCCGAAAACCTGAAAAACCCATGCGTGGTTTTTGTGTTGAATAAATTGTTTTGCAAACGATTTTTGTTTAAAAAAACATTAAAAAACACCTTCTGTTGACAATTTCTCCCACAAAGTTACAATTTTTTACACAGAATAAAAAAAACTCATGTAGTGTTTGTTACCATTGCTCAACACTTTCAGTCCGGTTTTTCTTGTCAACTCGTGATTAAGTAACAATTTTGGTAACTCCAAATGATGTACTGAGGCTTTAAGAGGAAAGTGAAGACATAAGCACTCTTGCGTAAACATCGAGACATCTCTGTAAGTTGACAGATGTTATTACAAAAAGGCCTTATCGTATATCAATCTTTTTGTATGATTTGAAAGGTTTATAATTGCGAGGAGAAGGCGACGTTCACTTTAATCATCAATTCACGTTTGTACTGCTGCATGGGTGTCTGATGTTTTACGTTGGTGTAATATACAAACGAACATTTTCTCCATAAACACGTTTGATCAAAATTTGGCGAGTTAAAGTTCCACTGCTCGTGTTTGGGCCGATTTGGGCGTCAAATTTGTTTTTTAAAGTTAAATAGGTATTTTTCTAGAATAGAAAAAGTTATCAGCTTTCATTTGGTACCAAGAACGTAAACATTCGTCAAGGATTAATGCCAGTCGATTAAAAACAAGAAATTATTAAATGGCTGGCATGGTCAATTAATCGACAGGGTTATGACGTAATGTACATGTGCGCGTACATGTGTACATTGTACACATACTATGTACATATGAGCGTACGCGCACATGTACAACATGTGAAGCACGTTTCAAGAAAAAGGCTTGTATCTCCAATTCCCGACGTCTGAAATTTAAGTTTTTGATATTTTTCGTTACAGAGACACGTAAGCTTTCTAAATTCGTTCGCTTGACTTATGTGTAAATTAATTGTTTAATCCTTTCACCGAAACACGGGCAATGCAACTTTAATGTCAGCTTTGCCGCTGCCTTCTATGGTTGACGTGTAAACACGTGTAGAGATGACTCTTAAGAGTCAGTATTTGTGGTGCTCGACCTTGGGCCAATCTCATGGCGCTGCTATTAGCACAACAATTTGCTTAGCACATAAATTATTTGCTTGCAAAATAAATTACCGTAACAATTTTGTCAAATTGTGTTTTTAGAAACAATATAGTAGAAAATCAGTAAATCAGGAATGTGATTTTTCAGGTTTTTTCCTGAAATGGGGTTTTTTTTTGCCAAAAAACATGACCCGTGTAAATCCCACACCGGAATGGCTTCATGCTGCGCGCTCACAATTTCAGGTTTTTTTTCAAACATCCAATGACATCCCTGGTAAAATACACATTACATGATTTTGGCTGGCAAACCCATTTTTACAAAATAAAGCAAATAAATTCTGCGCTAAGCAAATTTTTGCACTAAACAGCGCCATGAAATTGGCCCCTGGTCGAAACGTTTGGCCAATCACATTTGTTATTTAAAAAAAAAATGGTATGCCAAAAAATAATCCAGGCGTCAACTGGTTAAAATTTTAGGATATTGCATATCCTGTATAAAGCCTTCGCATCGGCGGCCATGACAGGGGCAGGTTTTCATATTTAAATGATGTGACAATAGATCTACAACGTTCCTACTCTTGCATGACGCACAGACAATATGGGCTTCAAAGTGTTATGGTGGTATCAGACAAGACATACACCAGCTTCATTTACTTAATGTCATAATTTATGTTAAATAAATTATGTTAAATAGCCGAAGATTCCTCAAGTCATCATAATTTTGAAGTGGGGATAATGATCCAGCGTCATACCTATTATACACACAAGATCACGGTCACCGTCGCCTGTTTAATTTCCTCTAATCAGCTTCCACAAGTCGGTGACTGTATGAAGCTGCCAAAATTGTAGTACTAAAATATATGTGGGTACATGTGTATCTTTATAGCAAGGACCTGTTTATTGCAAATAAAATTACATGCCAATGCGGGCGCAAAAGACGTTATGCCGTCTCGGTTTTTCCACCATTGCATAGCAACCGCGCCATTGAATGCGTTTCCATAGCAACCAATCACGAGATAAGACCTGTTGATCAATCGTCGCCATACCAACGGCTGGCTCTCTATATAAACGATGATCCATTTAAAGGGCCCTGAAATGCTAAATAATTCTACGCACGCGATCTTTGCCACATGCGAGTGATAATTTGTTTTTGATGATGTTATTATTGTTCATTATATTCTGATACTCTTGTGGTTATTCCATTGTTACTGCGGTGTATTTCTATTGTGACGTCATGTAAATACCTTGGAGATACACCGCAGTTTTCATTCGTCGGATTAGTCTATAGCGTTTTTAAACTTTAAATATTTCTTCACATTACACAACAGAAAGATGGCGCTGTTTTGGCTATGACGTATTAATTAATGCTGTTCCTGTAAATAACAGTTTTTCAATCATGTAATCGGTCTTTAAGCGATTGGGCGCATGTCTGTGCAACATATCAGTTGGTGATAAAATGACATTTATGCGAACCACACAACCATTGCTCATCGATATACATGACATAGGCTAAATTTTGCACATATAATGCTATAACCGCGGCTATGATTATAGACAGACTTCCCGCCGTCATGACATCTACTGAGTATGCAGAACAAATTACTTTCCACCCAGGAAACGACTAAAGTCGTGCCGGTGAATTTTTAATCGATAGTTACCATAATAACATGGGTCTTTCAAGGCTTTGTATTTTTTTTCCGCCAGATGGCGCAGTATACATGGATGGTAACCGGTTATCTGGAAACATAATTTCGGTTATACCATTTGCAGTAGAAACTTTTTAAGAATTCCAGGAACAACATCATTTTATACATAACTTAGGGAATACAAGTGGGTTTGGCCAGTCTTAAACATATAGGGGCCTGGACGAGTGATAATGGTCCAAGCCGCATGCGAGGGCCACTGTCAGCGTCCAGGGGCCAATTTCATGAAGCTGTTTAGCATAGCAATTTGCTTAATCCGATATTTGCTTGCTTTAAAGGGCCTGTGACATCCTAAACAACTTTTTGCCTAATCTTTGCTTCATATGATGGATTACTTGTTCAGCAAGACATACTATTGTTCGTTTGGATGTAAAATCAATAAAAGGTGACATTTTTAAACTTTGAAGATTTCATTGCAATAAATCAGAGACAGAGGGCGCTGTTTTGAGTGCATCACATAAGGAAGACAGAAGGGAAAAGTTAAGAAAAAACATAAGACTTCAAGTTAGACTTGTGGCAAATTGCTGCAGTTTCTACCCCCAGTTTTGTCATGGCTTACAGCAGGCAACATGTAAAACAAACTCAAACAGCCATGGATTACAAAAGTTTCAGGAAAATTGAGAAAAAAGTGGAATCTTTTGTGCACAGTTCAATGTGATTATCCTGTGTTTGCCTCTTGTGACATAGTGACCTTGGTCATGAATATGCATATTTTCATTAGCATAAAAACTAAAAACCTTTGTTTTAACCCCCCAAGCAAGCTCCAAATAGGATTTTTATGACTTTAACTGAGTAAAGTGGTTTTAAAGCATAGATTTCATTGATAAAAATCCTAAATAAGGGGCCCTTTAAACAAAAAATTTGTTAGCAGTCAAAATCTTAAGTGATGTGTTTTACAGTTGACTGGTATTTTGCTATTCTTGCTATAAAAACACAAGTTGACATACAATTTTGACTATTAACCCATTTGTATAAAGCAAACAAATTTCGGAATAAGCACATGTTTCTGCTTAACAGCTTTTTGAAATTGGTCCCCGGACCCTAGCCGGTTTTAAACGGATTGTTTAAGACTGGCCAAACCCACTTTTATTTCCATTCATAAATACCTTTTTTTGGTTTAAATCGGTATACAAAACTCACCAAAATTCCAAGATAATCTTGTCGTTTTTTGCAACGGTACTTTCAGTACATGCATGACCGCGTTCGTTCAAACTGTGCGTCGAGTTGTTTTCGTTCGAGCGCGCGTGTTTGCGCGCAATGCAAGCGTGTTGTACGCGCACGCACACGACCGGGGTACTGTGCACATTTTGCTTTCGGGCGCGTGCAGTTTCTGCATGTGCATGTGCGTGGTCCATAAGCGCTGAATGGGGCGCGGGCCAGGCTAAAAAAAAGTGTTTAAGACTGGCCGGTCTTTATCGTCCGTTTAAGACTGGCCACGTGACGTGCTCTCAGCCAATAGGGATGCGTAAACTGTCTAAGGTATTTATGAATACAGAATAATGTAGACAATTTACCCACATAGATGCAGTAATACTTTAGACACCCTTACATTAATCCATGCATGGTTTCTGTGTTGAATAGATAGTAAAATGCACCTTCAGTTGACAATAATATTTCGCCCACAAACTTAAGGTACCATTTTACACGGGGAAAAATCATGTGGTGTGTTTCTTACCATTGCTATCAACATTTTTAGTCCGGTTTTTCTTGTCAACTCGTGAAGTTAAATTTTGGGTCACTGCAAATGACGTATTTGGCTTTAATGACGTAGCGTGGTAACCACATGCTGTGTGGATGAACGTGATTGTGAAAAGGAAATTCCCCTCACGCGTCAAGCCACGCGTAGCCTCCCTATAGGCGTTGATGCTAAATTTGAACGTCCAAATCGACGGGAAATGACAATTGAACTGCAGAAATAAACCCCATGGGGAGTTTATTTCCGGCAATCATGAGCAAAAACAAGTAGGCCTACACGGTTCATCACTTAAACATTGTTTTCAAAGTATACATTTTAAAAACGTTTATCTCTCTATAAAGGAGCGTGAACATATCACATTTTTTACACCCCCATTTTTCCCATGGGTGTTGAGATTTTGATACCATGTCATCTTTTTCTCATTACCAACCAAATTTCGCGCTCTCAATCCGTATATTTTCAAGGATAATGGGTCGTATGAATAAAAAGTAGTAAATACTAAGAAGTATTAGCAAAAAGTAAAAGAATTTACTTCAAAGTAGAAGCATTCAGTAAAAGCATCTTCTACATTTCGTATGAATAATCTTATTCTTTTACTGCAAAGCACTCACTTAATTATTTGTAGTAAATGCTTCTGCAAATCATGCTGCCTGCATGGCCGAATGACTTTGAAGAAATAAAACTATTTCCCTTGTGTTGTAAAACCATTCACGTACACTCCACACACACAGTCAAGCAGTATTAGGTTAGAAGTTAGAGTTAAATCCAAAATCTACAAGTCAGCCATGAGTGATGTTGATTCTGAACATCACGCCATTTCTCCCGTTGAGTCCTTACTTATCTATTCCTAAGGTAGCTCTGGAGCTACCTTGAAAAAGGACAAGTAATTACTTGCAATTTGTAGTATCTGCCCCTTTTATTCATACGGAGTTAAGTAAACGCTAAAAAGAAAAGCAAATGCTTTTCAGGTACAAGTAAATACTTTTAACATTTAGAAAATACTTTGTAGTAAACGCTTTTACTCATTTTTATTCATACGGATGGTAGTAAATACTACAAATATTGAAGTAAAAGCAAATACTACTTTTTATTCATACGACCCATTGTCAAAAAAACGACCGATGTTTTGTATAAACTAATTTAACTGGTTTCTTAAAGCAGTGCAGTAAATACACTAACCTTTTTGCTTATCTATACGCTGGAGATTGCAAATTTCCTGTTTTCTTCCCATGGATAGTATTTTGGAGAGGTATTTTATACGATTGTTATATTAGGTAAGAATGGGAAAAAAATCCGAACACGCTCCTATATTAACTCAAACACGATTTTTATCTTGATGGGAAAACAAAAAAAATCGATAATTTTCGCCGTTTCCTATTGTTACGTACTGTCTTATAATGGCAGCTTCTGGCAAGGCCATTAGCAATCAACTTTTTAATAATTCATAATGCTGTTATGTATCTTATTGTCAACGCATGACATTGATGGGTATAGGATTATATTTGTGCTTTTAATAATTACTGTCATGACATATTTTACTCTGTAAACAGCATATCGTGTGGAAATTATATAAAGGGTGTCTATTTCTGTTCTGTTCCGCGAGTAGAAGCGTATGGTTCCGTGGGTACATGGTCGTAGCGTGAGGGCATTTTTGGATTGGCGAGACTTTAACTGATACACTACTCACAATAATAAGTTATAGGGATATTGTGGGTTGTACGCAGATATTTTATTGATGGGTATGCATTCCGCTTGAATGATTTTGTATATGATTAGACAGTAGACCGATCCAGTAAGCTCCACCCATTTAGAAATTGCCTAGCAACATGCCACACATATGAGGCACGTGTGCAGTACAGTCGCGTGGCCGTGCCGTGCATCCGCGCCCTGGTCAGCGCGTATTGAAACACGCACACAGAAACTGCACGCTCGAAAGCAAAATGTGCACTTAAGTATCCTGTTGCGTGCATTACGCGTATAACGCAGGCGATCGAACAAAAACATATCGACACACATTTATAACGCAGTGAATGCACAACATAGCAAAACGACTAGCTAATTGTTGTGAGTTTTTTCCGCTTACACAAAAACACATTTATGAAGGGATTTAAAGTAGGTTTGGATAGTCTTATACAATCCGTTTTAAACCGGCTACGGTCCTTTGCCCTGATAAAAATAATGTTTATGGTGTTTTTGCGTCACTCGTGCTGCATTTCGCCGTACAGCTCTGTGCACAAAATTTTGAGGACTCGGGTAATCAAAATGGCGATCTACTTTTTGGCTACCTGAACCTGAGGCTGTGATTGGTCAATTCCAAAATGGGCGGCGCTTACTGGATTGGTCTATTGTACTGCATGACAGACACACCTTGTCGCAGGAATAGGTAAAAACAGTCATTGGAAGAAAAAAAATGAAAAATTGACAACAATTACACCAATTGCAATATCCCTAAGTTATGTGAGTATAGTATACAAATATTGACTGCAATGAGGGGCATGGTTAAGATTATAGGCCCAAGGTGATCTCGAAGCCATGACTATGCCCCGAGGCGGAAGCCGAGGGGCATAGTCATGGCTTCGAGATCACCGAGGGCCTATAATCTTAACCATGACCCGAATAAACAGCAGTCAATATTTGTTTTATATACCGAATGTGTAGATTTTTGTCATCTGGTTGGTTAAAAGTAACGAGACATCATATACAGTCATGACAGTGGTCCTTCGCGTTTCGATTTCGGAAGCTGGTCTACGGCGGAAAAGTTGTATATTTACAGCAAACATTGTAGCATATAATCACCTGGCACTTTAGTAGCACATTTCACCTGACACAGTTTTAACTGTAGGCCACTTCTCTTACTTTCTTAAGGACTTCATCATCTACGACAGACGACAAAATGACGTCGAGATTCCGCCATTACCGTCCTGATGAATGTTTACGTGAAGCGCACAGCTGCATAGTTGGTGCACAGCTATAGCTATGCTAACACATGTAATGCGCGCGTCCGGAACCCGCTAAATGACTATGCCCAGCTGCATAGTTGGTGCACAACTAGCTATATGCTAACACATGTAATGCGCGCGTCCGGAACCCGCTAAATGACTATGCCCGGGGCATGGCAAAGACTATTGACCAGTTGGCATACGCGCCGGGTCTAGCCGATTCAATGCCCCCACTTTTAACCAATCAGATGACTGGAATCTACGCATGAGGTATATAATGTAAACTATACTATGTACGAAGTGCTGCATTTCGACTCACTGAGGAAAAATGCCCCTTTTTAAAAAAAAAGCTAAAACGCACTGCGACAATGGAGCTATACTGCGACTGTTACAAATTATATTTGCCAGACTTCTGTCTGACACACCGAACAATACGTCTTTAAAAACGCTCCCCCTTGGAAACAAAGCACAAAATATTGTGACCAGTGGTATCCATTAAGTTATCGATTGAGCACGCAAAGTTTCCGGCTTCTTATAACTTAATTGAATTGAAACCATCGATAGAAACGTAACATAGGTACATACATCAATTTACCGGTATACGTAACAAACAAAAACCACGAAGGACGAACACAATTGCAGATGCGACACTGCAAAGAATAAACACTTAATTTTACATTGTTTAAACTGCAGCCAGGACGACAGTACTTTTGAGTTATATTGAGGAGTTGACATGTCTTTGAAGTTGAAATACAGTACTAAATTGAAAACGTCTCCCCTTGTGTGCTGCCAATGTTACTGGGTCTATACACTAGTGAACTGGGAACTGTTTGCCTGTAAGTATACGTTAGCAGTAGACGTTTCAGTTATACCAGCGATTGTTTAGACCCATTTACTTTGGCATCTGATGTCACACTTCACTGTATATTGACATTCACATCTCTGAAAAAAACTGCTCTAGTCCCCATCAAAGGTGGGTTCTTTTTAATTTTCTGAAATATTTGTCGTACATTTCATTGCGACAGTTTAGCCATTCCTATTGGTCCATGACACGTCACGTGGGTGGTCTTAAACGGGTGATAAAGATGGGTCTTAACCACTTTCCCCATAATTACTAAAAGTGTTTATTTTAACAAAAGAGGTTGTTTCTTATAAAATAGTGCACGGAGTTCAGAAGCTCAAAAAAGTCTGGTATGTTAAAGGGCCCATGACATATGATGGATTACTTGTTCAGCAAGACATTACTATTGTTCATTTTGATGTAAAATCAGTAAAAGATGGACTTTTTCAACTTTGAAAATGTCATTGCATTAAATTACAGAAAGAGGGTGCTGTTCGGAGTGCATAACCTCAGGAAGACACAAGGGAAAAGTAAAGAAAAACATAAGACTTCAAGTTGGAATTGTGGCAAATTGCTGCAGTTTCTACCCCCGTTTTGTCATGACTTACAGCAGGCAACGTGTAAAACAAACTCAAACAGCAATGGATTACAAAAGTTTCAGCAAGTTTGAGAAAAAAAGTGGAATCTTCTGTGTACAGTTGAATGTGATTTTCTTGTGTTTGCCTCTTGTGACATCACAACCTTGTTCATGAATATGCATGCTCGCATTAGCATAAAAGCTACAAACTTTTGTTTTAACCCCTAAAACAAATTGTAATTTCACAATTTTGAAAAGATGTTTCAAAAAGCCTTTATAGGGCTTGTCCTAGCAACAAATTGTATGCAAAATGAATTCCAACCATATATTACACTTTTTAATGAAAATAAAATTGACAGCACACCGCCAAAAAAAAAAAAAGAAAGAAGTGAAACGTATTTAAGTCATTTGCAGATAATTACACACGTGTTAACTCGTTGACGCCGGGATTATTTTTTGGCAATTAATGTAGGCCTAATTGGTCAAAACTTAAGACCAGCAGCCGATTTCACGAAAAAGGTGCGTATTTGCGCAACTTGTGAAAATGGCATAGGCTCCATAGCTTGCGTGTAATTATCGCACAAATGTTGCGTAACTTACGCAATAAAAAACCATTGATATATTAAGTTGTATGAATATTCTTACCAAAAGATACTTCATGCAAAACTCAAGCAAAACTGCAAGTCAACCGCCTCTGTGACAATACATTTCCAGAACGTGTTTAAAAGTGCAAATTTGGTGTCAAGTGCAATTTTGGAGCATTGCGCGTTGCGCGTATCAGGAACACGCGCGCATAGTTTTACAATAGGCATGTTCAGACGGGCACTGCCTTCGAAAGTAAAGTTAACAACGACAGTCCCACTAACAACGACGCGTGTCCACACAGTGCTTTAACAACGACGCGCAGGCATGCACACTGCCCATATACCAATGGTGCGCGCTCGTAAGTAGCGCCCTACTCGTAAGATTTCTTGTTGTTAAATCGTCGTTGTTAACTTGTAAGTAAGTGCGTCCACACGGTCACTACTTACGAGCTTACTCACGAGTGCCCACTAACAACGACTTAACTTTAAGTTAACAACCATCGTTTGAACGCACCTAATGCTAAAATATACATTGCGGTGTGCAAAGGTTAAACAGACATAGTAGACGCGTGATGCATGCAAAGAAATAGCCGATGTCACTCACCTGCACGCCCAGATTGTCCATGTGAACCTTGGACGATACTCCAACAATAACACTATGCACGATAATGTTCAAAACGCTTAGCACCATAATATACCGCAACTGGACCGGCAGCATAACGAAGGATGCGAATATGAAGAAAACCTGCCACCCAACTCCATCACTGGGCGCCAGGGGGTTGTAGTACATCAGCAAGTCTACGACACACTGGCCCGTTAGCATCAACCACACCACGTACGGCATGACGTGCAGTAGGGTCCAATCAGTCACAAGTTTGTACTGGCATAAGGCAAAGACGATTAAGTTTGTAACGGTGGTGATTGCCATGATTGCAATGGCTGTAGTTATGGATTTGTAGATGTACAGGGCGAGTACCACCACGTCGAAAAGTAAGCTGAACAACGCTAGCACTGGCAGGGCGTCCCGTCTCTGCCTGGTGAAGTAGGTCTGATAGGTCGACTCCATGGAGGGAGACGTGAACTGGAACCGGCACCATTCCGGTAGCCGCTGGTAGCAGGCGTAACCTAAAGAAGGCCGGCTGGCCCGCCGCTCCCTTCGCTTCATCCGGGCTATATCGGCGTCCGTCGTACTCATTTCTAACTCCGGACCCGACTCAAGATCTCCCGAAATGATCGGGGTCTCCCCGGCCCCGATTCGAGACTTTTTGCCTCTCATTGCGGACGTATTTTGCTGACTAGCACATCGCAATTTGTTCTGTACGAAATTCGATACCTCGTCTCTTTTTTTGTATAAAACGTGATGGGGATGATGATGATCCAGTAAGCAGCTTAGGTCAGGTACCGAAATTAAAAGGTGCCATCTTCAGTGGCTCTGAAAATTTGACACTTCGCTTCTTTTGACGAAACAGATACATGTAAAACAGTCAAGCAGTTTATATCGGATACCCAAATCAAAAGGTGCCGTCTTAAGAGGTCGTCGTAACCGTTGCCAAGCATCTGAGAGCTTGTCCCGATCATCCGGATGTTAACAAAAAAGCCAAAAAAAATATCATCTATACCTGCCTCTTTTTGACGAAACAGCACATAAAACAGTAAAGCAGTTTAAATCACATACCAAAATTAAAAGGTGCCGTCTTTAAGAGGACGTCTTCAATTTGATAGATCACAAGCAGAATAGTTACCAAGCATTTGGACAGCATGTTCTGATTATCCGGATACATAAAGATTCTCTCATGTATACTTGCTCGAGGCAGCAACAGTATCATCCACACAGCTCATAGCATGACGACAATGCGTTTGAAGCCGAGGAAAAAATGCACGCGTCTTGAGGTATCACCACATTTGTCCCGCTGTGCGCACGGTGTTCCCCTTTCCGATGGCAATTAAGGAAAATAGATGTTATTATGTCCCTTGGCCGGAATAATGAAGCTCATAAGATGTAACGGGAGCCGTGTCCTTCACGCTTGTTTTTGTGCAGTAAGCGTTTTCCCTCGGTCTTTGCAATGCACACCAACAGCATATGCTCAACGGCTCTCCGCGTAGTGTTTTCCAAACGCACACGGCCACACAAGACTGATGTGATTAAAACTGTTTCCGCGCCGTTTTGTAAGCGACTATCCAAAGAAAAAAGCTGGGTAAATTCTATAGATGCGGCTTGCGGAGCATCGCTCGGTCTTTCTCGGTGTGCCTTGATCGAAGACTGTTCTGCTTCTTGACGTCGGGCGATTATTTATTGCACACAATTAATCACAGGCTGGGCATAGACTGGTTCTATCAAGTATCAACGTCGTTGGCACCAGTTAGACTGGATTCCCGATCCTTTGGTTATCTCGAAGCGCTAGATGGTAGTCTAGTCGAGAAATTTATTCTGCAGAAAGAACAGATGAAATACAAATGCTATTATTATAAAGGAAACTGGCATTATAAAGGCAAACTGGTGTGGTCATGAAGTACGATGTTGGTGGCCTGTCGGCTGCAGTGATCACAGGGCTTCCGCGTCCGGCGGGCTCGTGCACGAAGAGGCCGTGGACGACCTAATGCTAGATGGGTGGAAAACCTGACTAAGTGGAGTGGTCTCTCAACTGATTAACTTAAGGCTGCTGCACATCGAAGAATCTAGATTGGTTCCCGATCCCTATAGATTGGTTCGCTTATTGTGAAAATATAGGGATCGGTAAAGGGCAGCCATGACGGGCAGAATTCTGCCCGTCACGTGGTTATTATTATTATTATGTTTTTAGTAAGTGCGAAGATTTCGCATTGACATTTGTAACTTGGCCGTGCGTGTCGAACATATCCAATTATGTAAATAAAGTACATTGCCTAAAGCAAAGGGCTTGGCCAATTTTTAAATATAAAAAACGCAATGCGCACGCGCAAAGACGACAAATTACAGATTAAGATGAAGCGCCCTTTACCTGTCCTTATATTCTCCTGTGTGGAATATGTGGACGGGAACCAGTCTACAAAGAATCCAAATTCAAAAGTGTTTACCATTGTTAATTCGTGGAAGCAAGCGCCTTCGGGCCAAGTAATGGCTCAAGACAATGCATAGTTCCGACCTGTCAATCAAGCCGAACCCGCCGACCAATCACAACAGAGCTAGCAGACATCGCCCACATATGTCAAAGTGATGCAATCATCACACAATCTCGCGATCTTCTGCCCATACAGTTTGTATGTTGTATGCGCCAGTGACCGGGTGAATTTGTGTTTCAATGTCGGGCGATTCGCTGTTCAAAGGTAGGAAAGCGCATTTTAATGAATATATGTAATCCCTGCATTACTAGCCCTTCGCTCGGTGTGTGTGCTACGCGATACGGTAACTGTCGACCCTAAAACATAAGTACCTTTGAGTTTTCTCCAATGAATCTGTGCTTTCCATGCCGAGTCCCGTTGCTTTGTACGTTGAGTCGCCATTTTTTTGCGATGGCTTGTGAGCACATAGCAACAATATCTAAGGGGCGGGGTTAACTAAACTGGGCAATCTCGGAACTATGCATTATGTTATGGCATTTTTAATCATTTTAAAGACCCGTTATATTATTTGCAATGACTCAACATTTTACTTTACGAGGCGACAGGAAAGTGTTGATAACAATATTAACAAACCACAGTCATGGCAAGAGACGGTCATTATGACTGATGGCCATTCGCGCATGCGGACTGTGGACTTGCCGAGTGCAATGCGCACGCATTACTCCGGAGTAGCGAGAACTGTACGCCCGAACGCAGCCATGAATTAAAATTGAAATCACACAAAACCTACCTACATAAACATGCAAACTCAAAATATATCTCTTCCTAAAACTAATTGTCTTATCCGTGTTTGCACGTTATCACGTTAAAGTCATGCTAAAAATAATTTAAAGTCTCCCTTTTTTATGTCAATAGAGAAAAAAAAATGCGTTTTCGCATTTTCTATTGCGCTATTTTTGAACAATCTTTAAATAAGGCAGCTGCGTTTTTCCCACGGCGGAAATGAATTATCAACAGAATTTCGACCAATTATTGTCCTGCAAAGATCAAATTGAGATATAGGTCTGTAGTTTTTTCATATAGCGATGGTTTGTCCATAATTTATTCTATGAACAATGCATGCATGATATGGTATGGTTTGATTAAAAATTCTTAGGAATAGCTGATTGATTGGCTTGGAAACGACCCTTACATATGGTTTCTCTAATTTCTTCGAAATGTGCCAAGGGAAAATAAAGTATCGAGTAAGCACACACAGCTTAGCACGTAATTAGGCTCACTAAGTGATTTATAGCAGAATGTGTGTGTGTGTCTTGAATGAATAATGGTAAAAAAAAGTCGTCCAACTTGGCAAACGATTAAAACAAAATTCAGTTGGCAATTTTTCCCACAAAGGTACCAATTTACACACGGAAATTGTTTTACCATTGCGTAAACACTTTATCAACTCATGAAGTACAATCGTGGGTCACTGCAAAAGGTATGACGTAATGGGCTTGAAAGATATACAGTCTGTGCGTTTTGGGTGTGGCAATTTGAAAAATATATATTTTTTTAAATTGCTATTTTTTACTAGAAACAAAAGTTATTCGCTTTTAAATGAGACATCAACGAAAAAAATCGACCAACGTTTAGTTATTGAACAATTACTGTCAATATTTCGAATTATTGGCGGTCCGCCAATAATTCAAGGCATAGACTTTCCCAAGTCTGCCCCGTGTCTTGTCTGCAGCGCACAGCACGCCCTTCGTATCGGTGCAGCCTCTTCAGAGAGTCTTCCGAGACAGAAGTAAAGATAATTGACAGGCCACTACTCCAGAGGGCGCGCTGAACGCCGCGGATCACAAAATACCAAGACGGACTTTGGCAAGTCTATAGACAAATCGCAAAAACGGCATTAAAAAACTTCGTTTTTCACAGGGTTGCAGATGTCGAAAGTTCAAAGTATGATTTTTTTTTCCCCGTTAAACTAAAGTAATGCTTTAAAAATTCGTTTGGAGAAAAAAAAATGCAGAAGAGCGCTCGATGGCCAGCAAAGCCACATCTTGTGCCACGCCTTATTATATTAACCGGGCTTTTGACATGGTTCGTGTGCGGAATTTACGCGAACGGTAAGTATGCAGGTCGCTTCTGATTCGTCTCCGTTTGCATTAAAAGCTCGTGTGACTAACTATATACGGCCGCCTACCGCATTAGTGTTGCACAAAGCGACTGATTCGGTTGCCCTTTTTGTGCACTGTTCCCACATTTAAAGCCCCGATACATCATTTTGCAAATACCAACAATTTTACTTCACGGAATGACAAGGAAAACCCGACTGAATGTGTTGATAGCAATGGTAACAAAGCCACATTATTTTTTCCCGTTTAAAATGGTATCTTTGTGCATGGGATAAATTGCCAACTGGAGGTGCTTAAACAAACTATTTGCAAACATTTTTTTGCCATTCATTCAACACAAAAAACATGCATGGATTTTAAGGTTTTCGGAAATATTGCTGCATCTGTGTGGCTGAAATTTCTACAATGCAGTTTATTTATTCTTTTATAATTATAAAAGAATATGCAACATCGAGAGAAAAATTGGGTCAAAATGGAAAACTTCAGGGGAGTATACCAACTGTGACTTGAAGCTCAGCTGGTAGAGCATCTGCCCGATGAGTCAGAGGTCTCGGGTTTGAATCCTTGATAAGGCCCTTACGATTTTTCTCTCATCCCAAGTTTGTTTCATTTCAATGGTGATTATAGGCACCATACCAGATGTTGCGTTTTTTATAATTTCGTAATGCTTTTTTAAAAAGTTTTGCAATTATGTAATCTGTCTTATTCCACTAATTGTCCGCACCATCGTTTTGTTTGTAATAATAATATGTATAGCTGGTTCTGTTCAGCATCAAAATACTGATAAAGAAAGATATCAAAGCGCTATTGTCATTCTTACCGCTGTCATTAGGGAATCACCAGAATCATCTCGCTTCAACTGGGCGGCTGTTTCGCCAAAGTGCAAAGCCTATTAAGTATTCTATAGCATTGTGACATTCCCCCTAACAACTCTCCCCTCCCCCCAATTATCGCTCTGGGTAATGAGGCAATTTTGATTAAGTGCCTGGCCCACACAGACATTATGTTGGGTATATGTTTTCTACATTACCATATTTTGTAAGATTTTACAATTTTTCACTTTGGGATATTGGAAGTTAGATATTGTAAAGTTAAATTTGTTGCATTATTATTGTATGTGTGCATGCACAATGCACAAAAACTCCCAAGGCAATCCGATATTAACAACTTCGCTGCTTTTATTAATACATGCTGTATTTGCGCGCCAATAAAATAGATTTTTAGAAGGCGCAGCTGAACGCTCCATGCATGAGCTTTGCAATTAATACGTGTATAACAAACATAATTCATTCCACGGAAACAAGATTTTTTATTTATATAGTTTATTTATTTATTTTCCTTGTTCGTAATTACCATGTAAAAATTATAGCTAGTGTCATGCGTATATCATTTTGGTGCTTTGTGTGTCTTGGAATTGTAATTATTTCTTTAAAAATACAATGTGACGACTTTTATGATGGTGGTGACTCAAGTTTGCGTTTGTGAAATTATTTTCGTTTCTTTATTTTCGTTAACAATTATTTTTGTTATTTTTTTAAATATTTAATTAATTCATTAATTAATGTTTTTATGAATGTCCGTAGGGCCCTAATGGGCATACGGTGGTTAAAGGGCCCATGTTTAGGGATTTGTATCAATGAAATCTATGCCATGAAACTATTCTACTCAGTTAGTCATCAAAATCATATTTGGACCTTGTTTAGAGGTACAAAGGGTTTAGCTTATGTTAATGTGAATATGCATATTCATGAGCAAGGTTGTGATGTCACAAGAGGCAAACCAGGAAAATCACATTCAACTGTGCACAAACGATTCCGCGTTTTTCTCAAACTTTCTGAATCTTTTGTAATCCATGGCTGTTTCAGTTTGTTTCACATGTTTCCTGTTGTAAGCCATGACAAAAATGGGGGTGGAAACTGCAACAATTTGCCACAATTCCAGCCTGAAGTCTTATGTTTTGTCTTTACTTTCTCTTGTGTCTCCCTGAAGTGATGTACCCCAAACAGCGCCCTTTTTCTGTGATTTACTGCATTGAAGTCTTCAAGGTTGAAAAAGGCTACCTTTTATTGATTTTACATCAAAACGAAGAAAAGTAATGTCTTGCTAAACAAGTATACAGCAAAGACTATAGCATAACGTTGTTTAGCATGTCATGGACCTTTAAGTAAATAAATAAATTTTAAAAAATGGATAATTCCACACGAAAACAAAAAGTGTTTTTAAGCTCACTGGGTTATTTTTTATATTAATTTCTGCCCATGCACGCAAGTCTAACATGCTATATCATTGTCAAGACGTTTGTATTTTAAAACTCCAAAAACACAATGCGACGTATTTTCAGTTTATATTTGCCTTGAAATGTTGGACTGTGCATAGACGTCCTTCAGCCTATATAAAAAATACCCCCATGCAATCTTACCAACGCCCAATTCATTTTCATGGCGCCATTTAGCAGAAAATAAATTGCATTTTTGCGTTAACCCGAATCATTCTAAGTCGGCCCCAGGTGGAGAAACGAGGACGGAGGCCAAACGATTTCATTAAGTGCCCGATGAGAATTCCACGATTATGGAACTGGGCGCGCCTTTTCGCTATTTTCACCTGACTTAATCACTGCACTATTTGCTCGAAAACTAGTAACATTGTATTAACTTGGACAAGTAAGAAAAATAAAATTTTTAAAAATTCCATTTCCGCGGTGAAATCATACAATTCAGTTAAGGAGAATGGATGAGAAAGTGTAGATTCGTGAAAAGAATGGTCGCCCATTCGGTGAAGCAGAGCCTATTTTTTCACGAATCTACACTTTTGAGGTTATTCTCCGACTTAAACCATTCCACCATCCAGAACAAAGAAACGCGCCAACAAGCCACTCAAAAGAATTACGTAATAAGCAGTGGGTTTTTCCCTTGACTATACAATGCACGGCGTTCTGTTAAGTGTAAGAATAGAATCACTCATGTGAACACGCTGCATTCTGGGGCTGCAGTCATTTCGTTCGTGGTGTGCTGCTAACGACAATTACTATATCGCCATATGTCTGATGCAGGAGATTTTGACATTTCTGAAGTCATTTTGGAGTTTGGAGACAACAAAAGTGGATTTGTCTCAAGTTTTATACAGTGAAACTGCACCTTTTGGAAACAAAACTGTAGATTCGTAAAACAAAGGATTTTACGAATCTACAGTTTTGTTACGAATCTACAGTAAACTGTCGATTCGTGAAAATAATATATAGTTTGAACAATAGTGTGACGTCACAAGAATGGTTTAAGACAACATATTCAGACAACAAAATATGTCGGTATTCTACCTTTTAGTTAAAGAGTGATTTCCTTATAGAAGAGGAAAATAGAATTAAGTAACGACAAAGACATGCTAGCTTTTCGACTTGCACTCATCGGAGCAAAACGCAGGAATGGCGTGGGTACGCTATCGGTATAATATAAGGCTGAAAGCGGGAATGAAAGTTGTCTGCCCGCCGTGCTGAGACCCAACTATATTGAAAATACGTAAACGGATAAGGACAATAAATGCAACGAACCTGGGAACATTTGTCGTTTCCGCCCAGCCGATCGTGCCACCTATCGATATATATATATATATATTGGATGAAGCAACGACGTATAAAATTGAAGCCACCGTCCGCATTGTACCCCACTAAATACAATGCCTTGCCTAGACTGGTCATACTGTCCTCACTAGTCTACATCATGGTCTACATGTGTTAAGTGGAATGCAAGCGATCGCATGGACCGGGGAGCAGTCTAGGCCAAGCATTGTTCGTGGGGTACAATGGCGGCCGGCGCGTGGCTTCAATTCTCGTATAGCCAACTGCTATTGCATACTTCATCCAGTGTATATATATATATAGCGATGATGTCACCGTACTCGTAATATGGCAGACCATTACATGCATGATGTCTTCGCGTCATCACGTGCTATTCAGGAAGCTCTCGATTTGCTCAAGACAAATCCTAAATATTCATACCTTACATACCCGCATATGCAGAGCCCGCTCATTTTCGCCAAAAACTGGCCGAAAAAAAGAAAGAAAGACACCCCAAAGTGACACACCCGACAAGGCGGTCTTTCGAGCTGGGGCAGGCCGTACGTAGCAGTACTGTACATGTACGTCGCAACGTGTGTTGCCGTACGGGTTGGTATGGAAGCCGTGACCGCACGGTGGCTCGTTTTGGTGCCGTGTGTGGTTTGCATACGCAAGTCCCGATATTCTCTCGTATAGCAAAAACCGCAGAGACCGCCTCGGACAAGGCTATTTCGAAGCAGACGTCGTTGAATGGTAATTGGTATTGATGAATACACGGTATAAAGGGCCAGTAATATATCCTGTCACGTACAATTGATGTTTTGTCGATGTCCATAACCCTCATATTTTACACATGAATCCTCTAAAACCCTTTTTGCAGAATGAATTATCCCGAGACTATATAAAACTTGAAAGTGGTGAAAGAGCATTGTACGTTATTATGGAGTTTTATAAGACGTCTTTGTGCTAAAATATTAATTGGACAGAAAAGAAAGGTTACGTACATTTTCTGCCATTTTTGTTTTATTTTAAAAACAAAATTGAAAATAATTACAATTTGCACACAAATCGATTTTGGAGAATTCGATTTTGGTAAATTCACATTGATAATAGGCCTATGACAATAAGAAAAAATATAAACGTACGGTAACTTAGTCGTCAGTATACATGCGTTTTATGGATCGAAAATGGGCATTAAATCAATGTAATTGGTCGTCATCTTGTCCATTAATTTTGCTTAGCAACCACCAATGTTTTAATCTTATTATATGGCCTATTGGGATATGAAGAAGTGTGAATTTAGGAAACAAAATACATTTTTTTTCTTTCTTGATAGAGCCTATAATCGTGTGCCAACCATAAGATATATGCATGTGTATAGTCCAATCCAAAATGTGTAGACGCATCATACTTTTTCTTGTTATGACATCATTAGTCCTTACAAAATGGAAATTGGTCCATCTTTTTATAAAAAAAAAGCGCCCACCAAAAAAGTGCTAACCACAATGTACATAGTCCAAAATGTGTAGGCACATCAAAGCTTGTTTGACGTTATGATGACGTCATCGATCCTTGCAAAAGGGAAATTATTCCACCTTTTTCAAAAAAAAAGTGCACCAAAGTGTAAATCGCTTGGGAAAAAAAGTATTTATGATTGAGAAAAAAATGTTTTTCTCTTGAAAATACTGGGCCTATAATGGTCCATAAAATATAAATCTCAGGTGCTAACCATATTATATGCACACATGAACTCACAATAAGTTAGGATATTGTGAGGTGTACTCAGATATTTTGAGGGTATGCATGCCGTTTGGATTATTTTGTATTGG
Organism: Henricia sp. BOLD:AAB3569; assembly: GCA_037783545.1. Lineage (NCBI taxonomy): Eukaryota > Metazoa > Echinodermata > Asteroidea > Spinulosida > Echinasteridae > Henricia > Henricia sp. BOLD:AAB3569. Next base: position 134,936 of record JBBELK010000266.1, on the reverse strand, counting down.
ACAATTGTACCTGCATGACAATAAACCTTATCACAGGAATAAGCGAAAGCAGCCATTAAATTTGAAAAAAAAAGAATCCAAAAATGAACCACACCGATATTCCTAACTTATTGTGAGTAGTGTACATATAGTCCAATCCAAAATGTGTAGCATTTTGTCACGATGACGTCATCGATTCTTGCAAAAGGGAAATTGGTCGGTCTTTTTGACAAAAGACTCGCCTCAATTGTACAACGAGCATAATTTTGATGGGCCTGCTTTTGACACATGTCGCCCACTAAAGACGGTCATAAAACAATGAAAATCTTACCTCAAAACGGAGCAAGGAAACGGAATGCAACCACATACAGCTGCCACGCGCGCGCTGTGTGCATACGGTGCTTCAAAGACATACACAAAATACGCAGCATTCACCAAACGCCCTTCGTTCATCCAGCCTCACCAGCACAAAGCAGCAATCAGATACCTAACTCGGTTAATCCTTTCGAAATGAATGAAATTATCATCACTGTCACACAACAAAATCGGTCAAAATGTATTGTTTCAGCCGGCACCACCGTATGTGTTCAAATCCTATGCACGTAACCCAATACCGTCTCATATACATGACATGGTTTCATGTGCCTGTGTTAGTGCGTGTGTGTCGTAACGTTGCTGTACGTACGTCTGCAGTATTTTACCATAAATAAATTGGATACTGGTACGGTGTATGGCTATATGTGAATTCGAGATGAGAGTCCGCCATTACCACCAACGCGTGACTATGGCAACGGCTTGCAAGTAGGCGTTTGTGGTCGGGTCACTTCTTGCAATTAGCCGTACAGTCAGGCGTGCCAGCTCCGTGGTGTCTCATTAGTTGCAAGGTCGTATTGGCACGGACTCTATATGAGGCCCTTTTAAAGCGATCGAGATTAGAAGAAATTTAATTTGTTGATCTTGAACTTTAAAGTTGCATTGCCCGTGTTTCGGTGAAAGGATTAAAAAAATTAATTTACACAAGCGAACGAATTTAGAAAGCTTACGTGTCTCTGTAACGAAAAATATCAAAAACGTAAATTTCCGACGTCGGGAATTGGAGATACAAGCCTTTTTCTTGAAACGTGCTTCACATGTTGTACATGTGCGCGTACGCTCATATGTACATAGTATGTGTACAATGTACACATGTACGCGCACATGTAAATTTACGTCATAACCCTGTCGATTAAATGACCTGCCAGCCATTTAATCATTTCTTGTTTTTAATCGACTGGCATTAATCCTTGACGGATTTTTACGTTCTTGGTACCAAATGAAAGCTGATAACTTTTTCTATTCTAGAAAAATACCTATTTAACTTTTAACAAAAATTGTACGCCCAAATCGGCCCAAACACGGGCAGTGCAACTTTAACTTGTTCTTTGAGAAACAAACGGAATATTTAGTGACATGTGGTACTTATTCACCAATGAAATAAAAGAACGAATTTCGAAATCATATGGTTGTCATCGGGAATCGATCCCGAGACCTCTGGCTCGCCGGCCAGGCAGATGTTCTACCAACTGAGCTTTGGGACACAGTGGTATACTCCTTTGGGTTTCCTCCAAGACCTCCGACACACGGTGCAGATGTTCTACCAGCTGAGCTAAGCGGCACAGTGGTATAATCCCTCAGATTTTCCCCAAGATTTCTGACACACCGGACAGATGCTTTACCAGCTGAGCTATGAGACACATTGTATACTCCGTCAGATTTCCCCAAGACCTTTGACACACCGGGCAGTTGCTCTACCGGCTGATCTATGAGGCACAGTGGTATACTCCCTTATATTTTCCCAAAGACATCTGACACACCGAGCAAATGCTCTACCAGCTGAGCTATAAGGCACAGTGGTATACTCCATCTGGTATTCCCCAAGACCTCCCACACACCAGGCAGATGCTCTACCAGCTGAGCTTTGAGGCCCCGAATTATTTACTTTCAAATGGAGGTGCAGTTGAGAACTGAGAAGGTCCACATTACTATGCTGTTGATACTACGTGGTACACGACATCGCCTGTCCGGTTGCTTTATGCCATTCTCTATTACGATGAACATGATAGGTTTTATGCTTTACACCTGCCGCGTGCACCACTTAGCAACAAAAATTAGTCTAGTCATGTGGATACTAGATGTGCATATGAAAGGAGGTACGTAAATACACCAGATCCCATTCATGCAAAACTTGCAAAAGGCCAATTGCACTGTTTTACCTCAAAAACAAATCCATGAAAATTTGTTCGAACAAGCGTTATCTCGATTCTCTCATCTGATTACAAAACCCCAATATCGATCAATTTAGCTTTTCTCATTTCAGTGCTAGTACCGTAACCTATCAATCAAAATCTGTGCAAATTGCGAGTCGTCTTTTGGCGCATATGACGTTGTTGAGCCGGGTTCCGTTTGCCGGAAAATGTTGCTTGGAACCAAATTAATGTGGGTGTATATATTAGAAAGCATTCATTAATTTTGATGTCATACACGAAATATACTGATTTAACCGATGATGGCTAATTACGGTTGGCAAACAAAGCTGTAAATTACGTTGTGTCTTAAATTAATGTAGGGACCCATGGGCGGATCCAGGGGGGAGGGGGCACGCCCCTGGGACCTGACATTTTCTCTGAGAACCGTATATGATGATGACACCGAAAGTGCGCCGGACAAGTCACTTTTCTTTTGTATCGCAGAAGCTGGTGTACTGTTTTAGTTGAACTACGCGTCATAAGTTAGGTACATAGCAGGTTATTTTCAGAAATGTACTTTCAGAGTCTCTTAATGGATAAACATTGTAGAGAAACTTGTCAATATTATTCCAAAGTCATATCCACATTTGTTGGTACTTTATAAGGAATGTAATCAGTAATCAATAAGTTTCCAAAGTACTTGCTTAAACGTGCAACATGCTACTATAAACACCATATTGCAGACCAGTGATGGAGCACTTCATCATTTAATAACCAGCACCCCATTTCATATCAGAGTAAGCCTATTTTGCGGGTGTTATTTACGTAAAGTGTACTTTTATTAAAGGCAAAGAAATACAACGGGTGAGGTCACAATTCTGTGTGTGTTACGTGTTAGTGTTACAGATCTGTTAATAGATCTGTTATCTTAATCAGAATTGTGACCTCGGAACAAACGCCGTGTTAACAGGACGTGTTAAACGTCGTGCACAGAACCGCAAATTGCAGCGAGTGAGGGCGCAATCCCGTGTGAGTGTTAGTGTGACAGATCTGTTAACACCATGTTAACATCGAGTTAACTCGGAGTCTCGGGAAACCGTGTTAGTGTTAGTGTCACATATCTGTTGACTCGGCATCTTGGGTAATGTCAAGTCGGTAGGGTTCTGCACGACTTTCAGCATACTAACACACATAATTGTGACCTCCGGTCCGTGTTACACGAGCTTAACCACTAAGTGATTGAAATTTTCAAAACCTTTACGGAGCCAAAAAAAGTCAATTGTGGGTAGAATGCAAGATCCAACACATTTATAAGTTGTGTTGAAAAATGAAACTCAATTTATTGAAAATCACGAAAGTTCTAAATTAATCAAAATTAACACCACCCACTTCGTTCAGATTAACTAAACAGATCTGTTACACTAACACGATCTGCAACATGCGGTGTTGAACGAACATGAGATCTAACACGTCCTAAACACCATGTTAACATCGAGTTAACACGGGGTTTGTTCTGAGGTCACAATTCTGATTAAGTTTAAAAATCTATTACACTAACACGCAACCCAGAGTTGTGACTTTGCCCTGTGGAGAGAATTAACATGGTGTTAATACCGTGTTCACAGATCTGTTAACACGGTGTTAACCTGGACGTTCAGTTAGAGGTCGAGATTAATGCCGTGTTAACAGATCTGTAACACTAACACGTAACACACATAGAATTGTGACCTCACCCATTGCAAGGCTTAGGCCTATATAAAATAATTGTAACATTTATTTAAAGAACGCTGAATGCCGCAATGGGGCGACACTTCGGCAAGACTCTCCCCGGAGACCACCGAAATTTCGGCAAGAGTCACTCAAAATGACACCTTATTTTTTTACCCGAAGCTTCCGGAGATGGTCACAGACCGAAGAGAAACAACTCCAGTCCCGATAAAAATGGTTCTCGACCTAAAAAAAATGGTTTTTGACCTTAAAAAATTAATTTTAAACTCAAAAATATTAGGGCGACACCAAAATGTCGTCCTATTGAGCAGGTCGCCCTAATATACCTTTTTTTACACACGATTTGTCGCCCTATTCTAGCATTGATAGTAATTTATGAACTGTTAACTGAATAATTATTGTATAAAATAAGTAAACAAACTAAGATACTTACTGGTTATTTTGTCTTGTTGACAGGGTTTTTATTTGTTGGTGTAATAAACGAATCAAACTACATGTAAAATCAAAACACCAATGAATTTGGAAGCATTTCTGTGACGGTGTGCAACAGGTTATCCCCCATCTACTTAATCGTGGATGAACCGCCCGCCCCGGATGAGCCCAGGGTCGGCCAGCCACATAATTAAATTAAAAACCAGCTGTTTAAAACACACGCTAGTGCAACAAATGTGTCCACCTCGAGTGAAAAGTTTGTGGACAAGGTATCAGGAACACTCTTTACCAAAAATGGACCACTCGTGCAAAAACATGTACAAAATGGCGCTATTTGAGTAAGCCAACTAGACGTGCCTCGTGCCTGTTTGACATGCCTCTGGTGGTGTAATCTGTGCTATGATAGCCTTTAGTCAAGGCGTCCGTGGCGGGTTTTATTTCGCGCACGAGGAAAGACTAACACGCACGGACTGACCGCCACGACCGCCTTTACCAGACCGTACATTTGGTGCCACATTTGAGACCAGGAATAATGCACGTGGTAGTTTGTATTGATCCTACAACGCTACAGATTTCGTGTCTTGTGTATAACTAAAGTATTGGAGCCACGAAATAGTCGGTTGCATTTTGCTCCTTCAGTACTTATTAGATGGAATCATTGAGGGTACCAGGATTACCGTCAGTGCACGTACGTACCGCATCAATACACAAAAACATTTACGTACATGTAGTTTTTTTCTCTCAAATCGCCCATTTTGTGCAATGAAATAAAAATATCACTACATATCGCTACTCCATGCTGTCACATTTGTGGGGTACCGTGGCCGAGTGGTTTGGGTCATGGACTCGCAATCATAGGTGAAAGCTTGGGGTTGCGGGCTCGAATCCAGCTGCGGTACCTGTGCCCTTGGGCAAGGCACTCAACCACACTTGCTCCATCCTTCGGAAGGGATGAAAAGCCGTTGGTCCAGTGTGTTAGGTAATGGTAACGCACTCTAAAGATCCCAGAGCATTCTTTCGTAAAGAGCAAGGGGATATTCCCCGGTGTCTCTGGTCATTTCTAATTCGAATTCTTCATGCATGGGTTTCCTCACGCTTGCGAGTGACAGTGCAATGAGCACTATTGAGGAATCCTTGGTATGAATACCAGAAAGAAATAATAATAATAATAATAATAATTCCCCGCCCCCCGCCCCCTACCGCCCCTATACCTCAACACAAACTTCCTATTTGTTAACATAGGACTCATTCCTTGGATGTTTTACACACAATAGGGGAACAATAGAAAGGGGAGTTATTCGGTCTCCTATCTTGCACCAAATGTTGTGCAGTTTGCGCGCTATAGTCTTTCCTCAAGCCCGTACGCTTCTGCGGCAGGCATTTCAAACGGACACGAGGCGCGTTAAGATTGTTTACCAAAATGGCGCCTTGACCTACTCCGGAAGTCAGGTTAGGATAGTCTATCTTGCGCCTATATACGGCGCTTATATCATCTTTGGTTTGCTTCGCCAAGAAAAATGTTTTTATCTGTTTTTATTCGAATGTAGTTGCTCCACCTTGCGCACAAACTGTCTGATGTCATCGGCGAGAAGTTCTGGCACCTCTAGTGCTGCGAAATGGCCACCAGCCGGGTAGGTCTGGTACGAGATGATGTTAGTGAAATGCCGCGCGGCCCAGCTCTCCTGCGACCGGGAAATCTCATTGGGGAGGTCCGCTATGCCAACAGGTACGGTGTTTATAAAACTGAAGGGAAAAATGTTAGATGGTAAACATTTCTTGAAAGGAAATATTGTATCATTTGTTGGTTTTTGTGTAGACCCAGTAACCTTAGCAACAAATAGGGAAACAAGGCTGACAGTGCTAATTTAAAGGCAGTATACATGATTGGTATCTCGAAAATCAGAAATGTTCACAAATTTACACCTAACTTACACAATATAAACATGATGACCGTAGAAAACGTCCCCTGAAATGGATTTGTCTGAAGTGGTATAGTCTTTGAGAAATGAGTAAAACAATTAGTTTTCGTCTCATGAGACGAAAATTCAATTCGCCCCAAAACCATTTCGCCTAAGTGCCATTCCGCCCCCAAACCACTTCGCCCGAGTGCCATTTCGCCCCAAATTACTTCGTCCAAACACTACATCGACCGAATGCTACTTCGCCCCAAAACCACTTCGTGCACAGGCCGTGGTTCAGGGCGAAATGTTCAGGGCGAAGTGGATTTTGGGCGAAATGACTGCAAACCCTTTTTTGACTGTTTTCTCAAAGTTAGACGAAGTATGGAGCTGGTTGTTGCTTAGGTTGGTTTTAATCATGCATATCTTCAATCACACAGGGGTATAAAACTATTTGTAACAGTTTACCAATCATGTATACTATCTTTAAAATGTGTCAACAAAATGTAGGTATTCTTACTTCTTCAGTCGTGTGTACTGGGGCATTGTCTCTTTGTACAAGCGCATGGATGACGTAATGCTTCCCGTCAGCCAATAGATCATCACGTCAGTTAGTAAGTCGTCTTTTGACCAATGAGCGTCCAGCCCGCCATCGTCCAAGTCGATCCAGTCGTAATTAGTCCATAGTGAGAATTTTTCGATGATGTGAGCGGCCAATCCGACAGGAGAGTCGGTCAACGCGTGACCTGAAAAAACCCAAAACAACAAACGAGAAGCTTACACCGGGTAACGGGGGGTTTACACCGGGGGAAGCCCCCAGAAGATGCAAAACGAACGGCACAGGGTCTCGCTTTGAATTCTAGGAACACGTGGTCAAAGATTGTTGCCGGATGGGGCTTTATAAACGCCGTCATCGTTTGACTCGGGATGAAAAATGAAGCCGGCGCCACGCAAAAATAGTAGCCCTAAAGTACCGAAATAAACTTCGTCAATGCCCACAGACATCTACTGATTCAGCAAAATGTATTTACAGCCCTATTCCCTCTAATTTTGGGTCATAAATAAGTGTTTTTCTTTGTACTCGCGTCGCGATTCCAAACTGTGCGCCATGTTTTACTACTCGCGGTTACTAGGTGACGTCGTTACACCTTGCTTTACACCACAGATCCGCCCGCGAGCTCGGGTAGTGGTGGCTGCCACCGGGGCAGACTCGTGTAACACGTGATGCTTTTTATGAGCTTTTGTCTTTACATGTATTGTCCGAAGATTAAAAATAAATAAATAAATGTTGTTTTTTTTTTAAATATTTTAAGATTTTGACGCCAAAAAGCATTTTTTGTGCATTAGGCCTATGGGGGAAAAAGTCGACACAAACATTACGTCGTCTATTCTTGATTTAAAAGGCGTAAACAATTATCATTAACCGTGTTTATATAATCTTGTTTTAGACTCCAACCTTTAAATCCGGTATAATTTGCGTAAATGTGAATTGTTTGTACAACAAACGAATACGTCAATGTCGACCGCTTATTAAAACAAAACCTCTTTGCTGTGACAACCCTCTTGGTGGCGCTCTAACTGTTTAACTTACCGATGGTGTCTGGTTTAGTGGCTTGAATATGTAAATAACCCATCTCCTCCAGGGCGTAAACTATCCTCTCCCAACTCGGCAGAAATCGTGCGTAAGACGGGTCGCTCAGCGCCACAGAGGGCAACAACTTGCCTAAAATTATTTGGCCTATAGAGGGCGTAGTAGTCACGAGGTTGGCGTGCATACCACGAATGTGGCTGTGTTGAAGGAAAAAACAATGAAATTTGGGTTTATTTAAATAAAGCGCGAGGTCAAAATAGAAACGGTCTTTGTACCGGTAAACGATTCGAGTTAATCCCTCTTCAAATCGTTTCTGTTGACAGAAAACCGTGTGCCGGTTTGAAGGGATCCGTTTTCAACTTGCTGGGTTGGTCGATGATTGACAGGTTTACAACTAACCGCCTGCACAAAGGGAACAAAAGGCTGCTATATACTGGCCGACGACTTCAAAGGGAGTCGCCCGACCCTCCAGCCGGGAGCACCCCGGGGCATGAATGGGTTGTGGTTAAACACCCTTGTTCGGGCGGTCACGTGATAAACAGTGGCAGCGAGTCAGCCAGGAATAGTCACACAATGACCCGTAATCCAATAAGCTCTCTGTTGTTCAGCGAATGTGGGCTGGGTTGAACCAATTATCTATCGTCTGGCCAGACAAGTTGAATCGTTTGCTTGTTCACTAAAAAACCGTGCAACGGTGTATCGTTTATGTACCGTTTCCCGGTGTACAGACCGTTTCTGATTTGACCTCGCGCCTAAGTTGAATGGACTTGTAAGGACACACAACCACACACCGATTCTTTTCAACTTAACGTGCAGACCAGATAATATGTAGCATGACTACAGATCGATGGACTTATATGTGAGGACTTGCATGGTCTTTCTGATCACGTACCGACTCTATGCCGTGTCAGTATGTAATCCTAATTTGGGGAATGTCTTTGTTTGACAATCAAGGACGTCAAATAACTGTCAAAATGTAGACCAAACAACATGTGGCATAACTACAGACAGATGGACTTTATTAAGACTTGCGTGGCCTTCTTGAGCACACACCGATGTTATGCCATGTCAGTACAAATGTAATGCTCATTGGGAAATACATTTGACCTACAATCGTTGACGACAACTGCCCGTCGAAGTGCAGAACAGAGACAATAATCGTGGCATGAAAACGGACCGATGGACTTGAGGACTTGCAGGGTCTTGTGACCACACGCCAATCCTACGCCGTGTCAGTATATGTAATAATCGTTTGGGGAATCATTTGTGGAATATGCGGTATACCTGGCTTTGGTCGACCATCAAGGACGCCAAACAACTGACATATTACATAGGCCTACGAGACGCCAAAATATGGCCCGACGACGACTAATGCACTTGTGGGGACTTGCTAGACCTTTTGACAAGATTAGCTACAAAACTGACTGTTTAATTCTTACCTAGGAAACAAACCAGACATCTGATCTACAATCGAAGACCCCCAGTCTCCTCCCTGAACGTAGTAGCTGTCGAACCCAAGACGAGTCATTAGTTTGTGGAAGATACGTCCAGAGTCCCTCACATTCAGGCCTTTGTAATACAACATTTAAACCTTGTCACACACAAATCTTCAACCCTCCGATATGCACCGCACATAAAATTACAGGGAGACTCAAAGGGGAGACTCCGGAAGGGAGTTACCCTAACTAATACAATAGATGCCACCAGTACCCTGGAGCTATTTCTCTGTCAGGCCATTGGTTGCAAACGGCTGCTTACATATTGTGTCACTCGGCCAGAAGTAGGACGGGGTTATACTCGAAGCCTTACATGTATAGGTTGATACACAATGAATGGGGGTTGACACACAATGAATGGGGCTTGGCTACAAGCCCAGATTTCCCAGGGTCAGTCTATTAACTGGTGAGTGCTTTCAACATTGAATTGGACTATACAAGCTTCAACGAGGATTTACATAGAGTTTGAGCGGAATTGACCCAAAGGGCTTGCAGTAATTTAATGTCTGATTTCAGAGGTGGAGTTCATACAAACCTCGTTTGTGAGCGCTTTCGGAAAAACCATAGCCGGGGATAGAGGGCGCTATAACTTCAAACGTATCCTCATCTTCCTTGCCGTGACTGGCTGGATCAGTCAACATGGGAATGATCTATTGCAACGTGAGAATTATAAAATGGTTTTATCAACAACCTTGGGCGAGGCAAATATGGGCTATTAGTATTTGTATACGCAAAGGTTAAACTTGTAACACTTTCAGAACTACTCTGATACTCCCTTTACCTTATAAAACTCGTAGAAGGATCCTGGCCAGCCGTGGACCATCAGGATCGGCTTAGCCTTCTGTCCAGGCTTCAGTCTTGGCACGGCCCGTACGAAATGGATGTCGATGCCCTCGATTTTTGTCTTGTAGTTTTGGTACTGGTTGAGCTGTTTCTCCTTCTTCCGCCAACTGTTTCATGTAATCAAATCCACGTGGTGACGCAAGGAATAATTATTTTTAAACCAATTGTACAAACTTAAGGGAGAAGTGCATACCTAACCAACAAAAGACATTGTGTCAAACAAGTGCAACTCGTACATACGTTGTTATCTAAAGAACAATAAACAATATAAACCAATGGAAAAACGGATACGGACTTCACAAAGAACGGGTGGCAATTGCAGCAATGCCTTGCAGTATGATGAGCATCGCCGTCATTTTGTCTGAAAACTCTGTGTACACATTGTTCGTGTGACGTGACGTCAGTTGCCGTAGTAATGGTCTAAACATTGACTGGTTTGCTAATGCCCATTGACTGGTTTTTAGTGTAAACTCAATACTTTAATTGGCAGCACACAATAAGTGACGAAGAGGCCGACTCAGTAAACCCCACACATGTAGAAATGCGTCTAGCAACTTCAAATTGCACACAATCATTATACTGTTTGGATCACCAAATGACCACGTGGATCTCCATTGTTCAAAGTGATTGGTTGGTGGAAATTTAGGCGGGGGGGGGGGGGGGGGGGAGGGGGATTTGGGGGCTTAAACGTTATGGATCGGTCTATTCACTTTAGAACTAATTTACAGTGTCCGAAATGAGCGTTTTCTGTACATATATCCTGTATGTTACGTAACTGGTGTATGGAGAACGTCACAATATTATGGCCTCATTCAAATTAAATTGTACACATAGTTATCTTATATTATCTTACTCATATTTGTTGAGCCAGTAATCCACGAGTGTTTTCATGTATTCCGGATTGACACCGTAGTGAAATTTTGTTCCTTCGATGCTTTCAAACCATCTCGTTCTCCTTAAGCGATCTGACGGATAAAAGTATAAATGTAGTATATTAAATTAGAATAAAGCAGATATCGAGTGTCGTGTTTTAGATCAGAGGCCCTCAAAGGTTTTGTAAAGGGCCCATGACATGCTAAACAACTTTCTGGCTAGTCTTTCCTTCACATGATGGATTACTTGCTTAGCAAGACTTTACTATTGTTCATTTTGATGTAAAATCAATAAAATGTAGCCTTTTTCAACTTTGAAAATTTCATTGCAGTAATAGAAAGAGGGCGCTGTTTACATGTACACGTATCAAGATGACCAGGCTAAATTGTTGTTGCCATGTAATCTGACCGGGTCCCAAATAAATACCGTGTTCACAGTGTGGGACAATAGCATAAAAAAGTAACCAGACTGTTGGTTATTAGGATTTAGCGTGCACCACGTAGCAACAAGAGCATACTATGTGGACTTTTTCAACCACAGCTCCATTTAAAAGCAAAGAATTCGGAGTCCCGGCCATAGTACAAATGTTACACGCAAAAGTTGGAAGGTTGTGGTGTTCTCTACCCACCTTTCAAGTCTACCAGCTCCTCATCCGAAACGGATATCTTGAATTCTCGGACTGAGTCATCTTCCTCTTTCTCTGGCTTTTCACCTCGACCCCACCATCCATCCACTACGGAGGGAGGGTTTGGTGGAGAGCTGAGAATACCACTCATGTATACGGCTAAACCTCCGACGACGAGTGCGCTCACCACTAATTTCCAACCCATGGTTCGAGGTTGTACGGTGATCGCTCACTGGTGTGTTTATAGGATTACGTAGCTGCCAAGTTATCTGTTTCAAAATTATAATAGTCCTCAAAAGGAATACGGGATAAAAACCATAGCATAAATTCATTTTTTCCCATTGTTTTATTTGAATTAGATTAGGTACTGAGCTAATTTTACATACGAGTAGGTTTTCATCATACACATCCTTAAAGGACATGTGAAATAGGGTTTTTATTAAATATGCGACCGACTCTGGCAAAACCCGACGCTTCTCGGCATTTCCCATTACGTGATATGGGACCACAACCTTAAAAAATGGCCTCTGGGACCAACTTGAAAATTTGGCAGAATCAACATCGGGATACATTCAAGATTTGTTTTGTTGTTTGAACTGTCTCAAAATTCCTCATATTATTGACAAAAAATTAAATAATCAACTAGTTTGTCAAACTTTAAAGACCAATAGATCCATTTCACTTTTTCTGATCTGTCACTTTAATTGGTCATAACTTCGCCAAAAATTTTCAGAATTTCCTCAAACAGATACCTTTTTGTATGCACACTAAGATGATACCAAAACTTAAATTTTGAATTTTCATCACAAGTGTTGGGTTTTGCTGGAGCCGGTCACATATAATAATAGTAGAGGGTGTGTTTTACACATTTCGGTCAATTTCAGACAATTTGATTGAATGTTCCTTTTTGGTGTAATTGCAAGTTTTCTATTTTTATGCTAATAAGAATTTCCATATTCATGAACAAATCCGTGATGTCATCTCAGGACAACAGAGGAAATCTCCATTGACTTGTGTACAAAAGTTTGTCATTTTCAGTGACATTTTGGTGTTATGATCTAGTTTACTGAGTTTGTTTAGTATGTCATTTGCAACAATCCCAACAAGTTTGTTTGGGTCAGAAATGGATCAGTGGGCTACTGCTACTGTTTGAAATGTAATGTTCTTATTTTGTTTTTTAACAGTGGGTTCCCTCCATGACTATCAATAAACAGCGCCCTCGTCTGTCAAGAAAATGTTGAAGTAAAGAAAAGGTCAGTTCTTTCTATATTAAATGAAAACAAATTTCAATTTGCCCCTTTGTCTGCAACACTTTGATCTTCTGATTCGTGTATAAAAACAAATGGTTGATAATTTTCACTTCACTAAACCTTTAAAAACCAAACTAGTATTTTAGGGAGGTATTTTATGTGATTGTTTCGTTAGAACGTAATCCATTTTCTGGGGAAAATCTGGACATAGTCAACTCCTTTAAGAACTGTTTGGTTGACATGTTGACGTATACGGGTACAAGTATTGCTCCATACAAGACCGTCAAAGAAAACTAACAACTATCGTTCAGCCACATCTTGAATATGCATGCTTCATGTGCTTGGAACCCAGGGACTAAGCAAAATATATAGGGATGTTCTCCAGAAAGTTCAACGGAGGTTTGTTCACGCGTCACGGGAACTACAAGTCTAAATCGAGTGTGACCGAAATGTTAGAAGTCCTGGGGTGGGATTCCATTGAGACCAGACACAGAGACGGCGACTACAGTCTTTTCATAAGATGATTCCTTGTGAAATTGACATCAACCCTGGCCGCTACATCAAACCCAAAATCAGTCCGACAGACAATTTGATGTCTTTCAGCATACTTAGTACTAGCCCCGCGAGTAGTGCTTCGGGTGGGGAAACCCTCAGCCCTGTCTTCTAATATACACCAAATCTGTGGCAAACTCACGCAAATGAAATTTGTCCCATGGCTCTGATATTTGCTCAATAGGTGCACTCACCCCAGTTTATAAATATTTCGAAGAGTACGCATCGATCCGATGTCTAGTTTCGGTGAAATCGTGGGGAAAGTTTGAGACTTTCCGTGCGATGAAATTCCGACTTTCACCATGCGCGAGAGCAGACAATATAGACTGGTTCGCTGTCCTCATATTTACTTCCCTTCATCTTACGACGAAGGGAAGTAAATTGAGGATGTGGAACCAGTCTAGTGTTGACCTCTCCGCTCTCGCGCATTTGATTTTTGGTGAAAGTCGGTATTTCATCGCACGGGGTCTCAAACTTTCCCCACGATTTCACCGAAACTAGACATCGGATCGATGCGTACTCTTCGGAATATTTATAAACTGGGGTGAGTGCACCTATTGAGCAAATATCAGAGCCATGGGACAAATTTCATTTGCGTGAGTTTGCCACAGATTTGGTGTATATTAGAAGACAGGGCTGAGGGTTTCCCCACCCGAAGCACTACTCGCGGGGCTAACTTAGTACCTACTCCATTCGGTCAGTCTTTCTTTCCAGAAGTGGTTACAATGTACAACTCCCTACCTCAAGAAGCAGTCAACTGATTACATCTCCAGACACAGCTTAAAATTCATTAAGTACTCTCAACCCAATTATGGCCAATACCTAACCCGCCAGCTGCAGCACCACTCTGGTCAAGCAGTCCGGTGATTATAGTCCTACTTCCATGGTCCGTTTGGAAGTAGACTCTACATACAAGGTACATGTATAGCCTACTGTGCGCGCACTGTACGAGTTTACAACGTGACTTTGCAAGCTAGATAACACAAAGTCAGTCTTCTTATAATCGTGATGATCGATCTATGATGTATTCGTAATTATTACATATCTTGCGATTCATGAAGGAATGATGCATAATACATTGTACTTACCAACCAAGCCAGTTATTTCAGCTAGTAAGCCTACGTGTATCAACAGCGTAAATGAAATAGCATGCCGGATATGTACAAAAGGCACTAGCAGTTTTGTGGATTGCTCTTATTATGATCTTCCGCACCGCGTTGTAGCTCTATGTGTATAAATTCAGTCCAGCAGTAGCTCGGCCTATAGTGTGCAGCTGCCGCTATACCCTCTATACAGTAAGGTCACGTTTGTAGCAAACATTGCTTTGATAAATTATGAACGTCAATGACCTCGGCAGTATAGTCTTGGTCCAAGGCTTCGTCGATATCGTTTCCAGGAACTTAATTGTCACGGCTAGTGTGACCATGTTTCCGAGGGAACAAAAATGGATTTCCTTTTACTTCAATTAACAACCTATTAAAATATGTTAAGGAGATTGGACGAGAAAGTGTAGATTCGTGAAAAGAATGGGCGAGGCGAAGCCGAGCCTGTACTTTCACGAATCTACACTTCGAGGCTATTCTCCGTCCAGACAAGGTAACGCGCCAACAAGCCACCCAAAAGATTACGTAATAAGCAGTGGGCTTTTTTCCCTTGAATACAATGCACGGCGTTCTGTTTGGTATAAGTAAGAATATAATCACTCATGTGAACACAGTTTATTCTGGCGCCGCAGTCATTTCGTTCGTGGTGTGCTGCTAACAACAAACTATATCGCCATATGCCCGATGCAGAAGATTTTGACATTTCTGGAGTCATTTTGCAGTTTAAAGACAACAAAAGCGGATTCGTCTCGGGCTTTATACTGACAGTGAAACTGCACCTTTTGGAAACAAAACTGTAAATTCGTAAAACAAAAGGTTTTACGAATCTACAGTTTCGTTACGAATCTACAGTAAACTGTCGATTGGCCCCAGAGAGAGGGAAAACAAAAGGATGCAGGACGAAAGGAATGGCATAATCTTCCAGGCTGCCACCGCCAAGTTTTAATGCCTCACAAACAGGCTTAACAAAGCACAAACTTCAAACTAAAAGGGGACTACTTGTCCAGAGTTAAACGTACTAGTGTAACTTTCAAAAAGGGGTACCACCTGGTCCCATTTCTTTCCTTGTAACAAGTTACATACATGTAGAGTTATTTTTAACTAAAACATCGGACAACTCTTCCATACATGTATGATTGATTCAAATGAACCTGGACGTTAACAAATTAAACAAAAGGCGGACTTCCAACTCCGCAATATCAGACTTAGGTTAACAAGACACGTTAAGCAAATGAAATTAACAAGATACGTTAAGCAATACACAAAAAGGCGGAATTCCGATTCCGCAATATCAGACTTAGGTTTTAAAACAAGACACGTTAAGCAATACACCAATAAGCAGGATTTGATTCTGCAAAACCGTTTTAGTAAACAAGAGACGTTACCCAAAACAAACCAAAACACAAACCCCCACAACTGAAGCTTTTTGCCACACCCCCTATCCCCCGCAAGAAACACACAAGGGACCCCCCGGGAAGAAATGCCCCAAGGGGCTGGGTAAGTGAGCAAGATTCAACAGTTGTGAGAGCCTAACCCCCCTTCCCCGCCCCCAACACACCTCAATGAGAGAAATGGCTCACAACTTCCACAAGCCCAATCAACAAAACAAAACAAAAAATGTGGTGGGTGGAAGGGAATTTATTGTGATGTCGAACTAGCGGTGGCAACGCTGCAAGAAAAGTGATTTTGGCGCGCACTGAACCCAGGAAGTGCGCAACGGTCTTGCAACAGAGGATGACGTCAAACGCGCCAGCCAATCAAACTTCAAAAGCCATTAAAGGCACAGTTCTCCCTCCCCCTGGAGCCAAAGGTGTTTTTCAGAGACGAGCTCCTCAAAACGATATTGGCCCCAGAGAGAGGGAAAACAAAAGGATGCAGGACGAAAGGAATGGCATAATCTTCCAGGCTGCCACCGCCAAGTTTTAATGCCTCACAAACAGGCTTAACAAAGCACAAACTTCAAACTAAAAGGGGACTACTTGTCCAGAGTTAAACGTACTAGTGTAACTTTCAAAAAGGGGTACCACCTGGTCCCATTTCTTTCCTTGTAACAAGTTACATACATGTAGAGTTATTTTTAACTAAAACATCGGACAACTCTTCCATACATGTATGATTGATTCAAATGAACCTGGACGTTAACAAATTAAACAAAAGGCGGACTTCCAACTCCGCAATATCAGACTTAGGTTAACAAGACACGTTAAGCAAATGAAATTAACAAGATACGTTAAGCAATACACAAAAAGGCGGAATTCCGATTCCGCAATATCAGACTTAGGTTTTAAAACAAGACACGTTAAGCAATACACCAATAAGCAGGATTTGATTCTGCAAAACCGTTTTAGTAAACAAGAGACGTTACCCAAAACAAACCAAAACACAAACCCCCACAACTGAAGCTTTTTGCCACACCCCCTATCCCCCGCAAGAAACACACAAGGGACCCCCCGGGAAGAAATGCCCCAAGGGGCTGGGTAAGTGAGCAAGATTCAACAGTTGTGAGAGCCTAACCCCCCTTCCCCGCCCCCAACACACCTCAATGAGAGAAATGGCTCACAACTTCCACAAGCCCAATCAACAAAACAAAACAAAAAATGTGGTGGGTGGGAGGGAATTTTTTGTGATGTCGAACTAGCGGTGGCAACGCTGCAAGAAAAGTGATTTTGGCGCGCACTGAACCCAGGAAGTGCGCAACGGTCTTGCAACAGAGGATGACGTCAAACGCGCCAGCCAATCAAACTTCAAAAGCCATTAAAGGCACAGTTCTCCCTCCCCCTGGAGCCAAAGGTGTTTTTCAGAGACGAGCTCCTCAAAACGATATTGGCCCCAGAGAGAGGGAAAACAAAAGGATGCAGGACGAAAGGAATGGCATAATCTTCCAGGCTGCCACCGCCAAGTTTTAATGCCTCACAAACAGGCTTAACAAAGCACAAACTTCAAACTAAAAGGGGACTACTTGTCCAGAGTTAAACGTACTAGTGTAACTTTCAAAAAGGGGTACCACCTGGTCCCATTTCTTTCCTTGTAACAAGTTACATACATGTAGAGTTATTTTTAACTAAAACATCGGACAACTCTTCCATACATGTATGATTGATTCAAATGAACCTGGACGTTAACAAATTAAACAAAAGGCGGACTTCCAACTCCGCAATATCAGACTTAGGTTAACAAGACACGTTAAGCAAATGAAATTAACAAGATACGTTAAGCAATACACAAAAAGGCGGAATTCCGATTCCGCAATATCAGACTTAGGTTTTAAAACAAGACACGTTAAGCAATACACCAATAAGCAGGATTTGATTCTGCAAAACCGTTTTAGTAAACAAGAGACGTTACCCAAAACAAACCAAAACACAAACCCCCACAACTGAAGCTTTTTGCCACACCCCCTATCCCCCGCAAGAAACACAAGGGACCCCCCGGGAAGAAATGCCCCAAGGGGCTGGGTAAGTGAGCAAGATTCAACAGTTGTGAGAGCCTAACCCCCAAACAAGTTTCCGATGCGGAAACTTGCAACAACCCCCCCCCCCCCCCCCCCCCCCCCACCCCACCCCCCGCACACACCCCAAACAGTGCAACCCCCGGGAAAAACCCCACAAGGCAAGGACAAATGCAACCGCAACTAAGAGGGCGGAGACAAAGGAAAACTGAAGGCCTGCGGGTTGTGACCGAAGAGTTGTAGCGCTCCCAGAACATTACCGCAAAATTTCTCCAGGCCCAAGGCTGACGGGTGCAAACCATCTCGCCGGAAAAGGGAAATGTCAGCAGGAGAGAAATTTGTGGAATGTACGATAGCATGAGAGTTGGTCAGCTGTCGGCAGACCTTATGCGCGAACTTGTTCAAGGCAATAGTGTTCTTCCTGCCTACACCCGGCCGAACTTCGCCAAAATAGAAAAGGCGAAGTAAAATGTCAGACCACACAATCCGAGAATGCGGGAGCAAAAGTCGCACAGTTTGCAAGCCCTCGGAAATGGCAATTCGAATGTCCTTCCCTGGCACGGAGAAAAAGTCGTTAGTTCCCAGATGGATTACAATAGTGTCCGGTGCAAGTTCCTTGCGTATGTGCCGCCGGACCATGGAGACCAAATCCTGCAACTTGCCTCCGCGCACTCCATACCAAATTGTCCCGTGGGTTGACCTGCAAGTTGGTTGCGATTGACCAGCCCAGAAGACAATACTGTCCCCCAGGACCCAGGATCGAGGTCCACCTGAAATTTAAAAGAAAAAGAAAAATATGGGAGCATCTGGACACTGCACAAAATAATTACCCCTCCCAGATTAGGGAATTACGCAAAGCCTTCTATGGGGCCGACTGCATTGCCAAACAGTCGCCGGCTTCCAGCGACCCATAGCCTGAATCTGTGGCAAACTCACCCCGCTTAGAGCGGACAAAAATGGACGCAAGCTTAAAGGGACACACCTGCATGGTTGGCAATTTTGGGCTCAAATTAGGCCCGTACAATTCTGAAGCGCTTCCATTTTAATTTTTTTTTTTTTTTTTTTTTTACATGACTGGATTATGAAACAAGTGAGCAGGAGTGTCCCTTTAAGTACTGGGCCAGTCCTCGAACTGGGCAAATGGGGGAATTGTCAAAACGTTTGAACACAAAACCACGGATTGACCATGCTGATCTGTTTGAAAACCCGAGTCTGACAAGACTGGCCGAACTATTCTTGGACTTGGTTTCTACAACTAGAGGCTCCATGGTCCGAAGAGTTGCACTGGGAACACACATGTGTGTACCGGCACTGCGAGTTGTGACAACTCCCGCGGTTAAAGGCGTAACACACGCCGGTGCGACGAGTGCCTTGGAATGGGGAGGAACGGAAGGACGACTGCTGTGTGGTTGCACCCTTTTGTTCGCTCCAGTGGAACTGGGATGTCATTGGTGCTGTCACCAAAAGAGCCCAAAGCTCCCCGTCAATAGAAGCCCAAGACCGCAATGGGTGCGCTTGTTGCCGTAAGCGAAATTGCCGGTCATAGTCGAGCTATCCTTTGCCATTGAATCGGGCAGCAGCCATTCGAATGATGTGCATGTACTTTAAAAGCTCCTGCATCCTTGAAGGGTGGGCCCCTACAAAGACTGACACAAAGACTAAGAATGCATCGGTCCAAGACAAGATGGATGAAATGTTGGGTTTAAGTTTGGACTCCTTAATGAGCAACTGCCCTGAATTATCCAAGGTAAGTGTCATGTTTTGCGAAGATGGGTTGAAATTTGGCCGTTCAAGCAGGGAATCGAGCTCCAAAAATTCACTTTTAACAATTTTTTCCCTGACCTTAGCCGGAATCGACACACCCAACGGCTCGCAAATGGAAAGCAAGGCATGTGCACTTCCAAATGAAGTGTCAGTACTATTAAAGGTACTGGCAACAATGGGTGCAGGGGTGTGGGCAGGGGACACAAAAAGGCTGGGAGACGAAACTGGTTGAAAGGTAGGCCTATGCCTATCGGGAACGAACTCACCCTGAGAAAGACTGCTAGTAGTTCCCACGCTTTGAGATGGATCTGAACGGGGTGGCTGAACTTGAGCTGATGAAACGGCCTGGGTGCTTTGCCTCAGGCTCTGCTGGGTGCATGTGTGGCATGCATGAGAACAACAAGTTCCCATTCCTGCTCCAGATTGAGCTTGCTGGCCTGTCTGACCTTGAAGAGTGGTGGGATTCCCAGGGATAGACACCTGGATCCGAGGGACTGGGTTGACCGCAGAAGCATCCAAGGGCAAACAAACTGTTGCCGGAACTGGAGGCGGATTAAGTGTTGCCGCCCCGAATGTCGCCGTCCCTGCGTGATCATGTTCGCATGTCGATGGCCGGCCGCTAACATGTCCGTGAATGTCAGGCAAATCAACGGTAACCGTCGAAGCTGAAACTGGCCGAGCTCTCGCCCGTGGAACCTGGCTGTCGTGGGTGGAAACTGCGCACCGAACAAGCGTTTCCGCTGAACGAGTCGAGCGTGCAGCTCGCCGAGACATGGGGGAAAATCCCTGTCCGCCATGACATGCGTGACTGTTGTTGTGGTCGATCAGATCGCTGCCCAGTCCTACCGCGTGAGGGCGCGCTTGTCCTGTCTGTGGTGACTCCGACGAAAATCGTAATGATTCCTCCAAAGCGGAATCGAGAGCACGAGTTTGGGCCCGTGTTTTCCTGGCAAAAAACCCATCGTTTCTCGCTCCATCGTCGTTCCCCGCCGCCTCACGGGCTCTACGTTTTCTCCCGCGTGGCATGTGGGAATATCAGTCCAAATCCCGACCGAAAGTGGGTGAGAAAATGAATTTTTTTGTGATGTCGAACTAGCGGTGGCAACGCTGCAAGAAAAGTGATTTTGGCGCGCACTGAACCCAGGAAGTGCGCAACGGTCTTGCAACAGAGGATGACGTCAAACGCGCCAGCCAATCAAACTTCAAAAGCCATTAAAGGCACAGTTCTCCCTCCCCCTGGAGCCAACGGTGTTTTTCAGAGACGAGCTCCTCAAAACGATATTCGTGAAAATAATCTATAGTTTGAACAATAGTGTGACGTCACATGAATGGTTTAACTCCTTAAAATACTATCCAAGGGTCAGTTAGTATGTGGATTGGGTTCTTTCACTCTAAAATCAACTTAATAAATAACTCTAAAATAACTAGACGATAGACCTTGTGCGTAGTGGTCATGATAGAGGACAGTCACATTGTCACAGTGCGTCATGCACGAGCTGGTAGTCACATTGTGGATCTATTGTCACATCATTTAAATATGAAAACCTGTCCTCTATCATGGCCGCTATGCATAAGGTCTATTATGCATGGTCAGCTGGGTGCAGCTGACATCAGTCGGTTTGACTAGATTTTCTAATCAGGATGACTAAAATCTTTGTAACGTCAAACAGGCGGAGTCGGATTCACTGTTGTAATTATATTTCTAGTCATCAGTAACTAGGTTTTCAGGGTCGGCTGGGTGCAATAATTTGACTCATTTCTAGTCAAATTTGACTAAGTGTTCAGTACACGTGTAGTCCCTGTTTGATTCCGTGGGTTTTCCCCCCACCTCTAAAACTGAGAATTTCTTCCTGTTCTCTCGCACTCCGTGGCCGAGCTGAAAAACCTCCTAGGTGACTACAGGGCTACGATTTACGCCAGCAACTCGATTTCTTTAGGGGATCATACGAGAGAGAGAGAGAGAGGGAAGGGAAATGGCGGGGAATCTGGTTGGCGTAGCGGTTCTTTCCTCGCCTTCCACCAATGCGGCCCTGGTTGGAATCCCGTCCGGGTCAGTATGTGGATTGGGTTGTCTCAGTCCCTGCTTGATTCCGTGGGTTTCCCCCACATGTTGGTGTGTGGGGTTTTCCTCCCACCTCTAAAACTGAGAATTTCTTCCTGTTCTCTCGCACTTCGTGGCTGAGCTGAAGAACCTCCTTGGTAGCTACAGGGCAACGACTTAAGTCGGCAAATCCTTCAGTAAATTAACTAGATCCTTTTAGGGGATCGTACGAAAGAAGAAGAAAGAAAATGACAATTGAAGGTGAATTTATATAAATATATGAGCACATAGATTTCTTTACAGGGGTGCCCTTTGAACAAGCTCCTTTAATTTAATTATTAGTTGACAACTTTTGGTGGATGACAAATTTGCAAGATAAATTCATTTTTGTTCTTTTAAATTTCACAACAGGAATATTTCAGCAAGTTAATTATCAATTAAAAGGGTATTTCTGAATGACGGCCAAAAGGAACAAAAATACCGTATTTTTTTTAATTCACGATTTTATAAAAATAACAATCATCATCGTTATTAGGTCTTTAAACAGGTTAAAATTAGTGACTGAGGTTTTTAAAAAATAATTAAAATTAGTGACTGTGTGTTTTATGACATTAGCCTTATTTTAGGTGCTGAGCGATTGTATTACGTCAGTTTATTTTAGTTTATTTATTTATTTATTTCTTATTTATTTAATTTAATTTTTAATTTTTGTATTTGTAATATTTAATTTAATTTTTAATTTTTTAATTTTTAATTTCTGTCACAAAAGATACTAGATCCTCGTTTTCGATGACAATTTAAAAATCCTCTATCAAGTACTATAATAAGTGAAAACGTCATTCTTTGTTTGTTGCCAAGTTTACTGGTCTATACACTGAAACCAGTGTACTGTTATCCTGTGCTTTAGCAATGGAATTTTTAGATTACCAGCGAAAGTTTTGATTCATTTACTAGGCAACTGACGTCACACTTTAGTACTCAATTCACAGCCATAGACTGGTTCCCGTCCACATATTCCACATAGAAGAATATAAGGACGGGTAAAGGGCGCTTCATTTTGATCTGTAATTGGTCGTCTTTACGCGTGCGCATTGTGTGTTTTATATTTAAAAAATTGCCGAAGCTCTTTGCTTTAGGCAATGTACTTTATTTACATTTGGATATGTTCCACACGCACGGCCGGGTTACAAATGTCAATACAAAATATACGCACTTACTTTTTAAAAAAAAGAACAATAACCACCACGTGACCACAGGCAGGTTTCGCCCGCCATGACCGCCCTTTACCGATCGATATTTTCGCAATAAGCGATAGGATCGGGAACCAATCTATCACAGCCACGTGTTTTCGTTAAAGATTTACAGTCTGTGCTTCTTAACAAATTGATTTTTTTTTCTCCGAACGAACGTCACTCGCGGGAAGCTGGACACGACTGGGGATCAGGGGCGGATTATATAGCCGGCACTCCAAAACGCAGAATCCTTCAAAGGATTGTGACCGTCTGAGCACGGACATAGAGTAAATGACTTACCTACCTACACCCCTACACCGAGTAAAAATGCATGTATACGTTTTTAAAATCAACAGTACATGTGCATTGGAATTAGGCAAAATTATAATCATGTCGGGTGAGCACAATGGTATCCTTTGTCACAGTGCCTATAATACCATCTTCCTGTCGCAAGGCCTTTGCTCCCACACCGATCTGTCCACAACGAGCCTTGCTAAAACGAATTCAGCTAGGCTGTATTAGACACCTTAGCTGTTCGACCAATGAGAGATACTGAACACTTTTGACCCGGAAGACACGACCTTTTAATGAAGCCGTTTCGACCAATCATCTCCAAAAGCCATACCCGGGGATAGAGGGCGTTATAACTTCAAACGTGTCCTCGTCTTCCTTGCCGTGACTGGCTGGATCAGTCAACATGGGAATGATCTATTGCAACGTGAGAATTATAAAATGGTTTTATCAACAATCTAGGACGAGGGCTCTTTTATTTGTATTTGTATACGCAAATGTTAAACAACTCTGATACTCCCTAACCTTATAGAATTCGTAGAAGGACCCTGGCCAGCCATGGACCATCATGATCGGCTTAGCCTTCTGTCCAGGCTTCAGTCTTGGCAAGGCCCGTACGAAATGGATGTCGATGCCTTCGATTCTTGTCTTGAAGCTTGGGTACTGGTTGAGCTCTTTCTCCTTTTTCCGCCAACTGGTGGTGACGGAAGGGATATTTATAATTACTGGATTGGGTCTTTAAACCAATTGTACCAAACTTAAGGGAGAAGTTCATGCCTGACAAACAAGAGACACTGTGTTAAGGCGCGAGGTCAAAATACAAACGGTCTGTATACTGGTAAACGGTTCGAGTTAGTCCCTCTTGGAACAGTTTGTATGTGGGCATAAAACCGTTAGTCGGTTTGAAAGAAACCGTTTCCCACTAGCTGGCTGGGTCCATGATTGACAGGTTTACAACTAGTCGTCTCCACAAGGGGAACAAAGGCTGCTACTCCTTGAAGACTTCAAAGGGAGCCGATCCACACTCCAACTGGGCGCAGTCCAATACATGAATGGGTTGTGGTTAACACTTGGCAGAGATTAAAAGAACTACTCCGGACCACAAACAAAAAGGCATTGCTGGCTTTTCGTTTTGATTTCTGTAGTTCTCTATTGTTCAGCGAAACACGGGTGATGCCAATTGTCTACCGTTTGGCCAGACCAGCTGAACCATTTGCTTTCTCACTCAAAACCGTGTATCGTTAGTGTACCGTTTCCCGGTATACAGACCGTTTCTATTTTGACCTCGCGCCTCGCGCCTAATCTAAGAACAAGAAACAATACACACTGAAAAAACGCGTGGCAATAAGCCAGTTGCGTGATAAATTTGCATAATTCCTAGAGTCCTGCCTCTGTGCTGTGGCGCTCGCATATAAGAGAGTCATGCACCAGACTACCAGGCCGTTGGCAACGGTTGGCAAGTGGCAAGGGGTGCACGCTAGAACATGTTAGCCGGCGCGAAAGTATGTACGGTACCTGGAATACCTTGCACATTACTCTATGCATTTCGAAGCTGGACCATCCGAAATTACATGTTGAAATAAGCATGTTGAAACATGTACTCGCCATGAAATTTCGTCAAAATAACGTTTTGTTTCACTTGAAATGGGCGTTAAATTTGAAAACTGGATCGTTCCCAATCTTTGCATGAAAAATTCAAGAAAAGAGTAACGATTTCTGGTTATGAGAAAATTAAAATCGCCGTTGATTGTTTATCCATTCGACGGAACATCTCGTTTTACCATCCCGTGCGTAAATGACCGGTATATTTTTTATAATAAAAATAAAATCGCGAGAAATACATCAACGTACGCGACTTAATCAAGTGGAGATATACATACCGTATATCTCCACTTGGTTAAGTTGCGTACGTTGATGCATTTCTCGCGATTGGTATTTAGGCCTATATCTCCACTTGATTGAACGCGCGTTCTGGGGCAGTAAAACTTGCCAATTTCTGACGATGTTCCGTCGAATGGATAAACAATCAACGGCGATATTTAATGTTATCACATTGTGGCAAGATTTACCAGCTGCATATCATCTTATTTCCCATTATTTCAAGTCAAGTTTGCTGTATAGTGTATACGTCTCCCTTCGTTCGGGTACGACGTTCAGTCGGCAACTTTAAACAAGTCTCATAACCCCGAAATCGTTACTCTTTTCTCGAATTTATCATGCACAGATTGTGGAATTTTCAAAGTTAACGTCCATTTCAAGTCGAGCAAGACGTTTTAACTCGTTATTTTGACTAAATTTCATGGCGAGTACATGTTTCAACATGCTCATTTCAACATGTAATTTCGGATGCCTTATGGTCCATTGCATGCAATCCCCAATTTAGACATGGAAGCAAAAAGGTTGGTATTTTTGACGATATCCTTGAAAATGTGCGGATTGAGAGCGCGAAATTTCATAATGGTATGAGAAAAATATTACACATGATATGGTATCAAAATCTCAACAGCCATAAGAAAACCGGGTGGGGGGTCAAAAATGTAAATGTGGTAACGCCCCTTTAAAGCCCGTATTCACGGGATCTGCAAGTTGACACCCATTTTCCATAAGACTTCCTTTTTAAAATAAAGTGTGGATACAGTTTAATCGCCTTGGGTTGAATGTTTTCTAGACGAAAATAGGTTAACCTTTTCGGCACATGCTTACTTGGGTCCGTGTGCCAATTCATATAAACGCGTACAACACATAACTCTGATAATCCCAGCGTCGAATGTTCCATTCCTATTTACAATTTAGACTTTTACTCGTAGCATAGCCCTTGGACCAAGCTGTACCACCTTCGAAAACTGGCGGTTTCTAGGTCATAGTTCACATTTTATCGTCGGCGTTTTCAAAGTTATACGGAGCAAAAGTGCAAAAGATTTTAAAGGTTTTCTTTAGTATTAGGGTCTTTCTATAAATTAGGGGTCCAAAAGTGTGACATTTAGTGTCCCCCGTTACACCTAATATGTGTTATTTTTCGAACAAAAATCATTAAAATGGCTTTTGAACCATTTTGTATGAATTGTGCTTTATGTACACACTCTTTGAGATAAAAAGTATTTAAAGAATGTGTCCTGAATTTACAAAAACAAGATGTAAAATGTAACGGGGGACACCAACATTGGACCCATAATTTATAGAAATACCCATTAGGCTACTGCATATGTGGCTGAAATTTCTACAAAACAGTTTGTCAACAATGAACATTATTCTTTAGAACTTTATGCAATGCTGCTGTAAACAAAATCATAACATTAACTGATTTTTAGGATATTTTTAATATTTTATATTTTTCCATATAGCATTAATCTACAACATTCATACAGCTAGTGCATTACATCATGGCAATACGTCATTGAATTTTATAATTTTTGAATACTCTATTAATTTACAAATTTTAATACATACTATTTGTGAGTATAGTTTTTATCAACTACTCAGAATTCGCTGAGGATCACATACTAATTTTGATGTTCTTATATATTTTTTAAGTTATGCAAGATGGTACTGCATTGTAATCTTTCTACATGGGATTAACAAACACGAAATTAAAGAGTCTTAATTATTAAATTTAACCCTAAACCATTTGTCCTATAAACATTGTGTACAAATTGGAGGATTTGGTACCGTGGCGTCAGGGTGAATATAAAATTGTTTTTGAAAATTGTGAAAAAATCAGTGGTCTGCAAGACGTATTTATTTTAACAAAAAATAATAATAAAAATAAAGGGTATACGTTAGTGAAAAATCATCTAATGTAAGCAAAAACGCACACATCATGAAAACTTTCCTCTTGACATGGAAAAATATACAGAACGGAACGCATAGATGTTTTTCTCATTTGCATAAATGTATCTTTTTCTGTGGGGACGGCGCGTGCACTGTACTTGCACATTTAATAGTCAATACACACGCAGTTTGAATACAAAACGTACTGTGTATGTGTGCGCTGCCTGTACTGTCCGGTCTTATCTTGTCAGATATACACACGCACATCAGTTCATAATTCATGGCTTAAACTTTTGTACTTCTTTTTGAATTCTCAGATTGTAACTTCGGAAAGCCAAGGACTACGCCATCGATAGACATGAAAGCGCCTATGATAGCTGTGTGGTAAGTACAATTCTGCGATTTAAGTTATATCAAACGTTCGAGGGAGTTGTGCTAATAAAAGTTGTGGTCGTAGAAAGTCAATCCTTTCCCAGTTTCCAGCATGACCGTCCCGGGCCAACACACTTCGCCGGGCTTCGCCGGGCTTCGCCGGGCTTCGCCGGGATTCGCCGGGATTCGCCGGGATTCGCCGGGCTTCGCCGGGCTTCGCCGGGCTTCGCCGGGCTTCGCCGGGCTTCGCCGGGCTTCGCCGGGCTTCGCCGGGCTTCGCGCTCGACAACGAACGCACCAGCTTCAAGTTGCATTTATTCAACACATTCATGCAGATAAGATGACCCAAACATACAGTACCCATCAAAACTTTGGAAACACCTTGAAAGTTTTAGGTTTTTGAGAAGGAAGTATTATTTTGTTTATTCATAATAAACCAAGCTATTAAGGCAAACGGAGGTGTATTAAAGGGGTATCTGGAGAGAAAGCAGTCATCTGGAGTGCTGTCCACCATGAAATGGCCTGCAGCCCAGTCACCTGATCTTAATCCCATGAGCTCCTCTGGGAGGAGTCGGATCGTAAGGTCAGAAAGAAATGCCCAACCAGCCAAGAAAACCTCTGGAGAGTCTTAAAAGAGGCGTATTTCCACTGAATGTTTGGAGAAACTGACGATCGGGATGCAGAGATTGTGTGTAGCTGTCATAGCCGCTAAGGGGGATTATTTTATGAACATCAAGTTTAGCCGTTTCTTTTTGCATGCTCTCCAATATGTTAATAAAGCCCACTGCTGAGGCCGAAGATGGCACTAAAATCAACATGTATATATTTCTTTTTGTTAGAATACACCTACATTTGCTTTCACAAAACTAACATTCACAAAATTAACATTCACAAAATTAACATTCACAAGATTAACAAAATTATACGTTTTCTTCTTAAAAACCTAAAACTTTCAAGG
Source organism: Henricia sp. BOLD:AAB3569 (assembly GCA_037783545.1). NCBI lineage: Eukaryota > Metazoa > Echinodermata > Asteroidea > Spinulosida > Echinasteridae > Henricia > Henricia sp. BOLD:AAB3569. The sequence continues at coordinate 106,467 of JBBELK010000266.1, read as the reverse complement.
TGTTTCTAAATTTTGATGGGTAGTGTAGATCTTAAGTTAAGAAGGGTTGGGCCACGTTGCTATGGAGATTAGTACGCAATGAACGCACCTTAAAGACCCAATAAATTACAGTATTGAACTTTTTTGTCGATTTCTGGAATAAGGACATAATATATTTAATGAACAATGTTAGTAAACTAGTCTGCGGAAATACCACCTACATTATAGATGCATCAATACTTCAACTTAGAAAACCTTCAAAGTCCATGTGTGGATCTTGTGTAAATAAAAACAATTAAAAAAGTGTGTGCACACACACAAAAAGAACACCTTTAGCGGTTAGTTTTTCCACTTTGGACAGAAATAAAAATCTAATTTATGTCATGTTTGTCACCGTTGTTGTCAACACTTTGAATAAAGTTTTCTTGTGACCTCGTGAAGTAAAATGTTGGATATAGGTTTTGTGAAACTTGGCGTTTTGTGAAATCGACCCCGAGAAGCCATTAAAAATAAAAAAACAAATTGCAACATGTTTTAGTGTATAATGAAATTACATATACATTACAATGTACTGTAGCTAGCTACAACTTGGTGTCATTAGAATTGGATTTCACTGGCTCTCTGATAGAACCAGTTTCGATAATCTGTGTTGTTCCCTGACTTCTCGTTGATGAAACCGACTGCTGGTTCGTGTGGGCTTCATCTATGCACGCCAGGCATGGTAGCTTCTTTCGCCACAGCGTCCTCACGCGTTCGTTCAGGCAGAATGCGATGAAGATGAACACCCCTTGCAGGGTGTTGGTGATCACGTTGATGTAGGACAAAACCGGGCTGTTGGCTGCTTCAGATACGAACGCGAGGATCCAGGTGAGTCCAAACAGGAGGGTGAGCTGTGAAGAAAAGAGTTGAGTACCATGGATTACGTTTGAGATGGGCTTGTGCACAAAACCTATGACTCATCTCAGGAAAAGCCGAAATTGGTTAAAGTAAGTAAATGAAGCAACTGTATTGCTAAAATTGGCAATTATCATCAAATGTTGGTCAATGTTGGTCAATATCTCAAGAATCAGGTTAACGTAGCGGTACTTTTCTCACATTTCACTTATAGCTCTGTGGCTATAGTTTGAATCTCGTCTGGGTATGTGGATTAGGTTTTTAATCTGCACTTGATTCCATGGACTAATACTTCTCCTTATGTGTAGAGGTTTTCCTCCTGCCTCTAAAACTGAGCATTCTTCATAATTTACTCTTCACATGTTACAGTGCCACACGTACTAATGAGGAACCCTTAGTTTCAGTACATGTTTTTTGTACATGTACTAGAAAAGAATGATCGGCGGCTAAACCATGCAATGTGTACTGAGTTTTCATTATACGTACATCATTTAGTGATTTTTGCCTCAGAATAATGTATAATGATTTCTTGGGACTACTCCACCTACATCCTGAGATCTCGGGGAATTTCCACTCTGCAAAGCGACGTCACAATATCCTGAGAAAATCCACGCAAATCTGTGGAGTAAGCCGGCTGTTGTGTTGAGCCAACACACGCCCGAGTCATTTTGATGTAATTTAATCAATTCGGTCATGTTATGCTGAAAAGAAACGATTTCTATACTTTCCAGAAATTGTATTGGGTTCTGTTCTTTATGACTGTCCCATTCCTACCAAAATTTCAAACGACGATCTTAATTTACTCCGCAGTTTTTCAAATTAATAACAGGGATGCATGCTGACGAATGTAATGGAACGGATTCCCAGTATGCTTTAAATAGCAGCCAATCGCCGACGCGGACAACGGCCAGCATTACTGAGTACATGTATCACATGCATGCACGGTGTTTACAATCTGCGCGCGTTACATTTGAATGACTGCAATGCACTGCCAAGCGTCCTGATTGGTCCAGCAGAGGCGACAAGATTTCTGTCGCTTGTTCGCCCAGCGAAATGGGGCCGGTTTCAACAGGGCCTCGGTACGCACGATCGGGGAGTGCGTTAAAGGGGCCCTGTTTTAAGAGGATGCTCCACCTAGCGATCTACAGATTGATAGTAAAGCCGCCTTTCTATAGGTCCGTTTTTCATCCGTCTTGCGTTGTGTTGCGTCTGCGCTGCACTCGTCCGTCTGTATCGGTCTACGGAGCGATTCATGAGACGCAAACGGATAAAAAAAAGGATCTATGGAAAGGCGGCTTAACTGTGTTTTGCTTGTATAGGCTATCACCACGACTTCCAAGTTTAAAATAATGTAAGTTACCTTGGCATATATCTTGACTTCGTTCATCACTTGCTCGATCCGACCGTTGTTCTGCACCATTTTGCTGCTCTGTTTTGCCTTCCTGACGCTTGCGATTACGAAAATGAAGCACAGAGTGTTAAAAACCAAAGAGGCCGCCACTGGAACACCAAAGACGACCAGAAGCACGTTTCCACTAGACATCAGACAAGGTGGCGAATCATTGTAAATGGCGGGAAGATTTGTGCAATGGCAGAAGCTTAGCACGAAGCAGGTTGAGACGATAGCCAGAGCAGCACCCCAGACCAATGACATGGAGAGCAGCAGCTTACGAGTACGAGTACGAGATATATTCGGACGAACGCCGCTCATCCCAAAGGTTCTGGCAACACTGACAGATAATGTCGTCATCCAAAAGAAAGCAGACAGCCACGAGAGGTGCTGAACGGAAGCCAAAGCAACACAAAAGTACCCCTCGAAATGAAATCGTCCCGCCAAAAGCAAAAGAAGAATGGCAACAAAGAGCGCCACCACGAGGTTCAATGTATACAATCCAGCCATGTTTCTAAGTTTCGCGAACACGCAGTAAGTGACAAAAGTGGCTGTGAGTGCCACCAGGGAGAGCGAACCACACACGTCAGATATTATGCCCAGAGCGACTTGATTAGGGTCAGACCAGTCTACCGGACCGCATATTGCAGCAGACCCATCTTGAAGGATGACGAACTCTCTTGGACCAAATTCAACCCCAGTTAAGGTGTGTGAGATGGATCGTTCCGAATTCCGATTTTGATACTCTTCAGGAAACAGAAAAACCAACTGAGCACAATGCAGTGTCAGGACATCTAGGCATTCCTGCGGTACTGCCACGTTCCGTCTGAAACTAGAATTTTGTCTATCCCAGGTGAATATCAGCGACGCAACAAAATCCGGCTTGGAATGATTTCTTGCATCTGCGTGGAGAATCTGAGTGTCGTTGATGGTAGCATTTTCGCAACTCTCAATCTCAGACAGCAGTCGGGCCGGCCCTTCAATAATATACAGGTTGACGCTCCTAACACTGCAGCGGTTTGGATCTGTGGAATTGCGTTCGAGCACCATCAGCAGATCATGGCAAGCATTTTGACCGATTTCTAACATCGTGGTTATAATGTTAATGGTGTAGTTGGGTTTACGGGAGCTTCCAATGTTGTTCGCTGGTATTGCTTGCCAGTAAATGGCGTTAGAGGTAAGACTTGAGTTAATGAGATCTTTGCAGTCATCTTCAAAAGGGGAATGTCCTAGGACAACCGGGTGATTGGGAATAGCAGAATCCTGCACGCAATCAGAATTTTCGTCCGCAACACCCGATGTGCAAAGGATAGTGCGACATCTCTGCAGGAAAGAGTCGTAAAGCTGACCTGGGCGGCACCTAGAATCCTGATCATCACCCCACCCGAAGTCAAATAGAGCCTCTACGGTTGGAATATCTACACCCGGGCTACAAATTGCACTGCACGGGACCCAGTTTTCCAAGGTGTTGCAGCGAGGCGAACAAAGTGGACCACAGGAATAAAACCAATGTACCTCTTCTCCGTTACAGATCGCGCAATGGGCATTCCTGTACTGTTTGCCCTCCAAGTTTAGTGGTGCAAAGTAATCTTGACATGCAGCTTCTAGAGATGGGGTTGTAAATTCAGGACGGCACGAGCTGACAGTTTGCTCTGGACATGTACGGGCCTTGCCGATTGGTTCACCATGGATTGGTGGCTCGTAGACGTACATAGTAATGTTAAATCTGGGGTCCATCATTGGTTCACCCGAGAAGTCATGTAATATGCTTACGCGCCATTTATGTAAATCACCTGGCTGGGCACCGTGGCAGATTGCGCAAAAGACGTTCTTGTAGACGACACCTTTGCTGTCGTAAACAGGGAGCCAACTGATGACGTCATCAATGGGTGCTGTTCTCTCACAGTTCTGTCTGACGAAAACGTTCATCCACTCGTCTGGGCAAAAACTTACCAAAGCAAAACCGAAATACTTGTAATTGTGTTTCGATATCTGACCTGGTGACCATACGCATGCGTAGTACTCAACGCCGAGTCCATCAATTTCTGTGGTTTGAAGAGGAGCGTTGCGGCAGTTAGTGTGATAGTCATAGCAACAGTCGTTGAAATATACGCACGCGTCGTCGCACTTGCATGTTTCTTTTTTGACTGGGCGCAGTGTATTCCTTGGCCCCTGGTTACAGTCGAAACCACAGTAGTGGATCTCGCCACACAGAATGGTGTTGACGTCAAAACGCTCCGTTACTGTACAAAACATAAAATAGCCGATGGAAACGAGAATGATAAAGATTGGAACGATTTATCCCCCAAATTTCCTTACATACCGTTAAAACCAAACATGGGATGGGAGAAAAATCATACGGGTCCTAATCGGTATTCGAACCCAAAACCTCTGCCACATCCGACAGATGCTCTACCAGTTGGGTATGAGGCACAGTTGTACTTATTCCCTCGTGTTTTTCCCAAGAACCAAACTCTTTTCACGGTGTTGCACGGTTGGTTATTTAATCTCCATGTGATTAGGCATCGTACCAAATATTGCAGTTAATATTTTGTTTGGTTGAGCAACCATGCAACACCGAGAGGAAATTAATGTGTTTAGTACTGCAAAACCGGAAAATAGAATTATGTAACGACGACGACATGCTAAAGCTTTTAGATTTGCACTCATCAGAGCAAAACGCAAGAATGGCGTGGGTGACGCTATCGATATAAAATAAGGCTGAAGGCAGGAATGACGTGTTCGGAATGCTGCGCGCTAAACCCGTGTTATATGTCGTCAGAAAGAATTTGTACACACGCTCATGTAGTCTAACTGCGCATGCACAGTAGCGTGCTCCCTGCTGACCAATTAGCGCACAGCATTCTCAATACGTCATTCCCAACTGAAGACAACCTGTTGGCTACTCCTTATAAAGATGATTGGTTCCACGCCGCACTGGGAGGAGATACCGCTGTGCCTCGTAGCTCAGGTGGTGAAACATTTGTCTGGTTTTCCAGAGGTATCGGGTTTGAATCCCCCATTTGTTGCACGATATGTGACAACCCATTTTAATTTTATGGTGGAGATACAATGGCAGGGGAACAATTGACGAAAACGCACGCATTGTATACCATGACATGTGTATATCGTGGACCAAATACGTGACATACAAAATGTTATACAAACCTGTCAAACATTCAACGTATTGGAATTGACTGCAACCTTCGCCAGCCTCTGTTGGCATCAGTAGCATCGGACACTCAGACAGTTTCGCCTCATTGCCATAACATCCAACATGTGAGGCAAACGTTGACGTCGGAATCTGAGTTCGATTCAGAACGTCCCTGGAAACCGGTATGCTATTGTCAAATCCAAGATGGCGGCACATGACATCTGTATCCCGTTCTGAATAGGAAAGTCCACAAATGGCGCCCCAATCAGTTGGGGACACGCGGCCCACGACCATACCAGATGCAGGGTAATAAGAATCAACAAGCTTCAGTTCCAGTTTCTTTTGTACTGTGAGCAAAAACATTGAACACCATGAGATAAAACAAATGAATGACAATCGTAAGATACGCTGGTATAAAAAAGGAGATCATGCCGTTCCCGGCATTTAAAACGCCGTTTTAATTTTCGAGCAACAGGAGAACGGTATTGTCGCCATTGTGCCCATGAGCCGAATATGTCCTGGAAATTTCCAGAGCCATACAAAGCAGTCACTCTTAATTTACGTTTTCCTGTTTCGGAAGGTCAATTGTTTTTAGAAGGCCACTTTTAAACTCCATTTAATCATCAATCATCACCTTTAATGCTGGGCTCACTCAGCAGTCAAGCCAACCCTGGGAAACCCATTGGTTTTATTGCCCTAGCCAAGTCCCATTAATTTGTGTAACCTACATAATAGAAGCTATCAATAATCCCACTTCTGGCACAGTGACACAATGTTTTAACCCCAACCAATAACCTGACAGAGAAAACAGTGCCTCTGGAGTCTCCTCTTTGGGTCCCCACGTCATTTTATGTGCGGTGCATGTCGGAAGGTTAAACTCAACTTACATTCATTTCCGCATCTTAACGCGGCAAGTGTCAGGCAAAAAATAGTAAACTCTCTCGTTTCACAATCGGTCAAATCACTTTCGCTTGCTGGACACACAATATTGCTCAAAAGAAAATCATCCATGCTTGATCCGAACTGTGTTCTTGGCACGTTGTAAGGCGACGCGTCTGTTGGTAATCCAAGATAGCGGCATACTGCTTGGTGCGCATGCGTAGATGACGCCCAGCGATCACCACAAATGCTCTTCCAGTCTTGACTTTCACCACAACTCGTTTGAAGAACGCCTTCACTCTCCACGACTCCATAAACGAGGCGAAAATCCGAGTCTACAAGCAAACGGATAGCGAATTTGGCAATTTGTTTCCGAAAGGAAAGTTAAGTTTAGTTACAACGGTCAATGCAGGAGATTGTGTACAAACGTATGGACTGGGGTGGCGGGCGCTAGCGGAGCTAGGATTTTACTAGTGGAAAAGTAAGGCCAAGGGCAACAATTTCCATCACCCCACACCACACCACACCACACCACACCACACCACACCACACCACACCACTCCACTCCACTCCACTCCACTCCACTCCACTCCACTCCACTCCACTCCACTCCACTCCACTCCACTCCACTCCACTCCACTCCACTCCACTCCACTCCACTCCACTCCACGCCACACCACCCCGACCAAATCATTACACTTCTACTTAGTAAGCGTGCGGAGGGAAGGACAGTTTATACATACTACATGTATTGTACTTCCTGCATGTAGGCTATAGGCGTACGCACATTTACCACAATAAACGGTGGATAGGAAGATTCTTGTCCATTGTGCTAACTTAAGTCTTTTAGGCGTGTGGTTTACATACTATTTTGCATGTTATTTGTAGGCGAACAAGGCATGACTTTTCATAACATGCTCTTTTTCGAACCTTTTCCAAACTGTTGTGTATGGTTCCACAAAGGAGTGTTAGAAATATGGATTAACATTTTTCATAGCGGCAAAAGCACCCTAATATAACAACAGATTTAATTTTTTAGGTATTTGTGATCCTGTATTCACTACCACTTACCATTACTACAGGTTATCCAAATTACTTCATCCATAGTGCATGCCTGATCCGACCAAGCGACGGGTAAAATGCTACACGAGACGCGTTCTTCATTTGCGACGCAAGCTGCGGCAACCCTTTTCAACGGATAGTTTCTTAGGCCTTCTAGTAAACTGGATTTTTGTGAAACAGAGGTCACGCTATCTATACGACAAAAGACGTTGTATCCGATCTGATGGCAGAAGTCGGCCGCAAACTCCATAAATAGCGTCCCCAGATAGGAGCTGCACGGCGTGTTCCATGTCTCGTTGACTGTGCTTCGAAACTGCAGGACGCCCTCACCGGCAGAAAGGCCACCGACCAGTCGATACATGTACATCATATCATCACCCACTGGGGAAAAATGGAAATGTGAATGCATCAATTATTTCATTATTTTTACCATGTGAAATTTCCATAGGCCATAGTTTAAAATCGGAAAACAGGTAATTTCAATGAGCTTGACTTGCCACTGTTGCGCGTCTTCAACTTACTTAAATTAATCTTCAATAAATTAAACTTCCTTAAATTAACCTCCATTAACACTTCAGAAGGACTAATTGTGAGAGTAACCACACCCATTTGGTAAAGAACTGAATCTGGACACGTGGAAGCCCCGGTCGCTATGGTGACGACAGGAATTAAACCATCAATAAAATTATTGAAATTGTCCAGTTGAATCTTTCAACCATTCTGTCCGCCGTGGGGTTAAAGACAGTAGATCCAGCCCTGATTGGACATGTCTTATACGAAATGTTTTATGCTTAACACATTTCGCAGATTTCAAGTACAACACTGCTTCAAGAACTAACGTTTCATTATGATCATAACGTTATTCAGTAAAAAACCACCGAGACGTATGGAGGAGATGTGTGCAGATGTGCTGCAAATTCAGTGACAAAATACAAAACAAAGGGCAGATTTGGTATTTAAATACCAGTACTAGGCCTGTTTTAAGTATGGTATTGCCAGGGTCAGTCTTGAACATGCTCATTGAATGCCTTGAATAATTTAAAGTAAGGGAGCTCTCCAAGACCGCGAAAAAAATGGGAATGACCTACCGGTTGAGTTAATGTTTGTGTCGGTAGTGTTGGAGCAAATCACACCAACGTCTTCCCCGTGGCTGCAGTCATTTGTGCCCCAGCCCGGATAACGGCAGTCTGACAGTTGAGCCTCGTCTCCAGAACAATGGACGTCATCTAGGAGAATAGTTTGACCGGAGCCTTCACCAAACTTGGTGTGTGCAGAAACCACGGAACTGTAGCCGAGTTGACGGCAGGCGACAGTCGCTTCCCGTATGTCCCAGTTGTCGTCGCATATTGTGCCCCATTGGTCGGGGAAATAGACCTCCACGCGTCCTTCAGATGGAGAATTACCACCAATCAGGCGAATAGCTCCCACTTGGACGAAACAAAAACGATTTTTAAACCGTGGATCCGCATTGAACCATATGGCGAAGTAAATCTGTGTCTAAAAACTAGTTTTCTAGACTAATACGCTGTTGCTATTACACTTGTTTCATGTCAAACGTTACTCCAGCAACTGGCTGCTGCGGAGTGGTCTAGGATTTGTCATTCTTACCCCTTGTGAGACATCTCTTGCCAACTCTGAAAAGTCTTGTCTTGAATCGCGCTGTCAAACAGGGCGGTAGGATTGACTTTGTAATTCTTTCCCACCTGTCACCTCTAACGTCCCATATTTGCGTCTTGGGGGAGCATGTGGTTTAGATTGTCAATCCTTACCGGACTGCCTGGGATTTCCCTGAGATACTACCTCGGAATGTTCTATCGACCCCTCCTCCTTTCAAACTGTACCTCTGTACAGAAAGTGAAGTTTAAGTGAAGCCCGTGTATAGTTGACATCAACGGCTTTAGTTACCAAAAATGCCACAAAACAACGCTGGCCAGCAGCGGTGTGATCATGGAAGTTAGTAATTGAAAACCAAGGGGAACTGTCTATTTTTAAATATTAATTTGCAAGTGCCAAGCTAATACAATGACCTTATATATATGTATTATAAAAAGGTTGAGGGCTGTCCGTGTATAATGGCTAGTCAAATAGGGTAACGTCGTATAAACTAACATGTAAATACGGGTACCAGCACATATTACAAGTATTATAGTACTAAAAATGTTCTAGCAGAAATGACAAAAACTCCAGCAAGTAATATATCTGGTTGAAGTATTCTCCTTGGTACTGCTATATAACCGGATCCGTCTAAAGGCCGAAGGCATAATGACGTCACGCTTTGCTTATACGTGCGAATTTTACGGCTGTAGGAAAGCGCACGTGAAAGCAAACTGTGACGTAATTTCGTGCGTCTATAAATGCCACCCCGATAGCTTTCTTGAGGTCCGGAGTACAACAAAGTGTTACTCAAAATAAGTTACTAAAAACTCTACCCTTAGAGAGATGAAACTACACTATCTTACCAGGGAAGATGTTTTCTTCTGCGTCTCGAAGACTAGAAACACAGGTAACCCATGCAACTCCATTGTAACACGTCTGGAAACCCCAGCCAGAATGCGAACAGTTTGCCAAATTAATCTCGTCTCCGTTGCAGTTGACCCTACCAAGGTAAGCATTTCCCGACTCTGAACTCGCCCGGACGTCACCAGCTACAGCGGCGCGGTATCCCATATACTTACAGACCACCGTTGCCTCCAGTAGATCCCAGCCGTCTGAGCACACCATGCCCGTTTCGTTGGTGTAAGGGTTGTGAACCTCAACTCGGCCTCCTAAAGAGGAATTTCCTCCAACAAATTGGACACCAATGACGCCTGCCAAACAAAAATAATACGACCAATAAGATGATCTTGATTTTACCTCTTTGTAAGACGGGCATACGCATATTTTTGTTTAATCCATGCTCCTTCAAAATTGTTTATTTGCACCTATGCCAGAGAACAACATTTTATTTAATTTGTACGGGTAAAGAGAGGAAGAAGGAGAGAGGTCCCGTCACAACCATTACCACCCTCAAATGGCAAGCAAGACCCGTTACTAACCAGGAAACGTATACGTCGGTAAACAGCTTACGCCTACATCTTCGCTGTGACCGCAGTCATGCATTCCCCAGTCTTCGTGAAAGCAGTCTGCTAATTCCGTTTCGTCGCCGTTGCAGTCCACTTCATCGAGAAGGATTGGTCCCGTTCCCGCACCGAACTGTTCTAAGGCCGAGGCGACAGAGGAATGGCCAAGGTACCGGCAGACCACTGCGGCGTCTCGCTGGTCCCACCCGTCATCGCAAACTGTCCCCCATTTCCCCTTGTAATGGACTTCAACTCGGCCCTCCCAGGGCAAGTATCCACCCGAGAGACGAATATCAACCGGTCCAGTATCATCTACATCTGCAAAGACATGAAGTGTGAAAAGGTAGATTTTAGGAACCTTCGACGGTTTGGCTTTGTGTTTTGCTAAGGATTTGAATTCATGTTAGTCAGGAGGTATTATCAGACGCTTACGATTGTACTATATATTCTGGACTGGATGTTCTGCAGAAATGCGATCCAGAATTGTTTAATGGAGGTAGGTCTTTGTTATTCCAGTTTAGTGTATTATAAGTTCCGAAATTAAGATTTTTCCGTCTTACATTTGAAGACGAAAACTTCGCCGGAAGATGAGGTTGCAAAGTTGTCTCAAATCGCATCACATACATGTATTTCAGAACGTATTACCTGAACATGCGATTCCTACGTCTTCGTCGTGGTTGCAATCAATCTCGTCCCCCTCGAAGTGAACACAGTCCTGCAAACTAGGCTCATCCCCGCGGCATTGGACATCGTCCAAAAGAATCTGCCCCGTCCCTGGCCCGAAGTCAAGGTAGGGAAAAGCCACGTAGAGGAAACCAAGCTGACGGCATACCACCGCTGCGTTACGCCGGCTCCAGCTGTCGTCACAGACAGTACCCCACGCACCGTCCCGATACACTTCCACGCGGCCCTCCCAATCAGAGTTGCCGTTCACCAAACGCACGCCTATTTCTTCTAACAAAATGCAGTTTTAGGAAAGAAAATGACGTCGGCATAGCCATGGTGGTACTTTACACACATTCCACATCTTGGGCCCTGGTTCGATTTAGTCCGCGGGCCAGCGTGTTCAGATTATCAATACAAATATTCTCTGTGTTAGGAAATTCATATGATGGGAATTTGAATCGCTCAGTATTTCGAGTGGAAGATGAGTACACTTCACACTAATCAATATTGATCACCCAAATCATAAAAATTTGCTGCCCAAACTTTGTGTGAGCGGTTGAATATTTATTTTTATGGCTATACACCTAAAAAGCTGAAGACCAGACATCGTTGCCACTTCTTTAGTATTTAAAGTTAGAACACATCATTGGTAATCTCGAAAATCAGAAATGTTGACAAATTTACACATAATTTACACAATATAAACATGATGACGGTAGTAAACTTTCCCTAAAATGGTTTTGTCTGAAGTGCTGTAGTTTTTGAGAAATGAGCAAAACAATAATGTTTCGTCTCGCGGGAAGTAAATTAATTTCGCCTCAAATCCACCTCGCCCTGGACCATTTCACCCAAAGGCCATTTCGCCCCAAAACCACTTCGTTCGAACACTACCTCGCCCCAAAATAACTTCGTGCACAAGCCGTGGTTCAGGGCGAAGTGGTTCATGGCGAAGTGGTTTTAGGGCGTAGTGACTGTGAACCAGTTTTTAACTGTTGTCTAAAAAGTTAGACGAAGTACGGTGCTGATTTTTGCTCAGGTTGGTTTTAAACATGCATACGGCTATTTCACGATCCGGTGTACCATTTTAACTTGTCAGTTGTTACGGGCTATTTGTATTAAAAGTGAAGGAGGTACAGTTACTGTTTATTTCTTGTACAAAGCAGTATTAGTTGCTAAGCAATATAAAACAAGAATTATGGAAATCGGTGGATTTTTGACAAAAATACAAGGATTTGAAGCATTAAAAAATAGCAATTTTCATTGTTACGAACAGCCACTTTTATTTCTATACATTTTCCAGGGCAGAATATGCAAGTAAAAAGACAAAACTCCCTCTAATTTTCTGTCTGAATAGGTAACCTGACTTGTTGTTCAACTTTTGCAGGTCACCTGTTGAGGATTCATACAGATTTTATAAGATCCCGTTAAAAATCACTGTGTTACGGAATTTGTGGAAATTTCAAGTTGGATTTTCTGGACAATTTAAACTCGTATTGCACTGACAGAATAGGAATAATTTGTCGATTAAAGTAATTCTAAAACCTATCTGTACACAATAAGGAAGTTATACCCATCTCTAAATAGTCTATATATTCCAAGTGGCAGCTTGAAATTGACCAATAATTTTCCCGAAAATTCTGTAGTGTCCGTACCCGTACTTGCAATTTTCTTTATGTTATATACTTTAAGTCATCGAACTCATGTATATGTGGGGGCATTTTTCCTACAATAATGTGGTATCTATTTGTTAAATATTGTTAAGTTATATAAAAAATACAGCACAATATTTTATCAAATGTAGTGTCTGTACCCTCATGTTATAAATCACATAATTGTGTACAATGCATAGGATTTACTGCAGGAAAACATATCTTAAAATCACAAACTAAGAGTGTTTAAGGTGTAAATAAAGATTAACCTCGCATAATTATTGTACAGGATTGTTACAACACATACCTAAAACAGGGGGTACGGACACTACATTTTAATTAATGCTTACCTTACATGTACATTATACGTAATACATAATGGTAATTTTGCTTAGTTTTGATGTTGTTAATAATCACATGACTAATACATGTACATGTACATGTAGGTGTGTACAACAGAGTGCCTCACACAGTGGATACACATGTACATGTATAGGCCTACAGGCAAAAACTGTATGTCCGTACCCCCCACTCTACAGCATGAAATACAAAACTGAAATGTATTTTCGAAGGAATGCAGTTTGTGCGAAAATATTTTAGCTGAATATACTTAAGACATGTAGCAATCAGCTGATATGTTTGATAACTCGATTTAAGCAAGTTAATTATTCACAAATGTTGGCTACTAAATGGTACACCTGATCGTGAAATAGCCGATACCTTCAATCACACAGCAGGATAAACTATTTGTAACGGTTTACCAATCATGTGTACTGCTTTTAAGTCTTATACGCCACAGTTGTGTCAATGCACAATGACACATGAACGCAATATATTTAAGGATGGCTTTACACGTAAATTTGACGCGCGTCGCTTTGTAAAAAGGCGGTGTGTAAGGAATTTGGAGTATAGTATAAAACGACGCAATGAAAATCGCAGAATTCTGTGATTTGTCATCGTCTCACTCCAAATTCGCTCCATGCCGGTTTGTTTTCCTTTCAACATTAATTGTGAATCTATCGTAAAATCAACTTACCTGTTTGAGATAAGACTTCCAATGCACAAATTGTGACCATCAAAACAAAGGAAACGACGCCGCAGTCGTGGTTTTGGTGCAACATTTTGCAGTCGTCCGCCCTAACTACTGCCGTGATGTCTGATATCGCAGTGCAATTATATAGTGGGCGAGGCTGTCCTGGTACGGCAACAATAATGGCATACGCTGGTTCATACTTATATACGATCACTGCAGTGGCAGTAGTTTCATATATGGTTAGATTTAATAAAAGTGACAGGAGCTTCAAAATGGAACATTTTATGAGGTCAGTTAGGCAGACAGGCAGGTTAACGTTATCTTAAATTTCACAGGCATCATAATGAAGTAAGTGGTACCATCATTTCGAAAGCCGAAATGGTATTAAAGGCAGTATATGCATTGTATGGGTAAATTTCGAGCCCACTTAACCATTCGAGCATATTTCCCAATAGCCACACCGCACGGTAAATCCTAGCGACTGTTTTGAACAGTCTGTTTGTTTTACGCGTATATATGGCCTTCTTCGGTGGACGAAATACCAGTCTAATGGTGTGGAAATGTTGACTTGAGATCCCCTGAATCGTCTAATTATAAAATGGAAGTTAGACTTATCTGACACGGGTGTTGTTTGCATACAGGGCTGAAATTAAAAAAAGCATGGGTGATTGACTGTGCGGCATCACAAAAAGATCAAGTTTTGTACACAGTTCAATGGGGGATTCCCTCGAGGCCCTGCCTTTTCGCAGTTCGTTGTGGCCGAAGGGTGAACTCCGCATTAAAGGTGACTGCACAGGCTCAAACTAGAAGGGAAGACCAAGGATTTGAGCATTACCGGCCAACATTTTTTGTTTAGTAATTAACAAAAACGAACAATCAGAAAATGTGAAAGATATTAAATTTTTCGGGGCATTTTCCACTCAAAATGTCTTGCATCAGATTACTCCACGCGTGAACGCATCAAAGGTGTGTTGCCTGCATGGACGAGTCCCTCGTAATTGAACAGGCCAGCAACTAATCATATTAAATTTACAAGTGCTTTCACAAACTAATTGCAATGACATCGGTCATTCTCGTCAAAGTAACTTAGGTAGGCTTTAAGCCGGTCAGTTTTGATCAAACTGATGTACCGTGAATTAGTGACAGATATTATATACAGAACTCGGTGGAGTGGCCAGTAGCATACTGTCACGTTAAATCCCGTACTAGGCTATACAGGATTTGCAACGTCGAAGACATTTTAATCAACCGTTTTTATTACCGGACATATATTATACTGAGATTGGAAGAAAAAAAGTGGTTCCAACTGTCAAGCAGACCCAATTCATGCATTTGAAATGTTCAATCGTGTCCCTGAATCAGTTCTATAGAGTGCAAACTTTCGATTGGAAAAGTACCAGTTACATATGGGTCATTCCATGTCAGACCAACGCACTTTTTTACCTTATGTCTTCTGATTTTGATAAAAATTGCTGTGCTTGTAGGTCCTAATGAGCAATGAATGCACACCAATTTTTAGTCCGATCCGACCTACCATGTGCTCAGGGCAGACACCACAAAAATCAGACATTTTTAGAGTGAAATACCACCCTTTTGGTACAAATATGTCAAAACCATGTCAATTTTCATCGAGTATATGCAAATTTGGTATTAAAATAATGAGAATTGCCTGCTCAAATCAATTCTTTTGTCAAAAATATTATTTTCAAAAGTAGGTCACCGTGACCTTTAATATGTCATCGTGACCTTTGACCCAATTTTTGTAATAATGTATCATTCCGAAAATCAACGAAATGAAAATGACTTGATAGAGCATGTCTTCCTCTATCAGAATCCACTTAGAACAAATTGGGATCTTTAAAATTTGCAACTTTATGACTATTTTTGTACAGTTGGTAGGTTACAAATTAGTCAATTTATATACTTTACATTAGAAATCCACTAACACAACTTACTGTTCTGTTTCAATTGTTACTAAAATTATTCTTGGTTGGTGAATTTCTCATTTTGAGAGCTAATGTGGTCTAACCAGAATCATACTTTAAATTATCAACAGTGGCGTACCAAGTATTTGGCTTTTTTTGGGGGGCTTTGCGGGGAGGAGGGTGCTAATTTTTTTCTTTAAATTTCTTTAGAAGATTGTAAAAATAGATGACCAAAAAATCAAACAAACAAATTGACAACCTTGGAGGGGTTAGCCACCCGACCCTCCTCCCCCCCCCCCCCCTCCCCCCCCCCCCCCCCACCCCCACCCCCCTCGGGTGCGCCACTGGTAATGATTTTTACCACGAGCGCGTTTGGAATACGAAATAATGGTTTGAAATTCCTGCATAATTTTGCGGATACTCCAACTCTTTGGTACAAATGTGAGAATATGAAGCTTCTCGCTGCTTGTAGCAGTGACAGATTTTTCTTTCAATTTTTCCAAAATTTCATCGGAAGTTGAAGGTTGGGGAATTTGTTGAATTCCAAGCTGTGACGTCAATCTGGTTTCAATTGTTTTTAACTTCTTTTGTTGGTACTTTGTATGACCAAGTTTTCTACGCACAATTGGAGTAACCCCAATTGTATGAAGAGCCTGATTTACAGATGAGAGTGATGCGGTGGCAGCCACCTCCTGAATGGGTGTCTGAGATGGGTAAGCTTGACTTGTTGATGGTTCATCGGATGAATCAGTACTTGGAGACGGTACAGGTTCAGTACTTGATCTTATTGAAGACAGTTCAGGTTGTGGTACAGACACGCTGAAAATTGATGAACGACAGATGCGGCAGAGTTTCTTTCTAGGTATGAGACCAAGGTGTTGATGTTTTTGTAATTGTTCGAATGTTATTTCTCACAACCCTTTGGCACGCACCTTACCAGAGTGAAGGTTGTGAGGATCACAGCACCTCCGCTGATTACTGCAATACAGCCTTCCAAATCGTCGGGAGTGTAACTTGCAGACTGTACGTGGTTATTGTTTCACAACCAGATCTGAGACGCAGACATTGCAATTCCTCATCGTGCGGGCAGTGGCGGGTGCAGATAATGTTCAGTGTCATCAGAACATACTTAATTCCATCCTCTTGCAACAGTGCCCCTTTAACGCACTCCCTAACTCTTGCGTTATGCAAAATGTCCCCAACTGTTGTAGAATCTGTTAAGAACTTGAATTACAGATGCTAAATTGCAAGCCTTGTGTGTTGATTGATGCATGAATTATAGCGCCCTCAAATGTCATGTTTTGTCCAGTCAATAACAAATAGTGCAGGGCTGTAGTGTTAGCACAACTCAGAGGCCAGATATTCTGGTGATACAGTTTCCTTAAAATCAGAAGGTAGAATTTTGCTTTTTCTGGCTTGTTCTTTATACATTTACAAATCTAGTTTAATTTTAGTAACTTTAGAAACAGAAGATTGAGTTGTGTTAGTGGATTTCTAATGTAAAGTATATAAATTGACTAATTTGTAACCTACCAACTGTACAAAAATAGTCATAAAGTTGCAAATTTTAAAGATCCCAATTTGTTCTAAGTGGATTCTGATAGAGGAAGACATGCTCTATCAAGTAATTTTAATTTCGTTGATTTTCGGAATGATACATTATTACAAAAATTGGGTCAAAGGTCACGATAACATATTAAAGGTACGGTGACCTACTTTTTACAAAATTTATTTTTGACAAAATAATTGATTTGAGCATGCAATTATCATTCTTTTAATACCACATTTGCATATACTCGATAAAAATTGACATGGTTTTGACATATTTGTACCAAAAGGGTGGTATTTTACTGTAAAAATGTCCATTTTTTGTGGTGTCTGCCCTGACCACATGGTAGGTCGGATCGGGCTAAAAATTGGTGTGCATTCATTGCTCATCAGGACCTATAAGCACAGCAATTTTTATCAAAATCGGAAGACATAAGGTAAAAAAGTGCGTTGGTCTGACATGGAATGACCCATATGCGTTCTAAGCCTAAGACATGATTGAACATTCAAAAGCGTTAATAGGGTCTATGCATTGATTCCGCTTGAGATGTTATAGTTACAAAACAAAGCCACAATTAAAGGTATTATACACAATTGGTATCTCGAAGAATCAGAAATGTTCACAGATTTACACCTAACTTACACAATATAAACATGATGACGGCAGAAAACTCCCACTGAGATGGTTTTGTCTGAAGTGCTATAGTCTTTGAGAAATGAGCAAAACATTATTGTTCGTCTCATGAGACGAAAATTTAATTCGCCCCTAAACCATTTCGCCCTAGTGCCATTTCGCCCCTAAACCACTTCGCCCTAAACAACTTCGTCCAAACACTGCTTCGCCCAAAAGCCACTTTACCCCAAAACAACTTCGCGCACAGGCCGTGGTTCTAGGCGAAGTGGTTTCGGGGCGAAATGACTGCATGTAAACCCTTTTTTGACTGTTTTCTCAAGATTTAGTACGGAGTTGATTTTTGCTCAGGTTGGTTTTTATCGTAAATATCTTTAATCACACAGAGAGGTAAAACTATTTGTTATACCCCGTCTTGGAATACTGCAGTTTCATTGGTCCAGAACGGTCACATGTCCATTTGATAAAAACTCACATCACCCTGCCGTATGCGAATTTAACTTCATATCACCCGGCCGTACTATGCGTGTTCTTGCCCCTGTCCATAGCACGCGTAACGCGCTGTATGAAGCTCCATTAGTAAAAGAAACCGCGTGTTACGCCCGCTAGATGCGCACAACGCGCACGCACATCGCATTATTCCACACGCTGTGCGCGTGCTACTTTCGCAATATTACACACGCACAGGTAGTATTCCGAAGACTAGCGAAAGTGCAGAGACGAATTGTTTTTACAATTTCAACATTCCAAATAATAGAAACGATATTATTATGCTGTACGGAGACCATGAGACGGGATATAACAAAACAACTGTTGACTGGTGTGGTGTGGGATATGGGTTTTAACACCCTCGGGAGCTCATAGCATCCTCGGCGTTGCCTCGGGTGCTATGAGCTCCCTCGGGTGTTAAAACTCCACACCAGTCAACAATTTATATTGTAACGGTTTACTAATCATGTATAATATCTATAAGGATGATTTTATATAAATGTGTGTGAACACGCATTTTTACAATAATTGCAATTGTATTTTAATACAATGTGATACATTTTCATAACAACACATGTAGATCAAATTACATCCAAAATCTTTACTATTACACACACTATAAACAACAAGACACAAAGGCACAGTTCTTTGTAAAAAAAAAAAAAAAAAAAATGTAGTCCGGGGGTTGACCACGAAACCGTGCATTAGGGTCCGCACAAAATGTTTTTGCATTTTCTTGTCATTTAAACTATGTAGATCAATATTCTGACAGGCGCCACTGTGTCACCCTTGAGCATTTTTACAAATGCAATTAATATGCAAATTAGCACTTGCATTATGCAAAGTTTACTTTTTCCAGCACCGATCGGCCAAACTAGGCATCTCAACCAATGTTTTAAGGGTCAACAGATTCATTGAAACCATTTTCTAAATTATAATGTTTATAATTTATGCAAAATATAAGAAACGTTATTGATATTATGTAAATTAGGATCTTACATTATGAATAGTAACTATGCACTGATCAGCCAATTAACATATTGATAGATACATTAGTCCGGGTGCCAAACCCTTGCTTCCTCACCGGTTAACTTGGCAGGGGTTTGGTCACGTTTTTCATGCCCGGGGTGGAGACTTTGACCAGTTTAAATAAAAATGTCTGTGCGCGCATCTCATAACAAGATGCGCATGTTTTGCACCTGTGGGTGGGTATCTTTGTCGGCTATAGTCTAGATAGGTGCATTAGCTAAATAAGACACTAAAATCTGTTCTGAAATATTAACCCAGACTTAAAAAGTTACCGATCAACAGTCAAAACCAACACAGCCAACACAATCTACATGTAACACTTCAACGCTGCTGTCTCAAAAAGGTATTTACACAATATCGGCTCTTCCAACCTATCCAGATTCAGTCCGCCTCACCAGAAAGAGGCTATGGATAAAGACTCTGTAGCATCCATATGCATGGCCTTTACATCCGGGAGAGATATGATTAAAATAATTAATCACGATTTCCGCTTCCACTCCGCCTTAGTCAGTCCGTATTTTTGTCACGAATTTTACCTGTTTTGGCTTGTGCATTTTGATTGATTGCCTTTATTTTGTCCTACCCTGTCACCAGCTCCGCTCGCCCCCTCACCTTATCGGAACGTTTCCCCATCCCGTAGCCCCCTGCACGATCCGCCCTTTTTCTCCTTTTGGCTTGGCACTCCATCAGATGTTTCTGCTTGACTGTACTTGGTACTTTTATGTACTGTATTTGGTTTGTCTTGTCACTTGCGAAAGACTCTCCGGCCGGAACGCGAGGGCCACTAGTTTTAAATACAGCGATATTAAAATAATTTGTCTAAGTTAACTCGTTGTAGTTTTGGGTATGTTAGCACCGGGTTTGCATTTAGTTTTTTTAAATCTGTTCTTGAAGGCCCTGTCACACCTTGACGTTTTAGCCAGCGTATGCTGACGTATGAAAAAATTTGGCGACTACGCTGGCGTACGTCGAATAAGTTATGGGTAAGTTTTGTATAAGTTAAGAGCACGCTGAAACACGCTGGTATACGTCGTATAGTAAGGCGAGATCGTCGAACAATTTTGTGCATGTAGGTAAGTAATACGATCGTTGACACAACCCCACACACGTTACTTGTAAGTTAATCATAAGTCGACATACGTCGAGATAATGTCTACCGTGCCCAAACTTATTTCTAACCTATGAGTAACGTGCTTATTGAACTTATGTCAAACTTATCTCCAACGCATATTAACGTATGTAGACGTTTTGACGTGTTCCGGACGACCATAGAACTTACTAAACGTTTTTCTAACTAATAGCTACCGTTTAATGGCGTATTGGCAGCGTTTAGGGGAATTTGTATATAAAAATGGGGATCCTCCTTACGTTTACGTCCACGCCCACGTATAAGTTATCTAAACGTTATGGAAACGTTATATGTAAGTTACTACTACGGTATGTATACGTCCAACTCGTTATGAATACGCTTTGTATACGCTCAAAATTGAAAAAAACATCGATAGTTCAGCGTATGCCAGCGTTTTAGAGAAATTGTCATACGTCAGCATACGCTTACTAAAACGCCAAGGTGTGACAGGGCCTTTAGGTGCACATGGGTTACCACTGGGAGCATGGTGCAGATTTAAAAAGAAAACGAGAACATTCATAGCGGACTTGTGCTAATCTGCATATCAACAACATTTTTTGGCATAAACCACACACATATTATCACGTAGAATACGGTTTCAATATTTCCCCCGACGTTCAAAACATTGGTTTAGGTAACTCTATGAATAAGTTTGGCAGACAGGGTGCAGAGTTACATGTACATGGAAAACCCGTCGGAATATTGTTCTACAAGGTCCAAAGGACAGGAAAATGCAAAAACATTTTGTGCGGACCATTGTGCACGGTTCGACTCAAACAAAGGGTTTGACACCCGGACTAATGCCAAAAGGCAAGGATTAAAGGCACAGGCTCGTCAGCAATGCGCGCGCGCCAAATTCGTGCCACGAAACACGCAGCTCCATGCCTTTGCTATGGAGCTGCGTGTTTTGTGGCACGAATTTGGCGCGCGCGCATTGCTGAAGAGCTTGCCTTTTTAAAAACAAATTGTTGTTTTATCAGTAGAGGGCGCTAGTCTACTCTGAGTTTACTGTTCGGGAAACGCTCAAAATTTAACACAAATATTCTCGTAAAAAAACGATGGAAAAACAAAAAGCAATCAACAAAATCAAACGATTGACTCAGAAATAACACATCTTGTGGGGCACCTTATGTTACTTAAACCGTTCAACATGCAGTGGAAGCACAATATGTGCAACCATGTATGTCGTCAAGGAACAAAGAAACTGACCCACGAAATGGCGGCTATTCGATACGGTTTATACGATTATACAGGCCTGAATACTTTTGCTTTCAAGTACAAATCCTACGTGTATTATGCGGGCACTGTTGCGCATTGGTCAAAAACCAGTTAATACTCGCTTTTTAAGCCTACCAGCATATTCAATAAGGATAATTAATTGGGTTAAACAAACTGGCGTCATTTAGCGCCACTATCACAGAATGTGTCAATCGTTTGTTTTTGGTTGATTGCTTTTTTTCCCCCATCGCTTCTACGGGAATATTTGTGTTAAATTTCCAGCGTTTTCCCAAACAGTAAACTCAGAATAGACTAGCGCCTTCTACTGCTAAAACCAAGCAACTGACATTTTTAATACGCTGCTACAAAAATAATTCTGCATTTTTCCAACAAGTGGGCCATTCTTTTCAATTTAGACTCTGTGTAGAAGCATCGGGATCACGTAATAAATTAAAATATTTGGATATTTTGAATAATTTATAATTCTCTGTCCCGTCTTCGGGTGTTACGTTAATTTACAGATTTCGATAAATACAGTGCATATTACATTCAAAAGTTAACGTCATTATGACGCTATCTTATTTCTTAAGCGAAGAATCCACCTCAATTTAAACTATATGTGCTGCACATTAACTTTGAAAGAAATAAGTCGTTTCTTTCGCTTGAATGAGAGGAATACGAATTATTCTTGTAAGAACTCTGGATGCGGCAATAGGGCGACAATTCGGGAGGGCGACAATTCGGGAAGCCTCTCCCCGAGGACCACCGAAATTTCGGCAAGAATCACTCAAATTGACACCTTATTTTTCTACCCAAAGCTTCCAAAAATGGTTTCAGACCTAAGAGAGACAGTTCTAAACCTAATAAAAATGGTTCTCGATTAAAAAAAAATGGTTTTTGACCTAAACAAATTGTTTTTAATTTTAAAAATATTAGGGCGACACCAAATTGTCGCCCTATTGAGCATGTCGCCCTAATATAGCTTTTTTACACACAAATTGTCGCTCTATCAAACAGAGTTTTTGAGTTAGATACTAATCGCAAATAAGTTTATAAAGTTTTATAGTGCAGGTGATCAGCTGTACTGACCCGGTGCACTACTTTGCATTTTAAAGCATGAACATGAAAAACCATCATTTTCGTTACAACTTCTGGATTTATTATTTAACATATATGTGGTCTGCATAAAATTCGTATATACATGTAGGTGCTAATATAATTAAAATGGCGAACTTGACTGTTCTGAGCATTTTATGATACTGAGCATAAATTTAAAGTCTTAAAAGCATGTAAATTAAAATAAATAAAAACATTATAGTTTATACAAAGTCTATTAACTGATCGTCAAAAATTCTAACCAAAACGAGCTCGCGTGCAAATCAAAATAGAACAGCGCGGCACTATACTAATGTTTTCTGACAAAACGAATGGCATTTTAGGCCTATTGTGACTTTTTTTCTGGCAGCAATATACCGACGCAATATTCCTAACGACATCTGTTCTAATTTACGACCCCACTGTTGTGTATTGCATTTATTTCCATGCACTAAAATGCAGCATAGCTACAACTTAGTGTCATTAGAAATGGACTTCACTGGCTCTCTGATATCGGTAATGCACGTTGTTCCGTGGCTTCTCGTTGATGAAACCGACTGCTGTTTCATGTGGGCTTTATCCAAGCACGCCATGCAAGGCAGCTTCTTCCTCCACAGCGCCCTCACGCGTTCGTTCAGGCAGAATGCAATGAAGATGAATACCCCTTGCAGAGTGTTGGTGATAACGTAGATGTAGAGCAAAACCGGGCTGTTAGCTGCTTCGGATAGGAATCCGAGGATCCAGGTGAGTCCGAAAAGAAGTGTAAGCTGTAAGGGGAAAATACGTAGCATGAGATAATGTAAGAAAGTCCCCAGGGACCGACGGCTCTTAACGGTGTTTCAGTGAGGCGCCCTCATTAGTTTGTTACATTTCACATTGTACGTACCGTTTTTATCCATGTTTATTGCCAAATTTGCAAGACAAATCACCCATTCTTTTCACCCTTTTCCGTGCGTTAATGAAAATGTCAGGACATTGGTTTATTCGTTGACATTTAGAGGAGTAAATGACGTAGTGATTTGCTTCCAGATCTGTAAGTTAGAAAGATTTCCGCGGGGGATTTTTGAGTAAAAAAACTTTAGCCTCATTCAAAACTGTTGTTACGTTATGCACATTAACATGCAAATCAATATATGTTGTATGTTTATTTAACATGCTAGACACGCATACCGTACCGCTAGGAGCCATTATTATTATTATTATTATTATTAAGTCGACGTTCAAAATTATATAAGTTACCTTTGCGTATATCTTGACTTCGTCCATCACTTGCTCGATCCGACCGTTTTTCTGCACCATTTTGCTGTTTTGTTTTGCCTTCCTTACGCTGTGGATTACACAAACCAAGCACGACGTGTTGAAAATTAAACAGGCCGCCACTGGAACACCAAAGACGACCAGAAGCACGTTTCCACTGGACATAACACAAGGGGGTGAATCATTGTAAATGGTGGGAAGATTTGTGCAATGGCAGAAACTCAGCACAAGGCAGGTTGAGACGATGAGTAGAGCGCCACCCCAGACTAATGCCATGGAGAGCAATAGCTGACGAGTATTACTACCAGATCTACTTACAGATACGACCTCCCTACCAAATATTTTAGCTGCATTGAAAGACAATGTCGTCATCCAACCGAAAGCAGATAGCCAGGAGAGGTGCTGGATGGAAGCCAAAGCAACACAAAAGTACCCTTCGACATGAATTCGTCCCACCAAAAGCAAAAGAAGGATGGCAACAAAGAGCGCCCCCACGAGGTTCATTGTATATAATCCAGCCTTGTTTCTGAGTTTCGGGAACACGCAATAGGTGACAAAAGTAGCTGTGAGTGCCACCAGAGAGAGCGAACCACACACGTCAGATATTATGCCCAGAGCGACTTGATTAGGGTCAGACCAATCTACCGGACCGCATATTGCAGCAGACCCATCTTGAAGGATGACGAACTCTCTTGGACCAAATTCAAGCCAAGTTAAGGTGTGTGAGATGGATCGTCCAGAATTCCGATTCTGATACACGAACTCTTCAGGAAACAGAAAAACCAACTGAGCACAATGCAGTGTCAGGACATCTAGGCATTCCTGCGGTATTGCCACGTTCCGTCTGAAATTATAATTTTTTCTATCCCAGTTGAATATAAGTGACGCAGTGAAATCCAGTTTGGAATGATTTCTTGCATCTGCGTGGAGAATCTGAGTGTCGTTGGTGGTGGCATTTTCGCAACTCTCAATCTCAGACAACAGTCGCGCCCCTTCGATAATGTACAGGTTGACACTCCTAATATTGCAGCGGTTTGGATCTGTGAAATTGCGTTCGAGCACCATCAGCAGATCACGGCAGGCATTTTCACCGATTTCTAACATCGTGGTTATAATATTAATGGTGTAGTTGGGTTTACGGGAGGTTTCAATGTTGTTCGCTGGTATTGCTTGCCAGTAAATGGCGTTAGAGCTAAGACTTGAGTTAATGAGATCTTTGCAGTCATCTTCAAAAGGGGAATGTCCTAGGACAACCGGGTGATTGGGAATAGCAGAATCCTGCACGCAATCAGAATTTTCGTCCGCAACACCCGATGTGCAAAGGATAGTGCGACATCTCTGCAGGAAAGAGTCGTAAAGCCGACCTGGGCGGCACCTAGAATCCTGATCATCACCCCACCCGAAGTCAAATAGAGCCTCTACGGTTGGAATATTTCCACCCAGGCTACAAACTGCACTGCACGGGACCCAGTTTTCCAAGGTGTTGCAGATAGGCGAGCAAAGTGGACCACAGGAACCAAACAAATGTACCTCTTCTCCGTTACAGATCGCGCAATGGGCATTCCTGTACTGTTTGCCCTCCAAGTTTAGTGGTGCAAAATAATATTGACATGCAGCTTCTAGAGATGGGGTTGTAAATTCAGGACGGCACGAGCTGACAGTTTGCTCTGGACACGTACGGGCCTTGCCGATTGGTTTACCATGGATTGGTGGCTCGTAGACGTACATACCGGTTGGGGTGCCGGGTATAGTAATGTTAAATCTGGGGTCCATCATTGGTTCACCCGAGAGGTTATGTGCTATGCTTACGCGCCATTTATGTAAATCACCAGGCTGGCCACCGTGGCAGATTGCGCAAAAGACGTTCTTGTAGACGACACCTTTGCTGTCGTAGACAGGGAGCCAACTGATGACGTCATCAATGGGTGCTGTTTTCTCACAGTTCTGTCTAACAAAAACGTTCATCCACTCGTCTGGGCAAAAACTTACCAAAGCAAAACCGAAATACTTGTAATTGTGTTTCGATATCTGACCTGGTGACCATACGCATGCGTAGTACTCAACGCCGAGTCCATTAATTTCGGTGGTTTGAAGAGAAGCGTTGCGGCAGTTAGTGTGATAGTCATAGCAACAGTCGTTGAAATATACGCACGCGTCGTCGCACTTGCATGTTTCTTTTTTGACTGGGCGCAGTGTATTCCTTGGCCCCTGGTTACAGTTGAAGCCACAGTAGTGGATCTCGCCACACAGAATGGTGTTGACGTCAAAACGCTCTGTTTCTGTACAAAACATAAAATCGCAGATGGAAACGAGAATGATAAAGATTGGAACGATTTATCACCCAAAATTTCTTACATAGCGTTAAAACCAAACATGGGATGGGAGAAAAATCATACGGGTCCTAATCGGGATTCGAACCCAAAACCTCTGCCACATCCGACAGATGCTCTACCAGTTGGGTATGAGGCACAGTGGTACAATATTTCCTCGTGTTTTTCCTAAGAACCAAACTCTTCTTACGGTGTTGCACGGTTGGTTATTTAATCTCCATGGTGATTAGGCATCGTACCAAATATTGCAGTTATTACTTTGTTTGGTGCAACACCGAGAGAAAATTAATGTGTTGGTACTGCAATATCGGAAAATAGAATTAAGTAACGACGAAGACATGCTAAAGCTTTTAGATTTGCACTCATCAGAGCAAAACGCAAGAATGGCGTGGATGACGCTATCGATATAATATAAGGAATGCTGCGCGCTAAACCCGTGTTATGTCGTGCGCATGCGCAGTAGCGTGCTCCCTGCTGTTGTCAGCTGACCAATTAGCGCACAGCATTCTGAACACGTCATTCCTAACTCAAGACAACCTGTTGGCTACTCCTTATAAAGATGATTGGTTCCACGTCGCACTGGCAGGAGATACCACTGTGCCTCGTAGCTCAGGTGGTGAAATATTTGTCTGGTTTTCCCAGAGGTATCGGGTTCGAATCCCCCATTTGTTTCTCGATATGTGACAGCCCTTTTTCATTTTATGTTGGAGACACAGTGGCAGGGGAACAATTAAAGAAAATGCGCACATTGTATAGCATGTGTATATCGTGCACCAAATACGTGACATACAAAATGTCATACAAACCTGTCAAACATTCAACGTATTGAAATTGACTGCAACCTTCGGCAGCCTCTGTTGGCATCAGCAGCATCGGACACTCGGACAGTTTCGCCTCATTGCCATAACATCCAACATCCGAGGCAAACGTTGACGTCGGAATCTGAGTTCGATTCAGAACGTTCCTGAAAACCGGTATGCTCTTGCGAAATCCAAGATGGCGGCACATGACATCTGTATCCCGTTCTGAATAGACCTGTCCACAAATGGCGCCCCAATCAGTTGGGGACACGCGGCCCACGACCATACCAGATGCAGGGTAATAAGAATCAACAAGCTTCAGTTCCAGTTTCTCTTGTACTGCGAGCAAAAACATTGAACACCATGAGATAAAACAAATGAATGACAATCGTAAGATACGCTGGTATAAAAAAGGAGATCATGCCGTTCCCGGCATTTAAAACGCCGTTTTAATTTTCGAGCAACAGGAGAACGGTATTGTCGCCATTGTGCCCATGAGCCAAATATGTCCTGGAAATTTCAAGAGCCATACGAAGCAGTCACTCTTAATTTACGTTTTCCTGTTTCGGAAGGTCAATTGTTTTTGGAAGGCCACTTTTAAACTCCATTTAATCATCACCTTTAATGCTGGGCTCACTCAGCAGTCAGGCCAACCCCGGGAAATATGTGCCCTAGCCAAGCCCCATTTATTTGTGTAACCTACATAATAGAAGCTATCAATAATCCCACTTCTGGCACAGTGACACAATGTTTTAAACAGCTGTTTGCAACCAATGACCTGAAAGAGAAAACAGTGCCTCTGGAGTCTCCCCTTTGGGTCCCCACATCATTTTATGTGCGGTGTATGTCGGAAGGTTAAACTCAACTTACATTCATTTCCGCATCTTAACGCGGCAAGTGTCAGGCAAAGATTAGTAAACTCTCTAGTTTCACAATCGGTCAGATCACTTTCGCTTGCTGGACACACAATGTTGCTCAATAGAAAATCATCCATGCTTGATCCGAACTGTGTTCTTGGCACGTTGTAAGGCGACGAGTCTGTCGGTAATCCAAGATGGCGGCATACTGCTTGGTGCGCATGCGTAGATGATGCCCAACGATCGCCACAAATGCTCTTCCAGTCTTGACTTTCACCACACCTCGTTTGAAGTATGCCTTCACTCTCCACGACTCCATAAACTAGGCGAAAATCCAAGCCTACAAGCAAACGGGCAGTGATTTCGGTAATTTATTATTGAAAGGAAGGTTAAATTAAGTGGTCACAACATTCAATGCAGCGGGTTGTGCACAGACGTATGGACTGGGGAGGCGGGCATTGGCGGAGCTACTAAGATTTTACTAGTGGGAAAGTAAGCCCAGGGGCGCCAACCGTTGTCATTTTCAGCGGTAACCATGTCAGAGCGACACGCCCTATGATTTGGCTGGAAGTATGGCTTTAAATATAAGTCTACTGAACAATATTTCAAACTATGACTTCACTCCTTTTGCTTGAGGAGAAAAAAAGATATATTTCTTTTGGTGGAGAATATGGTACTTCTCCTACTTCCGCCACCCCACCCCCACCCCAACCTCGCCGTTACGCCTCTGAGCGTGCGGAGGGGAGGATCTCTACCACAATATACTGCGAGTAGGAAATTTCTTGTCCATTGTGCTACGCCTTTTTGGCGTGTGGTCTACATATTTTTTGCAAACATGTTATTTGTAGACTTCCATGGGCTATTTTGACGATTAAGGTATGACTTTTCATAGCATGTCCTTCTCTAAACTCTCGCAAAACTATGTGGTTCCATGATATGAAAAGGGTACATGTAAACAAAGGTGGCTTTATTAGTATTGGAAAATATGGGTTAACATTTTTCACAGCGGCACAGAGCACCCTAATATAACAACAGGTTTATACTTTTTTTAAAGGTATGTGTGATCCTGTATTCACTACCACTTACCGTTACTACAGGTTATCCAAATTACTTCATCCATAGTGCATGCCTTATCCGACCAAGAGAGGGGTAAAATTCTACACGAGATGCGTTCTTCGTTTGCGACGCAATCTGTGTAAACCCTTTTCAACGGTGAGTTCCCTAGGCCTTCTAGTAAACTGGATTCTTGTAAAACAGAGGTCCCGCTATCTATACGACAAAAGACGTTGTATCCGATCTGATGGCAGATGTCGGCCGCAATCTCCATAAATAGCGTTCCCAGATAGGAGCTGCACGGCGTGTTCCATGTCTCGTTGACTGTGCTTCGAAACTGCAGGACACCCTCACCGGCAGAACGGCCACCGATCAGTCGATACATCGTATCATCACCCACTGGGGAAAAAATGGAAACGTGAATGCATCAATTATTTCATTCTTTTTACCATGTGAAATTTCCATAGGTCTATGCAAGTTTAAAATCAGAAAACAGGAAATTCCAATGAGCTTGACTTGCTACTGTTGCGCGTCTTCAACTTACTGAAATTAATCTTCAATAAATTAAACTTCCTTAAATTAACCTCCATTAACACTTCAAAAGGACTAATTTTAAGAGTAACCACACCCATTTGGTAAAGAACTGGATCTGGATACGTGGAAGCCCCGGTCGCTATGGTGACGACAGGAATTAAACCATCAATAAAATTATTGAAATGGTCCAGTTGAATCTTTCAACCATTCTGTCCGCTGTGGGGTTAAAGACAGTAGGACGCGTAGATCCAGCCCTGATTGGAAATGTCTTTTACGAAACGTTTTATGCTTAACACATTTCGGAAAGATTTCAAGTACAACACTGCTTCAAGAACTAACCGAGAAACCACCGAGACGTATGGAGGAGATGTCTGCAGATGTGCTGCAAATTTAGTGATAAAATACCAAACAAAGGGCAAATTTGGTATTTAAATACCAGTACTAGGCCTGTTTTAAGTATGGTATTGCCAAGGTCAGTCTTGAAAATGCCCATTGAATTCCTTGGATAATCTAAAGTAAGGGAGCTCACCAAGACCGCGAAAAAATGGGAATGACCTACCGGTTGAGTTAATGTTTGTGTCGGTAGTGTTGGAGCAAATCACACCAACGTCTTCCCCGTGGCTGCAGTCATTCGTGCCCCAGCCCGGATAACGGCAGTCTGACAGTTGATGCTCTTCTCCGGAACATTGGACATCATCCAGAAGAATAGTTTTACCGGAGCCTTCACCAAACTTGGTGTGTGCAGAAACCACGGAACTGTAGCCGAGTTGACGGCAGACGACAGTCGCTTCCCGTATGTTCCAGTTGTCGTCGCATATTGTGCCCCACTGGTCGAGGAAATAAACCTCCACGCGTCCTTCAGATGGAGAATTTCCACCAATCAGGCGAATAGCTCCCACTTGAACGAAACAAAAACGGTTCTTATTCTTGGGTTTCACTTGGCTTGACAACGGTTGCTATTCGCCATTACTGTGTCCATACTATGGCACGCCAAAGCGAAACATAATTCAACACTGATAATTTACTGTTGAAGCAAATTTTCGCAAATGTTGGGCAAGAAAAAAAAGTTGGCATGACTTTTAAATGTTGATAGACTGTTTGAAACTGGCATACCGTGCTTTTGTTGGCAAGTTTTAAAACATTTTGAGACTTGTTTTTCAGGGTAATCCGTGGCGTGTTATACGCGTGACGTCAACAACTATCATATCCGCTATTACTGTGTCCATACTATGGCACGCCAAAGCGGAAATAATTCAACACTGATAATTCTGCCATCAACCCTAAAAAACAAGTCTCAACATTTTTAGAAACTTGCCAACAAAAGCACGGTATGCCGGTTTCAAACAGTCCATCAACATTTAAAAGTCATGCCAACCCTTTTTTCTTGCGCAATTAAATTGTCAGTGTTTAATTATTTTCGCTTTGGCGTGCCATAGTATGGACACAGTAATGGCGGAAAGCAACCGTTGTCAAGCCAAGTGAACCCAAAGAATACCGTGGATCCGCATTGAACCATATGGCGAAGTAAATCTGTGTCTAAAAGCTTGTTTTCTAGACTAATATGCTGTTGCTATTACACATGTTTCATGTCAAACGTTACTCCAGCAACTGGCTGCTCTGGTGTGGTCTGGTATTTGTCATTCTCACCCCTTGTGAGACATCTTGCCAATCTAAAAGGTCTTGTCTCGAATCACGCTGGCAAACAGGGTGGTAGGATTCACTTTGTAAATCTTCCCTACCTGTCACCTCTGGCGTCCCAGTTTTGTGTATGTGGTTTAGATTGTCAATCCCTACCGGACTGCCTGGCCGGGTTTTCCCTGAGATACCACCTCGGGATTTTCTATCGACCCCTACCTTTCAAACTGTACCTCTGCACAGAAAGTGAAGTTTAAGTGAATCCCGTGTAGTTGACATCAAGGGCTTTAGTTACCAAAAATGCCACAAAACATGGAAGTTAGTAATTCAAAACCAAGGGGTACTGTATTAATTTGCAAGTTGCAAGCTAATACAATGACCTTATATAAATATATTATAAAAAGGGCTGTCCGTGTATAATGGCTAGTCAAAGAGGGTAACGTCGTAAACTAACATGTAAATACGGGTACCAGCACATAATACAAGTATTAGTACTAAAAATGTTCTAGCAGAAATGACAAAAACTCCAGCAAGTAATATATCTGTTTGAAGTATTCTCCTTGGTACTGCTATAAACCGGATCCGTCTAAAGGCCGAAGGCATAATGAAGTCACGCTTTGCTTATACGTGCGAATTTTACGGCTGTAGGAAAGTGCACGTGAAAGCAAACTGTGACGTCATATCGTGCGTCTATTAATGCCACCCCGATAGCTTTCTCTAAGTCCCGAGTACAAAAAGTGTTACTCAAAATAAGTTACTAAAAACTCCACCCTTGGAGAGATGAAACTACACTATCTTACCAGGAAAGATGTTTTCTTCTGCGTCTCGAAGACTAGACACACAGGTAACCCCTGCAACTCCATTGTCACACGTCTGGAAACCCCAGCCAGAATGCGAACATTTTGCCAAATTATTCTCGTCTCCGTTGCAGTTGACCCAACTAAGGTAAGCATTTCCAGACTCTGAGCTCGCCCGGACGTCACCAGCTACAGCGGCGCGGTATCCCATATACTTACAGACCACCATTGCGTCCAGTAGATCCCAGCCGTC
This sequence comes from Henricia sp. BOLD:AAB3569, assembly GCA_037783545.1. NCBI lineage: Eukaryota > Metazoa > Echinodermata > Asteroidea > Spinulosida > Echinasteridae > Henricia > Henricia sp. BOLD:AAB3569. Next base: position 74,122 of record JBBELK010000266.1, on the reverse strand, counting down.
TGAGCACACCATGCCCGTTTCGTTGGTGTAAGGGTTGTGAACCTCAACTCGGCCTCCTAAAGAGGAATTTCCTCCAACAAATTTGACACCAATGACGCCTGCCAAACAAAAATAATAGGACCAATAAGATGATCTTGATTTTACCTCTTTGTAAGACACGCAATCGGATTTCATTTTTGTTTAATCCATGCTCCTTCAAAATGAGTCTTTGTTTATTTGCACATACATGTGTATGCCAGGGAACAACATTTTATTTACTTTGTATGGGTAGAGAGAGAAAGAAGGAGAGAGGCCCCCTTTACACACATTCCACATCTTGGGCCCTGGTTTGATTCAGTCCGCGGGCCAGCGTGTTCAGATTATCAATAAAAATATTCTCCCTGTTAGGAAATTCATATGATTTGAATTTGAATCGCTCAGTATTTCGAGTGGAAGATGAGTACACTTCACACTAATCAATATTGATCACCCAAATCATAAAAATTAGCTGCCCAAACTTTGTGTGAGCGGTTGAATATTTATTTTCATGGCTATACACCTAAAAAGCTGAAGACCAGACAGTTCACAATAGTAAAACGACGCAATGAAAATCGCAGAATTACAAAAAAACCTCCACCCAAGTCGATTCTGTGATTTGTCATCGTATCACTCCAAATTCGCTGCATGCCGTTTTTTTTCCTTAAAGCGATGCGCGTCAACATTAATTGTGAACCTATCGTAAAATCAACTTACCTGTTTGAGATAAGACTTCCAATGCACAAATTGTGACCATAAAAACAAAGGAAACGACACCGCAGTCGTGGTTTTGGTGCAACATTTTGCAGTCGTCCGCCCTAACTAATGCCGTGATGTCTGATATCGCAGTGTAATTATATAGTGGGCGAGGCTGTCCTTGTACGACAACAATAATGGCATACGCTGGTTCATACTTAGGATCACTGCAGTGAAAGTAGTTTTATATTATGGTGCGTTAGATGTATTGCCGCGTGTATCATACATGATACGCTCTCTTTTTAACTTAATACATTGAAATAAAATAAAACTGCTGCTTCAGTACCCTCTGTATCATAAAAGATACTGCAACAGCCCCCTCTATATTGACTGGTTTTCGTTCATTTGAGAGAACTGGGAAGCCAGTCTAGGTTTCTGGAATGATGCCACAATGCTTGGAGTGATGCGGTATATTTAGCTGAAAAATAATGGAGAAATTCCTACATTCAGAGTAAGTATCAAGGTATTTGTGTTTTTTTATGATTATCCATGGACTATTTTGGTAGCAATCAATAAATGCATTTCTGAGAGAAATGAGTCCTTGTTTTCATGAAGAAACTTTGTTCTGAAAATGATGTATCATATCGCATATGTGATACAATGGGCACTCGAGTGTAAAGGTTGTATGCATGGCTTGAGTGCTATACGGTTGAGTTGGGCAACGGTTGAGTTGGGCAACGGTCGAATTGACTTCTCAGGTGAGCTGGTACAACGGTCGAGCTGGTACAACGGTCGAGCTGGTACAACGGTCGAGCTGGTACAACGGTCGAGCTGGTACAACGGTCGAGTTAACTGTAAACCGCTATTGCAGTGTATGCGCTGTGTGTACATGTATCTGTGCACTAGCCTACAGTATATGTACATCAAGTATATGTTCTATAACTTAGGTGAGGGGTCAATATGACATGAAATTTTAGTGCCGTAACATACAATTTGATAAAATACCATAGTTACGGGTACCGTAACAACAAAACTATACTTGTACCAATTGTGTGATTTATCCAGACAATTGTATAGAAATTTTATTATTTTCCATTCTGTCTAATTCATTTACTAGATTTCATTTATTTTCAGGATTTTTATTCAGTTACTGCAGTCAATGAGTCTGCCTTCATAGTGTATGAGCAGCTGTCGAAGAGTGAGCATCAAAGATGTCCTCGACTCTCTTGACAATGGAGATGACAGTGATGTGGACATGCTGTCGGAAAGTGATGAAGAAGAGTTTCCCAGTGTGCCCCCTGCGGCACCCACGCCCCCCTCCCCCTTCCGCAACCCCCCCCCCCCCCTCCCTTCTGCAACCCCCCCCCCCCCCCCTTCCGCAACCCAAGTGTCCCAAACACACACGCACAACCTGGTGCATCCGCCCCAATTTATGGACTCATCAATCAGAAACAGATTTTGTGTTGGGAAATGGTGTATTTATCCCCGAAACAGTCAAACATGTGCACAAAGGACCTATTTGGCTTGTGTGGCACGTTCAACTAATCAGATAATTGATATAACCTCAAAAACAAACCAGTACTGCCATTTACATTTCAAACGTGCACTATCTACATGTATAGATACAATACATGTACACCATATAGTTTTTTACATGTACATCATGAGGCAGCAAATCATGCCTTTACTGCCCAATGTATCATATATGCTACGTTGTCAAATTTCCGCCTGCTCAATAAAATTTTGAAAAAAGGTGGATATTTGTGTCAAATGGTCCATATGAAGTCCCTTTTCCATATTGGTGATTGTTTTTGATTGGCTTTTTAGCTGTTTGGGCAGTAAAGGCTTGAAAGTGACAGAGCTTTAAAATGGAACAATTTATGAGGGCAGTTTTGGTCAGATAGGAAGGTTAAAGTTATCTTTAATTTCACACGCATGAAATAATGAAGTAAGTGGTACCATCATTTCGAAAGCCAAAAGAGTAATCTAACTCTTGTATTGACGGAGTAATAAAATGAAACTGCAACAGGGTTAAAAGAGCGGGTATTTTTCAGGATTGTTGAAGACGGTGATTGGTTTCCTTATACATGTACATGTACTTTTTATTGAGACGTTGAATATTCATTTTGTATGTTTAATGGCCTCGGACTCGGAGAATTATATGTATTGAGGGATGGGTATATAAGGTAGAACACGTGATTGGTAAACTGTTAAAGTGGGCTTTATTTCCACTCGTGATTAGAAGCACATGTTGATAAAACTGCTGTGTAGAAATTTCAGCCACATGCAGTAATTCGTCTTAAATTTTGAAGAAAAAAATCCATGGTTTTTGTGTTGAGTTGAATGGTTAAAAAGTCTTCTGCAAAAGATGTTTTACAAAACCACCTTCGGTTGTTAATTTCTCACACAAAATACCATTTTGGACTGAAATAAAATCTATGTGGTGTTTGGTACATTGTTATTAACACTTTTAGTAAGGTTTTTCTTGTCAACTCGTGAAAAACAACTGGGGTCACTGCAAAGCATGTGTTGTGTCTTTAATAGATAACGATTTAGCAAAAGAGGGAACAGTTGCCTGGCCTGGCCAGGCCCTTTAACGGATCGCAAACTAATGCTGACAAATTGACGCATCTTGTGTTGGCTGCAAATTGCATGACACTTAAAAGTATCGGATTGCCTGCCGTGAGTAATATATTTGGTGTTTTCAAGACTGCACACATTGAACGATTATTTCACTACAATCCCTGGACGGGATGCCAGTCCTTCGCAGGTTTACTCCCAGCAGGTAGTTTGATTTCCCCATCAGATTGTAAGTTTACAAAGCATGGAGTGACCAGTAGCATTGGCACCCCCTCCCCTGGATGGTATGCTAGTCTATCGCAGGTTTATAGTTTCCCGCCAACAGGTCGTTAGTTTCCATACATTGCTGCTCCCCCTGGATGCATGGGGTGCCAGTCCATGGCAGGTTTTTCCCCCAGCAATTAGTTGGGTTTCACCAACAGGTTGTTAGTTTCCATGGCATGGAGTGACTATAGCAGCCAGTGTTGTAGGACTCGAGTCCGACTCGAGTCACAATTGTCGTGACTCGGACTCGACTCGAGTCACATTGTAAAATGACTCGGACTCGCCCTCGGACTCGACCATGATGACTCGGACTCGAACATGCGCCGTTATTACTGACGTATTTAATGGGTTTTGTATTGGCGTATCCAAGCTACAATTACAAAAACGGATTACGCTGGGTTTTCCCATTGTATTCCTGTATTTTAATGAGCCTTGTTATGGATAACGAGGGTCTCTGTACTTTTGTAATACAATTTGCAAAGGAACAGACGGGTGCAGTGGCTCAGCATCTGAAAAGAGGCTGCCCGTACAGTGAAATGTCAATACTGGCCTTAACCCTTCGAGCATATTTCCCAATAGCCACACCGCACAGTTGATCCTAGCGACTGTTTTGAACAGTCCGTTTGTTTTACGCGTATATATGGCCTTCTTCGGTGGACGAAATACCAGCCTAATGGTGTGGAAATGTTGACTTGAGATCCCCTGAATCGTCTAATTATAAAATGGAAGTTGGACTTATCTGACACAGGTGTTGTTTGCATATACAGGGCTGAAAAAGCATGGGTGATTGACTGTGCGGCATCACAAAAAGATCAAGTTTTGTACACAGTTCAATGGGGGATTCCCTCGAGGCCCTGCCTTCTCGCAGTTTGTTGTGGCCGAAGGGTGAACCCCGGATTAAAGGTGACTGCACAGGCTCAAACTAGAAGGGTTTACCGGCCAACATTTTTTTTATTAATTCAAAAAACGAAAATTCAGATAAATGTGAAAGATATTAATTTTTTTGCGGAGCATTTTCCACTCAAAAGATTACTCCACGCATTAACGCATCAAAGGATTTGTTGCCTGAATGGACGAGTCCCTCGTAATTGAACAGGCCAGCAACTAATCATATTAAATGTACAAGTGCTTTCACAAACTAATTGCAATATATACATAACTCGGTGGAGTGGTCAGTAGCATACTGTCACGTTCAATCCCGCACTAGGCTATACAGGATTTGCAATGTCGAAGAAATTTTAACCGTTTTACCGGACATATATTATACTGAGATTGGAAGAAAAACGTGGTCCTAACTGTCCAGTAGACCCAATTCATGCGTTTAAACGGTTCAATCGTGTCCCTAAATCAGTTCTATAGAGTGCAAACTTTCGATTGGAAAGGTGCCAGTTCAAGTGCGTTCTTAGCCTAGATCTGAAGACGAGGCTCGGGACGCAAAGGTAGTCAGGCATCTTTGCAATTAGCAGTTTAAAGTCTTCAGAACCAACTCAGGGGACAGGATTGAACATTCAAAAGCGTTAATAGGGTCTATGCATTGATTCCGCTTGAGATGTTATAGTTATAAAAGAAAGCCATAATTAAATGTAGTATACACAATTGGTATCTCGAAGAATCAGACATGTTCACAGATTTACACATAACTTACACAATATAAACATGATGACGGCAGAAAACTTCCACTGAGATGGTTTTGTCTAAAGAGCTATAGTCTTTGAGAAATGAGCAAAAACATTTTGTCGTCTCGCGAGACGTAAATTTAATTCGCCCCCAAACCATTTCGCACTGGACCACTTCGTACTGAACCAATTCGCCTAAGTGCCATTTCGTCCCCAAACAACTTTGTCCAAACACTACTTCGCCCAAAAGTCACTTCACCCCAAAACAACTTTGTGCACAGGCCGTGGTTCTAGGCGAAGAGGTTTTGGAGCGAAATTACTGTAAACCTTTTTTGACTGTTTTCTCAATTTAGTACGAGCTGGTTTTTGCTCAGGTTGGTTTTGATCGTGAATATCTTCAATCACACAGAGGGATCAAACTATTTGTAACGGTTCACTAATCATGTACACTATCTTTAAAGATAAATTTATATAAATGTGTGTGAACACACTTTTTTTGCAAGGGCGCCCTCGTCTGAAAGAAAATAGGCCCCCGACTACCGTGGTATTATGCATGGTTCTGTTATCTGTGCAGTACGTATAACCACGGAACCAACCTAAATAGGACGGCTGCTTTGCACAATTTCTTGAAAGCATGGACACTGTTTTTTATTGTTTTCTCACAAGTCGGGACATAGGTCTGGTATACTGAGCTGACTTGATACAGGTTTGTTTTTATCATACAACCGTTCTGGTGATTTCCTGATGGCAGCTGTAATAATAATGGCAAACATATTTTAATACAATGTGATACATTTTCATAACAACACATGTAGATCAAATTACATCCAATTAGACGTAGTTCTGGTATACTGAGCTGACTTGATACAGGTTTGTTTTTGTCATACAACCGTTCTGGTGATTTCCTGATGGCAGCTGTAATAATAATGGCAAACATATTTTAATACAATGTGATACATTTTCATAACAACACATGTAGATCAAATTACATCCAATTAGACGTAGTTCTGGTATACTGAGCTGACTTGATACAGGTTGGTTTTTATCATACAACCGTTCTGGTGATTTCCTGATGGCATCTGTAATAATAATGGCAAACATATTTTAATACAATGTGATACATTTTCATAACAACACATGTAGATCAAATTACATCCAATTAGACGTAGTTCTGGTATACTGAGCTGACTTGATACAGGTTGGTTTTTATCATACAACCGTTCTGGTGATTTCCTGATGGCAGCTGTAATAATAATGGCAAACATATTTTAATACAATGTGATACATTTTCATAACAACACATGTAGATCAAATTACATCCAAAATCTTCACTATTCCGCACACAATAAACAATAAGACACAAAGGCACAGATCGCTGTAAGAAACAAAAAGATGCAAAAAGGCAAGGATTAAGAACGAATTTTGGGACACTATATCTCGTGGGACACTCTTTGTTACTTAAACTGTTTAACAGTGGAAGCACAATATGTGCAACTATGTATGTCATCATCAAGGAACAAAGAAACTGCCCCACGGCTATTCGATACGGTCTATATACGGGCTTGAATACGTTTGCTTTTGACTTTTACAAATCCTACATGTATTATGCGGGCACTGTTGCGCATTGGTCAACAACCAGTTAATACTCGCTTTTTAAGCCTACCAGCATATTCCATAAGGATATTTTATTAGGTTAAACAAACTTGCGTCATTTAGCGCCACTATCACATAATGTGTCATTTCTGAGTCAATCGTTTGTTGATTGCTTTTTACACGTCGTTTTTTACGAGAATATTTGTGTTAAATTTCGAGCGTTTGCCCAAACAATAAACTCAGAGTAGACTAGCGCCCTCTACTGATAAAACCAAGCAACTGACATTTTTGATACGCCGCTACAAAAATAATTATGCATTCTTTTCAATTTAGACTCTGTGTAGAAGCATCGGGATTACGTAATAAATTGAATTTAAATATTTTACATAATGTATAATTCTCTGTCCCGCCTTCGGGTGTTACGTTAATTTACAGATTTCGATAAATAAAAGTTCTCCACATGCAGTACAATGTACAATATACAGTGCATACTACATTCAAAAGTTAACGTCATTATGACGCCATCTTATTTGTTAAGTGGAGAATCGACCTCAATTTAAACTACATGTGTGCTGTACATTAACTTTAACTTTGAAAGAAATGTCGTATCTTTCACTTGAATGAAAGGAATAAGAATTATTCTTGAGTTAGATACTAATTATGCAATTAAGTTTTTAAAAATGCTGCAGGTGATCATCCCAAGGTACCGCCCGCCTCTTATTTGCTTAACCGACCAATACCATAACGTCTTTGGGGGTCGGGCGAGGCGTCATCTAACATCTATACTGACCCGGTGCACTACTTTGCATTTCAAAGCATGAACATGAACAAACATCCATTTCGTTACATCTTCTGGATTGATCTTCAGTACATGTAGATATTTACCATCTGGGTCTTTCTATAAATTAGGGGTCCAAAAGTGTGACATTTAGTGTCCCCCGTTACACCTGATATGTGTTATTTTTTGTACAAAAATCATTAAAATGGCCTTTAAACCATTTTGTGTGAATTGTACTTTATGTACTCACTCTTTGAGATGGAAAGTATTTAAAGAATGTGTCCTGAATTTACAAAAACAAGATGTAAAATGTAACGGGGGACACCAACATTGGACCCCTAATTGAGAAAGACCCATATGTGGTCTGCATAAAATTCAAAAGTAACATCGTATATACATGTAGGTGCTAATATAATTATAATGGTGAACTTGACTGTTAGCATTTTGTGACACCGAGCATAAATTTAAAGTGTTACATGTAAATTTAAATAAATCCAAACGTTATAGTTTATACAAAATCTATTTACTGATCGTCAAAAATTCAAATGACAACGAGCTCGCGTGCCAATTAAAATCGAACAGCGCGGCACTATACTAATGTTTTCTGACAAAACGAATGGCATTTTAGGCCTATTATGACTTTTCTAGCAGCACTATACCGACGAAATTATTATTTACGACATGAGGACTTTATATGCTCATAACATTGAGCGCTCTAAATGGATTGATTGTATGAAAACGTTATTATATGATACTGGCTACTCTTTGTTATGAAATAATACTAAATGCTGGTCATAAAAGTAGACTTTCTAAGTGCTTAGACCGTAGGCTGAAAGATGTTGCAAACCAGAAATGCGAAAGTGATTTATCAAGTAACAGACTTTCTTCGTTTTATAGAATTATTAAAACTGATTTATGCCTTCAAAATGATCTTATCAATCTAAATAACTCTTGCAAAACAGTGCTTGCGCGATTTCGAACAGGTAACCATAATCTCCCATGTACTGAGACTCGATATGTCAACATATGCCCATTATGTAATAGTCATGTTCACTGTTATGAATTTCATTATCTTCTTGTTTGTCCGTCTCTTATACTCGAGCTTCCGGTGATAGTTCCTAGTGGACCGTTTGGAAGTAGATTCTACAAGGTACAAGGTACTCACAAAAGATCCACTTTTATCAAGAGATTTATTTGGACAAGCTGGAACTTCTTGTAGCAACCGACAAGTTTTGTATTATCGGCCTCCCATGTACAAATAACTTTTGGCACTCCATACAAAGTGCCCATAACTTGTGTACATAATGTACTCACTAACTGTGCAGTACATGTACTTTCGGCACTGCGGTGACCTTCTGACCTTTGCTAAAAGCTCTGTGTGCATGACAAAGTGTACTTGAACACTCTCTCGCTCTTGCCGTGTACGCGTGTGTAGCAAGTGCTGTTGCAAAGTTACCAAGTTTTACTAGTAATTTGTGTGCTATTAATCGAGTGCCTTTTTGTTCTACTTGTGCGCTGAAAAAAAACTACATCATGTTTAAAATACTGTCATCGAACTTGTTGCAAGTGTTTTTGTGTTTTTTACTCTTCCGTTGGGAAAGTCCTCCACGGAATTTGAACAGCAGAATTGTACTGCCACGATCGCATGTACATATACACCCAGTACGGCGCCGTGCTAGCACAGTCGTACGTATTCAGCGGTAACGCGAACTAAGCACTCCTCCGTAAATTGACGAACCGGACCCAAGCAGCGTCCCCGTAGGATCAAATAGATAAAGCATCTTCTCCATTGGTGAGTTGCCTTCACTTCAATCAGTACTTTTACTGCTGAACTTAATATCATCAACTAAGACAATAAATCTTACATTCTCTTCAATGTCCGCAACTCACATCAACTGTGTAACTTAGCTAAATTTATTAAGATTATTATGTCAACATTCAATTAATTAACTGTTTTGTATAATGCCTTTTATAATGCCTGTAACACAATTTAGTTCATTTTTCTTTTCTATCTGTAATTTATTGGCTCTCATACCCCTTTGTGGGGGTCAAAGGAAAAACAAAATTTAAACCATTCCATTCATCTGTTCTAACTTACGACCTCACTGTTGTGTAATGCGTTTAATTCCATGCATTAAAATGCAGGATAGCTACAACTTAGTGTCATTAGAAATGGACTTCACTGGCTCTCTGATAGAACCAATATCGGTAATGCACGTTGTTCCTTGGCTTCTTGTTGATGAAACCGACTGCTGTTTCATGTGTGCTTTATCTAAGCACGCCAGGCAAGGCAGCTTCTTCTTCCACAGCGCCCTAACGCGTTCGTTCAGGCAGAATGCAATGAAGATGAATACCCCTTGCAGAGTGTTGGTGATAACGTAGATGTAGAGCAAAACCGGGCTGTTAGCTGCTTCGGATAGGAATCCGAGGATCCAGGTGAGTCCGAAAAGAAGTGTAAGCTGTGAGGGGGAAAATACGTAGCATTAGATATGTAAGAAAGTCCCCGGGGACCGACGGTTCTTAATGGTGTTTCAGTGGGGCGCCCTCATTAGTTTGTTACATTTCCCATTACACGTACCGTTTTGATCCATGTTTATCGCCAAATTTGCAAGACAAATCACTCGTTCTTTTCACCTTTTTTTCCGTGCGTTAATGAAAATGTGAGGACATTGTCTTATTCTTTGACATTTGAACGGGAGTAGATGACATAGTGATCTGTGAGTTAGAGAGATTTGGGGTGTTGGGGTGCTTTTGAGTAAATAAACTTTAGCCTCATTTAAAAATCGTATCATGCCAGTTACGTTGATTTGCATGTTAATATGCATAACGTATGTTGTATACGTTTATTTACATGCTTAGACACGCATACCGCTAGGTGTGTACAGAGTGGCGGTTGTGCTTACAGGTCATATGAAGTCGACGTTCAAAATTATGTTAGTTACCTTTGCGTATATCTTGACTTCGTCCATCACTTGCTCGATCCGACTGTTTTTCTGCACCATTTTGCTGCTCTGTTTTGCCTTCCTCACGCTATGGATTACGAGAATAAAGCACATAGTGTTGAAAACCAAAGAGGCCGCCACTGGAACACCAAAGACGACCAGCAGCACGTTTCCACCGGACATCACACAAGGGGGTGAATCATTGTAAATGGCGGGAAGATTTGTGCAATGGCAGAAACTTAGCACAAGGCAGGTTGAGACGATGAGTAGAGCGCCACCCCAGACTAATGCCATGGAGAGCAGCAGCTGACGAGTATTAGTACCAGATCTACTTACAGATACGACCTTCCTACCAAATATTTTAGCTGCATTGAAAGACAATGTCGTCATCCAACCGAAAGCAGATAGCCAGGAGAGGTGCTGGACGGAAGCCAAAGCAACACAAAAGTACCCTTCGACATTAATTCGTCCCACCAAAAGCAAAAGAAGGATGGCAACAAAGAGCGCCCCCACGAGGTTCATTGTATATAATCCAGCAATGTTTCTGAGTTTCGGGAACATGCAGTAGGTGACAAATAAAGCTGTGAGTGCTACCAGAGAGAGCGAACCACACACGTCAGATATTATGCCCAGAGCGATTTTACTTGGGTCAGACCAGTGTACCGGACCGCATATCGCAGCAGACCCATCTTGAAAGACAACTACCTCTCTTGGACCAAATTCAACCCCGGTTAAGGTGTGTGAGATGGACGTCCGATTCTGATAGACAAACTCTCCTGGAAACAGAATCACCAACTCTTCACAATGCAGTGCCAGGACATCTAGGCATTCCCGAGGCACTACAACGTTTCGTCTAAAACTAGAATTGTGTATATCCCAGGTGAATATCAGTGACGCAGCAAAATCCAGTATGGAATCATTTCTTGCATCTGCGTGGAGAATCTGAGTGGCGTTTATGGTAGCATTGTTACAACTCTCAATCTTAGACAGCAGTCGCGCCCCCTCGGTAATGTACAGGTTGACACTTCTGATGTTACAGAAGTTTGAATCTGTGGTATTGTGTTCAAACGCCTTAAGAAACTTGTGGCAGGACTTTTCACCAATTTCTAACGTCGTGGTTAAGATGTTAAGAGTGAAGTCGGATTCCTGCGATGGTTCAGTGCTGTTCGCTGGTATAGCTTGCCAGTAAAGAACTTCTGAGCTGAGACTTGAGTTAATGATATCTTCGCAGTCATCGTCAAGAAAGGAATGTCTTGAAGGTGCCGGTAGGCGTTGAGGACCAAAGTCCTCGACACATTCTGAGTTATCGTTCACAACACCAGATGTGCAAACGATAGTGCGACATCTGCCTAGGAAATCGTCGTACAGCTGATCTTGGCGACACCTGGAATCACCCCACCCAAAGTCAAAAAGAACCTCTATGGTTGGGACATTCTCTTCTGGGCTACAAACCGCTTTGCATTTGACCCAGTTTTCCCATGGGCTGCAGTCTCGTTTGCAGCCGGAGATACCACAGACGAGAAAGAAACCTACTTCTCCATTACACATCGCGCAGTGGGCATTCCAGTACTGCGTACCATTATGGTGAAGTGGCGCAAAGTAACCCCGGCAGGCGTCTTCGAGAGAAGGGGTCGTGAATTCAGAACGACACGAGCTCATTGTTTGCGCCGGGCACGTACGGGCCTTGCCAATCGATTCATCCTCGTTTGGGGGCGTGAACAGGTACCTAACAGGCGGAAAAACAAACACAGTATCGTTTAGTATGGGATCCCAAACCATTTCAATCTTCTGATCTGTAATTGGGACGTTTACGCTCCATTTGTGTAAATCATGAGGCTGGGCACCATGGCAGATTGCGCAGAAGACGTTCTTGTAGACGACACCCTTACCGTCGTAGACAGGGAGCCAACTGATGACGTCATCCATCGGTGCTGTTCTCTCACAATTCTGCCTAACCAAGGCGTCCATCCATCTCTCCGAACAAAAACTCACCAAAGCAAAACCGAAATACTTGTACTTGATTTCGGCCATCTGGCCTGGAAACCACACGCATGCGTAATACTCGAAGCTGATTCCATTAATTTCGGTGGCTTGGGTAGAAGACTTGCGGCAGTTAGTGTGGTAGTCATAGCAACAGTCGTTGAAATACACGCATGCGTCGTCGCACTTGCAGATTTCTGGTTTGTACGTACGCAGTGTATCCCTTGGTCCCTGGTTACAGTCGAAGCCACAGTAGTGTTTCTCGCCACACAAAAGGGAGCTGATGTCATATCTCTCAGTTTCTGTATGTGAAACGGGTGATAAAAACGAGAATTATAAAAACAAAAGTGTTGGCTTGCAGTGGCGCACCCAGAATTGAGTGGGACTGGCTAACTATTATTTGTCCCATGATGCCTACTTAATATTAGGCCTATTTAAAATCCAAGCGCCTGCGCTTTGTTATGGCCATCATGGCGATGACATCATCAATGCTGGTATCTGCAGCCCTGTTAAACGCTGCCGGCTGGTTGTCCCTTTTTTATTTTAGAAAAAAAAGACAAACCCGGTAACTTAGAATATCTTCCCTGTACATCTGCATCGCATAGGGCGTCTAGATGTGTGGTTTAAATTGTGGGTGTGCTGTTTCTAGTTGTCCCATGGATTAAATGGTACGTGACATTGCTGTCATCAGTGGACACGGAGAGGGTTTTGCAGAGTCGGGAACAGACAGGCACTGGATCTCCGACATGGTCTTGGGACATATGCTGCTCTGTGACGGCGTTCTCTCCCAACCTATGACTTTCTTCTCCCCTCCTCCTCCATGGCTGCTAATACTCTTACCAGAGCTGTCAACAGTGTCATCACGGTCAGCCTGACACCACAGTGCTTGAGGCTATCCCCGAAGCTGTATTTGTAGAACTTTCGTGATCGATGGAAAATCTAGAGATAAGCGTTCTTCTCCAAGCACTTCTCTCGGACCTCCCTCACCGTGGAAATCATGTTCGATACACACCGAGCTTGTGGCACGTTGGCTTAAGTTCCTGTAAAAAGTCCCTTTATAGGATAATCCGGAAAAAGGTGCTGCCAGTAAAGCTTCGTCTACACTTCAGTGAATTGCGACGGCAGCTGCAACCGACGATGGCGGAATGGCAACGGCAGCGGCAACCGACGATGACGGAATGGCAACGGCAGCGGCACCGCTGAAACTTTTCAACTTTTGGCGTTCGCCGCTAGCGGTTGTCGTTGTAATTTATGGGCGTTTGTTCTACCGTTTGTGGAGAGGAAAATGGGTTCACTCTGTGAACGTAACAATTGGGTGTTGCAGTGGTTTTTCAGAAGTAAAACGGCAACGAAAATGCTCCAGTGGACGATACTTAATATATAGCAGGGAGACGCTCCCGCGGTCTGCATGCACTCCTGTCTCAATTCTTATAGCGGGAGACAATCGGCACATCACTCATTCTCAATTCTTTGTGCGTCTTCTCCTGGTTGCTATAGACACGGGCGTTGACTACTCAGCAACATGCATAACATGTACACATCCATTTCAAAGTAACGGATTTGGGGCGCTAGCTAGAGTGCAAGGATTTACACGCAAAAGGCGGTTGTACAGGAGAGTCTCTAGTTATCGGGTCGGTCTTCATGTACAGTTGAAGTCAGAAGTATCAATGCAACTGTAAGTGTTTAAACTGGTGTGCTTACACCATTTTTGTGTGAATAAGTGACTATTTTTAGGGGGTGAATGAATTCTATACAAACGTGGTCGAATGATCATATGAGTTTTGGAAATCTGGATGCAGTGAAAAGCAACTTGGCTCCACCGGGATTCGAACCGCGGACCTTCTGCTTACCGTGCACACGCCCTACCAATTGAGCTATGAAGCCAACCGGTGGTTTCGAATTACGGCAGTGCAGTTGTTCCTCACTGATTGTGATTAGCCAATCACGTGAGCTTAGCAAGCCCTACAGAGAAATAACCACCCCTCCCAGAGATCAAGCAAAGCATTGTCTATGTCTACAAATGTGACAATCTAAGAATATAGTATATAGTCGCACCAACCCAACCCCCCCCCCCCCTCCCCACCCCCAAAAAAGTCATACAAACCTGCCAAACATTCAATGTACTGAAAAACTGTGCAACTTTCGCCAGCATCCGATGGTATCAAAAACATCGGACACTCGGACAGTTTGTCTTCACTGCCGTAGCATCCAACATGTGAGATTAACGTCGTCGTCGGAATCTGAGTTCGGTTCAGAACGTCCCTGAAAACAAATAGGCTATTGTCAAATCCAAGATGGCGGCACATGACATCTGCATCCCGTTCCTCGAAGTCATATCCACAAATGGCACCCCAGTCATCATTCGGCGAAACGCGGCCCACGACCACACCGGATGCATGGAAATAGGAATCAACAAGCTTCAGTTCCAGTTTTTCGCGTACTGTGAGCAAAAGAAATGACACCACAAGAGAAAAAAATGGCAACCGTTAAAACACGCTGCTTCGACCCACTGTGTACCTTCACTTGTACCATGTCGTTACTGGTTATGCCACTGGTTACTACATACCCGTGGCCCAGTGGATTGGGTCGTTAACTCGCAACATTCAGGTGAAGACTTGGTGTTGCGAGTTCAAATCACAGAATGACCAATAGACTGCCGAAGTTAACATGTCATCTTTTGTTAGTTGCCTAGGCAATGGCTCTACACTAAAAATCACTGAAACATGTCACTATGCTTTTGCAATGGTACTTTTTGTGACGACCATGATGTTTAGAGCAAATTACCATGCAAACTCACACGTCACATTTCGGCTGTCTATTTGATAATTTGTGTTGTTCGTTGCATGAATAAAAATTATTACAGTCGCCCGCCGTAGGACCATCGAACCCGCCATTCGCCATCGGCAAGCTCGGTGGTTGAGTGGTTAAGGCGTCTGCCTTGTATGCAGGAAGTCGTGGGTTCGAGTCCCGCCCGAGCACGCTATAAGTTTTAGCGTGTCGTGATAAGCAAAAATTCATTTCACTTCACATCATTTGGACCGACGCAATAATTCCTTACTTAAATTTTTAAAAATGTGTTCGTGGTATCAGAGATAAAATGTAGTCTATATAACAATTGCATATACAAGCCAAGAAAGGATGACGTGCACACAAGAATACATTTATTTCGATTCACCGAAATGGCATGAATTACGAAGGGAGTTGTGGTAGAGTCGAGAAGCCTTTATATATATTAAGACTTGTGAATGCCGTGCTAGTCTAAATGTATTAAATGACAGCTGAACTTACATTCCTTTCCGCATCTCAAGCCAGCAAATGTGAGGCAAGAATCGGTAAAATGGCTGATTGTACAATCAGTCAGATTAGTTCCGTTTGCTGGACACGCAATATTGGTAATTTGAGTGGCATCCAAGGTCGATTCAAACACCGTTGTTGGCACCTTGTAAGGCAAAGCGTCTGATGGAAGTCCAAGATGGCGGCATAGTACGTCGTGAGCGTGCGCAGGTGGCGTCCACTGGTCACCACACACACCATGCCAGACTTGGCTTTCAATGCACCGCGTTTGAACTATGCCTTCACTCTCCACGACCCCATAAACGAGGCGAACATCCCAGTCTATAAACAAACAAACCAACAATACGGTAATTTATTATTATATTCAAAACATTTTGGGCGCTCTGACAGAATGTTTATCACTTATATTCAAAAGCAGCTTTATGTTATATTTTTTCAAGGTATTTGTAGTCAGTAAGTGACTCGGCTTGCGTCGGGGAGAATGAATGTTAATTAAGGTTTGTTTTTTGCCCTTACCCGACGTATATTAGCACTGTATACTCAGTGCTGTCCCGAGACACCATGAAAAACCTCATAGCGTGCTCGGGTGGGATTCGAACCCACGACCTCCTGCAAACAAGGCAGACGTCTTTGTAGTCCTTTTTCAAACTGTAAAATACTTAGCTAGGATAGGTGCTGCACTTGCAATATAACAGTTAACAGAGTCACTATCTCAAGTCATCTTTAAAATGCATTGTTACCATCATTACCAACTTACCGTTACCACATGTTATCCACATTACGTCATCCGAGGTGCATGTCTGATCCCACAAAACGGAAGGTAAAATACTACACGAGAAACCTTCTTCATTTAAGATGCAAGATAAGCCGGCCATTTTCAATGGATAGTTTCCAAGGTCTTCCAGTAAACTGGATCCTTGTGCAACCGAGGCCACGCCATCTACATGACAGAATGAGTTGTATCCGACCCGACGGCAGATATCGGTCCCAATCTCCGGGAAGATTATCTTTAAATCGGAGCTGCAGAGCGTGTTCCATGTCTCTTTGACTGTGCTTCGAAACTGCAGGACGCCCTCACCAGCAGAACGACCACCGATAAGTCGATACATCTTACCATCACCTCCTGGGAAAATAAATAGCTGAACGTGAATACGTTAATTAGTATCGCTGTGCCTGCTACGTAAACATCGAAATACATAGGTGGGTGGCGACATTGGCAGCCGACGGCAAGAGACACCGGGGAATCTACACATCCCTACGTGCCATGCCTTGTGTGTGCATTCCTCTGTTCTCGTGTAGTTAAGAAAACTGTTCCAAAATGGCACGTTTTTCAAAATGAAAACATATTTTCCACCAAAATTAAAACAGTTATTATCTATTATGCCCTACACCCTAACCTTAAACGTAATTAACTAGAAATGTTTAAAATTAACAAAATGGACAAATGTTGGGCTATATGCTTTACCCGCCGTTGCGATGTATTTAGAGTTTATAAATAAAGGTGGCGTTCGATATGGGTCGACACGTGTTTAACCTCGTTTCCTTGTTTTCCCCTAACTCATCACACCTTGCATGATCCCTCGGGAAGCAACTCGAACGCAACTTAATTGTTGGTGTCTTTAGCGCCCTTAATAGGCATATGCTGTTTTTCTTCGGATATTATTTATCGCCGCGAAGCGAAGACGCAAAAATCTGAGAGTTTTTCCCGTCCGTATCAACACCCAGAAACCCCTAATTCTTATGAAATCTGTTGGCAGATTTGTGTAATTTTTGTTTTGAAAATACGGTATGTACGTAGTGTTCGTAAGACAATATTTTCCAAAAAGAAGAGAAACCAACCGCGAATGACAAAAGCAACTCGCACTTCGTGCTGTTTTCTACGGTTGGAAATAAAACTAACTCCAAGACCTCGTGATTTGTCGGAACCAGAAACTGGTTCCAATAAATCACGTGACCTAGATTATTTCAAAAAAATCAAGGTCTATTTTGGAAAGACTTTCAGAATTATGTATGTGTCTATTTCGAGCCCAAAATAGCCCAACAAAGCCGGTATTTCACTTTAAGTAGACGTTCACATAGGCCTACAGTTGTGGTCAGACGTATACATACAACTGTGTTAAAACTGTTGTGCTTAAACTTGCGCTGTCACCATTTTTGTAACAGTCGTGATAAAGTCGTGATTTTGTGGAATTCCTCACGTGCTTGCAGTACTTAAAACATAGCTTGCACACCTTGCAATGGTTCGGGTAGTCCTGTTTACCATTTTAGGTGATGACGGTAGTGGTGTACATGTATGTAAACTTCTTACTTCAACTGTATCATGCATGGCTGTTGTTTCCATTTCTGTCCCGTTTACATAACTTTATATCCCAGATTTCTATTGTCCAGGTTCAGTCATACACGTGCTTCTCAAATGCATTGATAATTTTAACATGACAAAGTGCTAAAGTTCGTCAAAATAACTCGAATCACGTACCGGTCTGGGTCATGTTCGTCTCCGTAGTATTTGAGCAAATCACTCCCACATCTTCCATGTGACTACAGTCATTCGTGCCCCAGCCCGCGTGATGGCAGTCTGACAGTTGAGCCTCGTCTCCAGAACAATGGACGTCATCTAGGAGAATAATTTGCCCGGAGCCTTCACCAAACTTGGTGTGTGCAGAAACGGAACTGTAGCCGAGTTGACGGCAGACGACAGTCGCTTCCCGTATGTTCCAGTTGTCGTCGCATACTGTGCCCCACTGGTCGGGGACGTAAACCTCCACGCGTCCTTCGGATGGAGAATTGCCGCCAATCAGGCGGATAGTCCCAACTTGAACGAAACAAAGCGGAGTTTCATGAAGGACTCGCAATCAACCACAGGTTAGGTATTTTACATACTGCCTAAAAGCTAGCCTTTTTTTCAGAATCGTAGGATGTAGGAGCGCCCCAAAGCGATAAGGATATTGTACAAGGACCGCCCCTAGAGGACGTAGGAGCGCCCCTAGAGCGAATCCATAACGATATTGTACAAGGATCGCCCTTAGAGCGAGTCCATAAAGATATTGTACAAGGAGCGCCCCTAGAGGCCGTAGGAGCGCCCCTAGAGCGAGTACATAACGATATTGTACAAGGAGCGCCCCTAGAAGAAATAGGAGCGCCCCTAGAGCGAATCCATAACGATATTTGGAAGGAGCGCCTCTAGAGGACGTACAGGGGCGCCCCTGGAGCACAAGGAGCGCCCCTAGAGGACGTAGGAGCGCCCCTAGAGGACGTAGGAGCGCCCCTAGAGGGAGTCCATGACGATATTGTGCAAGGAGCACCCCTAGATGACATAGGAGCGACCCAAGAGCGAGTCCATAACGATATTGTACAAGGAGCGCCCCTAGAGAACGTAGGAGCGCCCCTAGAGCGAGTCCATAACGATATTGTATGAAGAGCGCCCCTAGAGGACGTAGGAGCGCCCCTAGAGCTAGTCCATAACGATATTGTACAAGGAGCTCCTCTAGAGGATGTAGGAGCTTAATCATCACTTAATAATTGGGACAAGCCGGGCAGGAGTTTGGGGCGTATCTTAATTGATCTCTGGGAGGGGTCGTTATTTCTCTCTATAGGGCTTGTTAAGCTTACGTGATACTAATCCCAATCAGTGAGAAACGACCGCACTACTGTGATTCTAGACCACCAGTTGGCTGCATAGCTCAATTGGTAGGGCCTCTGCACGTTAAACCGAAGGTCCGCAGTTCGAATTCTGGAGCAAAGTTGCTTTTCACTGTATCCAGATTTCCCAAACTCATCATGGACATTTGTCCACATTTGTATCACAATAAAATCAGGACAGTTAATCGGTTACTTTGACATACTTTGACTTGCTTTCCAACTAATGAAGACTAACTTACCAGGAAAGATGTTCTCGTCTGTTTCCCGAGGATCGGGAGCGCATGTCGCCCCTGCAACTCCATGCTCGCACGTAGAATCCCAGCCTGAATGGAAGCAGTTTGCCAAATTCAACTCGTCTCCGTTGCAGTTGACCTTACTAAGGTAGGCGTCCCCCATCTCTGAGCTCGACCAGACATTATCAGCTACAGCGGCACGGTATCCAAGATGCCTACAGACCACCGTCGCGTCCAGTAGGTCCCAACCGTCTGCGCACACCATACCAGTATCATTGTTACAAGTGCTGCGTACCTCAATTCGGCCTTCAAAAGATGAATTACCTCCGAAAAGTTGTACAACAAAGTCGCCTGTGCAACAAGAATAAACGGACACATAAGATTGGGGTACCGTGGCCGAGTGGTTTGAGTCGTTGACTCGCATTTGGGTGGAAACTCGGTGTCGCAGGATTGAAGCCCGGCCGTGGTACCTGTGCCCTTGAGCAAGACACTCAACCACAATTGCTCCCGCCTTCGGAAAGGATATAAAGTCGTTGGTCCCGTGTGTTGTGTTACGAACTTAAAAGATCCCAGAGTACTTTTTCGTAGAGAGTAAGGGGATTCTCTTGTGTCTCTGGCTGTCGACTGCCAATGGCGCCACCCACCTATGTATCTCGATGTTTATAATGTGAAGAGACAAGAGACCTTATTTTTATCTCCCCAAATGAAGACGCGGTTGGGCTCCCGTATTCGCAAAATGGACAATCTAGGGTCGATAACATGAAGCGCTCTTATCCTTCGTAACTCGAGGTGCATGTCACTGCGGTTTACCCATCGCAACTGGTGTTACGAAGGATCGTAGCGCTTCCTGAAATCGGCCTTGATTTTTGTGTGTATAATTCCGACACGGGTCTTTTTTATGTACGTATGGTATATAACATTTTATTTACTTTGTACAGATGAATTCCACTTGCAGTGCAAAACCATGAGCAAAAAACATTCATCCAATATTGCATTGATACAACATACCTGTACCTTTGCCGCAGGTTATCCACACTACGTCATTCAACGTGCATGCCTGAGCAGACGAAGGCGAGGGTACAAGAAAACATGAGGTACTGTCCGGAAGCGTGATGCAAATTACGTCGACCCTTTTCAACGGATAGTTCAGGATTTCGAGTGAACTAGATTCGAGTACAGCGGAGGTTGCGCCATCTGCACGGCAGAATGCATTGTATCCTATCAGACGGCAGATGTCGGTCCCGAACTGCGGAGTAATGTCTTGCACGTGAGAGCCGCACGGCGTGCTCCAAGTCTCGCCGACTGTGCTTCGAAACTGCAGGACGCCCTCACCGGCCGAAGGGCCACCAATAAGTCGATACAAGTCACCATCACCTACTGAAAAGAATGCATGATAATGCATGGTAACGATAATATGGAATTATGCCGTGCACTTATCCGGGGAAACCCGATCAAGGGGTTAACATTATCATTAACCCTGATCATAGGGCTCCATTAAAGCACTCCATATGCCATATCGGCTTCTTAACGAGTATACAGCTCCAGCTACCTATTATGTGGTCAATGGATAATCAAATACATCAGAATTCACTACCCTCTCAGATACCCATTTACGCCTGGGTAAAGGAAAGCGATGCATGCCAAAGTGCTTTTCTCAAGGGCACACGTACAATTGATGGACCGGACCGTGATTCGAACCCACAACCCTATAACCCACATTTTAAATACGATCCCCTAGACCGCTCAGCCATAGTACTGCACACATGCGTTCGTGAAGGTGGGCAAACGCATACGCTAACGGAACTCACACTGCCTCTATCAAAACAAGTGAATTCGCGTAGTCGAGAATACTGAAAAGATTTTGTTAAAAACATCTTCAGTTGATAATTTCTTTATAAACTGAACTTAATTGTTCTACGTACTCTTGCGCGATTATTGATTTCTTGGACTGCCGTCTGATATCGATTGTTGATGCTGACAGGCGTAGCTCGGGCGCATAATGGTTCCAAAATTGCAGTCGCCGACTGTTCTGCATCGTTGCAAGGTCGACCCGAGGGTGGGCTTAATGGAGACATTATGGCTTTTATAGTGTACACGATACTTTGTAAAATATGGCGCATGAATGAGTAGGGTTTCCTCTTGCCTCTAAAACCGGAAATTTTTCCTCGTCTTCTCTTCACAGATTTGTTTTCGTTTCAGTTACTTTCAGTTACGTTTTTTAATCAATTTTCCTTTCAGTAGCCCCCCCCCCCCCCCCCCCCCCCCCCCCCCACCCCCTAAAAAATGATGTACAACAATATATAGACCTTTATCACGGTGCAGCCATCTTCCCTTTTCTCCTATTAAAATATTTGAGATTGTTCATTGTGTGCATCACAATGGCACAAACGTTGCGCGATCAAGAGAACGCACAGCGTGTATGGACAGTAATTCTCAACGGTAGATTACACGCGCTATCGCGCGGTAGCGCAGACGCACTGATTGAGCCCGACACGTACTATGCGGAACAAGACAAAAATTGACGCACCGTGATAAAGGTTTGTCTGGGCTTGCATGGCCTTGTTGGGCCTGCAAGACGTGTGTTACGTCACTTTTACGAATATCTTATACAATTTCAGATTTGACAGTAGGTATGCCTATGCCTTTCTTTTTTGTTGATTGTATAGGCCTATATCTTAACATAATATATCTTAACAGTTTGATGTTTTAGGAGCCGTCCCAAGCTTAGGAAGGAATGTGGACCTTCCATGGTAGTGACAACAAATGTTGATAAGTAGCATTTCGAGGGGGAGGGGGGTGGGGGGTCTTGAAAAGTACTTCTCTCTGTAGAACCATGAAAATGTTGCCAACTTTGGGCGGCCCCTTATAGGCAGAGATCCGTGCGCCGAGCTCATGAATATTTTGTATGACCTCAATTTATTTTTTATTAGAGAGAGTTGCGGGCTGATCGAGTGTGGTCTAGTGTATAAATTGGCTATCATTTTGAACAATCTAGCTCGTAAAAGTGTCCCTATTTTTCCCAGTAGCGTAAGTGACCTTTTTTTCCCAAAATGGACGCTGGCAATTTTCACTCTTACAGGGGTAGTTTTGTTTCAAGTGGAAATTAGGGAATAAAAGTGACGGATCACCCCATAACATTGAACAGAATTGAAAATATGAGACTTCAGTAAGTATGTTGGTGGTTGTCCCAAGACGCTGAGAGAGTTGTGAGTATTTGTAAATGATTTTTGATATTATTTATCTTAATATTATTTATTCTGCCGTGAAAGACCATAGTTCCATTAGAGTATGCGGGACCCACAGTAGTGCCATGTCGGCGAAAATACTACGAAGTGTAACAGACATGTAAAATTTACGCGCTTTAAAAAATTAATCTGTTTGATCTAAAAACTGTCGGTAAACAAAATATCACCATGGAAACAAATGATAGAAGCGATGCTGGCGTTTTAACTCAGGCGAAACATGTGCAGTCATCAGATTGAAAAATGTCGTGGCGCACCGTCTAGTATTACTGTGCAATTACGGTCGGTGTGATAAATTGTCGAAAAACCCATTATCATAATATCCTATGTTGGTTGGTATAGGATCGCTTATGAACAGTTGTTGCGATCTGTCAAGTTTTCAATTACAATTACGTAGCCTTTTGCAAGTTTCTCATAAATATACCATCTGGTGTACTGACGCTCTTACTTCCACATGCAACCTCAGTATCCACTTGACCAGACTAAATGTTTCTTGGTACGTGATGCATATACCCAACAAAAATTAAAATCATATAACCTGGTGAATAGACATTTTAATTTGTAGGAAGCAGTGAGCCATAGCGGCTTCGCCGTCGGTTGTAGTTTGTGTATAACCATATGGTCATGAATTTTGATATTAAAGGAACACACCGGCTTTGTTGGGCTATTTTGGGCTCGACGTAGACCCATACATTATTCTGGAGCGCCTTCGAGAGTAAATTAGATATATCCTGAAAAGACGCCGTCAAATTTTGCAGTTTTTGAGCATTTTTGAAAAATTCAAGGTCACGTGACTTTTCGGAACCAAATTCTGGTTCCGAAAAGTCACGTGGTCTTGTGAGTTAGTTGTATTTCCAGCTGTATAAAAGTTTGTTACTGCAGAACTGCACCAAATTCAACTCTGATTTCCCCCCAATATTTATAAGTAATTGACAAAAGAGAGACTATTTATACAGGTATGAAACAAAGTTAAACATAAGTATGAAAATTCGAACATAATTGTTTGTTTCGAGAGTCCGGAGAACGGGAGCGAGCGCGTGCTACGGCAGGCTACTGTGGAGTGTAGGATATTTGCCCCGCGCAGCACGGCAAATAGCCTGAGTGCACATACACACGGGCGTGTTGCCTTGGTGTACGTTCGTGAAGAAAAAAAATTATGCCAACTCCTCAAAAGAAAACGAAAATTCCTATTCGGTCGTCCGGGCTGTCCAGTGAAATCGTGAGCAGAAAATGTGAGATATCCTGAGCAGGAGAAGAGCGAATCGTTTGTGACAAAGTCGTGAGGCTCGCGCGTAGTTGCAACGGCTGGTGAAGCGTATAACCCGTCTTTTGACCGTTTTTGTTAATTTTGTACTTAAATTACGGGATATTTTGATGACCTTTTTTCACAACGACCATCAAAAAAGTATTGTCAATGCTGCTACATCACTAAATCATGTAAACAGTAGGCCGGTGTGTACCTTTAAAGGAGCGTGACCAGATTTTTCAAAAAAAATTGATTTCGTTGCAACCATACAATTCATACTGTCCATGGGAAGAACACAGTAAATTTGTAATCCCCAATTTATATGTGGAAGCAAAAAGGTTGGTGTAATCACTGCAATGCTTTAATATGTAGCTGGATACATTAGTTTACTAAGCTTCGGTGGATTTTTTACGATATCACTGGAAATGTGGTTTGAGAGAGCGAAATGATATGATATGGTATAAAAATCTCAACACCCATTGGAAGATGGGAGGCTCAAAAATGTGATATGGTCACGCTCCTTTAACGCGTGCTTTTTAAATTCACTTACCTGTTTGGGCTAAAACTGTCGATGCACAAACCGTGATCAGCAAAGCTATTGCAACGAACCTGCAGCTGTAGTTTGGTCGAAACATTGTGTACAGTCACCCGAATGACGAATGACCTGGCGTCTGATATGGCAGTATAGTTATACGGTGGTTGAGACTATCCTCACTCGAAAACGCTTATTCCCTATGCTGGTTGGTACTTAGTACTGGTAGTATCATCGCTAAACTGGTGTTGTGATCGAGTGAGAGCCATCTCATTATTATTTATGACAAGTTCTGCTTAATAAAAGTGAATGCACTCTCGTGTAATGAGAGTTCAATTAGATTGGCAGGTTAAAGTGATCTTTAATGAAAAATTCAAGGAGCGTGACCAGATCATATTTTAACCCCCTTTCCCCTTGGGTGTCGAAATTTTGATACCATATCATTTGTCATATATTTCTCATTACCATTCTGAAATAGCGCGATTCCAATCCGTATGTGGGTAATTCCCAAAATTAGGGGTCCAAAAGTGTTACATTCTTTTTAAGATTTCCAAGTGTTTTTATTTATTGAAAGTTGTCACCCAGTAGAAAATAATTATTTGTATTTGAACAAATGCCACTAAAATTTAGTGTTTGTGTGTAGATATGGCACTAAGATTAATGCAAACTCATTCTACAGCCAATTTTTATTGGCGTAGGTAACCCGGGACACCAAACTCCTGTTCAATACCATGGAACAATTTATAAGCCTTTATGGTCTTTTGTTTTGAATATTTTTCAGGAATCAGCAAACAAAATATTGAAGAAAATGATGCTGCCTCCTATAATCACAAGCCACAGTCTATTACTGAGAATTTGTGGTCATAAGTGGTGATTTTTGAAGCAGAGAGTGTCGTACGTAACTAGGACACCAAACATTTTGGACCCCTAATTTTGGGAATTACCCATATTTTCAAGGATATTGTCAACCAACCACCGATGTTTTGTAAACTGATTTATCCGTTCCATAAAGCAGTGCTGTGATTACACCAACCTTTTTGCTTCCACATCCAAATTGGAGATTGGAAATTTCCTGTTTTCCTCCCATGGATAACATTTTGGGGAGGCATTTTATATGATTGTTTTGTTATAGAACAAAATCAATTTTCTTAAAAAATCTGGACAAGCTCCATTAAGGCATCGTATTTTGAATAGGAATTTGGTGTCACGGGTTTTCTATACCTATGAAAATTAGCTGTAGAATGAGTTTGCATTAACCTTGATGCCTTATCCACACACAAACGTTAAATTTAAGTGGCAGTTATGGTAATAAAAATAAATATTTTCCACTGGAAAAGCACTTTCAATCACTAAACACTCTTGAAAATCTTTAAAAGCATGTTACACTTTTGGACCCCTAATTTTGCAAAATACTTTTAGTTGTTAATTTCTAACACAAAATACAATTTTTGACAGAAATACATTTTTGTGGTGTTTGGTACCATTGTTATTAAAGTGGCATTGCCCGTGTTTCGGTGAAAGGATTAAAAAAAATTAATTTCGTGTCTCTGTAACGAAAAATATCAAAAACTTAAATTTCCGACGTCGGGAATTGGAGATACAAGCCTTTTTCTTGAAACGTGCTTCACATGTTGTACATGTGCGCGTACGCTCATATGTACATAGTATGTGTACAATGTACACATGTACGCGCACATGTACATTTACGTCATAACCCTGTCGATTAATTGACCTGCCAGCCTTTTTTTTGTTTAATCGACTGGCATTAATCCTTGAAGGATTTTTATGTTCTTGGTACCAAATGAAAGCTGATAACTTTTTCTATTCTAGAAAAATACCTATTTAACTTTTAAAAAAATTGTACGCCCAAATCGGCCCAAACACGGGCAGTGCAACTTTAACTCTTTTAGTAAGGTTTTTCTTGTCAACTCATGAAAACAATTGGATCACTCACCGTCACTGCAAATGATGTACTCTACCTTTTAAGTTAGAACTGACGTAAACAGAATGGCCTGTCAAAAAGCAGCCTTTCGTGCGGTAATTTCACATTGCAAACAACCGCCGGCAGAAGTATTCATAATGCCCGGTAATCGAAATAATGTTTGCTTAAGATAATAGCGATTCATTCTTCCACGACGCAAGCTAAATCAATTACTGAATAACAGCGATCCTCTTTGTCAAAGTCGGTTGATAATGTATTTGCTTTCAATGTAGTAACAATTTTACAAATTGGTGAATTTGGAAATTAGGGCTAATGTTGTGCATGTATGCACTTAAAGGGCTATGACATGCTAAACAACTTTATGCACAGCTAGTCTTTGCTGCATATGATGGATTACTTGTTTATCAAGATATTACTTCCCACGTGCATCAGGATTTTGAGCGTATTTTTTGTGACGCGCATTGGCTGCGCCGTATTTCGAAAAAAAATCGAGCAACACGCGCGCGCGTTTAGAATATTTTCAGGATGTGCGTGCGCGTACTTGATGGCGTTTAATACGCAGTAGCATTTTTCCTACGAAGATGGCGTCTGTGAGAGTGGTCAATTGTTTGTTTTGATTAAAATCAATAAAAGGTAGCCTTCTTCAACTTTGAAGATTTCATTGCAGTAAATCACAGAACGAGGGCGCTGTTTGGGGTGCATCACTTCAGGAAGACACAAGGGAAAAGTAAAGAAAAACCATAAGACTACAAGTTGGAGTTGTGGCAAATTGCTGCAGTTTCCACCCCGTTTTGTTATAGCTCACAACAGAAAACATGTAAAATAATATCAAACAGTCATGGATTACAAAAGTTTCAGCATGTTTGAGAAAAAAGTGGAATCTGTTGTGCACAGTTGAATGTGATTTTCCTGTGTTTACCTCTTGTGACATCACAACCTTGCTCATGAATATGCATATTACATTAGCATAAAAGCTAAAAACCTTTGTTTGAACCCCTAAAGACGCTCCAAATATAATTGTTATGACTGTAACTGAGTAGAGTAGTTTTATAGCACAAATGTCATGGATACAAATCCCTAATCATGGGCCCTTTAAACATTGACAAATTTTTGTTAATGGATATACTGGGAAAAATATATCGCGTTCCCTGACTCTGATGGGAATTATTCATGTGTATCAAGCAGTGGTCGGATGACAATCGCTAAAACAATTGGTGTAAATTCTACTTCTAGGTGAACCCTCCCGATGTTAACCAACGGACGTGGCTTGAAAGTAAGGTGTGTTCAATAGTTCGATCACGCCGTCGCACGCAGGGTTAATGCTTATCTCAAATGAGTACTGGGGTGAACAGTCACCTTTTGTGTGTTGCCAAGGTTACTCGGTCTAGCAATGGGTGTTTTAGGTTACCAGCAAATGCTTAGACCCAGTACTCTGGCAACTGACGTCACAATTTCGTATTATATATACCCAAATCATAGTGACGTGACGTCACAGCGCTGTGTTGCTTTCCTTCGTGTACACTGGTTTTAGAAATATTAAATTGGCCTCAGATCACATCACGAACGGACGCAACAAGGAGCGTGGCCTTGCGTACACATTAGAATGACCGCGCAATTATTGATGGCCGTTATCCGAGTGTACAAACTACGATTAATTGCTAACATCGCTCATCGTGGCGAAAGTAATTTAGCTTTGGCTAAAACAGGTCACTTACGATCAATTTGAGTTAGTGACGGGTATAATGGATTAGTGACGGGTATAATGGATTAGTGACGGGTATTATGGATTAGTGACGGGTATTATGGATTAGTGACGGGTATTATGGATTAGTGACGGGTATTATGGATTAGTGACGGGTATTATGGATTAGTGACGGGTATTATGGATTAGTGACGGGTATTATGGATTAGTGACGGGTATTATGGATTAGTGACAGGTATTATGGCCGGGTCACACGGGAAGATTGCCGTAATTACTCGATCATCATACGATCGTAATACAGTCAAGCCTGTCTCATAACTACCACCCAAAATTATGTACATAGATTGTAAACTTTGTAAAGAAGGCCATTTCCTCCTTTTTTATGTAGGCCGCCATAACTGAGGTGCAAGCGCACGTTTTGTATGGATTACACATTGTAACATTGTGTCGTCGCTGCAAACAGACGCTCGCGTTATGTTTAGAATCAAAACGCGCGCTGCTGTTTGTGGACATCATTGAGCTCCATATATATATACGTAAATCAATGGTGGACATACACGTACACAATGGTACAATGTGTAATACTCAACGTGCAGTTTATGCACACTATAAAGCACCTGAGTTATGGCGGCCTGTGGATTCGTACTTTGTATATACTGGCCAAATACTCCTTTAACTACATCACTTTCTCTCAGGAGGTCACACCGTCTATAATTAGACATGGTTGTTGTTCAGGAGCTTTCAAATGCCACACAAAAGGCTAAAAAGCCTCACTAATACATCCCCTTGCAACAGTGCCCCTTTAACGCACTCCCCAACTCCTGCGTCGCTTAGCAGAGTGAAAATTCCCTGAGATCTCAGAATGCACTAATAGGGCCAAATCTTTCTTAATTAACTTTATGCACGTCTGCAGTCGCAGGCCACTTCTGTGATTTAAACACAGTTTTACCGAGTGTTATTTGTGTTCGGTCGGCACATTGATCATTTTCCGCGTTTATATCTCGCATCAGTACAGTGTGTGACAGAGGCTAATTGATGTAGTTGCAAGAGCCACCCAGCAGGTAATTGCCGAGGACCTGCCAAGTCAAGTGAGACAAATTTCTGGTGTGATGTGGTGAGTTCCATCTCGGTTTCGAACGCATGACGATGACCGTCTATATTTGGCTTTTTCACTAAGGTTTGTTCAGATGTTTGGCTAGAGCGAAAATGCCTTTGTTTTTGCACTATTTTTCGTCTGCTGACTTGCACTAGTCTTTTTGTTTTACGCAATTTCAGGCTTTTGCCAAGCTCAGATCGTAACCAAACCCCGAATGTGACGTCATGATGACGTCATCAGTTGTCAGATTACAAGCAACTTAAAATATAATGAAATAAATATTTAAAAATCAGTTAAAAACGTTCGCAACAGCTAGGTTTTACCCCGTTATAAGCCAACGACTTAACCACTCGGTTTTATTGCAAATCCTTACTGCATTTAAGGCTTTGTGAATTTATCAACAAAACAATTATAATTTAATTTTTTAAAATGCTGAATTCATTAAAATCTTAGATGCTTGAATTGTTCAGCTTCAAACTAGAAAACCTTATTCGGCGGGTTAAATGTAACATAGGCCCATCCTCCAATTATTGGAAATATTAATCGGATTGATTTCTTACTGGCATTAAAGAACATTTCAATAATCGAACTGATCTATCGCGGTCACACAGGCCTAAAAGTGCTGTTGTATCAATTTTTTTTAAAAGATGTTTGCACCACGAAATCGGAAAAACAGCCGTAACGGCAATGACATGCTAAAACACCTATGCCAATCGACATTGTGTGCAATATTGGCTGAGAAATCAAGTGGCTAAGTTGCCGAGCACTGATTGGTTTACAGCGTGTACGTAGCCTCGAGCATGCGCAGATGCATGTCACTCCTAACCTTGCTCAATGATATAAAAACATTAAAAATATTTTGTTACCTCGTAAAAACTCTGATTCTTCAATTCAATTAAAGTATTGGGTTTTATTTAAAAGCACAATAATTTAGTTACTATTATTGTTATTTTGTGCATGGCTGTTGCTTTTATTTTTCACAACACGTCTGTGATTGTACAATTAGGCCTATCATTTGCTTAGATCTCCAATTTTTCTTGAAATCGTATATATGAACACAAAAAGTATAGCCCCATATTTCCCCAAATTTCTAAAAAGGTAAAAACTTCTTATTTATCATTTCCATCACTCACGATTTGTTTTTTGTTTTTTTGGGGGGGTGGGGGGGGGGGGGGGGGGGGTGCGGAGACGACGGGATGTCTAATTTGTCTTATTCGCAAGGCGTTCTTCCACTTTTTGCACAAACTGTCTGATGTCCTTCGCAAGTAGTTCCGGCACCTCGAAGGCTGCAAAATGGCCGCCGGTCGGGTAGGTCGTGTAGGAGACGATATTGGTGAAATGCCGGGCAGCCCAGTTCTTCTGACACCGAATAAGTTCATGGGGTAGATCCGCTAGCCCGGCAGGCACGGTGTTCAGAAAGCTACAGGGGAAACAGATCGGTGTTATCTTATGTACTTCAGTATATCATTCTACATTGTGTATTTTATGGTGTAAATTTAAATTTTTATTTGTATAGTAATTATTATTTTTTTGTGTGTTCTCTCTTATCCCGAATTTAGGGTCAATAAAAAAAGAAATTATCATTGTATCGTTTTATCGTTTTATCACTGTACCAGAATATTATACTTTGCAACACTCTCAGGCGGCCGCCACGGAGCGATATTTGATACACTGACAGGCCGTCCATAGCCGGCAAATTTAAGTTCAAAAGCAGTGTGTACAAATGAATGGTGGACTATGTTTACACGTCAACCGTGGTAACCAGCGGCAAAGCTGATGTGTTAACTCGTCAACCGCCCTTGTGACTATAGACGGTGTGACCTCTGACGTCACGGCAGTTTCCCTTGAATTTTATACCTAAAAGCAAACATACTTGCTAAGGTCGCGGGAAATTGAAATAGTCTCCTTGTACATGCGCATAGATGACATAATGCTTCCCGATAGCCAGTAGATCATCACGTTAGTTAGCAAGTCGTCTTTGGACCAATAAGCGTCCAGCCCGCCGTCGTCTAAGTCAACCCAATCCTTATTGGTCCATGTGGAGAACTTCTCAATGATGTATGCCGCAAGTCCGACTGGCGAGTCGGTGAGGGCGTGACCTTTGTTGGTAAAAGTAACGGATAGAAAAGCCCATTTTTGTTTCAAAATAACAAAGTACAAGAATGTCAAAACTTCAATTGACCCAAAATAACTTTCTATGCATATTTTGAACCAGTGTACACCATACCTTTTGTGAAGTGACAATGTGAAGTTTAGCAGAGTCCTTAATTCTTTCCGTTAAAGGTACACACCGGCCTACTGTTTACGTAATTTAGTGATACAGCATCCTTGACAATAATTTTGTAATGGTCCATGTAAAAAAAACAAATGTCCCGTAATTAACCACAAAAGCTTACAATAGGCCGTATTCCTGAACGTACGTGGAGGGCGCTGTCAAGTGGTCCGCGCCCATCGTGCGTTATGTTCGAACACAAAACGCGCTACGCGCGCACGCCTTCTAAACGTTTATTTTGAATGGAAATCTGTGCGCGCGACACAGGTCTGCGCGCTCCGCGTACGCGACCTTTCCCACGTACGTGTGCACGTACCCCCACTTTTCTACAGTCGTCTATGGACATTTTCCCCCAAATCACCTTGTTCGAGCGCCCTCACGCGTTCAGGAATACGGTCTATTTATAAAAACGGTCAATAGTCGAGTTATATACGCTTTACCAGCCGTTCACTATCGCGCGAGACTCACGACTTTGTCGGAAACTATTCGCTCTTCACTTGGCAGCTTTTTGCTTTGGATATCTCTCGTTTTCTGCTGATGATTTCACTTGACAGCCTAGACGACCGAATGGGTTTTTTCATTTTCCGTAGAGGAGCTGACATTCATGGTTTGTCTTCACGAACGTACAATATTGGCACCGGTACCAGTTTTGGGCGCGCAACGTGTGTGTGCCGTGGGGCTAAATGTCACATTGTCCGGTAGACTGTTCACGGTGGAACTCGCTTCGGTTCCTCGGAATTTTATTTTTGATTTGTCAGAGTTATGTTTAACTTGGTTTCATAACCTGAATACATAGTCTCTTTTGTCAAATACTCATACATAATTTGAAAAATATATAACTCATAGTTGTTGCCGATTAGCCTGTTACAGGGCGGGAATTTGAAACTTCATGTTAAAACACCTCAAATATACCTAGGGTCATCCGACTTCGATAACGATATTTTTAATATCAGCAGTATCGAATAATCAAGTATAGAATATTGTTCATCTTTCACGAGCACCGTGAATAAACCGAATGAGAGATGACGTCATCCACAATGTAAACAAAACCATGTCGCGCAGGGGTTCGTGGGATTGTTTGGAGCGCTCTAATAAAATGGCATATGCGGTGTATTGATCCGTGTGTTCAGTGATTCGCTACCCTAAAAATCCGTTACCAAAAACACTCCAGAGACTCTTTGGAGGTGTATCTAGTGCCAGGGGCTAACTGCATCCCATTCGGTTGAAGTAGGCGATATAAACAGATAATTACAGCGAATTTGTACTTCACACAAACACAATAAGCGGCGGTTCGGCGAGTACTCCATTAGGCCTAACCCCATCATGCTTCGCGCGTATTAGTACATCATCTAGCTTGTGAACTACTCATACAAAAGTGAACTTGTTATGCTTATTACCAACGGTGTCCGGCTTTGTCGCGTGCAAGTGCATATATCCAGTTTCCATAAGCATTCCTTTTATGTTTTGCATGCTGGGAAGAGCTCCAGCGTAACCAGGGTCCTCCAGCACAAGCGACGGGGCCAGAAGCCCCAAGACCACTTCATGTGCCGCTGGTAGAACACTTACGAAATTCACGTGGATTCCACGGACGTGGCTACAAACAGAGGGGGAAATACAAAAATATATATATAATGTTCCGATTTATATGGCGCATTAGCACCGTGCAAGCACCTCCGTATTATTACCCCTGGTAATTGGGCTCTTAATTATTATTATTATTATGGTTTATTCAACAACACATATCTAAAACATTGTGGCCCACAGGCCAAATGCTGCTCAGATTTACAAAAAGTATGTGCATATTGCACTAATTACAACAAATACATACATACATATACAAAAAACTCACAAAAAAAACTCATCAACCAAACATCAAAGTCAACCTAAAAGTCTTGTCAGTGTTGGTATTGTCGAGTCTTGATATCTTTGTGTGCGACACCTAGGAATTTGTAATAATGTTTCGGCTTTAGATCTTAAATTCTTAGTACTGGTTTTTCCGGTAGGAGCATAGAGCGAAACCTATGCGAGGTCAACAGTTTCTGTCCAAACTTCTGCATCTGAATGTGGCGCCTTGTTTCAAGACTAACTATATTTAACATTCCATATTTAAGCCTTCTCAACCCCTTCGGGAGTATGCATATATCTTTCATTCCTGCAGATGTTAGCGGTTGGTCGGTTCACGCATGACCACTCGTGACTCCAAATCCGTTAAAAATGACAACTTTGCGTGATTACCTGGGAAACATACCGGACATCTGATCGACAACCATGGCTCCCCAGTCGCCACCTTGGACGTAGTAGCTATCAAAACCAAGACGGGTCATCATCTTGTGAAACATACGGCCAACAACTCTTCCATTTAGTCCTGCGTGCGAAGCATATCAGAGGCTTTCAAGCTTTGAAACTTCAAATCAATATATTGTAAGCATCACCCTAGGCTTCATGCGATTTGGCCGAGGTACGACCAATCGGCAATGTTTGCCACGATCTCCATTGCTCTTTAAGCGGGCCTCCCACTGTGCGATTTTGGCCACGAATTTCCTACGAATTGGTACGATTATCGGAGACTGCCTATACACTTACACACAATCGTACCCAATCGTACTCAATCGTAGGAAATTCGTGGCAAAAATCGCACAGTGGGAGGCCCGCTTAAGACTGGTTGTAGGTCGTACTACGATTGGTGGTAGGCGTGGTCGCATCATCAACGATTAGAGAAGATCGATCGCAAGATTAATCGTAGGTACTCGTGCGACTAGTGATGGCGATCACCGAACAATCGTGGCGACCGTTCACACGATCGATCGCAGCCTGTCGTCCGATTGATCGTAAGGTCGTATACGACAGCACGACCAATCGTCAGGTGGCACAACTAATCGCGTGACTGCTTGATAAAAGAAGCACCAGCGACCAACCTTGTTTATGAGCGGCTTCCGAGAAGCCGTAGCCTGGTATAGATGCAACGATGACCTCAAACGTGTCAACCTCCTTCCCGCCGTGGTTGACAGGGTCGATCAACAAAGGAATGATCTAAGGCAATTTGAAGAAGAAAAAATCATTAAAATGCGTCCTTTCTGAAGAGGCACATTCATCAACTTTCAAATAACATTAATCCAGAAGTACAAGTATATATACTTCGATAAGTCCATACTCGCTGAACCGATCACACTCTCTTACCTTATAGAACTCGTAGAAGGATCCTGGCCAGCCGTAGCCTTTTGACAAGGCCTTATGGCTTTGGGGTTTGGGCGTCTTGAGCGGAGTATACGAAGGCTGTGCAAACGCTATGCCTTCTGTTTTGCCATAAGGCCTTTTTCGAACTGGCAACTGCTACATTATTCATTACATGCAAGCAGTTGACCCGAATGTGCAACGTCACAACATTACCCACGCCCCACTCTGCACGTAAAGATTTTGAAAACAGAAATCGAAAACAAACATTCAACTGAGCCAATGGGCGCTAGGAGCTTGTTTTGCACGCGCGCGTGTGATGCAAGTCACGTACAGTTCCCGCAGGACAAATTGACCAATCACATGGCTTGCGGCGTTATGGCCTCGTTCATTACCAACGTAGGTACGGCACTTATATTTACTTCGACACAAAACCATCGAGCTTCATGAAAATACGTTTATATTTGACATAAATTGTTTATTACATCAACATTTTATACGGAACTAATATAATTCCCATTTGATT
This sequence comes from Henricia sp. BOLD:AAB3569, assembly GCA_037783545.1. Lineage (NCBI taxonomy): Eukaryota > Metazoa > Echinodermata > Asteroidea > Spinulosida > Echinasteridae > Henricia > Henricia sp. BOLD:AAB3569. The sequence continues at coordinate 38,763 of JBBELK010000266.1, read as the reverse complement.
TAATTTATTTGCCGTTTAATGTACCCAGTAAATTCAAAAGCGTAAGCCTACCTCCCTTGTTTGTAGGAGCTCCCTGCGTAATTTGCATGGAGTGACCTGCACGTGACTGGCTGATTTCTGCTACCACTTTTGGTAGCAAAAATAAAGAAAAACATAAGAATTGCCTGTCAGTTCGAAAAAGGCCAAGTGAGTAATTCACTCTGCGCGTATAGACTCTACTCAAGTCACCAAATCGCCCAAATTCACGAGGCCTTGACAAAAGGCTAGGCCAGCCGTGGACCATCAGGATCGGCTTAGCCTTCTGTCCAGGCTTCAGTCTTGGCACGGCCCGTACGAAATGGATGTCGATGCCTTCGATTTTTGTCTTGTAGCTTTGGTACTGATTGAGCTCTTTCTCCTTCTTTCGCCAACTGTTTGAAACAAAGTTGCGTACATCATGTTACTAAATGCGCACAAGCCAAGCTCATTCGACAGAAAAAAAAGTAACCGTAATAATGAGGCCGTGTGAACGTTGCGCCATAATATGTACCATTAAAATTTGATTTGTTGTTGTTTCAAAAGGAACCTACTCATATTTGTTGAGCCAGTAATCCACTATTTTCTTCATGTATTCCGGCCTGATACCGAAGTGAAATTTGGTGCCCTCGACACCCTCAGACCATCTGCTTTTTCTCAAACGATCTGAAAAGGAATGATGAAACAACATCATGCGAATAACCGAAAAATTAGCAATACAAATTAGCGTAAATTTTGAATCAGGTAAAATGCAAGTAAAATGTATAAAGAACAGGGGTGGGGTCAAATACGGGACAATTGCAAGATGGGCGTCATAAACCTCCAATGCACCGCACATAAAATTACACGGGGACTCAAAGGGGAGACTCCGAAAGCATGCACTGTACCCTGGGGTTATTTGCTCTGCCAGGCCATTGGTTGATAGCTTCTATTATGCAGAGTGGCAAGAGTATTGTACTAAAAGGATTACATGTAGGTTCATACAATTACCCAAATAAATGGGGCTTAGCTAGAGGCCCATATATCCCAGGGTTGGTATGACTGGTGAGTGAACTCAACATTAAAAGTGACTACACGATGAAAAAGACAATTTCGAGAGGAAGCAATTCTTTTTTAAAGACTTACAAGTAGGTTTATACCCAAATAAGTGGGGCTTTAAGCTAGAGGCCCATATATCCCAGGGTTGGCATGACTAGAGAGTGAACTTAACATTAAAAAGATAATTTCGAGAGGAAACACAAATCGTATAAACCTTTCAAATCAGCCAGTTCTTCATCCGAGAACTTGATATTAAATTTCCTGACCGAGGCGTCCTCTTTTGCAGTGGGTTTGTTTCCTCGTCCCCACCAGCCGTCTCCAACCTCAGGAGGGTCTGGAGGGGTGGTGAAGACGCCGCTCATGTAGGCGATGCCTAGGCCTAGGAGTAGCACGCCGATCGCCAGCTTCCAACCCATAGCTCAGACGGAAATTTACTCAGTTGACTTTGAATCTTTGAATCTGCCCAGAGCAAAATTACATTTCTGTTTAAAAAAATGTTTCCTACTTTTGATCTTAAATAATTTTTTCATTTGCAAACGGAATTAAACCAAAATTTCAGATTTAAACAAGGCCTGACAAATATTATTGTGTAAGTTCAGAAATCAGAATTTGCCACTTTCGACTTAGGGGTGATCCTTCATTTCTTCAGAATTTTGGCTGCAGCATGCACATTCCATCAGTCGCCAGCGGTATACACCAATCCGGTAATAATGTCTCCTTCCCTGTACATCCGCCATAGCTGGGGACTTCCACTGAATGAACTGTATGTTTTTGTTGTTGCTGAAGCTGCATTTGTTTACTTCGAACAAGTTGCGCGTCTTTGTAGGGTTGTGTGCGCGCGAAGGCGGGCGCGTCGCGTGTAGGCGCGCGAAGGAGGCGCGTTCGTGCATGTAATGGATGAGCGCTTTTCGTTCTAACAGCAACACAAAACGCACAGCCCATGCACTGGACACCCCCCAGCTATGGCGGATATGCAGGGAGAAGACCTTATTAGTTACCGGATTGGTGTATATCGACATTAGGTGTTGTTGTTGTTAATGTATGGCATCTTCGGCAACTAAGGCCCTTTATGCCATTAGGTGTTTTTTTATTCGTATGGCTCTTAAATCTCACCCACTCGTCCAAAACGGATGAAACTCGCTCAATAAAATTTGTCAGGCCTTGTTTACTTGATCTGAAATTGTGGTCAAAAGTAGGAGTCATGTTAATTTTTACACGTAGTATAGGCCTAATGTATGAGTTCACCAATAAACCAATTTTTTTTACCGACACCATGCACTGTGAAATAATGACCTCAACCGCCCGGATGCAGCTACACATGTACATGTAATTTAGAATGGTGAGATCCCTCGTACAAAATAATGGACTGGCCGGTCCCACTCTTGTTTCCTTCCTCCATGTTCCCACGCAAATAACATGGCGGCCAAGTACATTTGAACACCAAGTCGGCTTGCAAGCTTTTCTAAATACAAAAACTGACGTTTTGATCTCCATTCATATGCATTTTAGCCTACATGTGATATCACTGGACAGGTAATAATGTGATTGTGAAATTATGTTAGCTTAGTCGCTTGGTATACGCATGGATGTTACGAAGGAAAAGACCTCCATGATATGGTATACGACGCTAGTGTGATGACCTCTTTAATACATACCTTACTCCATGTGCTACATATAAACCTCGATCGAAATAGCACAGCATGCAGAATACTACATGACCGTTCATGAACCATGGAGGAAGAAAACGAACTCGGACTGCTGCTGTATCATTGAGCAAGAAACGCGTTTACTCACCTCTGCTCACCGGTATAAAATATAAATGGCGACACGCTTCATGAAACGGAACTCTAGTCAAGAGCATACATGCACGGCCCTCACGTTACAAGCGTAGGGGCTGCTGTAGGCATGGATCACGGGTGCACAAATAATCAGCACTGAATATTTCCTTCTTTCATAGATAACTCGGATAAAGTTGAATCGCCGTGAGTTGAGCGTACTTTCCAGACAAAAAGGTTACATTTTGCGGTGCTCAAAGGTCACATTTTGCGGCGCTTAAAAGTCTGGGGTAGGCTACGGTCCGGGTCGCGATATTTTTTTCCGTACCGCTGTTTAGCGAACATTCTGATTGGTTTAACCCCTATGCATATGTTGCATACTGATGTGTTTTGTCGATAACTACCTCAACATAACCCCACACCATACCACACTCTTTCCTCAATGAATAGTAAAACAAATTTAATACGAGATTCGATAGGAGATTCGAACCTGCAATTTCTCGATTGATAGCACTACGTCTTAACCACTAGACTACCAAAGAAAAAGGCTTGTATCTCCAATTCCCGACGTCGGAAATTTAAGTTTTTGATATTTTTCGTTACAGAGACACGTAAGCTTTCTAAATTCGTTCGCTTGTGTAAATTAATTTCGTTAATCCTTTCACCGAAACACGGGCAATGCAACTTTAAACCGAGGATAAAGCGTCAGATGAATATGTTTACACAAAGCCCGGTTCGTGGTCTTGCAACTCTGAGAATTGTGGGTGAAAATAAAGGCTGAAAAGTGCTCTAATTGTCCTTGTAGTGAAAGGATCATTTCCGGGGGGCGGGGGAATCGTCAACTTAGTGACAATTAAAAAGAAAACAAAACTTCAGGTCTTAAACATTATTTTTCCATACCATGTCCTGAGAGATTTTGGAATATTTTAAATTTATTTGAAGTTGGTCCAATTAAAGCACCGTCTATGGAGATTATTCAATGGGCATGTGGTGCACCTTCAGGTCGAGTCATCACCATAAGAAGAGTGCACTGGCACAACGCATACGACCCGGACCGTACCCCAGGCTTTCAAGCGCCGCAAAATATGACCTTTGAGCACCGCAAAATTTAACCTTTTTGTCTGGAAAGTACGCTCAACTCCCGGCGATTCAACTTTATCCGAGTTATCTATGAAAGAAGGAAATATTCAGTGCTGATTATTTGTGCACCCGTAATCCATGCCTACAGCAGCCCCTACGCTTGTAACGTGAGGGCCGTGCATGTATGCTCTTGACTAGAGTTCCGTTTCATGAAGCGTGTCGCCATTTATATTTTATACCGGTAAGCAGAGGTGAGTAAACGCGTTTCTTGCTCAATGATACAGCAGCAGTCCGAGTTCGTTTTCTTCCTCCATGGTTCATGAACGGTCATGTATTCTGCTGTGCTATTTCGATCGAGGTTTGTGTAGCACAGGGTATGTATTAAAGAGGTCATCACACTAGCGTCGTATACCATGGCATGGAGGTCTTTTCCTTCGTAACATCCATGCGTATACCAAGCGACTAAGCCACGTCAGGGTCAAACATAATTTCACAATCGCATTATTACCTGTCCAGTGATATTACATGTAGGCTAAAATGCATATGAATGGAGATCAAAACGTCAGTTTTTGTATTTAGAAAAGCTTGCAAGCCGACTTGGTGTTCCAATGCACTTGGCCGCCATGTTATTTGCGTGGGAACATAGAGGAAGGAAAGAGGTGGAACCAGCCAGTCCATTTTTTGTCCGGGGATCTCACCATTCCAAATTACATGTAGTTGCATCCGGGCGGTTAAGGTCATTATTTCACAGTGCATGGTGTCGGTATTAAAGCATATTCTATTTGACTATAGACACTAGTTAAAAATACGTGTAAATGACTCCTACTTTTGACAAAAATTTCAGATCAAGTAAACAAGGCCTGACAAATTTTATTGAGCGAGTTTCATCCGTTTTGGACGAGAGGGTGAGATTTAAGAGCTATACGAAAAAAACACCTAATGTCGATACACCGCTGGCGACTGATGGAATGTGCATGCTGCAGCCAAAAGCTTCTGAAGAAATGCAGGATCACCCCTAAGTCGAAAGTGACAAATTCTGAAATTCTGATGAAACTTACACAATAAAATTTGTCAGGCCTTGTTTAAATCTGAAATTTTGGTTTAATTCCGTTAGAAAATGAAAACGTTATATAAGATCAAAAGTAGGAAATTTTTTTAAAACAAAAATGTCATTTTGCTCTGGGCAGTTTTGCAGACAAGATTTAAAGTCAACTGAGTAAGTTTCGGTCTGAGCTATGGGTTGGAAGCTGGCGATCGGCGTGCTACTCCTAGGCCTAGGCATCGCCTACATGAGCGGCGTCTTCACCACCCCTCCAGACGCTCCTGAAGTTGGAGACGGCTGGTGGGGACGAGGAAACAAACCCACTGCGAAAGAGGACGCCTCGGTCAGGAAATTTGATATCAAGTTCTCGGATGAAGAGCTAGCTGATTTGAAAGGTTTATACGATTTGTGTTTCCTCTCGAAATTATCTTTTTAATGTTAAGTTCACAGATCTGGTCATGCCAACCCTGGGATATATGGGCCTCTGGCTAAGCCCCATTTATTTAGGTATAAACCTACATGAAAGCCTTTGAAAAAAACAAATTAGGCTTCCTCTCGAAATTGTCTTTTTCATCGTATAGTCACTTTTAATGTTGAGTTCACTCACCAGTCATGCCAACCCTGGGATATATGGGCCTCTAGCTAAGCCCCGTTTATTTGGGTTATTGTATGAACCTACATGTAATCATTTTAGTACAACACTCTTGCCACTCTGCATAATAGAAGCTATCAACCAATGGCAGCAAATAACTCCAGGGTACAGTGCTTTCGGAGTCTCCCCTTTGAGTCCCCGTGTAATTTTATGTGGAGGTTTATGCAACCCATCTTGCAATTGTCCCGTATTTGACCTAACCCATGTTCTTTATACATTTCACTTGCATTTTACCCGATTCTAAACTTACTGTAATTTGTATTGCTAATTATGCGGTTATATTCGCATGATGTTGTTTCATCATTCCTTTTCAGATCGTTTGAGAAAAAGCAGATGGTCTGAGGGTGTCGAGGGCACCAAATTTCACTTCGGTGTCAGGCCGGAATACATGAAGAAAATAGTGGATTACTGGCTCAACAAATATGAGTAGGTTCCTTTTGAAACAAAACAAAATCAAATTTTAATGGTACCTAATGGCGCGACGTTCACACGGCCTCATTATTGTTTCAAACAGTTGGCGAAAGAAGGAGAAAGAGCTCAATCAGTACCAAAGCTACAAGACAAAAATCGAAGGCATCGACATCCATTTCGTACGGGCCGTGCCAAGACTGAAGTTTGGACAGAAGGCTAAGCCGATCCTGATGGTCCACGGCTGGCCAGGATCCTTCTACGAGTTCTATAAGGTAAGAGAGTGTGATTGGTTCAGCGAGTATGGACTTATCGAAGCATATACTTGTAATTCTGGATGAATGTTATTTGAAAGTTGATGAATGTGCCTCTTCAGAAAGGACGCATTTTAATGATTTTTTTCTTCTTTAAATTGCCTTAGATCATTCCTATGTTGATCGACCCTGTCAACCACGGCGGGAAGGAGGTTGACACGTTTGAGGTCATTGTTGCCTCTCTACCAGGCTACGGCTTCTCAGAAGCCGCTCATAAACAAGGTTGGTCGCTGGTGCTTCTTTTATCTGATGATTATGTAATGAAACGGGAACACCACGACAGTGTATCGTGGAGATTCGGTCCCCAAATTAACGTGGACGAGCACACCGGACAGTCAATCAATCAGGAAAACAGGCGATACAGTACATGAAGTTAACAGCAGGAAAACATAATCGGGTATTTATTGTAGATCCTCAGTCATACAATCGAAGTGAATCATTACATAGTCATTAGGACATGTACAGACATCTCACTCAGCCAGAACTTGGAAGGATCGAGAAATCCTCGAGAAGAACAAACACCAAGTATACAAGACAAAAACCCCCATTGCTGGGGGTTTCTTGGATGGTGCCTCTTACATAGAGAACATGTTGTTCATGGCAAAGCCATGTTTATGGCATAAAATGATGAAAAATGTAGAGGACAAATGCACTGTGTGCTGACAGAAACTTCCAGAATCGAAAAAGAGACCTTAGCAACCGGCCTAATCACCACAGCTGCCATCTACACATTACTACGCCAAGTAAAAGTTCTCCAAAACGTCTCTTGCAGGCAATGTAAACAACAAGCATTATACTTTAAAACTATTAAATACACTTTTTGTAAGTTCTAGTGAATAAACCTATAGAACGAGTGGTAAATTTATTAAAATGTAGGGACTACTTATTCAGATACAGGACACTGTGTAAATCGGTTTAGGTCAATCAACTATATGCAACTTTTCAACAATGGGGGCGCACTTGCATTCCCTACAATTAAAACCGATTGGTTCAAAGCGTGAAAACCTCTGATATTCTTTGCGTGCAGGACTAAACGGAAGAGCTGACTAAAGCCCCAGTCACACAGACCTGTGACCATGTTACGACCTATCTGCGACCGAAACATGTTGGAATCGCGGGCAACTCGTAGAAAGAGCGCGCAATTAGCGGAGGTCGTGGGGGATCGCCAGTCTGAGAATAGAATCAGTCACAGCAAGGTCAATGGTCAAGTTCAAAACTTCTGACCTGCAATTCCAAATCACAGACAGGTCTTAACATGGTCGTACCATCAGTCGTGCACTGTCGTCGGTCAAGCAGTCACACGATTAGTTGTGCAACTGGTCGTGCCACCTGACGATTGGTCGTGCTACCTGTCGTACGACCTCACGATCGATCGGACGACAGGCTGCGATCGATCGTGTGAACGGTCGCCACGATTGTTCGCTGATCGCCATCACTAGTCGCACGAGTAACTACCATTAATCTTGCGATCGATCTTTTCTAATCGTTGGTGATGCGACCACGCCTACCACCAATCGTAGTACGACCTACAACCAGTCTTAAGAGCAATGGAGATCGTGGCAAACATTGCCGATTGGTCGTACCTCGGCCAAATCGCCACCAATCGCATGATACAGAAATCGTACGATCCGGCGTGACTGAAGCCTCGGTCGATGCTTACAATATATTGATTTGAAGTTTCAAAGCTTGAAATCCTCTGATATGCTTCGCACGCAGGACTAAATGGAAGAGTTGTTGGCCGTATGTTTCACAAGATGATGACCCGTCTTGGTTTTGATAGCTACTACGTCCAAGGTGGCGACTGGGGAGCTATGGTTGTCGATCAGATGTCTGGTATGTTTCCCAGGTAATCAAGCAAAGTTGTCATTTTTAACGGATTTGGAGTCACGACTGCTTATGCATAAACCAACCAACCGCCAACATCTGCATGAATTAAAGATATATGCATACTCCCGAAGGGGTTGAGAAGGCTTAAATATGGAATGTTATTAAGAGCCCAAAGACCAGGGGTAATAATGTAAGAGCGCCTTGAGCACGGATACATGGTACGTGCGCCCTATAAATCGGAACATTATATATATATTTTTTATTTCCCCCTCTTTTGGTAGCCACGTCCGTGGAATCCACGTGAATTTCGTAACTGTTCTACCAGCGGCACATGAAGTGGTCTTAGGGCTTCTGGCCCCGTCGCTTGTGCTGGAGGACCCTGGTTACGCTGGAGCTCTTCCCAGCATGCAAACAATAAAATTAATGCTTATGGAAACTGGATATACGCACTTGCAGGCGACGAAGCCGGACACTGTTGGTAATAAACATAACAAGATCACTTTTGTATGAGTAGTTCACAAGCTAGATGATGTCACAATAGACTATGTAAGTCTCGCGGCAAAGGTCAAATCTGAGCTTCCGGGCACAACACGACTAAAACGCCTATTCCTATAGCACGATTTTGTTTTTTGTATATAAATTTGTCTGTCCAATCTTAAGTATACAACCGACCCGAAAGTGATTCGGGTAACTAAAATGTTCTTTTACAATATATAATACATGCATAATTATCTCTAAAAACGATAAAAATTTATTAAAATTTCGTGACCTGAATAAATTTCTCTGCTATCATATTCTTCATCCAATTTGGAACGGATGACCCAAGTGTGAATTCATGTGAAAATTAATGCTTCGAACTTGGGCACTACCAAAAAAACCTGCAAGCTCTACTTTTGGTAGATGGCGTTTCGCCTATCGCAAGCGAGGTCTGTATGTACACTGTAGGCCTACGTACGTCGGCTGCTGTGCGTTTTGCATATCTTTTGCTATTTAAAGATACGCGTTTTGGGCCGTCTGAGTTTACAAAAACCTGCGTAAACAAAATAATCAAAGAATTTCGCTCGCGACGTGCGTTGAAGAGATAGGGTCTTATGCCCGGAAATAACAGTGGTTTCGCGCGGTCTCGTACGTTCGCGAGGTCAACTTACATAGTCTCTACGCGTGAAGCACGATGGGATTTGGCCTAATGGAGTACTCGACGAACCGCCGCTTATTGTGTTTGTGTGTAGTACAAATTCGCTGTAATTATCTGTTTGTATCGCCTACTTCAACCGAATGGGATGCAGTTAGCCCCCGGCACTAGAGCCACCTCCAAAGAGTCTCTGGAGTATTTTTGGTAACGGATTTTTAGGGTAGCAAATCACCGAACACACGGACCAATACACCGCGTATGCCATTTTATTAGAGTGCTCCAAACAATCCCACGAACCCCTGCGCGACATGGTTTTGTTTACATTGTGGATGACGTCATCTCTAATTCTGTTTATTCATGGTGCTCGTGAAAGATGAACAATATTCTATACTTGATTATTCGATACTGCTGATATCAAAAATATCGTTATCGAAGTCGGATGACCCTAGGTATATGAGGTGTTTTAACATGAAGTTTTAAATTCCCGCCCTGTAACAGGCTAATCGGCAACAACTATCAGTTATATTTTTTTTTAATTATGTATGAGTATTTGACTGTATTCAGGTTATGAAACCAAGTTAAACATAACTCTGACAAATCAAAAATAAAATTCCGAGGAACCGAAGCGAGTTCCACCGTTAACAGTCTACCGGACAATGTGACATTTAGCCCCACGGCACACACACGTTGCGCGCCCAAAACTGGTACCGGTGCCAATATTGTACGTTTGTGAAGACAAACCATCAATGTCAGCTCCTCTACGGAAAACGGAAAAACCCATTCGGTCGTTCAGGCTGTCCAGTGAAGTCATCAGCAGAAAACGAGAGATATCCAAAGAAAAAAGCTGCTAAGTGAAGAGCGAATCGTTTCTGACAAAGTCGTCAGTCTCGCGCGATAGTTAACGGCTGAAAAACTCGACTATTGACCGTTTTTATTAAGTTTAGGCTTTTGTGGTTAATTACGGGACATTTTGACGATCTTTTTTCACAAGGACCATCAACAAATTATTGTCAAGGATGCTGTATCACTAAATTACGTGAACTGTAGGCCGGTGTGTACCTTTAACGGAAGGAATTAAGGACTCTGCTAAACTTCACATTGTCAAGTTTGGTGTACTATGGTACTATGGTTCAAAATCTGCATAGAAAGTTATTTTGGGTCACTTGAAGTTTTGACATTCTTGTACTTTGTTATTTTAAAACCTAAAAGGGCTTTTCTATCTGTTACTTTTACCAACAAAGGTCACGCCCTCACCGACTCGCCAGTCGGACTTGCGGCATACATCATTGAGAAGTTCTCCACATGTACCAATAAGGATTGGGTTGACTTAGACGACGGCGGGCTGGACGCCCATTGGTCCAAGGACGACTTGCTAACTAACGTGATGATCTACTGGGTATCGGGAAGCATTATGTCATCTATGCGCATGTACAAGGAGACTATTCCAATTTCCCGCGACCTTAGCAAGTATGTTTGCTTTTAGGTATAAAATTCAAGGGAACTGCCGTGCCGTCAGAGGTCACACCGTCTATAGTCACAGGGGCGGTTGACGAGTTAAAGGCACAGGCTCGTCAGCAATGCGCGCCGGCCAAATTCGTGCTCGAAACACGCAGCTCCATGCCTTTGCTATGGAGCTGCGTATTGCGTGGCACACATTTGGCGGGCGCGCATTGCTGACGAGCCTGTGCCTTTAACACATCAGCTTTGCCGCTGGTTACCACTGTTGACGTGTAAACATGTCCATAGTCCACCATTAATTTGTACACACCGTCTTTTAAACTTAAATTTGCCGGCTATGGACGGCCTGTCAGTGTACCAAATCTCGCTCCGTGGCGGCCGCCTGGGAGTGTTGCAAAGTATACAATTCTGGTACAATGGTAATTTCTTTCTTTATTGACCCTAAATTCGGGATAAGAGAGAACACACAAAAAATAATAATTACTATAGGCCTGCAAATAAAAATTAAATTTTACACCATAAGATAACACCGATTTGTTTCCCCTGTAGCTTTCTGAACACCGTGCCTGCCGGGCTAGCGGATCTACCGAATGAACTTATTCGGTGTCAGAAGAACTGGGCTGCCCGGCATTTCACCAATATCGTCTCCTACACGACCTACCCGACCGGCGGCCATTTTGCAGCCTTCGAGGTGCCGGAACTACTTGCGAAGGACATCAGACAGTTTGTGCAAAAAGTGGAAGAACGCCTTGCGAATCAGACAAAATAGACACCCCCCCCCCCCCCCCCCAACCCCAAAAAATTAAAAAATCGTGAGTGGTAGAAATAATAAATAAGAAGTTTTTACCTTTTTAGGAATTTTGGGAAATAGGGGGCTATACTTTTCGTGTTCATACACGACTTCAAGAAAAATGATAGATCTAAGCAAATGATAGACTGGTCCCCTGTCCTCATATTTACTCCCCCTTCGTCGTATATGAGGACAGGTACACGCCGCCATGTTTGGCATAAATATCCAGGAATTCCTGGAGGTTTATGCAAATTAACGGTGCTGTGTCACAGTTTGCGCAAGCGCCACGCGCGCATAGAAGAAAGTAGTGCAATTTCGTTGCACAACGCTTTATTCCAAAATGCACTACTTTCTTCTAAGCGCGCATGGCGCTTGCGCAAACTGTGCCAAAACCGCGTGACGCAGGGTCTTCATATTTGGCAGACATATAGATCAGACCCTAGCCTACATTTTTCTTAGTGTAGGCATTTTCATCTGACCCTTCCTTCCTGGGTCAATCAAAGGTCAAAGTTCAGCCAATTCAAAAATCACATTGTTTGTATTTTGTTGTACTTATGAAGCAATATTACCTATTAAACTACGCTTGATCTTTATAAAACTAGGTACAGGCATGGGCCCCATCACAAACTTCCACCACCATGTAGAACATCACCATGACATAACTGATTACGTAATTATGATAATTTAAAAATGGCAAAAAAGTGGATTTTCTTTATGAAAATGACCCCAAATGCATTTCGTAAAATGTTTCCCTCAATAAAACCACATGGCCCAGGGTCTTCATATTTAGCAGACATTATAGATCAGATCATGGACTACATTGTTCTTTGTGTAGGCATTTTCATCTGACCCTTCCGTCCTGGGTCAATTGAAGGCCAAAGTTCAGCCAAGTCGCAATTTGCGTACAACCATGCATAAGCCACCCCGCGCGCCCCAGGCCATGCACTCGCGTTTTGCTACCGTGAAAGTGATATAGCGCCCTCATAGTTATACATGTATAGCTAAAGAGAGATTGCGCAGTACGTGTAAACATATGGGTCTTTCTATAAATTAGGGGTCAAAAAGTGTGACATTTAGTGTCCCCCGTTACACCTGATATGTGTTATTTTTCGTACAAAAATCATTAAAATGGCCTGTAAACCATTGTGTATAAATTGTACTTTATGTACTCGCTCTTCGAGATGGAAAGTATTTAAAGAAAGTGTCCTGAATTTACAAAAACAAGATGTAAAATGTAACGGGGGACACCAAAATTGGACCACTAATTTATAGAAAGACCCATATAGTACATGTACTTGTTGTAAGTTGCGCGAACATGCAGTGCACGTCCCATTTAAAAACAAAAGCTTAATATAGGCCTGAAATAATTAAGTCATTGTCTAGATTTTATTGAACAATCTTTTAAAAATCTAATTATGAAATTGTCCTCCTTGGCCAAACTCTTTTCAATCTTAACTAATTATGTGCTCTGATTTCTGCCTTTGATGACTAATATATGTATGTCAGTATTTCGAGTAAACATCGCGTTTCCATCCCAAATGTGAACAAAACAAACTAAAAATGAACAGTTTAGAATTCGCAAAGGGAATTCAAACTTGCCTCTAAACTGAGTTTTCAGGATAAACTTTTTAAATATTTAATTTATAACGCCATGTGACATTATTACAAATAGTACTAATTTTACAGTAACTTATTTGATGTTTTTAAAAGTGCAAAAACTGAAAATTGCCATATTTTCAAATCTAAACAAATCTTTTCTCAATCGATGAAGGTAACTGTACTGTTTACATATGTACATGTTATTTTGTTTTATATGAAATTTGGCCCAAGACTCTCTTAGTATAAATCCTGAACATTCATGTTATGATACTCCTCAAGGAGCTAATTAAGTAATCAAAAGTTTTTACCTGCGCCATGACTTGGTATCTCACAGTTCATCAAACACTTGAAAGTGGCAGATCTGTATAGCAGTACACTCAGGCAAACTGACACAACTCAAAAACTGTTCATCATCAGGTATAAGATTAAATGAGCATACAATTTAATGTTTTCCATATTCAAAATTCGTAACAAATCAGCCGATTCACCTATGATCGTGATTCCTGCGCCATATACGGTAATTAACAAAGGTATTTAACTGATGATCTCATAATGACGTCATCACGTGTCAGATTAAAGGTGATACAAATATTATAAATATGAAATATTAACAAATGCGAGCTACAACCTTGATTCGATCACTAGCAAAGGTCGTTAACTTTTGGCTTTTCCGTTTATTTCTTCTTCTGATGTTTTCCCCATTGACATAACGCATGGGCGTTGTCGACACTTTTTTTAGGTTGTTCCCAAACTTGAGGTTGTTCTTAAACAAACTTGGTAACATCAAAGACATAGTAGAAAAGGTGTGCACCCAACAATGGCGTCATCATGACGTCATCAAGTGTAAGTTTAAAGGGGCATGAAATTTAATGTTTCCATATGCAAACATTCATAAAAAAATCAACCGTTTGACCTACGATCTTGATTCTTTCGGCATATACGATCATTAATAAAGGTCTTTCAGATGCCCACATGCCTTCACATTTGGCCTCATTCCCTATTGATCAAATAGACTTTGCCTTGCCATTTGAAACTGGTAAGAGGTATTTGGATGGGGTCAAAGGTGTTTGAGTTCGACTAGGGTGGGGTATCCAAACAAATATCGCCGTGACCTTGCTCACTTCCGGTAGAAACCGGAAGTGCATTCGAATGAACCTATTTTGTAAAAGTGGGGAAAGCTGCCGAGATGCGGTTGGTAGTGTTAGGTCTAAGGTAAATAGGGTTTCCAAAAATGTAAGTTTCTACGTCATTCCATAAAAGGGTGCCCTCTAGCAGTGTTTGCGCAAATTAGCCCAATAGTGGTGAATATAGAGTGCGTCGACCACCAAACATGTCTGTATTGTTAAAACATTGATTACGTCATCAACTCTTTGAAGGTAACACATTAAAGGTAAACATTTTTTAAATTAAATACTTTATATACTTTTTGCAAGCTAAGCATGCTCATTTTTGAAGTTAAAAAAAATTCGAAAAAGCCCTACGCTCTGTTCATAGAACAGACGTAGCTCTAGTTACTTTTCGCGTTCATGCGATACTTTATAAGAAAAACGTTAGAGCAGAAAATTGCCCCTATTTTTCAAAGGTCAGTGTTGGGCGGGCGAATGATAATATTCACAAACGTGTTGTGAAAATAAAAGCAATTAACTATGCAAAACAACAACATATAAATTATAATACCTGTGTGACGTCGGATGTAATTTTCTTTGCAAGTTTCTATTATTGGGTTTCACTTTCTTGACAATTTGTTCCTATCCGCCATTACTGTGTCTATACTATGGCACGCCAAAACACAAATAATTAAACACTGATAATTGAACGTCAACCCTGAAAAACAAGTCAACAAAAAAGGTTGGCATGACTTTTAAAGGGCCATGGCATGCTAAATAACTTTGTGCCTAATCTTTGCTTCAAATGACGGATTACTTGTTCAGCAAGACATACTATTGTTCGTTTGGATTAAATCAATAAAAGATAGCCTTTTTCAACTTTGAAAATGTCATTGCAATAGGGCAGAGGGCGCTGTTTGAAGTGCATCACGAAAGGAAGACAGAAGGGAAAAGTTAAGACAAAACATAAGACTTCAAGTTGGAGTTGTGGCAAATCGCTGCAGTTTCCACCACCAGTTTTGTAATGGCTTACAGCAGGCAACATGGAAAACAAACTCAAACAGCCATGGATTACAAAAGTTCCAGGAAGTTTGAGAAAACAGGTGGAATCTTTTGTGCACAGTTGAATGTGATTTTCCTGTGTTTGCCTCTTGTGACATCGTGACCTTGGTCATAAATATGCATATTCGCATTAGCATAAAAACTAAAAACATTTGTTTTAACCTCCAAAACAAGCTCCAAATAGGATTTTATGACTGTAACTGAGTAGAGTGGTTTTATAGCATCGATTTCATTGATAAAAATCCCAAATGTTGATAGACTGTTTGAAACCGGCATACCGTGCTTTTGTTGCAATTTTTTTTTAAATGTTGAGACTTGTTTATTAGGATTGATGGTAGAACTATCAGTGTTGAATTATTTTCGCTTTGGCGTGCCATAGTATGGACACAGTAATGGCGGATAGCAACCGGTTGTCAAGAAAGTAAAACCCAAGAATATGGTAATGTACATGTGGCGTTTAAAGTTGCATTGCCCGTGTTTCGGTGAAAGGATTTAAAAAAATAATTTACACAAGCGAACGAATTTAGAAAGCTTACGTGTCTTTGTAACGAAACATATCAAAAACTTAAATTTCCGACGTCGGGAATTGGAGATACAAGCCTTTTTCTTGAAACGTGCTTCACATGTTGTACATGTGCGCGTACGCTCATATGTACATAGTATGTGTACAATGTACGCGCACATGTACATTTACGTCATAACCCTGTCGATTAAATGACCTGCCAGCCATTTAATAATTTCTTGTTTTTAATCGACTGGCATTAATCCTTGACGGATTTTTACGTTCTTGGTACCAAATGAAAGCTGATAACTTTTTCTATTCTAGAAAAATACCTATTTAACTTTAAAAAAATAAAATTGTACGCCCAAATCGGCCCAAACACGGGCAGTGCAACTTTAAGTGATTTTCTTGCCAAGTTTCTACAGGAAAACTGGTAAAAAGCAAAATTCATTTTAAAACATGCAAGAAATGTTATTTTTATATGATGAATCACATGCTAAAAGTACAGTTTATATACTGCCTGCAAAAATTGAGAGTTGTTATGTAACATCCTCCAGTGTAAATCTCTTTAAACGGGATATGCTGGTACGAAACCGGTTAGCCAAGGATGGTTGTGTGTCAAATTGTTAATACTTTTATTTCACTCAGACGTCAAACTGTAACCACGGGTCATTAAACTGTTTGGCTTGAGTTTACAATTAGGACCTTGTAGCATATAAGACAATAAAACTGTTTTCCTTTAGGGATGGATTTTGTTATGGGGGAGGGGTGCTCGGCACTGACTAATTTCAAGATTTTTTTTGTTCCTTTGTTCTAGATCAAGTAAATTTTGTTTTGTTTTTTTGTTTTTTATGTTTTTGTTGGGTTGTTAAAAAAAAATTTTGTACATTTTTTGTTAAACTGTTTTTTTGTTTTTTTTCACAAAATGATAAATTACAACGTTCTGTGTCGTGTCACTTGAATATGTTTTGAAAATTACATGGATAAAATACTGAATAGATAATGGTGCTATACACTATATTTTGTGATCGGAATGATTGTGTTTCCAGTTTCGCACTATTTTTTTAATTTATGAAAATATTTTAAATTATTATATAAAATGAAGCTTTTGAGGATACCGTGCGTTTCTGATACAGTACAGCACAGACCCCCATGTGCGTCCACGCTGGGCGCAGCAAAGCACACGCGTACGCGCGCGTCATGCATGGAGTGAATTCACTGTGCGTGTGTGCGCTCAACGCGCGCGTGTACAGCAAAAAATACTGTACAAAAGCACATTGGAAATGGGGTGCACGTTGGAAAAGTTTTCAACACAAAAATCTCGCGGAAATCTTTCAAAACAAAGAAGGTATCAGCTTCATTTCATGAAGTAATATTTGATGTCTTTTCGGGTGATATTAGATTATATATACCGATCTCGTGCGGTATATTCTTATATCACCATCAAAGCCATTATTATAATTATCAACCATATGGGCAAAATGGTGTTAATTTCATACTTCGATTGCTTCAAAGGTTCGTGTGGCCTTTATTCATATATAACGGACTCTTGTATAAAATCCATAGCTAATTTTATTTGTGTTTTGGTTTTGCAAAATAATGATAGCACTTTTAGTTAATGCCGCACTAAGCCGAACTATATGCGTGTACTAAATGGTATGTGAAGCTGCCCTTACATTTCGTAAGTTTGTCTCATAAAATGCATCCTCTAAAAGATCTGTCAATGAGAGAGGCTAGCGTTGCAACTCAAGGTGTTTAGTTCCTCGAGAAGAGCCATATAATTTAACGAATCAAACTAAAAACCTCAGTTAAGTGTTTTCACGGACATTTGGCAGGCGGCTGTTTTCTTGTGAAGACATTTTGACGTCAAGAGCATATTGTGGACATTCATTCCTGATTTTAAATCCTATTCCCGATATGCAATATTACGATGTTACACGGAATCGATAACCTCTCCAGCGTCGTTTTGTTTGCGTTCGTGGCCGCAGTGTGTGCGTCGACAATTTCAGCTCAAAAAGGTAATTGTTTTTGTATAGTTTTAAAGCGGCGTATTCAGATTTCGATTAAACCCAAGAGTCATATAATATTAACCTCCCCAAAATACTATCCAAGGGAAGAAAACAGGACATTTGCAATCTCCAATTTGGATGTGGAAGCAAAAAAGTTGGACAAATTACTGCACTGCTTTATGGAACCAGATAAATTAGTTTACATAACAGTGTTTTTTCGACGATATCCTTATAAAAATATACGTATTGAGAACGCAAACTCTCAAAATGGTAATGAGAAAAATATTACAATTAAAATGGTATCCAAAAATCTCAACACCGATTGGGAAAAATGGGTGGGTCAAAAATGTGATCTGGACACGATCCTCTAATGGCTCATTCTGTTAGATTTTGGTACCGAGTAGATTAGGTCGATGACTCGCAACAGGGGTGAAAACTCGGTGTCACGGGTTCGATACTTGGCCGATACCTGTACCCTTGAGCAAGGCACTCGACCACAATTGCTCCATCGTGATCGGAAGGGATGTAAAGCCATATAGGTCCATGCAGTGTGTTGTGTAATGCACTTAAAAGACCCCATATAATTATTTTGTGAAGAGTATTTAAGAGGATTACCCGGTGTCTCTGGCCGTCGGCTGCCAATGGCGCCACCCACCTATGTATCTCGATGTTTAGGTGCCTACGGGCTGCGAATTGAATTCATTAAACCAATTAAACAAAACTAAAAACCTATGTAAAATCAATTAGTAAATAAATATGGTTTCCACTGATAACCAGCCACATGTATACTACTTAAACATTATGAAAGTTTCATGCATTTACCGACCTAACCTCTGGTTCTCAAACTTGTTCTTGCATGGCCATTCCCCCTCGACGAGGTCTTGGTACACTTCGTTCCTCCTATCAGCACTCGTGAACGATCTCACCAAGGTTTATTCCGGCATGTTTTTCCTTGGGTATTTCTACTCTATGACCATCTCACCACAACCCCTCCCCCACCCCCTAACTCCCCCCGCCCCCCGCAAATGCTGCAATTCCCGCAGGGATTCCCCCAATTTGAGTACCAGTGACATAACCGTTTTGTCTCCACAAATATAGATGGGACAGTTCGCCTCACCGGTGGGAACACACCCTGGGAAGGCCGAGTTGAGGTCCGTTACAATGGCCAATGGGGCACAGTTTGCTATGACGAGTGGGACCAGCGAGACGCCGCGGTGGTCTGCCGGTACCTTGGCCATTCCTCGGTCGACTTGGCTTATAAACGATTCGGTGCGGGAACGGGACCAATCCTCCTCGATGAAGTGGACTGCAACGGCAATGAAACGGAATTGACCGACTGCTCTCACGACGGCTGGGGAATGCATGACTGCGAGCACAGCGAAGATGTCGGCATGAGGTGTTTGCCGACTCCGGGACACGACTTCAAATTTCCAGGTTGGTTTAAAGGAGCGTGGCTATGCAGATCACATTTTGAACCCCCAGTTTTCCCACGGGTATTGAGATTTTGACACCATATCGTTTGTTATATTTTTGTCATGACCATGCTCTTAATCCGTATATTTTCAAGGATATCGTAAAAAAAACTACGATGTTTTGTAAACTGATTTATCCGGTTACATATAGCAGTGTAGGCCCTATAGTGAGTAGTGATTACACCAACCTTTTTTGCTTCCACGTTCAAATTGGAGATTGCAATTTGTTTATTTTCTTTCCACGGATAGTACTTTGGGGAGATATTTTATACGATTGTTAGGTTAGAACGAAATCCATTTTCTGGAAAAATCTTAATAAGCTCCTTTAAAATTGTTTTACAGGCTATGGATTTCAACGTGGTTTAAACTAAAATCCGGACATCTATTTAAATTCTCCGAAAAAGTATGCGTAATGGTTCAAACTGTCTAATGCAATGATTCCGCCCGAGATTATATTTTTTTTGAGAAAATGTTTTATTGATTATGAAATTGTCTAAATGTGTGTGAACGAAACGAGGCCTATGACTCCGTTGTCCGTGCAGTATGGCCACGGAACCAGCCTAAATACGACGGCGGCCTCGCACAATTTCTTGAAAGCATGGATACAGTTTTTCCCTTGTTTTCTAGGAACGTGGATTAAGTACTGAGCTGACTTATACACAGGTTGGTTTCTATCATACACATCCTCAATCACACATGGAGATAACGCCGTTTCTAATAGTTTTCCAATCTTGTAATCCTTCTTCAAGATGAAATTGGTGTCAAGCTTGTCGGAGTAAATTCGCCTTTTAAAGGCAGAGTTCAAGTGACATACTTTGGAGAAAGTGGAAAGGTGTGCTTGGACGGTTGGGACTTGCTAGACGCCACTGTGGTCTGTCGGTCTCTCGGTTACCGCTCCGCCGTAGAGGCTATGGTCCGTACTAGCCGCCGCAAGCGAGCCTACATCAGCAACGTGAACTGCAGCGGGGATGAGCTTAGTCTGGCAAACTGTTCCCATTCTAGTTGGGCCCTTCGGAGATGCGAAAATGGGATCGCACGCGTCAGTTGTACGTCCAGTTTTCGAGACCCTGAAGAAACTATCTTTCCTGGTAGGCTATTTTTACTTTAACTATACGGTATTAGCTTTAACCTTACTTCATTATCAACTTGAGATGACGAACAAGGAGATGTAGTTTTAGAAGCGGAAGGAAAACCCCCAAAGAAATTCCCTGGGGGAAACCCACGCGGCCGAGCTGGAACTACAAACCCAATCCACATACGTCCCTTGTATACATTGCTGTGCATGTATTTTAAGGGTAACATATGTGACCTGCCACGGCAAATTAAGGAACGTCTCACACTTTGGGTTTTTGAGATACATACATAAGATTAAAGAGTGATTAATGGGCTTTCATGTTTATTCATATACCTTATTCCACAATTAAGTTATGGAACGACAAAGCTGAACATGTTTCGTTTTTGTTTGGTTCAAGTTGGGACTATCCGCCTGATTGGCGGCAATTCTTCATCTGAAGGACGAGTGGAGGTCTACCTCCCCGACCAGTGGGGCACAATATGCGACGACAACTGGGACATACGGGAAGCGACTGTCATCTGCCGTCAACTCGGCTACAGTTCCGTGGTTTCGGCACACACCAAGTTTGGTCAAGGCTCCGGTCAACTTATTCTCCTGGATGATGTCCAATGTTCCGGAGACGAGGCTCAACTGTCAGACTGCCCTCATGTGGGCTGGGGCACGAATGACTGCAGTCACAAGGAAGACGTGGGTGTGATTTGTTCAAACTCTACCGAGACAAACTCCACATTAACCGGTAAGTCACTTCCGGGGTCATTTCGCCTGGTAAAAACACCAACGTATCCACGACTTACATCGCAAGTACCATATCTACATACCTTAAGTTCTTGTGTTTACTTTTATGTTTTCACACGAGAGTATATAACATAAGTAAAACTATCATAGTGCCACATCGTGCGTTTAGGTTCTCCAACAAACGGGCAAAAAAAATCAAGGAAAAACTACCTACTACATACTGGAGCGTCTTAAAGGTGTAATGATTATCTATCAATTCAGTTTATCAATTGTACCAGTTCTTCGAGTTATCATTGTAGTTGAGACTTTTTAAAGATTACAGCACGATACATATTAATTGGGTTTAACGTTTGTTATTTAAAAACATACACCTGTAATCCTACGTGGAATGTAACCCTACGTGTAATGGGCTTGTAGAAAGATTCAACTGGACCATGTAAACGTTGTTAAACATTTCAGTGAACCGAACCCACATTGACGACTGTCTGTAACCATATGTCGAATGGAGTTGTAGAAAGCTTCAATCGAACCCTGTGAGAGTTATTAAAAAATTGTGTCACTAGGAGATGGTGAGATGTATCGGCTTCTGGGTGGTTCTTCCGCTGGTGAGGGTGTCCTACAGTTTCGAAGTACCCTCAATGAGACATGGAACACGCTTTGTAGCACCGATGAGCAGTTTGTTTCGTCCAGCGTCGGGCGTGACATCTGCCGTCACATTGGATATAGGTTTTTCTGTCGAGCAGATAACGTGGTTTCAGTTGTACATGATCCGAGTTTACTGGATGAGCTGACCAACTATCCGTTGAAAAGGGACAGTGGATTACACATGCCGTGTACGTCGGAAGAGGCAATGTGGATGACCTGCGCTGAAAGTAAGTAGGCCTACTTGTTTTCGACAGAATTCCGTAAACTTGTTGCCACTTATTTTACATAATAAATATCAAAGAGAGTCTTGTTTCATGAAAATTTCGACTAAAAGCCAGATTGGCAGCATGGGGAGAGTGGATCTTTAGACCGTAGTTTCTCACAAATCCCATACATGAAATCAATGATAGTGTTTTACTAGATAAATTGTCATATTCTTTTGCCAAAGTCCTACTTTCTGCCCTGTTTGTAGGTTTGGATTTTCGCCTCGTTAACGGTGTTTCAGAAAGTGAAGGCATGCTTCAAATTCGGTGCGACGAAAGCCAAGACTGGCAGGGTGTCTGTGGTGATCAGTGGGGGTCATCTACGCATGCGCACCAAGTGGTATGCCGCCATTTTGGATTACCAACAGACGCGTCGCCTTACATCCTGCCAAAAGAGGTGTTAATGTCCGACTCACGTGGAATTCGCTTGAGCAATATTGCTTGTTCGGGAAACTCGACTGATCTTGTGGACTGCCTAAATGGTCAGCAATCGTGTAGAACTTTTGCTGGTTTAAGATGTGGAAACGAACGTAAGTTTGAGTTGGAAAATTAAAAGGTGGAAATTTACGTACATAATGTAACATCACATTTCATCTTTGATCCCCTCAAGGATTTTTTTTAATTTTAATTAATTATCTATTATATGTTTCTATTATTTTAGTCCCTATTTTGAAGTTTTATCTTTTAGCTTTTTTATCAGTATTTTATACCGTTTTGGCTTTTATAATTTTTTTGTATTTATTAAATTTTACTCATATTATTGTTTTATTATGATGCAGGGCCCCATGGAAGACCACATACTCCTGTGAATGGGCAACCCTGGTTAAATATAAGAAATAAATAAATAAAAAAATCGGGTTGCTGAGATTAGCAGGCCTAAGTCATTGCCCCGTAGCCACCTTAATGCATAGTTCCGACCTGTCAATCAATCGAACCCGCCGACCAATCACAACAGAGCTAGCAGATATCACTGACATAGTGCACTTTCTCACAACAACATGATCACGCGATATGTTCTCCCGGCCCCATACAATTTGTACAGTGTTGTATGCGATGATCCGGGTGAATTTTTTGTTTCAAGGCCGGACGTTTCGTTGTTCAAGGTACGAAAGCACGTATGTCATGATATGACATCCCTGTATTACTGGCCCTTTACTCTGTATGTTCTAAGATAACTGTCGACCCTGAAACATGAATGCCTTTGAGTTTTCTCCATTGAATCTGTGCTTTCTGTTGAAAGTCCCATTGCTTTGTGCGTAGTGTGCCGCCATTTTTTACGATAGCGTGTGAGCCATAGCAACAATATCCACGGGGGCGGGGCTAACTAGGCAAACTCGGAACTATGCATTAGAGGTTCTTCAGCACGTCCACGAAGTGCGAGAGAACAGGAAGAAATGCTCAGTTTTAGAGGTGGGAGGAAAACTCCACACATGAACGTGTTGGGGAACCCACGGAATCAAGCAGGGACTATGAACCCAATCCCCATACTGACCGGGACGGGATTTTAACCAGGGCCACGGAGGTGGAAGGCGAGGGGGAAAACCGCTACATTCTTACATATGTATCTCCTTTTTTTATTCACCAGTACACGATAAACTGGAACTGAAGCTTGTTGACTCCAATTACCCCGCATCCGGTCTGGTCGTTGGCCGCGTGTCGCCAAATGATAACTGGGGTGCCATTTGTGGAGCCCAACAACCTGACAAACGGGATGCAGATGTCTTGTGCCGCCATTTTGGATTTAACGACACCATACGGGTTATTAACAGGGGCTTTTTGAACCAATCTCGGATTCCGACGTCAACGTTGATCTCCCATGTTGGATGCTATGGCAACGAGACGACACTTTCCGAGTGCCACATGCTATCAGTTCCTGGCAAAGTCTGCCAAGATTTTCTCTACATTGAATGTTTTACAGGTTGGTTTTGAATTATTTTGTAAACTTGATACTTGTAGGCCCGTCTATACGAGCCAACATTTGTTTGCCAACAATGTCGGCCGACCGAAAGTTGGACGGTGTGGACGACACTCCAAACAACGTCCAACATCATCCGACAAGTTGAGTCATGTAGCTATTGCAATCTTGGAGCTTGTTGGATGAAACGGACCAATATCAGAGTTGAACACCTGTCACGTGAAGGCAACAGCCAACCGCAGTCGGGATATTTTGGATCATGTTGGGTCGTGGGGATGGTGCACATCCATGCAACGCCCAACAAGTTCCAACTTATTAATGTTGGTCCTTGTTGGCCTTAAATCTTATAATCCTTTTACTTGGTTTCGCTGTGTTTCTCTAAACAACACTGATGACATTCCTGCAAGATTGTGTGCAAATGTTTGGTTACCAAACCAATTTTCTTTATTATTTTGTTAATTATATGTCTTTGTTTAATGTGTACAAAATATAGGATAGACCTTCAGTATCATACCTAGAAGTTCGTCCATTTGATATTTTTGTACAGAAACAGAACGATTTGACGTCAAAACCACTTTGTGTGGCGAGATTAACTACTGTGGCTTCGAGTGCCAGGAGCCAAGTGCTACATTGCATGAAGAAGAACAAAAAACCTGCAAGTGCGACGACGCATGCGTGTATTTCAACGACTGTTGTTATGACTACCAGTCTACATGCGATACCACATCTTCACAAACCTCGGTTAACGGTGTCAGCGTTGAATACTACACTTGTATGTGGACTTCCGGTCAGACAAGCAATAGACGATATGCGAACTCGGGTTTCGCGTTCGTAAGTTTCTGCCCAGAGGAGTGGGTGGGCGTTTCGGTCAAGCAGAACTGTGAGAGAACGGCACCAAATGATGACGTCATCGCTTCTCTTCCTGTCTACGACCGCAGAGGTGCTGTGTTCAAAAATGTTTTCTGTGCAGTTTGCCACGGCGTCAAGCTTGAAGACCTAGACAAGTGGGCAGCGAGTTTTGAGTTCAGTCTCTCAGATGCACCAGTCGTCGAAGAAGTGGGGATTAACGGTACTGAGATCAACAGCGTTCCTGTTGGCACATACTTGTACGAACCGCCAGTCACGACCGAAACAATCGGTACGGCCCGTACGTGCCCCTTGCTGACCGTCGGATCATGCAGTCATGAATTCACAACTCCATCTCTTGAAGCCGCGTGCCGGGATTACTTTGCACCACTTACTCTGAACGGAACACACTACAGGAACGCCCACTGTGCGACTTGCAATGGAGAGGAGGTGGAGTTGTTTGATAACTGTGGCTGGTCTTGCTCGGGAAGTTGCGTGTACCAGAGCGTCTGGCTTTCATGCGTTAGCCCTACAGTGTGCTTCGAGGGAGGAAGGGGAGGAGGAGAAGATACGGCTACCATAGAAAGCGTGTTTGACTTTGGTTGGGGCGATGAGGATTTCAGATGTCAGTCAGGCCAGCTGTACGACCCTTTCCTGAAGAGATGCCGCACCCTCATTTGTACATCTGGTGTTGTGGACAACTCTGAATGTGTGCAGGATTCTGCTATTCCTGATGACCCCCTGATTTTTCACCGGGCGCACTCACGAAATCTTCAAAGACAACTCCCAAGACATTCCCTGCTTAAAGATGACTGCGAAGATCTCATCAACTCAAGTCTTAGCTCTGATGTCATTTACTGGCAAGTGATACAAGTGAACAGCACTGAACCATCGCAGGAATCCAAAGTGACCATTAACGTCTTAACCACGACATTAGAAATTGGTGAAAATGCCTGCCATGATCTGCTGAAGAGACTCGAATACAATACTACAGATCCAAACCGCTGTAGTGTCAGGAGCGTCAACCTGTACACTATCGAAGGGGCGCGACTGCTGTCTCAGATTAATAGTTGTGACGATGCTTCCACCAATGCCACTCAGATTCTCCACGCAGATGCAAGAAATCGATCCGACGAGGATTTCGCTGCGTCACTGATATTCACCTGGGATAGACACAATTATAGTTTTAGACGGAACGTGGCAGTACCGCAGGAATGCCTTGATGTCCTGACACTGCATTGCGCAGAGTTGGTGATTCTCTTTCCAGAGGAGTTCGTCTATCGGCCTCGGAAGACGGGACGATCCATCTCACACACCTTAACTGGGGTTGAATTTGGTCCAAGAGAGTTTGTTGTCTTTCAAGATGGGTCTGCTGCGATATGCGGACCGGTACACTGGTCTGACCCTAGTCAAATCGCTCTGGGCATAATATCTGACGTGTGTGGTTCGCTCTCTCTGGTGGCACTCACAGCTACCTTTATCACCTATTGCGTGTTCCCGAAACTCAGAAACATGGCTGGATTGTACACAATGAACCTCGTGGTGGCGCTCTTTGTTGCCATCCTATTGTTGCTTCTGGCGGGACGAATTGGTGTCGAAGGGTACTTTTGTGTTGCTTTGGCTTCCGTCCAGCACCTTTCGTGGCTGTCTGCTTTCTTTTGGATGACGACATTGTCTTTCAGTGTAGCTAGAACCTTCGGCAGGAGCGGCGTGCTTCCGAAAAGATCTGGTACTAATACTCGTCAGCTGCTGCTGTCTATGACATTGGTCTGGGGTGCCGCCCTGCTCATAGTCTCAACCTGCATCGTGCTAAGCTTCTGCCTTTGCACAAATCTTCCCGCCATTTACAGCAATGCGGCACCTTGTCTAGTGTCCAGTGGAAACATTCTTCTGGTCGTCTTTGGTGTTCCAGTGGCCGCCTCTTTGGTTTTCAACTCTCTGTGCTTTGGCTTCGTAATCCTTAGCGTGAGGAAGACAAAAAGAGACAGCAAAATGGTGCACAGCAATGGTCGGATCCAGCAAATGATGGACGAAGTCAAGATATACGCCAAGGTAACTATACATGGTGTCCATAAAAAAAGGAAAACAAATGTTCTATAGAAAAGCAACATTTGCGACAAAAGTGCACGTGGGAAGTATCTATCTTCAAATTACATTATCTGTTGATTTTATGAGGTACTTTCCTTCAAGTCTTTGTTCAATGTATACGGGAAAAAAATCCTACTGGTAAAGGTTAAGTTTTAGTTTCTTCGACTTTTCCTGTGAGGACCCATAGACTTTGTGCACAAGCTCATCTCAAACGTACCCCATGGTACTGTTTTCTTTTCCACAGCTCACCCTCCTTTTTGGACTCACCTGGATCCTCGCGTTCGTATCTGAAGCAGCCAACAGCCCTGTTTTATCCTACATCAACGTGATCATCAACACTCTGCAAGGGGTATTCATCTTCATTGCATTTTGTCTGAACGAACGCGTAAGGGGGCTCTGGAAGAAAAAGCTGCCATGCCTGGCGTGCATGGATAAAGCCCACATGAACCGGCAGTCGGTTACATCAACGGGGAGCCAGGGAAATACCCGCACTGATTGCGGATCTACCTATAGTACCAGCAAGCCAGTGAAATCGGTTTCTAATGAAACCAAGTTCTAGATGTAAAAGATTCCGTGTTCAGTTATAGTGGAGAGCTGTAGGAGTGAAACGAGGGGCAAGTTCGTTTCACGACTGTAGTTAACCGTATAGTAGTTCGACTATTTCCTACCAAACGCAGTCAACGATGGTTAGTCGTGTATGGTCGACCATTTAGAACCAGGGCTGCGTTCCAAACACGCGGCAACGCAACTTTGCTCAATGTGGAATGGATCGTTTGCCAAAATACATTTTCAAGATGGCGGCGCCCACAGTCACAGCAGTCGTATCGACGTTGTAATGTAGCTCTCTGCTGCTTACCAAATTTGTAAGGAAATGTGACACGTTGCTATTGTCTAGTCGCAGATCAAACTTGCTCCCTAATGTTGTGTCACTTTTTTGTTTGCCCCGCCCTCACTTTAAAAAGTCAAGCGACACCCATCAGGGTTTTTTGTTTTCGCGCGCGCGAGTATACAAAGAGCACTCTGGTGGATGCAGCAACGACGTGTAAAATTGAAGCCACTGTCCGCCATTGTACCCCACCAAATACAATGCCTTGCTTAGACTGGTCATAATGTCCTCACTGGCCTACATCATGTGTTAAGTGGAATGCAAGCGATCGCATGGACCGGGGAGCAGTCTAGGCCAAGCATTGTTTGTGGAGTAAAATATCGACCCGCGCGTGGCTTCAATTCTCGTATAACCAACTGCTATTGCATACTTCATCCAGTGTATATATATATATATCGATGGGTCCCGCACCGAAGTTCGGTGCAGGCCTCAACCAATCGGCGATTAGCTCACCACCTGGGGCCAATTTCATGGCGCTGTTTATCAAAAAAAATTGTTTAGCACAGAATTTCATTGCTCTGTAAAATGGGTTACCAGGAGCAAAATATCAGTAAATACACATCACATACGATTTTGGCTGGCAACCCAGTTTTGCAAAATAAAGAAAAGAACTAATTCTGTGCTAAGCAAATTTGTGTGCTAAACAGCGCCCTGATGGGCTAACATCCGGGTCTGGGTACGAGACTACGCTCAGGTTGTAGATTAAAAATTATGCGTGTGCTGAGAGCCGACTGGCCTTCGAATGACATAGAGTAAAAATGCAACTTATATAAAATTTATATATTTCTGAAAATTACCAAATAATTGCAATTAATTTACTAAGAAAACTTGTAAATAATTAACTACGAATGTATTTATTGTTTGAGACAGTGGTTGTAATATCATCCGCCTATCGTGCACCAATAGTCATTTACCTTGAGTGCAGTGGCTCTTATGGGATAATGGTATTTGGGTAATTGCCACTTATGATCGACTTTGCGTGATTAATGTATCCACATGTTTTAATGTATACAACAGTAGCCTATATTTGACTCTGGGTGCATTTTGCACTCAAGCGAACACATCCAAAACGATCGTTGCTTTTACTTTTTAGGACTCGGGGGAAATAAAAGTGGGTTTGGCCAGTCTTAAACATACGTTTAAAACCTGTATAGGGGCCTGGATGAGTGATAATATCCCGAGCCTGCAGGCGAGGGCCATTATCACTTGTAAAAAGTGTTTAAGACTGGCTGGTATTTATCGTCCGTTTAAGACTGGCCACGTGACGTGATGTCAGCCAATGAGGATGCGTAAACTGTCTAAGGTAATTATGAATGAAATATTAAAACTGTTATTTTACTAGCGTTAGTGTCTACTTCTTCATAGTGACAAAGATAATTTCGTTGAAAGAGGACAGGGTTTTAATTTTTGTGGGGTAAAAACAGCAATAACTGGCATGCTTAACCAATTCAAGATGGCGTTGTATGCTCAGTACGGCATGGGAGGCCGTTTTTGATTGGCTGAGAAAGGTTTTATGTTGATACCCTGCCTCTAATTGGTCAATTAGCGGGTGTTTTTACAGCATGAAACAGCAGAAGGCAGACAAGAAAACGGCCAGATTCATGTGGGTTAGCAATGCAGAAGCTGACAGAACAGGTTAATAAACATTGTGTTTTTTAAGAGAATTATCGTCAACAAGTTTGAAAACTGTAGATTACAGAAATGAAGTGTGGTTGTTGCCACAAAAGTGACAGCGCAAAAAGTCAGTTTCACAACTGTAAAATGTATTACCAAAAAACGTGTCTCTTTTAATAACGAATGCCCACAAGGTTTGCATGTGCGAAAATGTGCATGAAATGTCTCCTGTCCATCATGGCATAATAGACCGTATTCCTGAACGCGTGAGGGCGCTCGAACAATGTGATTTGGGGGAAAATGTCCATAGACGACAGTATAAAAGTGGGGGTACGTGCATACGTATACATGGGGAAAAGTCGCGTACGGGGAGCGCGCAGACCTGTGTCGCGCGCACAGATTTTCATTCAAAATAAACGTTTGGAAGGCGTGTGCGCGTAGCGCGTTTTGTGTTCGAACATAACGCACGATGGGCGCGGACCAGGCGCGGACCACTTGACAGCGCCCTCCACGTTCAGGAATACGGCCTATTGGAACAGTGTCTCTAGTTCATCTCTTTTTATGAGTTATCGACGCGCCCGTTTCCGGCTAATTTCTTTGCAGATAATACATGTAGTAGGTCATTTACTTTTTAAAACAACATACGTAAATACATGCACATTGTCTTGAGTGCAATAAAAGCTCTACAGGAGAGATGCTGGTACTAAACGACCAAGGAGGGCGTCTAAAATTGCAAATATAACATTTTAATTTGTTTCACTTCGAAAATAAAACAGTGCCCCTTTAACGCACTCCCCGATCGTGCGTACCGAGGCCTGTTGAACCCGGCCCTATTTCGCTTTGGAACAAGCGACAGAAATCTTGTCGCCTCTTCTTGACCAATCAGGAAATTTGGCAGTGCACTGCAGGCATTTAAATGTAACGCGCGCAGATTGTAAGTACCGTGCATGCAGTGTGCTACATGTACTCGGTAATGCTGGCCGTTGTCCGCGTCGGCGTTTGGCTGCTATTTAAAGCATACTGGGGATTCCGTTCTTTTCAAAAACTGCGGAGTAAATAAGATCGTAGCCATGATTTTGGGTAAGAATGGGACAGTCGTAAGGAACAGAACCCAATACAATTTCTGGAAAGTATAGCAATTGTTTGTTTTTGGCATAACATGACCAAATTGATTAAATTACATCAAAATGCCTCTGGCGTGTGTTTTCTAGACGCAACAGCCGTGTTACTCCACAGATTTGCGTAAATTTCCTAAATGTATTGTAACGTCGCTTCGCAGAGTGGAAATTCCCTGAGATCTTAGGATGCGTTATGACATACGTCGCTGGTACCTTTCCAATTAGCAGTTTGTATTCTGTAGGACAGATCAGGGGACACGATCGAATCAAATTCATTGGAACCTCATTTTGAACCCAAGAAGTGACTTGTTATACCGAGTCGAGATGGGCGCAAAGCGATGCGCAGAAAGCAAAACCGAACTCGCTTATTGGTACAAATATTAGAGTACTTTGCACGAGCTGTACACAATTTAAAATAATTAAATCAACCTCTCGATTTCAAATGGGTACGTAAATTGCTACAACGTCATTTAGAACAAAGTGCAACGTATAATTGGATTATAGCCAAACCAAATTGGCGTCTTAATGGGCCTATGGGCTATCTGGAAAAGCAAGCCATAATTCAGAAATGTAGTATACGTTTACAGTGACAAATTACGCGTTTTAGCATTTCGTTATTCGCGTGGAGGTCAACATTTTCCGGGAAAAAATATTCAAAAATTAGATAGAGCGAGTATCAATAGAGGGAATGTGCAGTTCCTTTGTTTTTCGAGATTTTGTTGTGAAAGGAGAAAAAAATTAAAAACCAGCTTCAGGTTTTCTTCAAAAATATGCATTTTCGGACAGGATGTTTGTAGGCCTATATAGTACCAGTAAAAAATACAGATACATTACACTATACTGTGTGTACAAGGAAACATACTTAATGCGTTTATTTGTACTGCAAAAACTGTGGTGCTAAATTAACACCAGTGGTGTTGTCTTATATAGATAACAAGTCTGGTGTTAAAATTTAACACCATGGGTGTTAGTGTTTAATTTTAACACCATAGGTGTAAAACTAATACTTTCGGTGTTAAAACGTAACACCAGGTTTGGTATCTATATAAGACAACACCACTGGTGTTAATTTAACACCACAGTTTGTGCAGTGTATAGTGTTTAGATAAGCCTACATTAGCCTTTTGGAAGTATGACGGACACAATAGGAGAGCGCATTTTGATTTAGGGGTTAAAAGTAGGTTTGGCCAATCTTAAACACACGTTTAAAGCCAGCTAGGGGTCCTGGGCACTGATAATGCCCGAGCCGCCTGGATATAAGTCACAGATATCTATCTGTGATATAAGTGCACAATTTGCTTTCAGGCGAGTGCAGTTTCCTTGTGCATGTGCGTTTTCCATATACGCGCTGACTACGGCACAAACGCGGGACAGCCAGCCGGGCATTATCACTATTTTTTATCGCTAATTTAAGACTGCCCACGTGACGTGCTCTCAGCCAATAGAGATGCGTAAACTGTCCAAGGTATTTATGAATTGGGTATTAAAGGCACAGGCTCGTCAGCAATGCGCGCCCGCCAAATGTGTGCCACGCAATACGCAGCTCCATAGCAAAGGCATGGAGCTGCGTGTTTCGAGCACGAATTTGGCGGGCGCGCATTGCTGACGAGCCTGTGCCTTTAACTCCAAGTAAATGCAAAATTACTGCATTCTCACTTTGCATTTAGTTATTTATTTTTATTTTATATAATTCTGCCTTTGTAACATAATCACAATAGGTAAATCAGATTTTTGAAAAGAAATACATCTTCACAAAAAAAAGTATACCCAAATAAAATTGCGCCCTATAAATCACGAAATCACAAAAACTTTCCACCCAAGTTCCATCCACACCGCTTTTTCCCAAAGCGACGCGCGTTGCATTTAGGCGCGAAAAGCCTGCAGGTTTGAATCCACGTAACCTATAAAGACAATGCGCGTTTGTATCAACTGTACGTGTATTCAAACTTTTTACTGGTACATGTACTTCTGACATGAAGTACATGCTCAGTGTAAATGCTCAGTGTAACTCCAAATTCCATCAATTCCATTAAGGCGCAAATAGGCCCAGTATATTAATTCACCCTATTAATTTATCATAATTGCTTCCCATTTCAGTTGGTTCCCATTACAGGCCATTTCCTTTGTTACAGGCCTTTCAATTTTAGTTAATGAGTTTTCCGCGTCGGTGGAATTAAATTCATTTTGCCAGCGATATAAATAAACCAGCGGGCCTTCAAACCAGCATTTTCACCATGAGCTCGGAGAGAATCACCCAACGTTTTACGGCAGTGTTATTTGTCAAATAGACGCTGCAATGTCGCCTGAAAGCAGTATTTTATTTTATTTGATGGTCATAGTTTGTGCGTCGCCAATTTTCGCCCAAAGAGGTGAGTAAATTTTGAAACTGTTTCTTTTAGGCAGCTAAGCACTTTCATGTCAATGTATTACACGATACATTGTATTCGAGTTGAAACAAATAAGTGTTCTAAAATCTACTCAATTTTACAATAATGAAGAATTAAATTTTAATATGCCCACGTAACAATTTTCCCTTCAAGTTGGGGATATTCGCCTGGTTGGTGGAAATTCTCCACCCGAAGGACGCGTGGAGGTCTACCTCCCCGACCAGTGGGGCACAATATGCGACGACAACTGGGACATACGGGAAGCGACTGTCGCCTGCCGTCAACTCGGCTACAGTTCCGTGGTTTCTGCACACACCAAGTTTGGTGAAGGCTCCGGTCAATCTATTCTCCTGGATGATGTCCAATGTTCCGGAGACGAGGCTCAACTGTCGGATTGCCCTCACGCGTGGTTAAATACTAGTGACTGCAGTCATAGTGAAGACGTCGGTGTGATTTGCTCGAACACCACCGAGACGGACCTAGCCGTAACTGGTAGGTCAATCAATTTATTTGTGTTGTTATTGTTAAATTTATGACATTTTGTGGCAACAGGGGCCCTTTATGACATCAGCTATACATGACTAGCTTTTAAAAGACTTCGGTTACAACATTAATTATGAAGGGGGTATAGTACATTTAGAAGAGGGAGCAAAACCCAGGAACTTATTCCAAAAAGAACACACGCGGTCAAGTATAGGAACTTAAAACTCAATCTGCACACGCGACCAGGAAGCGAACCCGGGACGCCAGAGGTGAAAGACAGGAGAACCACTGCAGTTACTCGAGATGATTAAGAAGGTGTACAGTTTTAGAAGTGTGACGAAAACCCTAGAAAATATCCCGGAGAAAGGTCACGCAAGATTACGAACTGAAAACCCAATCTGCACACGCAACCAAGAAGCGAACCCGGGACGACAGAGGTGAAAAGCAGGTGAACAACAACGCAAGCCCGACCTCCCAATTAATTTATTTCACATAGTTTCGTGGAGTATTTTTTTCTCTCTCAGAATCGCCACTGTATGCAAGTAGCACGGCTTGGGCTGTTCCATGATAATATGGCAAACACAGTAACTCCAGAAGATTTCGTAGATTTGTTTGGGTAAAACATTCAATGCGTTGACACGCCGTACTTCATGACGTTCCTTTCTAAAGTGACCAATTTCCCCCGAAACCTTTTCACCCTTTCAGAAATGAAAATACATAAATGTCTCTCATCCACGTGCTGATGTGTACGGATAATTATTGCAAATATTCTATTCGAAAGATGTTATCGAATGCATTACTCGGAGTGCTTAAAAGCACGTACGATATGTGACAGTGACCTCAACACACACTATCCATTTTGTTACCTCACCAATCTCCCTAAAAACTGAAAAGAATTCCTTTAAAATTCCTTGGATGTTTGATACACAATGAGGGAACAATGGAAGCGGCGTACCCTCTGCCACATATCGTAACGCGTATGGCTGAAAACCCCGCACGACTTTATATAACCCCACAGTGGACGGAATGGTTGAACAATTCAACACAACCATCCAGAACATGCTGTGCTGTACGTAGTCAATAGGGAGTTTTCGATTTGGACGACGGATGATTCTACGACGGATGAATTGCCATTTCGAGTCATCTGCGCATGCGTCTACTTTGCCATGTCGTCGTCGTCCGATTTCTAGGACTGTAGTTGGGGTAAATCAACGTCGTGGTGACAACGGCAACGTTTAGTTAACATTTGACCTTCAACAACACATTTTTTGATCACATGACCGATCACAAGTCGTCGTGAAAAACGAAATGGATTCAAAGTAGGACGGGAAGTTTTGTGCAACGACGTGGTCGTGGACAGATTTTCCACCGTCGTGTTTCTCTTCGTCGTCCAATCGAAAGCTCCGTACTATAGGGACTGCGACCGACATTTCCGTATGCACGATCGTGTATCGGGTAGTATATGTACTCGTTTATCTGCAAGGGAGATCCTACCAATACGGCCAAACGGACTCGGGTCATTGACGTATTTTGTACTCTTATAAGCAAAGGAATAAGTTGATGTAAACATGTTCACGAATGTACTTTGGTTGTATTAGGTAATGGAGAAGAATATCGACTTCTTGGCGGATCTTTTACCGGTGAGGGCGTCCTCCAATTTCGAAGCACAGTCAATGAGACATGGAACACGCTGTGCATGCGATTTCCGGATAAAGTTTTAACAGACGTAGGCGCCGGCATCTGTCGTCGATTTGGGTACGGCGCTTTCTGTCGTGCAGATCAAGTGGCCTGGGTTTCAGTAAACTCCAGTTTAATCGAAGTCTTGGCGAACTATCCGTTGAAAAATGACGGTGCATTTTGCCACGCGGACGAAGAAGACTTGTGTAGTCTGACAACACCGAATTCTTTGCCCGCATGTACGCCACAGAACGCAATATGGATGACCTGCCATCAAAGTAAGCGGTTCTATTTGGGGAAAATGTACAAGTCTGACGTCATTATCTTTTCCTTTAAATAGTAAGTGCAGATCTAAACAGAAAAATATAAAATTCTGTAGGGAAACAAATGACGAGCTTGCATTTTTCAGCCAGTGCCATATGTTTTGTACATGGGGCCTCGGGTGACGTCCGACTTGTAAATAAGTAGCGTCCTTTCACATGCACACTTAAAATCCAGATAACCAGACTAAATGTTTGTTGCTACGTAGTCTGACCGGATGAACGATGTTGTGGCATTGTACAGTAGAGAATTAAAACTGTGTTTATAGTAGGAGCAGAAAGGCGTAGAGCAACTGTTGGTTGCTAGGCATTGGCGTTGTGTATGAAAAACCTCTATACACAGGTCAAAACTCATGTCATTCATTCCATTAAATAGTAGGTAGAGATTTTCGCTTCGTCCGCGGGGTAGTGGAAACCGGAGGCATACTTCAGACGCGGTGTGGTGAAACTGAGAGGTGGCGGAATGTCTGCGGTGATTGGTGGACACCATCTACGCATGCGCATCGCGTGGTATGCCGCCATCTTGGATTTCAAGCAGACGCGACTACTCCATACACTCTGGCAACATCGTATTCGCCTTTCTGGGCCGGTTTGCTCGACTCTCCATTGACCAATATTGTCTGTTCAAGAAACGAAACGGTGTTGATGGACTGTCGGTTCGCTACCGAATCCTGCTATTACTCGGCAGGTTTGAATTGCAGAAATGAAAGTAAGTCCAGTTCAAACGTGTGCTTTTGTTTTTAACTTGGTAATACTTGCATCGTTCCTTTATACGCGGGACTATGATTAAAGCCAATCAGTGAATCATGGATTAAGAAACACAGAGCCAATATAATATGTTGGCCGGGTAGGCCTAGGAGTTGCGAAGTTGATCACATTTTTTCTTGTAAAACGTGCAGATTTGATGGAATAAAAGTGAGAAAACATATTATTTTGTGAGAAAACACTTATAAATGTTTCAGCTTGTATGTCTCATATGCTTTGTACACAAGGTCTGAAGCCATGATAATTTCTCAATTCCTTCCATGGAATCTTTTACCAAATCTCCGTGGAAGATGTTAAGAATTTGGGTCAAAGGTCACTCAGTGGTCGGAATTTTGCCTTCAACACGTATTTCAGCATGTACGTGTAAAATTGCCCTTTTGATAATTGTGCTTGGTGAAGCACAACACCTACATGTATAGTGTTTCTCATTCTTATTTTTCATCAGTACACGAGAAACTGGAACTGAAGCTCGTTGATTCTCAGTACCCCGCATCCGGTATAGTCGTGGGCCGGGTGTCGCCAAATGATGAATGGGGCACCATTTGTGGAACCCAAAACCACGACAAACGGGACGCCGATGTCGTGTGTCGCCATCTTGGATTTAACAAGAGCATACCAGTTGACAGAGGCGTTCTCAACCGAACTCTGATTCCGACTTCAACGTTGATCTCGCAAATTGGATGTTCTGGCCGTGAGGCAAAACTGTCAGAGTGTCCGTTGATATCGGATGTTGACGAAGTCTGCAGAGCGGGGTTGCTCTATGTAGAGTGTTTGGCGGGTAAGTCTTTCATACAGACCTTGTGCATAGCACACGATGTTTGAGGCTAAACCAGAATTTAGTTTAATAACTACGTCATATGTGTCTCGACAGCAACATTTTGATTTGTTTGGTATTGAAAACTCCAGTCTACTTCATGCGTTTACAACTAACTGCATGCACTCGCTCTTGTAAAGTTGTTTACAGTATTAATTGTTTTACCCTACTCACACGCGTACATGTACACGCATTCGGCACACACGCGTGGCATCCACGCGCAAATTACTCGCACGACAGATCAAAATATATTTGCGTGCATATCCGATGACTCTCTACTATGAAATAAGCCAGTTCGGAATCTCGCGCGCGCAAGGAACGTCTATGGGATTGTGTCAAAGGTCATTTGAGATAAAGACATAAGGGTGCGCCTTTGTTTATCTCAAATCAAAGTCGGGAGACGCATGCGCAGTCGAGACTCCGAACTGGCTTATATCACAAACGCGGATATCTCTAAAATGTTAATTTCATAAAATAGATAATACCTTTAGCATTCGTTCATATCCGGCATTTTTCTACAGAAACGGAACGATTTGACGTCAACACCCCTTTGTGTGGGCAGATTCACTACTGTGGGTTTGACTGTAACCAGGGGCCAAGGGCTACACTGCGTCAAACTGAGCAAGAAACGTGCAAGTGCGACGATGCATGCGAGTTTTTCAACGACTGTTGCTATGACTATCACACTAACTGCCATAACACGTCTCCCAAAGCCGCAGAACTATCGATTAATAACATTATCTCTAAATACTACTCCTGTGTGCGACT
The DNA here is from genome assembly GCA_037783545.1 of Henricia sp. BOLD:AAB3569. Classification (NCBI taxonomy): domain Eukaryota; kingdom Metazoa; phylum Echinodermata; class Asteroidea; order Spinulosida; family Echinasteridae; genus Henricia; species Henricia sp. BOLD:AAB3569. The sequence continues at coordinate 1,083 of JBBELK010000266.1, read as the reverse complement.
GTCCGACCAGGCGAGTGCACACCAGGATGACAATTTCGGTTTTGCTTTAGTTAGTTTCTGCCCGGAGCAGTGGACTAACTGGACTGCTATTTCGGTCAGGCAGAACTGTGAAACCCCATCACCTGATGACGTCATCACCACCATCCCTGTCAACGACAGAAATGGTACTGCCTATAAAAATGTCTTCTGCGCAATTTGCCACGGTGCCCAACCTGATGACTTAGAGAGATGGAAGGTGAGCTTAGAGTACAAGGAGTCCGGTAAATTTATGGTGGATCCCCGGACGAACATTACTATACTCGGCACCCCAACAGGCAGATACTTTTACGAGCCACCGAACACTGACAGATCCATTGACAAGGCCCGTACGTGTCCGGTGCGAACCATCAGCTCGTGTCGTCCTGAATTTACAACCCCTTCCCTCGTAGCTGCGTGTCAGGACTACTTTGCACCAATTCGCCTAAACGGAACTCACTACAGAAACGCCCACTGTGCGATTTGTAATGGGGAAGAGGTGAACTTATTCGACAATTGTGGTCCCCTTTATACCAAATACAATGTGACTTGCAGTTCTGTAAACATTTGGAGCTCATGCTCTAGAGAACCGAATATGGAACTGATTAACCCAACAGTAGAAGTAGTGTTTGACTTTGGGTGGCGTGATAAGGAGAAAGTCACATGTTCCCCAGATCAGCTGTACGACCCTTTCCTGAAGAGGTGTCGTACTGTCCTTTGCACATCTGGTGTTGCGGACGATAACTCTGAGTGTGTGCCTAATCGTATTTTCCACGTCCCGGCTTCCTCGCAACATTTGTTAAAGCTTGACAATGACTGCGACGGTATACTAAACTCTAGTCTTGGCTCTGACGTGGTGTACTGGCAAGCCGTGCCAGCAGCATCACACGAACTGGCAGAAAGCTTCATCATTGACATCATAACCGTGACGCTAGAAAAAGGAGAAATGTCCTGCCACGATTTGCTTAAGGCGCTTGAACACAGTGCCACAGATTCAAACAGCTGCAATGTCAGGAGCGTCAATCTGTACATAATCGAAGGGACCCGACTGCTATCTGAGATTGAGAG